>CM067311.1:8685745-9420745 GCA_034231615.1 Meghimatium bilineatum | reverse complement strand
AAAAAGCAACAACAATCAAATAAAATCATGAAATTGCAATATATATTATGCTGCTAAATATCAGGAGAGAACAGAACACAATTAAAATGTAAACCACTTTTATGCGTAAACTTATATAATATATTTTAGAACCATTTAAAACTGTCAATAAAATATTTAAAAAACTGTCAATACTGAATTTTACCAGTTCAGGCGTTGCAAGGAGGGGATTGAATAACTGTGTGATAAAGGCCGCATGCTCTTGCTGTCGCCACGTCATGTACAGGGTGAGTTTTTTTATTTACCCTTCGACAGAAAAAAACTCAGTCCATACCGGGGATCGAACTCTAGACCTCACTCGTGTGAGACTAGTGTAAGAACCATTTAGTTATTGTATAAAATTCAATAATGTCAAGTAAACTTTTATTGAATTCTCCTTTCCACGTGGAAAAATCGGTCAAACTTTCCCCATCCCGTCTGTCAAATTACTGATGTAATTAACGGACAGCATAAATTGGAGATTAACACGTACTGTACTCATATGAGACTGATGTCAGTGTCAAGGTCAGAGCAATAGGAATGATGAAGAAACTTCTCCGAGTACACGTGGAAGTCATTGTAGGTCTGTGCTACTACAGTGTAGTACAGCCATGACCGTCGGTGGTATAGTAGACCTAATTGCAGGAAGTAAACAAGACTTGATTCGTTTCGTTTTTGATGATTGTCTTCGTATCCGTTGGTCACCATTTATATATCTGGAGTGGCCGGTCAAAAACTTCCATGGCCCACCAATAAAACGTACAGAAATAATCAAAATACCGGAAAAAACAGGCTTCTAGGTCATGAGCTCACAGGTCTGTAGGATCCCACGTATAGCATTGCTAAGTGTAGTTTAGCCATGACCGTCTAATTTCTTCTAAGACCTTAGGACATAATTTATTAGGACCTAATTCGTTACAATTTTGATTATTGTCGTGATTTGGATTGGTCATTATTTATATACTTGGAGTCGGCCTGGGAAATTTTTGCTATGCGACTTCAAGTATATAAATAATGACCAACGAAACCAAAGACAATAATCAAAAACGTAACGAATGAAGTCCTGTACAAAGTCTTCTACTGTCGATGGCCTAGTTCAAAGAAATTTCGCCCAGTTCACGTGGAAGTAATTGTAAAAGCCTTCATTACGACTGTAGTTCACGTGGAAGTAATTGTAAAAGCCTTCATTACGACTGTCACTGTGTTTCGTTGCTGTCAAATACTGCATGTTTCATGTTAAAGGAGTTGCAGGGAGGAAATTTGAAGCTGTGTGTTAAAGGCTGCATGCTCTTGCTGTCGCCACGACAGGTACATGGTGAGTTTTTTTTTATTTACCCTTCGACAGAAAAAAACAACCAATCCGTACCGGGTATCGAACTCTAGACCTCACTAGTGTGAGACCAACGCTCTAACCTCGCACTATTTCTCTCTATTGATTAACACTATTAACGTTTATATCTATTAATGTTTATTTTGATATTTGCCTTGTGTTACTCCAGCCTCCCCTATTCCCAGTTTCGGATTGTTACCCGGCACTCGAGCTTTATGTCTGCATTATGTTTCCATTATGTCTTCATTTTGTCTCCATTATGTATTCATTATGTCTCCATTATATCGTCATTATGTCTTCATTATGTCTCCATTATATCGTCATTATGTCTTCATTATGTCTTCATTACGACAGTGCAGTTTAGCAAGTAGAGGGAGCCAGTAAGAAGGAAAAAAAAAATCGACCATTGCAATTTCAATGTTGAGACTAGATTTCTGGTGCCGGGAAGTGCAGATTTATGAACAAGTTGCAGCGATTTCTATTTTAGATTTTGGCATATACTAATCTATATATAACTTGCAAACACAATTGAAATAATAATAAAAAACATTTGCAAAAACGACGAACATTAAATGTTGCCCATAAATTACGTCAACAATCGGGGGGGGGGGGAGATTGTTCTGAAAAAGTCTGAAAGAAAGACTTAATTGACAAGGGACTGGAGGGGAGGGGACTGACACAATAAGCCGGCTTAAAAAACTTTCTGTACACCAATTAAGTTGTTTGAATTTGAATCATATTTCTCGCTGAAGACGGATGTGTCGGGCCATTGGCGAAAATGAAACGACGACACAAGGCATTTCCATTCTCTGGACTACATCCTACTGGAAACCTAGTAGGGCTATTATCCTGATACAATAGAGATCCAGCGGGAGTTTGAGACTGAACGCTGTAGAATAAGAACCATATTTCGAGTAATCTAACAATATATATATTTTTCATACTTTTTCAGTGTTTTCTTTTGGGGGGAGTGGGGGGGGGGGGGAGGGGGGAACTTTCTTGACTTCTGAATTCTTGACATTTTCAGGACAAGAAAAGGGGGGGGGGGAGTTTATGAGATAATTTATAGACAGACCGCAGGACCTTATAACACATTTACAAAGATGAAATAAAACAGAGACATACGAACGTTTCAAACAAAAAGCTTTCTACACATGTAGTAATAAAAAAAAGGTATACAATTTGTGTATACACGAGATTACTTACTGAGATTGTGTGTACACATGAGACTATTTACTGAGAATGTGTGTACACATGAGCTTACTTACTGAGAATGTGTGTACATGAGATTACTTACTGAGAATGTGTACACATGAGATTACTTACTGAGAATGTGTGTACACATGAGATTACTTACTGAGAATGTGTGTACATGAGATTACTTACTGAGAATGTGTGTACACATGAGATTACTTACTGAGAATGTGTGTACACATAAGATTACTTACTGAGGATACGTGTGCACATGAGATTACTTACTGAGAATGTGTGTACATGAGATTACTTACTGAGAATGTGTGTACATGAGATTACTTACTGAGAATGTGTACACATGAGATTACTTACTGAGAATGTGTGTACATGAGATTACTTACTGAAAAGGTGTACACATGAGATTACTTACTGAGAATGTGTGTACATGAGATTACTTACTGACAATGTGTGTACATGAGATTACTTACTGAGAATGTGTGTACACATGAGATTACTTACTGAGAATGTGTGTACACATAAGATTACTTACGGAGGATACGTGTGCACATGAGATTACTTACTGAGAATGTGTGTACATGAGATTACTTACTGAGAATGTGTGTACATGAGATTACTTACTAACAATGTGTGTACATGAGATTACTTACTGAGAATGTGGCCTGGAGTTGATGTCACAAGTATTAACTTGACCCTTTGACGTGGTTGTGCATAAGGTCACCAGTACAAGTGTTAAGTGGAAGTACGTTTCATGGCTCAGACTCATTTCTTCTGTAATGAAATCAAACGTGACACTCAGACAATGATACTTTCTTCATGATTTACACTAATTTCTTTTGTAATAAAATCAAACGTGACACTGATACAATGATACTGTCTTCATGATGTATGATGTAGTCCAGAGAATGAAAATGCGTTGTGTCGCCGTTGTACTTGCGCCAATGGCCCAACACATCCCGTCTTCGGCGGGATTGCCTAGCTCAATAACTCTAATTGCCTGCTTAATGTACCCTCATTGCCTATTGCAGTAACATTGATTGCCTTTTCCAATAATCCTTGACCAAGCTAAAGGTTCATGTTATACTTATGACAGCCTACATTCAATGAAAAGAAATGAAGCCGGCACAGATATATATATATATATATATATATATATATATATATATATATATATATATATATATACACATATATATATACACACACATTAGCCATAACCGGTCTTCATTATAAAAGGCATTTGTACAGACAATATAACAACATGACATTTGTGTTATTTCCTTGCATTTTAGAAATTCTATTTTTTCCTGTTGTAACACTCATTGAATTATTGGTACCATGCCTTCCGGCGTAGGCGATCATGTCTCTCCACAGTTTTTTGTTTGTTATACATTTAAATATAGTTTCTGATGATTCTGCACCAAGCCAGGCTTTCAAGCCATCCAACATTTTCTCACGTTGTCTTCCTCTGTCTCTATTACCCTAGATATTACCAGTTGTTATGATATTCTCCAACCCACCTCTTCTCATGACATGACCAAGAAACTGTGATTGTCGTCTTCTAATACAGTTAATAAGTTCTCTATTTGAATTGACCAGTTGTAGAATTATAGCATTACTCTTTTTAGTTGTCCATGATATTTTCAACATTCTTCTATAAAACCACATCTCTGTGGACTCCAGATGTTTTCTTGAAATATTGTCAATTGTCCATGCTTCACTACCATATAACAGTATGGGATATATGTAACATTGTTGTAACATACGACTGTGAGCAATGGAATGTATGTGAGAAAAGTAAAACAGCGGAAAAGAAGAACAACGTCTTTGAAATGAAATGATACATAAAGATACTTAGAATATCATGGAAGGAAAAAACAAACTCAGATATTATAAACACATTGAAGATTCCAGAGTGTTGGTTACTAAACACAATAACAAAACGAATACTACGCCTGTTTGGTCATGTAATGAGGCACAACTGTTTAGAAAAGCAAATAATAGAGAGCAGAGCACCTGGGAGGAGAGAAAGAAGACGATGGACTGACGATATTAAAGATAACATGAATAAGTCATTGGAAAATGCAAGCCGCATGGCCCAAGACAGAAAAGGGTTAAGGGAGTTCATTGGGAAGACAATGTTCTGGAGAGAATGCGTCACAACCTTGCATTATGTTGGTCGGCCTTGTTTATTTGTGGTACGTGACTCCATTAAAAAAATTTTTTAAAAAATTAAAAAAATTAAACGAATGAAATTCGAATTAATTCTATACAGAGGTCTTATAACACAGTCGGAGGACACACATTAAAACACCCACCGGAAGCTACGAAATATCATTAAATAATTTCTATCTCCGCCTTTCTCTCTCTTTTTCTCTCTCTCCGCCTTTCTCCCTATCTCTTTCCTCTCTCTCTCCACATTTCTCTCCCTCTACCATTCTCTCTATCTCTCTCTTTCCCTCTTTCTCTCTCTCTCCACCTTTCTTTCCCTCCACCCTTCTCTCTCTTTATTTCTCTCTCTCTTTCTCCCTCCCTCTTTTTCTCCTCCCTCCCTATCTCTTTCTCTCTCCCTCTCTTTCTCTCTCCCTATCTTTCTCTCTCCCTATCTTTCTATCTCTCTTTCTCTCCTCTCTCTCCCTCCACCTTTCTCTTTTTCTCGTCCAATACCTAAGGCAAGTTGTATATAAACATACACCATATGAAAGTGGCTGCGAGAAAGTACTTTAAGTCACAGGTTAAGCACACTGGAAATGTCTATAGGTGCTCAGATCTCCTCTTCAGTAAATCTCTCAGGGTATAACTGCTGATGGTTCAGGTTCTATTTTAGTTCAGTGGTCTTTTTGAAAAAAATAATAATTGCCAGTGTAATGCCTCAATGAATATCGACCGTGTAGAGCAGGACCGGGTAGAGTAGGACCGGGTAGAGTAGCACCGTGTAGAGTAGGACCGGGTAGAGCAGGACCGTATACAACAGGACCGTGTACAACAGGACCGTGTACAACAGGACCGTGTACAACAGGACCGTGTAGAGTAGGACCGTGTACAACAGGACCGTGTACAACAGGACCGTGTACAACAGGACCGTGTACAACAGGACCGTGTACAACAGGACCGTGTAGAGCAGGACCGTGTACAACAGGACCATGTACAACAGGACCGTGTACAACAGGACCATGTACAACAGGACCGTGTACAACAGGACCGTGTACAACAGGACCATGTACAACAGGACCATGTACAACAGGACCATGTACAACAGGACCGTGTACAACAGGACCGTGTACAACAGGACCGTGTACAACAGGACCATGTACAACAGGACCGTGTAGAGCAGGACCGGGTACAACAGGACCATGTACAACAGGACCGTGTACAACAGGACCATGTACAACAGGACCGTGTACAACAGGACCGTGTACAACAGGACCATGTACAACAGGACCATGTACAACAGGACCATGTACAACAGGACCGTGTACAACAGGACCATGTACAACAGGACCGTGTAGAGCAGGACCGGGTACAACAGGACCATGTACAACAGGACCTAGTACAACAGGACCATGTACAACAGGACCGTGTACAACAGGACCATGTACAACAGGACCGTGTACAACAGGACCGTGTACAACAGGACCATGTACAACAGGACCGTGTACAACAGGACCGTGTACAACAGGACCATGTAGAGTAGGACCGTGTACAACAGGACCATGTACAACAGGACCGTGTAGAGTAGGACCGTGTACAACAGGACCATGTACAACAGGACCGTGTAGAGTAGGACCGTGTACAACAGGACCATGTACAACAGGACCGTGTACAACAGGACCGTGTACAACAGGACCGTGTACAACAGGACCTAGTACAACAGGACCTAGTACAACAGGACCTAGTACAACAGGACCTAGTACAACAGGACCTAGTACAACAGGACCATGTACAACAGGACCGTGTACAACAGGACCGTGTAGAGTAGGACAGTTGTAGATTTTATCAGGATGATACAAGTTTTTGGATTGCCGCCCCCATTAAATGATTTTTCTTCAAAACGCCGCCCACGACAGTGAATTTTAATTGGTGCCGCCTGATTCGGCCGTCTCTCTGCATCATAGCACGGCACGGCCCTGATGTAGCGATCAAACAACAGGAACCTAATGTAAACATTTAATTAGCGTAAACCTATTTCTGACAGGGGATTTATAGAGCAACCCCACACCCCACTCCTTCGTTCTTTATTGACCAAACCCACCCTTACACATCACCCACCACCCACACCAAAACTTAGATAAGAATAGGAAATAAGTGATTATATTTTTGAGTTCCCTAAATAAAATTGGAACACAAAAGAAGGGGGTATCGATTAACCACCGAATTTTCTGGAGTGACCATTGAGAAGTGTTTTGTGGAGTGACCACTGAGAATTGCTTTTTGGAGTGACCATTCAGAAGTGATTTTGACCATCATATCAATTAAACCCGTGACAATTGGTAAAGGCGACTATTATCAATTAATTCGTATCTCTTCAATTTTCACCTTAAGATGGAAATAATTCCATCGCTTATCGATTGTAATCTTAATCACAAAAGGAAAGAAAAGACGAGGACAAAACCTCCCTGGTTTTTTTCTCCCTGAGAATATAAAGATTCCACCCCTTCAGTACATGACACTATTTGTTGTTGTCATCGTTTTCATCATTTTGATTGGTTGAGGGAGATATATACTTGTCCAGTGGTTCAACCATGTAACCAAAGATTCATGGAAGAAAAGAACTCCAGACAACCATAGAGTTAATCAGATGTCATATGATGTAGTCATCTAGTAATCAAAAGAAAGATTGACTGGACTCTTATTCTGCATTTTCGTGTGTGTTCTTATCTCTTAATTTGTGTGTTTTCCCCAAATCATGTTCAGTGTGGCTATTTAATTTTGGAATACGTCACTACGATACAATATTGAGAAAATTAGGCTTCAGATCAGAAAATTCTGAGAAATGATAGATGAGGTCACGTTCTCATTAACAGTTTTTCCAGGAAAATTATTATTCGGGACAAACACCATTGTTACTCATTGCAGACGATCTTTAAGAATATATTTAATATCATCTTCTTATAAAGTTTATTTTTTCCTTGTTTGAAACGCCAGTCTACCAAAATTTTTGATTTTATTATTTCCCTTGCATATTCTTGTAATTTTATGTTTATCACATATAAATTTAAATATTAATTTATTTACGTTTAGGGTTAGTTATGCAAAACAGCTATCCTAACCCTAACTCTAAAAAATTTAATATTTAAATTATTGAATGATGAATATTAAATTGACAATCATAATTAAGGGAAATAATCACATGGACAAAAATGTAGGTAGGCCCGCGTTGGATACAAATACCGTCAGTTTATGTTTATCAGTTGTAAATTTAAATATTAGCTTATTAAAGGTTAGGTATAATTATGTAACCCTAACCCTAAAGAAATTAAATTTTAATTATGAAATGATGAACAGCAAATTTGCAAACATAACCAAGGGAAATAGTCAAATGAAAAAATGTAGGTAGGCTCGTGTTCAAAACAGGAACCATTTATATTTTTTTTTCTGACAGCAGAATATATCGCATAAGCTAGATGTATTCGACCCAAATCCAACTCCATGTCACCGTTTCTACCCAAGAAATGGTCAAACAATAGCATGTTTTGGCTTGCAAAGTTCAATAACAAAGTGGATAAACTGTCGCGGCTAAAAGCTGCTATACACTCACCATTTGGCGACAGATACGACGAATTGCACATACTAAAGAAACCCATCAAAAGCACAGCAAAAACGGATGTGCTTGATCTATACAAGATAACATGAACCATATCACAGCGTACTTCACACACCCTCGGAAACTATACACAACTTTATATTATTGTTTGAGGACAGAGGCAAGCAAATAAATAAACAGAGAAACAAAAACAAACAAACAAACAATACAAAGACTAGACTGCATCTGTGACTACATTAGATATCTTTCCTTATTTCCAAACAATATTATTGTTGTGATATGAGAAATATAATATGGAACCCATGGCGATGATGGATGCGACTCACAAGACCAATCTGAGCCACAAAGAGTCTTTCACAGTATGTACAAGGAAGTACACGCCCACTTTTACCATCGTATGCTGTTGTGTATGCTATTATACAAAAACACTCTTGGGAGAGATTACATGCGAGATGAAATGCCTCAGAAAGACTATAAACGTCACCAGAAGAGACCAAATAAGAAATGAAGACATCAGAAAGATAGTAAATACCATATCATGTACACAACAGAATGACAGGAGATCCACTAGTTCTGACACCTTATGCAAATCGAACCATCACAACCAGACATCCAAGTGTACAACATCAGAAATAACGACTAGAAGGCAAGAGGAAGACCATGATGCGAAGATTCAATCAGGGATATTGTTAAGAACCACCGCCTGACCATAGCAAGCGCAACGAAGATGGTCAAAAACATAAAACTCCAACTCCCCACAATGCCTTATTCCTACATTCATATATATATATATATACATAAAATGTATGTATAATTTATAATCAGACAATCAGTCGTATGTGAACGTGCCATCATTTCGAGATATCCTTGACGGTTTACTGTACGGCTTCGGTACGGCCGACGTTCACTAATGTAAATGTATTCCTTTAAACCGGGGGGGGGGGGTTGCACTGCCGAAGACGGATGTGTCGAACCATTGGCGCAAAAAACGGCGACATAACGCATTTCCATTCTCTGGACTATATCCTGCTGGACATCTACTAGGACCATTGTCCTGCTGCAAAAGAAATCCAGTGGGAGTGTGAGAATGAACGATAAAGAAGAAGAAGAAACTGGGGGTGCAGAAAATACCGCCAGCGGGTAGATTCGGCCTGGCAAGCCATTTATATTTACTCATCAGGCTCATTTGAAAGTATTATAAGCATTGACCCTTCAGTTCAGACTGTACCAGAACAAACCCCGTGGAGTGAAAGGCATGGAATGCCAATATACATTCAGACCCACGTGAAAGAAATACTAAGCGAGGACGAACAGAACAGTGTGCATCGAAGGACAGTCACCCTCAGTTTCCTGGATGAGTAATATCCACAATATATATGGGTCAGAGTATACACAGATGGGTCAGCACAGAATGCTGTGAGGAATGGAGGTGCAGGTGTATATATATAATATCTACACAAGCCTAGAGATACAATCAGAACACTAACATGGAAATTCTGCAATAATTATTATGCAGAAATTCAGGCAATTAGGGTAGCAACTGAAAAACTGCTGAACTCCAATCCTGGCCCACATCCCGTGGTATTCCTGACAGATGCAATGTCAGTGCTTCAAGCTCTCTAGTCTGGAAAACTAACAGACTTGCAAAAACTACTTAATGAACTGTCTTACCAGTATAGGGTAACTGTGCAGTGGATATACCATCTCACTGTGGAATACCAGGAAATGAAAAAGCAGACCAACTGGCTAAGGAAGGTGCTGCCGAAGACCAACCAGATGTACTAATCACCTACCATCAGAAAAAAACAGATGATCAAGTCAATAAGAAAAAAGCCACAAACACCAACACAAGATGACTATCACATGAATAGATCAGAACAAGTTATAATTCTACGTCTCAGAACAGGACACAACCGACTCCGCAGTCACATGTATACAAAGTTCAAGATTGGCAACACGGCCATGTGCACTTATAGGTAGGCAACACAGAGTACCAAGCACATACTTCAAGATTGTTCTGAGCATGAAACGCTGAGGCAGACATAATGGTCAGAGGAAACAACACTGGAATCAAAGCTCTATGGGCCACTATATGAACTACAAAAGACAGTGAGTTTTATTAAAGAGACAGATTTATAGATATAGACATGTTTCAAGTGAACGAAAGAAGAAGAAGAAGAAATCACTACTTGAAAATCCAAGGGACTGAAAGAATATCTTGTTGGCCCCCATGTCACAAGAAAAAAACTAAATTTAGTGAGCTCCCCCAACAAGATTGTCAGCCTCTGTTTCAACTGATCATTGGCTACCAATCGCAACCAATCAGCTTTTTAATAAAGCAATATAGCATTATTATTTGACCGATATTATTTTCCTTGATCCAAATTGTACATATCGAGACATTGTTCAATTCGTTAGATTACGATGCCATCAACTGGTACAATTATCCAAGTTACCGACCGATTAGATCAGAAAAACTAACCGGTCTTAAGTTTTCCAGTAATTAATCTTAAACACGTAGTCATAACACCGTTCATAGCTAAACGACAAAAATAGTACCAAGACGAGTATTTGTTTAGATCCATATTTTAATCCTTTTCGTAATTTTATCTCGTCGTTATCACTACTTTGTTGTTTAAAAAAAAATAAAATTATATTAGTTTATGAGTGTGGCCTAATTTTTTTTGTAGCTTATTTTAATTCGTCGTTGTTTTTGGTTTTATTTCTTTTTCTTCTTTTGTGTTCACTCTTAAGCTCATGCGGATTATCAAGATGTAGTTCGGAGAATAGAATGAGTTATGTAATGGTTTACAGCGGAGCTGCAATATCTTCCCTTTTCGGCCTGATACATACGATTTCAGAATGCCTTCCGCCCGTGTTTTGCCGGGTACCGAAAGGGGAGCAAAGAATAGCAACACTGTTTACCTTCCACGCATGTCGTAAAAGGCGACTAAGGAGGTTATGGGATGGAGTTGGCTTTATCATCCCATATAGGGCCAGTAAACCAAAGCCATGCTGAAGTCGGATGTGTCCGGCCGAAAAGCGCAGATATCGCAGCAATGCTGTAAACCATGACACAACACATTCTCTTCTCCGGACTACATCCTGCTAATCTGCAGGAGTTTGAGAACGAACGCAGAAGAAGAAGAAGAATGCCTTCAGTGTCAATTCATGAGTCTGTGAGATGGGACACTCAACTCCACCCTAGAACCTCCTTAGCTCTTTGTATCGGCATAAGTAGCAGGTAACAACAGAGCTAGTCTCTCCTTTTGAACCCCGACAACAAACGGGAGAGTTTTATATCTTAATCTTTTCCGTGATATCGTTGATCAAGAAGAGAGATGAAAAGAAGGATGGGATTCCAATACAATCGTTTAGAAAAGTGTCTTGTTACAAGAGAGATCCACTGGGACTATGAGAATAAAGGTTTGAAAAATAAAATAAAAGACATTTTCTGAAAACTCCTTTCAGGATAAAAACTGTGGTGCTATAACGATGTATCCAATGTATTTGATACAAAACTGGGGTGCTATAACTATGTATCCAATGTATTTTATACAAAACTGGGGTGCTATAATGATGTATCCAATGTATTTTATACAAAACTGGGGTGCTATAACGATGTCCCCATTGTATTTTATACAAAACTGGGGTGCTATTGCGATGTCCCCATTGTATTTTATACAAAACTGGGGTGCTATTGCGATGTCCCCATTGTATTTTATACAAAACTGGGGTGCTATTGCGATGTCTCCATTGTTTTTTATACAAAACTGGGGTGCTATTGCGATGTCTCCATTGTTTTTTATAAAATGGCAGACATAGATACTAACAAAAGAAAACGAGAGAGAGAGAGAGAGAGAGAGCGAGCTTACTACGTATGAGATAAGATATCTACGAAAAGCAGCAAACAGAACATAAAAGCTCATGTGAGGAATGAAGATATTGCACGAACTGTTGGAATAACATCTCTGGTCAAATATATTGAAAAACAGAGACTGAAATGGTTCGGCTACTTAATGAGAATGAACCATTATTGGCCAGCGGCAAGAGCATACAACATGAAACAAAAATGGAAACAGCAAGATACAGAGAAAGACTAAGAGGAAGATGGATTAAAGGAGTTACCAACATTCTGAAACATTCACAATATTACTTGATATCAAGCGATCAAACGTGTCATATCCCGAAAACAGAACGTCATTCAATTCTGCAACGCAAATGCAGAGAAAGGACAATAGATAAATATAATTCGAAATGAAATATGTGATCTATACTACGTCACTGAAAGTTGCGCATTTCCATTGCTTGCCGTGTGACTCAACAGACAGCTGTTAGCTGCTACACCTACATTTATTAATTGACTAATAAATAATTTTGTTGTGCTACTTGCCACGTTACCCAATACACGATTGACATGAGCAGTAGTGTTAAAAAAAATATTGTGTCAATGACTGCGCACAGATCTGCACCAAATGTCCACAATTCATATGACCGTAGTGTCACCAGAAATGTTGATGATGGTGTTCCTCCTTCGCAAGCGAAGATGAGCATGGCATGAAAAACATTTAATGCGATGGGGGAAAAAAATTAAAAAAATTAATAATAATAATAATTAAAATTGGTAATTAACTAATTTGGTTTGTGAGTTCGTAGATGCCCGATGACTCCGATTTGTGCACGGAAAGTTCTATTACAGTGCATGCAGGCGTATTGTTAATTGAGTGCACAACAGCTGTATAGATACCATGTAAAATCATAATTGAATAACATCCTAAGTCTATATAGTCTATACAATATTAGTTACATGTTCAAAAATCATTGTGCCGTTCATAATTCGTGATAAAATATCTCACCTTGTGACCTACGAGGTACAACCTTCCACAAGCTGAAACTTTACAATCTAAGGCAGAGGAAGGTGTATGTAACATACACTGGATGTGCGAGTTCACTTGGTGCATTTATCCTAATTAAGTCTCGCAGTCATCATTAATTAGTTTGAAGAAGAACTGCATTTGTCAACATTTGGTCACATCGATGGCAGGTGTCAAGACAGAAAGTGTAATAGACGACATTATAAACAGGTTAATATTTCCTGAAGGGTTCAACGTTCTAACAAAAGGGTTGGAGGGGCGTGTTTAATAGTGAAGCTACAGAAAAGAGCATAATAAGCAATTGTTATACTTCTCTCTCATTAGACATATTCTTTCTAGAACGTAGTCTTCCTTTTAGATTCTATGGACACTTCCCGATACTGGGCGAGTTGACCTGCCGCAGCTAGAGACATGTTTAAGCAAGCTGTTATATCACTGCACAATCGTCGTCTTGGGCGCCCTCTTACCCTGTTGCTGTTAACTCTGCCTCCAGCTATTAAACTTTATATGCTGTTATATCTCTTTATATGAAAAAAAAACACTTTCTTGTTAGGATGTTGTAAAGGGGCTTGACCTCTTCGATGTTTATTGATCTTAACACTTCTTGATTTGTCTTTTTTAGCTGTCCAAATAGTATACGTGAGAGAAAACACATCCATGTAACCACATCATAAGGACAGCTGGAGAGGAGATGGGCACCACTAGCTAAACCTTTTGCCCACTGAAATACTACAATGGATAATAACACACAGAGAATAAAGTCAAAACTAGCATGGTTCTGACATGTATGCAGGCACGATTCCTTGTCAAAAACAATACTGCAGGGAACTGTCGAGAGTGGAAGAAGCAGAGGAGGGAAAATAAAGGCATGGACAGACAACTTCAAGGAATGGACATAGCAAGATATTTCAATACTCATCCGCATCGCTGAGGATATAATTTGCTGGAGATCTCTGTGTGCTGAGGCATCCAATGTGGTACCCCTACGACACTGAAGGGTTACGGGTTTATTGATTGATTGATAGTATACGTAAAATTCTTCTGTAGCATCTCATTTCGAAAACAGCTATTATCTTTATACCTGTTTGTGGGAATCGAGCACATGCAGACATCCCATACGCAGGTTCAACTTCAGAATAGTCCTATGTGCTGATCTCAAAATGAGTCACTTATCTTTACTGATGCGACCAATCACTGCTCGCTTTGCGTGTACATTATATTGTCAGCCACTGATAATCTCGAACAAAATTCGGATCAGCCAAGATAAGTGATGCTCTCTGAGATAAGCGCTCAGGATTGTTCTGGAAAGTTGTGGCCTGCGTCAATGTTTCTCAAATTTTTTATACCATCGCCCCAATTTTTTATTTTATACAGATCCAGCGTATCTTTTCGTATAAATTATTTGGAACCTCTCACACTATCAGTATTTCTCTGCTTTATGCTATCGTCCTTATATTTTATTTCTTTTATTTTATACAGACCGACGCATGATTTCGTATAAATTTTAGGGGTCCAATCACACTTTCAAAATATTATATGGAATTATATTGTCATAATCCACACATCCCTGTATTTATTTTTGTATTTTTCATCCTATGATAAAGTCCAACTGATCATGACACCTGACAACTGACAACAAACATGTACTAGAGAAAGTTTAAACTTTCAACTATTTGGTGATCAAGTTATCATGGGATGGTGTGTGATACAGAGATATCAACCCACTTAACTATGGCAGCAATTGTATTCAACAAGCTTTAAAATATATACGGCTCAAACAGTTTAACAAACTTAAAAAACGTTTTAATGTTTCTTTGATACAACTCTTTAATGCGTGCATACTATGTCTATTTATATAGGGATGCGGAAGATGGAAAGGAAATTCAAACAAGCAATAGACACATTAATAACATTTGAAAACAACCGCAGTGAAAGAATATTTAAAGTAAAATGGACAGATTTTAAAACAAACAATTCTACCAGTGAAGAAAGAAATTATGAAATTGTTTCGAGTTTCATAAGACGAAATCGTTGGATTGACATAGGTCATGTACTTAGAATTGATGAAAACAGAGATAGGTCATGTACTTAGAATTGATGAAAACAGAGATAGGTCATGTACTTAGAATTGATGAAACAGAGATAGGTCATGTACTTAGAATCGAAGAAAACAGACATAGGTCATGTACTTAGAATGATTGAAAACAGACATCGATCATGTAATTAGAATGGATGAAAACAGACATCAGTCATGTAATTAGAATTGATGAGACTTAGTTTGAGAAAGATAACAAAAGAAGATGTATTGCCCCCTGCCTCTTTCCATTTGATGTGTACTATTATATGCTCATAGAGGCGGTATCGCCCTGCTTAAGTCATCTATCGCACATAATTTTTATTAAAGTACCTTTCATGGTAATGTACACTCTTTAGACCGCCGAACTTAGTCCTCTTTGATTATATGAGACACTTTGACTATCAGAAGTAAAGAAGGACGTGGTTCAGCTACTCCTGTCACCCCGATCTCCGAGGCTAGTAGTCTAGCGATCTTTTATTCATGTCGCGTTGTAGAATAAATATGATTTGTGTTGATATCAAGCATGGATATTCTGATACGCGAGACGATATCACCACATATCACATCGGTGTATAGTAGTTGTGGACGCGATAATAATATAACAACATTACATAAAGTAAAGCAATCCTTACTAATGATATCATTTCCATATTTCCGTTGGACGTTGTGATAATTTTTCTATTCGTCGTCTTTTAATGTTTTGTTTGTGTCTTGATAAAGACCTTTTGGTTGAAACGTTGAATATGATTTGTGTATTGTAATTTTTATGATTTCTTGTGTGCTCATCATTGCCCATCATTACCCACTAGTTTTAGATATAGTCTATGGTGTCCCATTGAAACGATATATAAACCTGTGTTTTACGTAAGTCTAATTGTTGTTACGTTTCACGCAGTTACCTTGTATTGATTGTCTTAGTGTCAATAGAACAAACAAAATAAGACATAAAGACAGCATAAATTTTATGGGAACTATTCCACGCAACAAATATATAGAGAGACAACAGATTCAATGATTCGGTCGAATTATGAGAATGGAACCTGATCGTCTACCATCTTTAGCATACAACAAAATAATTTCTGGTTACAAAACGAGAGGAAGACCAAGAAGTAGATGGATTGATAACTTTAGAGAAATTGAGGCAACAACAAGGCATCACGACAACAAAATCAACACATTTGGATAAAGGAAGACTTAGGCTCCCCACGTCGCTTCACGGTACTAATGGCTAGGACAAGACATGCACGACTTAAGCTCCCCACATCGCTTCACGGCACTAGTAGCTAGGACAGAACATAGAAGACTTAGGCTCCCACATTGCTTCACGGCACTAGTGGCTAGGACAGAACATAGAAGACTTAGGCTCCCACATTGCTTCACGGCACTAGTAGCTAGGACAGAACATAGAAGACTTAGGCTCCCACATTGCTTCACGGCACTAGTGGCTAGGACAGAACATAGAAGACTTAGGCTCCCACATTGCTTCACGGCACTAGTGGCTAGTACAAGACAAAATAAGACAATCATTTCCATAAACAAATCCAGTTTTTTTCTATCGTTTACGAATGTGTGACCACAGTGTGACAGAGTGCAGAAATTGTTGTTGACAGATGTGCTGCTGGTTTTCATATTATTTCATGTTTTGGTTAATGATACGAACATAAAAAAACCTGCTAGTATACCCTCATCTATCAGCAATGCAACAACCAGATCGTAGACATAATATACATATAAAACATGGATGATTATTTTTCGTACTTAGTAGGGCTGACTGATATCATTAAGATTTGTAATAGAGGTTCTCAAAGTGTACGTATTTGACTCGAGTGGTGAAATTGATGAAACCTGTATACATTTAAAGAGTTCATTAGCATGATTTTGTGGCGCTTTACTGAGAGGTTAGAGCGTTGGTCTCACACTTGTGAAGTCCAGAGTTCGATTCCAGGTAAGGGCTGGAATTTTTGTCTATCGAAGTGTAAATAAAAAATTAACTCACCCTGAACATGACGTGGCGACAACAAGAGCATGCGGCATTTATCACACACGCCACATGAATACTCCCTGTAACTCCCTAACGAAAAAATACAGTAGAACTCCATGATAGGCCAATTGAGAGATCTTCAAACCTTCTTCATATGGACCTTCTTTAAACCTTCTTCATATGGACCTTCTTTAAACCTTCTTCATATGGACCTTCTTCATATGGACCTTCTTTAAACCTTCTTCATATGGACCTTCTTCAAACCTTCTTCATATGGACCTTCTTTAAACCTTCTTCATATGGACCTTCTTCATATGGACCTTCTTCAAACCTTCTTCATATGGACCTTCTTTAAACCTTCTTCATATGGACCTTCTTTAAACCTTCTTCATATGGACCTTCTTCATATGGACCTTCTTTAAACCTTCTTCATATGGACCTTCTTTAAACCTTCTTCATATGGACCTTCTTTAAACCTTCTTCATATGGACCTTCTTCAAACCTTCTTCATATGGACCTTCTTCAAACCTTCTTCATATGGACCTTCTTTAAACCTTCTTCATATGGACCTTCTTCAAACCTTCTTCATATGGACCTTCTTTAAACCTTCTTCATATGGACCTTCTTTAAACCTTCTTCATATGGACCTTCTTCAAACCTTCTTCACATGGACCTTCTTTACACCTTCTTCACATGGACCTTCTTTAAACCTTCTCCAGATGGAACTTCTTTAAACCTTCTTCAGATGAATATAATTTATAAATTTTCGCCTGAATAGTTAGCTATCTATGCCTCCACCCCAGAGGGAAAGGAAAACAAAGATGGAGAGAGGGACAAACACACTAGACCAGAGGTAGACAAATACGACCCAACAGATCTAATAGGCACCTATTTGATTCTGTGCAACCCCCTCCTGCATTTATTTATGGACACCAGGGAGTGGGGGGGGGGGCTATATGAAGCATATTGTGAATCACAAGTATAAAAAAAGGAAAATATAAGCCTTTTCAAGGAGACACTTTCCCTTTCCCTTACGAAAAAAAAGGGAAAAAAAGACAATGAAATATTGTTATCATTACATGAGAACCTGCACTTAACTCCCAGCCGTAGAGGATTGCGATATCAAATTGAAAACAAGTATAGACAGAAGTTGGAAAACAAAACCACGGATTGAGAGAGTGACAAACACACTAGACCAGAGGTGGGCGAAATACGGCCCGGGGGCCAAATCTGGTTCCCCAACCAAATCATTTTATCTGACCAGCAACTCCGATCTAAATTTACTATATGAACTGGACACCGTAAAAAGCTGATCTCCTGGCTAGGAAAGGGGGATCACTGGAACAAATAGAAAGTGATAATACGTACTATGAATGTAAGACCATGTTAAAAGCAGAATGTAAGAAAAAGTGGAAGCAAATGCACTCAACTGCAGAACAAACCATCATCTTCAGACTACGAACTCGCCACAACAGACTGAGAAGTCACATGTTCCGAAAGCTGAAGATTGTCAACTCTACCAAGAAGAGAGGGAGAAAATATGGCCTACTGAGACGGCACTGCTTCCAGACTTGAGGGGTTCCATGGATGACCTGAAGCAAATCCTACAATTCATTGAAACTATTGCCGCTGTAACCTGATATCTGACTGAAGAACGATGAAGAAGAAGAAGAACTGGACGCCAAGCTCAGAAATCACTACTTGGATCTCAAAAAGACTAAAGAAAAACTTTTTTTTACCATCGCACCACACGCAAAAGCTCAATCCGGCTCGTCGATCTTAAACAGTTTTCTATTTCTGTTCTACACCTTCAACTAACACATACAAAACAATATCAATTTAATCGCCAGCGCACTCTGTGTGTTGATGCATCAAGTGTAGTACTCGTACGACCCTGACAGGTTACGGATTATAGATAAGTAGGTAGACAAAACACCACAGCCGTTTATTGACCTTAGCGTTAACTTCCAGCCAAGACTACAACGCACTGAGACACAACTGGCATTAAACAGGTAATGTTTAAGTAAAGTAAAAGATAATATTGTTGTTTGTTTGAGAACTCCATGAATTGCGATCGATTAATTCTTACTTCCTATGTGCAGTGGAGTGGTTTTTCTGAGCTTTCTTTCATACCCATGAGACTTCAGCTTTCGGCTTAGTGGACTGCTTAATTAAGGAGCATTCTACTAAGAGGGGGTCTATAATTGTATAGATGACGAGTTATAAAGCTTTCATAAGACATCCTCAATATAACGGCATGCCATCTACTGTTTTCTGTTGCTTGGGTGGTTTGTCTAGTGGGATATTAGTGAGACCCACAGATGCAACCGCCTGCATATAATAATACATAGGAAGTAGGAGTCTGTCACTCCTGCTCCCTGTGCCAGCTGGTAGATTTTTATTTTCATGTCCAGATGAGTGTTTCTCTGGAATTCTCTTTTGATGGGGATATTCTTGTTCTTCTTCTGCATTCGGTCTCAAACTCCTGCAGATTAGCACAATGTGTTCGGGACATGCTACAGAAAAATCCTACGAATATCATGGACAGAGAAAAAGAAGAACATTGAAGTTTTGAAATTACAGAAACTAAATGGAGGCTGGCTTCTAAATACCATCATAAGAAGGAAGCGACAGTATTTTGGACACTTAAAACGACATGATGGTATCGAGAGACTGATTCTAGAGGGCAGAGTGCCAGGCAAGAGAAGAAGAGGATGACACAAAGACATGGACCAGCGACATCGAAGAATGTATGCACATGTCTCTGGTCAATGCACGCCTGTTTGCCCGGAACAGAGAGGCGTTCATAGTATCCACTATAAAGATAACGTTCTGGAAAGAATATGTCACTTGATATATTATCGAAACAGAGTAATGCGTTGTCATGGTTTATAGTTTAGTTGCGATATCTGAGCGTTTCGGTTTTTACAGTCCTATTTCAACATGGCTGCTGGATCACTTTGACATTCTATGGGATGGGACAGCCATCTCAACTCCAAAATATTATTAGTCGCCTCTTGCGACATGTCTGGCAGGTAACGGTGACACTAATATTTGCTTCCCTTTCGGAAACACACAGATTTTTTTCGATGGGGAGGACTTCCAGAGCTTATGCAAGCCCCAAAATGTGATGAGATATATGCAAGCCCCCCCCCCCCCCCCAGATGTGATGATATATGCAAGCCCCCCCCCCCAGATGTGATGATATTTATACAAGCCCCCTCTTCTCCCTCCCCCACCCGATGACTGTTATACTCAATAAATAAGTAAAAGGATTACCACTTATCCATTTAGGTTGTATTTATTTGTATATGAATTATTTCATAGGAAATCTAGCGTAGAACCCTCTCTGTACATGCCTAGTGGTCGAAATCTTTCTGTAGTAGACCTCTATCTGTGCATGCCTAGTGGTCGAAATCTATCTGTAGTAGACCTCTATATGTGCATGTCTAGTGGTCGAAATCTATCTGTAGTAGACCTCTATCTGTGCATGTCTAGTGGTCGAAATCTTTCTGTAGTAGACCTCTATCTGTGCATGCCTAGTGGTCGAAATCTATCTGTAGTAGACCTCTATATGTGCATGTCTAGTGGTCGAAATCTATCTGTAGTAGACCTCTATCTGTGCATGTCTAGTGGTCGAAATCTATCTGTAGTAGAACCCTATCTATACATGCCTAGTGGTCGAAATCTTTCTGTAGTAGACCTCTATCTATACATGCCTAGTGGTCGAAATCTTTCTGTAGTAGACCTCTATCTATACATGCCTAGTGGTCGAAATCTTTCTGTAGTAGACCTCTATCTATACATGCCTAGTGGTCGAAATCTTTCTGTAGTAGATATCTATCTGTACATGTCTAGTGGTCGAAATCTTTCTGTAAAGGCGAGATGATGAAATAGACCTTTAAATGTGACGAGGTAGTTCTAGACAACCCATAGCCTTTCTGACAACAGAAGTGGTCCTCCTCATTTATGTGGTAACTGTGGTGATATCTAAGCTAGTAAGTTTCGTTGTATCAAAGACATGACTGTGTTTGGATATAGATGTATGTGTGGTCATTTAAGAGAGATCTTTCAGAGAAGCAGTTTCTCGATATTGTCACGTCGTGCTTGGAACTTAGCATATATTTATGAGCCGCGTAGTTTACCCCCCCCCCTCCCCAATCGAGGCCAGATCCTTGCCGTGGAGATAAAGCTTACCGTGGAGATAAGGCTTGCCGTGGAGATAAAGCTTGCCGTGGAGATAAGGCTTGCCGCGAAGATATATTTAGTTCAACTAACAGGCTGAAAACCATGACTGGAAAGGTCCTTCTAAAACTGAGCAAAACCACAGTCTGCCCTAGCAAGTATAGGTGCGGAAGACGAAGGCGGCCAGCTACGAGGCACACTACAAAAATCAGAATGCCACGCACAAACCCATGCAACGGGAATGTGTAAGTTACAAAACATAGAACAAACAAAACTTTAGATATAAGCATGTTTCAGGCGAACGAAAGTCGTCTTTCAATAACTGAGGCAAAATTAAATATATGATTTTATAAATTATTTGTTTATAAACAAAATTCTGTTATATGTTTTAATTTTGTCTCAATTCTTGTCTTGATAAAGGCCTTTTGGTCGAAACGTCGATTTGTTTGTGTTATTATTATGTGTGTCTCCAGTTATTAACAAAACTTTATTACCCTTTTCCTGGGCCTACCTGCTCAGTATTCAACAGAGCCATAAAATATTTTACTCAAACTGTAGCATACACATTTTCTGAGTGGATATTCCTCCCCCATCCCCCTTTAGAGGTGAGATTCTCACGGAACACGAGCTATGAAGATTCAAGGGGAGATAGGGTGAGAGTAAAGATTAGAGAAATCTGAGCCATTCAGAAACAGATCGAAGCTACTGGATTACTTAGAAACTACTGGAAAGAAAACAAAGCCGCACTATCCGCGTGATAAGAATCAAGATATAGCTGAAACATAAGATCCACTTGTGTTTACCCACAGCAGCTTCAAGTGGAACTCAAAGTTATTTCATGGTGTTAAGATGTTAAAGAAAACCCAGCAATCTTCTTTGACATTTGCGACTGTTTATAAAGTAGTAATATATTACTTTTACAAACATTTTTTAGTAGTAAGATATTACTTTTACAAACATTTTTAGTAGTAATATATTACTTTTACAAACATTTTTTAGTAGTAATATATTACTTTTACAAACATTTTTTTAGTAATAGATTACTTTTACAAACATTTTTTTAGTAGTAATAGATTACTTTTACAAACATTTTTTTAGTAGTAATAGATTACTTTTACAAACATTTTTTTAGTAATAGATTACTTTTACAAACACGTTTTAGTAGTAATATATTATTTTTTTAAACATTTTTTAGTAGTAATATATTACTTTTACAAACATTTTTTTAGTATTAATATATTACTTTTACAAACATTTTTTAGTAGTAATATATTACTTTTACAAACACTTTTTAGTAGTAATATATTACTTTTACAAACATTTTTGTAATGCCTTTACCTTTTAATTAAATTCAACATGATTCCCAAAAACAAAGTTGACGTTTGATGCATCATGCAGAAATAAGCAGTTATTGCATCAAAGCTGTAAACTATGCTATATCGAATTCATTTATCAAGACTACATCCTGCTACCCGGGCAGAATTTGAGAAAGAAGCCACTAATATATAATAGAACACATGTATAACTGCATCAACTCTAAGATTACAGACTGTGTATTGACGGGGGTACGAATGGGGAGCAAAGAATAGTGACACAGTTACCAGCCATGCACGCACGTCGTAAAATGTTACTAAGTTTCCTTTTAGGGTTGAGTCGACTGTCCATCTCATGGAGTGACACAGAAGTCGTGCTGTAGTCGAATGTGTCAGACCGAAATGCGCAAATATTTCAGCCAATCCATAAACCATGACACAACGTATTCTGTTGTCAGGACTAAGTCCTGCGAATCTGCAGGAGTCTGATAACAAACGAAGAAGACACACTGTACGTCTACGTTTTTTGTAGCCACATTGCTATTTACCAAAATAAATATACGAGAAATACCTAACATTAGAAAACAAATATACGAGAAATACCTAACCTTTGAAAATAAATATACGAGAAATACCTAACCTTTGAAAATAAATATACGAGAAATACCTAACATTAGAAAATAAATATACGAGAAATACCTAACATTAGAAAATAAATATACGAGAAATACCTAACATTAGAAAATAAATATACGAGAAATACCTAACCTTTGAAAATAAATATACGAGAAATACCTAACCTTTGAAAATAAATATACGAGAAATACCTAACATTAGAAAATTAATTACTGTGATGGTGGAGATTTTGCTTGTTTACAAGAATGACATCATGGCAGCAAAAGTAGTAAATCACCGGGGCTTAAATACACTAGTTTTTATGATTAAGTTGATCTTTCATGCATACATTTCTGTCTGATTGTCCGATCCTTTTCCACAATCTGTATGTGCGACCATCTGTTTTTCTCTCTGTCCGTTAATGCATACATTCGTCTATTCACAAATAGTCTGTCTATTTGTTTGCATGTTGTCTGTCTAAATATCCATCCACTCATCCATCCACTCATTCATCCACTCATCCATCCACTAATTCATCCGATAATTTATCCACTCATCCATCCACTCATTCATCCACTCATCCATCCACTCATACATCCACTCATTCATCCACTCATCCATCCACTCATCCATCCACTCATCCATCCACTCATCCATCCACCCATTCATCCACTCATCCATCCGATCATTCATCCACTCATTCAACCACTCATAAATCCACCCATCTATATATACCATCATGCGTAAATATATACACAAACTTTGATACATGTTTGCCTATCTTTCTTTCTACTCGTATCTTGTCTATCAATTTATGTGTATCTGTATCTGAATGTCCGTTCATCCATCTCTCTCTCTCATACACACAGAAAGACAGAGAAGATGAAAACATGGAATATGGCTTATACTTACATAGGGTGTTCTTTCTGGAGCTAGGCCTAATCAACACCCGGTTCAGTCTGGTTCTACAACAACTAGCTGCTCAGAGAAGCGGGTTGGACTGAAGACTTCATGCCCAATTGAAGATGGTTTTATAGCGTAATCCATATCTTATGCGCTACCTCGGCTCAGTTTAGTCAATCAAGCAGGGAGTGAGCTAAAATGCGCGTGAGATTGTACCAGAGAAAGGGAGAGTAGGGGAGAGAGGGAGACCTTGAGATGTGGGTACCTCGTAGGAGAATGATTGGTGTAAAGCTAACTTGAGGGATTTGAATCTTTATTTAAAAAATAGGCATGCTACGGGAAAAGGATGGGAGAGGGGAAAATTTGATGGGTTACATGTAGTGTAGTTAGTAACTGGTTGCTATAAGGAAAGTAGGTACTACTGTAGTTGGTAGATGTTGCTATAAGAAATGTAGGTAATAATGTAGTTAGTAGGTGGTTGCTATAAGGAAAGTAGGTAATAATGTAGTTAGTAGATGGTTGCTATAATGAATGTAGGTAATAGTGTAGTTAGTAGATGGTTGCTATAAGGAAAGTAGGTACTACTGTAGTTGGTAGATGGTTGCTATAAGGAAAGTAGGTAATAGTGTAGTTATATGGTTGCTATAACGAATGCAGGTAACAGTGTAGTTATATGGTTGCTATAACGAATGCAGGTAACAGTGTAGTTATATGGTTGCTATAACGAATGCAGGTAACAGTGTAGTTATATGGTTGCTATAACGAATGCAGGTAACAGTGTAGTTATATGGTTGCTATAACGAATGCAGGTAACAGTGTAGTTATATGGTTGCTATAACGAATGCAGGTAACAGTGTAGTTATATGGTTGCTATAACGAATGCAGGTAACAGTGTAGTTATATGGTTGCTATAACGAATGCAGGTAACAGTGTAGTTATATGGTTGCTATAACGAATGCAGGTAACAGTGTAGTTATATGGTTGCTATAACGAATGCAGGTACTGTTAATTCCGGTTTTTATAACTGTGTATTAAACACAAAACATTCCGGTCTTTGGAGCAGTCAACATAATTTTGAGAGTGAATACAGAAAACAAATGGAAAAAAACCACATTGACAAAATATAATGACGAAGACGAATGGAAGGAATACAGATTGACAAAATATAATGATTAAATTATATAATTATAATCGAAGATATAATATATAAACAAATTATGTAACAATCATTCATAGCTACACCAGCAGTCATTAACTTAGCCATAACATTTGATAACATTCATTTCTGAACGTTTGCATATCCCATAGAGCAGGGGTCGGGAACCTTTTTGTCTGAGAGAGCCATGGACACCACCTATTTTGAAAATGAATTCTGAGAGAGCCATACATTATGTTTAAAACTAAAAATTCAAGTAAATTTGTGCATTTTGTGTATAATTTCATCACTAAAAGTACAATAATTATGTCTCTGAATTCTTTTTAATAACATTATTACACTGTTGCTAATCAATAATGAGTATTTCTTATCATTAATGCGACTTCTCATGCTGAGCTGCTGTAGACTTTAGCTCATTTGTAGAATGAAATATTGATATGCAATTAATATGTCTACAAAGGAGTCTACAGAAACATTTTTTTTAATAATTAATCATTTGTCTGCGAGTCAGATGCATCCATCAATAGAGCCACATCTGACTCGCGAGTCATGGGTTCCCGACCCCTGCCATAGAGGATGGGATTTTTTTAATGTCGTATTAGAGGCATTTTTGTAACAGCAGCCGCCTCGACGTGTACATTGCGTGGTAAGATATTCTAACTTTTAAAAATGTGCATCATCTAGAGTCGAATATTTCTGTGTAAGAAAGGAACCACCGCTGTAGAAATCTCATAATTTCACAGAAGAAGAAAGAAATACAATATCGCAGTTTTTAGGGGTTGAAACAACAACAACAGCTACTAAAATTTAATAGGTATGTTTTCATTCATATATTTTCTCTTAAGTCAAGTGTTTTTGCGATTCCCTATCTGTCTGGCTGTCTATCAGACTTTATCAACGTGCATGCATTTCATTCAAGCATGTTATCGCAGCTGGCAATATCCCGCTTTGCAACTTAAACACTTAGCGTCACCGATGAAACAGGTCATAGCTCCGCTTATGCAGACGTCTGCGTCTGATTGATATGCCACAAACTCAATTAATTATAAACTTGTTTAAATAAAGTTTGGTGGATACCATTTAAACAGAGTTTGGTGGATATACCATCATCGGAAATGATAAAAGTGAAGCAGTTTCTTTCCACCATTCCACTTTTCTTTCTATAACAATTTATTAGTACACTATTTGTTAGTATATAACAGAGAGGGGATCAGTAATCAGTCAAGTGATGATGTTAATACATAACAGAGAGGGGACCAGTAATCAGTCAAGTGATAATGTTAGTATATAACAGAGAGGCGATCAGTAATCAGTCAAGTGATAATGTTAGTACATAACAGAGAGGGGATAAGTAATCAGTCAAGTGATGATGTTAGTATATAACAGGAAGGTGATCAGTAATCAGTCAAGTGATAATGTTAGTACATAACAGAGAGGGGATAAGTAATCAGTCAAGTGATGATGTTAGTATATAACAGTGAGGTGATCAGTCAAGTTATAATGTTGACAGAACCATGTGGTGCTATCCAGTCAACAACTGTCAAGTATTCAGGAGTCACTCATGCTTAATTATGTCATAAAATCTACCCAAGTGAATACATGTATTTTAGCTGTAATTTATGAAAACAAACTGTTTTGTTTAACATTTTTAGAAAGTGTTTTAGATTCAAATTATATAATTTTTATATAAAACAGTACTGCTGCCCTAAACTCAACCTCACTGTCAATTCAACCTCACTTGTCAACATCTGTCAAGTTTTTGTCAATTCAACCTCACTTGTCAACATCTGTCAAGTTTTTGTCAATTCAACCTCACTTGTCAACATCTGTCAAGTTTTTGTCAATTCAACCTCACTTGTCAACATCTGTCAAGTTTTTGTCAATTCAATCTCACTTGTCAACATCTGTCAAGTTTTTGTCAATTCAACCTCACTTGTCAACATCTGTCAAGTTTTTGTCAATTCAACCTCACTTGTCAACATCTGTCAAGTTTTTGTCAATTCAACCTCACTTGTCAACATCTGTCAAGTTTTTGTCAATTCAACCCCACTTGCTAACATCTGCCAAGTTTTTGTCAATTCAACCCCACTTGCTAACATCTGTCAAGTTTTTGTCAATTCAACCCCACTTGTCAACATCTGTCAAGTTTTTGTCAATTCAACCTCACTTGTCAACATCTGTCAAGTTTTTGTCAATTCAACCTCACTTGTCAACATCTGTCAAGTTTTTGTCAATTCAACCCCACTTGCTAACATCTGTCAAGTTTTTGTCAATTCAACCCCACTTGCTAACATCTGCCAAGTTTTATTAATCCAATCCCACTTGTCATCAGCTGTCAAACTTTTTCCATCCCCTACCCGCAGCCCCCAAATTGTTGACGTAATTTATGAACCCCCCCTGCCCCCCCCCCCCCCTTGCCAGGGAGTACGAGTTTGTTAGTGTGTTAACTATACCAGGAGGTAGAACTTTAGTTCCAGCCACATATCAGTTTCGAAAGGTATTCGTTTCCATAGAGACGTGTTCGCAGATTTTACTAAATCCCAAGTCAACTATTTTCAATGTAGTTTTGGGTTGCAACACCAGCAGCTAGTCTTCTACTCTAGATGGGACGTGCTGTGGTTTTCTTGCAATCTCGAACCATGACCGATTACCAGTGTAAAGACCTGTGCACAGAAAACGTAAGCATGACCTGAAAGGTCCATTTCGATTATTTCTGTGCAATTTGTTGCTCGACCTTAGATATTTTTGGTATGTGACTCCAAAAGTTAATTTATGGCAAGTATATAAATAATCACCAACAAAATATACGAAAGTGGTCGACAACGTAACAAACGAAGTTCTAATTAGTCATTTACAGAGGTCTTCTACTGCCGACGTTTTTGATTATTGTGATTTTCTTTAGTTAACTTGTAGTTGGTCACTATTTGTATGTTAATATACAACGATACATCTGAGCTGCAAAAACACAAAAATATACACCAAATATCAATTGCGAAATCAATAACATGAGAATCAACAAACCAAGATCAGAAACATTGAAGATGTACAGAAATCAATCCCCACTAGAAATATACATTGACAGCACAAAACTCAACAAAGTAAAAGAATTTAAGTATCTAGGCAGCGTGTTCTCGGAAGAGACTAGATAGAGAAATAGAGACAAGATTTCAGAAAGAAAATGCAGTTTTATATCAATTAGCACCACAGCTGAAACAGCAGAACATCAACATGATCTCCAAGAGAACGTTAATTAACACAGTGTTCATGACGACGCTGTGTTACCGATGCCAGACCTAGACTTGGACAGAGAAACTAGAACAAAACCTCGCCACATGCGAAATGAAGTGTATGAGAACAGCACTGGGGGTAACAAAAAGAGATAGAATAAACAATGACACTATAAGAAATCTGATGAAAACATCCTAATTCTTCATGATTAGAAACTGGCTTCACAGCACCAAGGGCATTCCCATAAGTGATCCGCCCTCCGTCCCAGCAGCCATCTCAGTGTATGTAGACTCAGAGTTCCGGTCAGGTGTTGATTGTGTGATCGTCGGGACTTTCCAAAAAATTACTTTTCAGTCCCTCACCTCTAGATACTCACATTTCTAATATTCTCTGTATGTGTACATTCTCAGCCTCAATGACATCATCTGCATCTTGAAATGAATTTAATACTGCTTTCATTGTCTGCATTATCTCTTCTCAGAAATGTGCCGTCAATCACCGCATTGCCTACGAATAAGTCGACTCTCTCGTTTCCTCCTACCGCAGCATGACCAGGACAGTATATCCATGTAATGCTCTGGACAATTGAGTTGTTCAATAGGTCCCACTATTCTTTTCTCAGCATGAACTTTTCTATCTTGCGCAGCATTCTTTGAGAGTATGTGTGTATTACCGAGTGTGTTAATGTATCAGTTATCAACCAATTAAGTGCTGCTGTAACTCCCTCTATCTCCATCCTCATGCTCAATGTGATAGTTGAATATGCTGAAGATTTCTCAACCAACTTCACGCCGTTTCTGTAGGCAACAAAACCCTAACCGCTTTTATTTGTGTTTCTGTTAACGGAACCATCAGTGTATATATAATTATGTCTTGTGGTTTCGAGTGTAGATGGGCGAGTTCATGCACTGTAACCTGGGCCCTGATACCCGTCCATTTTCGACACGCTTTATCTAGTTGTATTATTACTTTAGTCAGTGATTTCTTCTCAGTGTCTACTTCCATTCATTCACTGCCCTTTTCTATTTCTTCCAATTCACATACTCTTCGCAGTGTGTCTTCACGCTCTGCCATCCATGATCTGCCACGCTTGATGTGTTTTACCTTTGACTCATCTAGACGATGGTGTAATTGGTGGTGGTTGTATTTTGGTACGACCTAACTTGTGTTACCTGATGTCTCACTCTAATTCCCGGGAGATTAAGCAGAAATCTCGTAGCTGGAAAAAAAAACATCATGCAAAGAATACATAGACACACAAAAGATCAAATGGTTCGGCTACCTGATCAGAATGGAACCAGATCGCATTCCATCGATAACTTTCAATAAAATATCATCTGAAAAGAGAAACAGGGGAAGACCTAGACGAAGCTGGATCGATGACATGAGAGAAATACTAGAACACCAAAGCTGCACTATGGCAGCGACATCACAGTAGGCAAAAGAAAGAAGACTTCGGCTCCCCATGACGTATCGGCACACACATGGATAGGACAAGACCAGACAAGAGACAAGATTATTTATATACTTGGATTCACACGCCAAAAATAGGGGGGTTGTGCGACCACCGAAATTCAAATCCGCCATTCATGTCATGTTTACATTTTCTATACACAGGTCTTTTTTACTGGAGACGGATCATGGCTTAATCATTTCACAAGGAAGACACTCTGATAGCTGATTAATAATAAATGATTGTACAAATAGGAAAAAGCGAGAGAAAAAATACAATTTATATTGATTTCAAAAATACCTTCACCGAGCCGTGCTGCAGATAAAAGGGGTATTTTCCTTCCACAAATCCAGCGAACTGGCTTCCTGTTCAGTGATGCAAGGTTCAATTCCCAGCTCAAGCGGAAATATTTTTAAAATCACCAACGGCTCCTAGGTCAACCCAGCCTAAGAAAATGGGTACCAGATCTTCTAGGAAAATAAAGGTGGCGGGTTTCTTCTTCTGCGTTCGTTCTCAAACTCCTGCAGATTAGCAGGATGTAGCCCGGAGAACGGAATGAGTTTTGTCATGGTTTACAGCATTGCTGCGATAACTGCGCCTTTCGGACTGACACATCCGACTTCAGCATGGCTTTGGGTCACTGACCCTATATTGGATAGGACAGCCACATCCATCCCATAGCCTCCTTAGTCGCCTTTTACGACATGCGTGGAAGGTAAATAGTATTGTTATTCTTTGCTCCCCTTTCGGGCCCAGGCAACAAACGGGCGTATCGGTGGCGGGTTTGATACTGACCACTTCATTCCTATGTTTGCCTTTGATCAATGAAAAAATACAGGTCTAACACCGTTTACCCTAATACACTTCAATGGCGTCGAGAAGAAAAAATTCCCTTTTCTTTTACAAATCTAGACAGGAATTATCCCATGTATTATCGGTGCCTAAAAGGGGAGTAAAGAATATAACACCGTTAACCGTACATGCATGTCGTAAGAGGAGACTAATGCGTCTTGGTGTGGAATTGGCTATCCCATCCCATGTATGGTCAAAGTGAATCAGAGGCGGTGCTGAAGTCTTAGTTTCAAAACGCAATTATCACAGATGAGCTGTAAACAATGACACAGCGCTTTCCGTTCTCCGGATTGCATCCGGATAATCTTCAGGAGCTTAAGTACCAACACAGAAGAAGAAAGATAAGTGGGCATGGATTTTACAGTAGGTTCAATCTGAAGAAAACATGGGGGTAGATCAATAAATTCCACGTCAAACCCTCCTTAGTCGTCTTTATTACATGCACGATAGATGGCACTATAGCTATCATTTGTGCTCCACTTTTTGACCCTATTAGTACACTGGTGAGAGGTGGATCGACTATTGCTGAAAATTGATGTGTCTGACCATTGGCGCAAATAAAACGGCGAGACAGCGCATTTCTCCATTCTCTGAACTAGATCCTGCTGGAAATCTAGTGTAGATTTTTCTTTTTTCCCCCTACAAAAGAGTTCTATTGGTAGTTCGAGAACGCGCGAAAAAAAGCCAAATAAAATAGCAAACATAAAGTATTAGTGTAAAAATTTCAATACCAATAGCGGTATAAATTATATTTTTAAAAAGTATAATACTATCAAGAAAGGGGAAGTCTTACGGTAAACGCTCCAAGTCAACAATATGCTTCTAAACAACCACACAATGTTGGAATTTTCGTAACTCTAAATGACATCGTATGTATTATACACATTTTAATAATTGAAACGCTTTTATAATAGTTAGTTAGTTAGTTAGACGTCGGATCATCATCACTGCAAACTGGACACATCCATAGTTGCTCCGATCTCTCCTTGAGTGTATCCGCCATCACACTTCTGCTGACAGTACCGGTCCTATGCTGGTTGACCATCATTCTTCTGCGCCCTCCAAAATGTTCACCTCTAGCAACACCGCATCTCAATCCCTGATCTTTAATCCTAGCCATTGAAAAGGAATCATCATCCACATTAGTCTCACTCTCGCGTGTTATATCTCTTAAGGAGTTCAAAACGTCAGCGCGATCCATTGCCCCATCGCCCTTTGCCACAATCGCACACGATGCCAGTTGATCCGCTCTTTCATTATAATAATTGTTTGAAGTATCTCATCCATCAATTAATTACACCGCTAAGCGTCGTTCAAAGTGTCTGTTGTGGTGATCTGTCTTTGGTCATTGGCCATGGTCAGCCAGTATATCTGTAAGGATTATTTGATTGTCTCCACTTATCTAGTTCCTGGTCGTCCTCGTTCCTTGTAGTCCGATCTTCTGCTGATGTATGCACGAAAGGCTGATTGAGTTGGTTCAATTCTCAAGAGGTTGCTAAACGACACGGATTGCTGTCTCTCGATGTAGTCTTGACTTGAGATGGTCTTTATTTCCTTCATAATATCTTCATTTCTCTTTCGGTCTCTTCTGGTGACATGTATAGCTTCCGTTAAACATCTCATTTCACACACTGCGATATTTTTAAGTTTTCATTTACACTTTAAATTAGATTTTCTCATATGTTGTGCTTAATGCAATCAATTAAAAAAAAAACTTTCATTACTGTATGTTATCCTGTGAAAGAGTGCAGGAAGCTTTTCTATGGGTTTCTTATAAATAATAAGCTCAGCATAATTTAAAGAAACATTTCACCTTTTTTAATCCATGTCTGTCCTATTCTGTTATTTCTTAAATTAAAAAAATACAAGATAATTTCTAAGAAAGAGGAGAAGGCCGCGCTAACACAGATATAAAGCAATACTAATCGAAATAAATAATAATATACTAATAATTATAAAAAGTATAATTTAATTAAACATAAATATAAATGATAAAACCAAAATGGTCTCGACTTTACTGCTAAAGGATTTTGGTCCCTAATAAAGACCCTTTGGTCGCATCGTCGACACGCTTTATTTTTTTGTCATTTATATTTATTACTCCTTCATTAGATTTAAATTTAGTAATTAGATCAGCAGTCACAATGTATTACTTCTCTTCCTGTTTATCACTATGTGTTAATTCTAAGTGTTATCAACTAATACTTATCATTCCTTTGCTTTTGTTTTCACCAATCTAATCACAGTACAAGTATTCTTGATTTTTGATTAGAAACTGGCCTCACAGCACGTGGGGAATTTCCATAAGTGCTCCGCCCTCTGTTCCAGCAGCCATTCGACTCGATGGTGTTTCGAGTCTAATGCTGTCGAAACAGACGTCGACATCAGGGCACAACTCTGGCACTTGCGACAGGTTTCTTTGTTGTTCCGCCCACCCACGTCGTGCCCGTAACTAGTTCAAGCACAACGTCGGCCTGTCGGAACAACTGGTAATTGTTATTGAAGGTTACGACTACGGGATTGTATAGACGTACCATGAAGCTTCTATAAGAAGATAACCTCAATATAGAGGCATGTCATCTACTAAGATTTTCTGTTGCAGAGTTGGTTTGTCTAGTGAGCTATTGTTGAGACTCACAGACGCAACCGCATGCTCCAGTAAAGTATATTCACAGTATATTCCCGCATGCACGCATATTACGTTCAAATCCTTATCCAGAATAGTCATATGCCAGATTCCAAACATCGACACTTATCTTGGCTGATGTGACTGTCCATTTGTCACTTTGCGTACATTTTGTGTTGCTAGTAAATAAAAAGCACAGGAAAAGTTAGATCAGCTAAGATTAGTAACACTGTTTGGGATCTGGGCGCATGACATTATGTGAAAAGGACTTGGTAAATATTGAACGTGAAATCTCGGCTATATTTTGCTGACAACCTACCCTTTCTGTGACACCAGTCCTTTGTTTATCTAGATGTCCGTGCTATATCGCCACTGCATCTCAACTACCAGATTACTTTGGGGGGAAAACTGATATGATGTGGTCGCTAAAAGGAAGACTAAAATTATGTTTCTTAAAGAGAACCACAGACAGTGCTGTGAACCATGGACTACACTGAGGTAAAGTTACAGAACAAGCTGAGCGGATGGAAAGTGTTGTTGCCATACATAAAAAGACGTGGTTGACATTGACATTAAAAGACGTGGTTGACATTGACATTAAAAGACGCGGTTGACATTGACATCAAAGGACGTGGTTGACATTGACATCAAAAGATGTGGAGGACATTGAGATAAGACCGTAGATACGTCTTCAGTGAAGGATGCGTTACTTTAAAAAAGTAATTTGCCCATTTTCATGTATAATACCTTCATTTGCATCTATAATTCTTTCATTTTCTCGTGTAATTCCTTCATTTTCATGTATTTTCATTTTCATAGTTCATACTGTATAAGTCGCTGGTGCTTTCTGTTGTGTTGTATGGTTGTGAGAGTTGGACACTCACTGCGGACATGGAGAGAAGATTACAGGCTTTCGAGTACAAATGCTACAGAAGAATTCTACGAATTTCATATAGGGAACATAAGACCAATGTGTACGTAAGAAATAAAGTAGAGATGTGTGCAGGTGTTCAGGAGTCATTGCTTTCAATAGTGAAACGACGAAAACTAGCATGGTTCGGACTTGTATGCAGGCACGATTCCTTGTCAAAAACAATACTGCAGGGAACTGTCGAGGGGGGAAGAAACAGAGGAGGGAAAATAAAGGCATGGACAGACAACATCAAGGAATGGACAGGGCAAGATATTTCCACACTCATCCCCATCGCTGAGGATAGAATTCGCTGGAAGACTCTGTGTGCTGAGGCATCCAATGTGGTACCCCTACGACCCTGAAGGGTTATGGGTTTATTGATTGATTGATAGCTCATTTTCATGTGTAATTCCTTCATTTTCACGTGTAATACTTTCATTTTCATGTGTACTACTTTAATTTTCACGTGTAATACCTTAATTTTCATGTATAATATCTTCATTTTCACGTGTAATACTTTCATTTTCACGTGTAATACCTTGGTTTTCATATGTAATATCTTCATTTTCATGTATAATACCGTCATTTTCATGTGTAATACTTTCATTTTCATGTGTAATACTTTCATTTTCATGTGTAATACTTTCATTTTCATGTATAATATATTAATTTTCACGTGTAATACCTTGGTTTTCACGTGTAATACTTTCATTTTCACGTGTAATACCTTGGTTTTCACGTGTAATACTTTCATTTTCATGTGTAATACTTTCATTTTCATGTGTAATACTTTCATTTTCATGTATAATACCGTAATTTTCATGTGTAATATTTTCATTTTCATGTGTAATACTTTCATTTCCATGTATAATACTTTCATTTTCACGTGTAATACCTTGGTTTTCACGTGTAATACTTTCATTTTCATGTGTAATGCCGTCATTTTCATATGTAAAACACGTTTATTTTCATGTGATTTGTGCTGAAATTGTTTTATTTTAGTAAAGGAGGGTGGGGGGGGGGGTGTGGTTACCCTCATGTAGGTTAAATTCCTAGTCTAAAATCCATGTTCTAATTTTCTAAGGGAGTAGGGGGTTTCAGGATGTGGCACCTTCTCATCCATGTCTTCTTGACCATACATCCGCTGTATCTTCAACTCCGCACATTGCAACGCTATTGTCTCATTTAGCCATCTTTCGAAATTCGTAATACGGCTATTTACTTGCTCTTGTGACTTTTAAGAAAACATTTTTTTTTTACTATCGTTTTTTAGTTACTATCAGTTGTCATCTAGAATGATCCCTAGAGTCTTTACTTCTAACTTCCATTTTTCTGCCGGCTTCTTGTACCCGAGAGCAACGCTTTCTCCGGCGTCTTAACAACTAATGTAAGTTTCAACGCATATGCTTCCTGTCATAGTCCTGCAGTATATGGATTTATTATAATCATACTCATCTTCTACATGACTTGGACACTTCTAAATGCCAATTATTGTACAGCATACCATAAAAGGAAATAGTGCAATGTCCGCTGACCTCTTTGTCATCCATGTATAAATTAAATGGAGACAAGATATGCAGTAACAATGATGATTATTTTCCACATGTGGCAGGTTGTCAGCCTCTCCTTCAACTACCTTATATCATATATTTGAAAGACATTGACCCTTTTCTTTGCATCATGAACTAGAAATACATGTCCCGGTAGCTACATCGGCCGAAACGTATTGATCGATGGCATTTGTTTAAAGAATTTAATTCGTTAGCCGTGTTATAAAATCACGGTAGGTATGTGTCAGATATTGCCCCCCCCCCCATGGTGCTGTGGAGAAACATTTAAACTGAAGTTCGCAGATTCGTCAAGTAAGCTACAGGAAGCTGATTGTAGGGAGGCCTGCGTGTACAGATGTGAGCAAACATTTGGATGTGCGTGTAAGTGGATGTGCGTGTGAGTTGATGTGCGTGTGAGTGGATGTGTGATTGGATGTGCTTGTGAGTCAGTCAGTCAGGTCCTCTTTTGCCAAGTTTGGCACATAGGGCGGATGTCATAGTTCTCCATGCCTGTCGGTCAGTTGAGAAAGGATTGTAGTTCTTGTGCATTTATGCCTTCAGATTTTAATTCATTCAATGTTCTTCTGATCGTTCTTTTTGGTCTTCCCTGTTTTCTTTATCCGTCTGGTGTTCACATGAAGACTTGTAGTGGTGGAGTTCTGTCTTCCTTCATTCTAAGCACGAGTCAGTACGAGACCGAGTGTATATGTTTGGAATAGCACACATATCCTCAGACCCTCATTTTTGCATACTGAAGGACTCAATGAATATTATCAAGAAAGTCAAAGAAGGTAAAGTGCGTAGGCTCTAAGTGGAGTCATTGGAGAGGCTAAGAAATAAGGTCTCACTGTCTACAATTACTTTTTACTGTGTTCTCGGATATGCAGGTATGGAGAGAAACGAACGGGCTGACAAGTTCACTTGTTCACTTGACGGGAGCTGTCTTTAATCAAGATGGCTAAGTACAATTGTTAGCGATAAGTTCTGGATGGAGCAGATGGCGTACTTATAAACGAAGCGTCGTCTCTAGACCTGCTCTAAGCTCTGCATCTGACGGTAGAAGAGAGCATAGTGGACTCTAGAAAACGAGGCGGAAAAAAATAGCAGCAGAACAATGATTGAAATAGAGAAATGACAGCTGTAGAACAATGATTGAAATAGAGAAATGACAGCTGTAGAACAATGATTGAAATAGAGGAATAACAGCTGTAGAACAATGATTGAAATAGAGAAATAACAGCTGTAGAACAATGATTGAAATAGAGGAATAACAGCTGTAGAACAATGATTGAAATAGAGAAATAACAGCAGGAGAGCAATGGAAATTGTACGCAGGGACAAAGAGAAATAAAGACCTGTTCTTTCCATGAGGGTTAGAGACGTACTAAACTAAATATTGAATGATTATAGGACACGTTCTGTCATCCAGAAATAAAGCACTAAAAAAATAAGAAAACTCCTCCACCGAAGACGGATGTGTCAGGCCATTGGAGCAAATAAAACTGCGAAATAAAAATTTCCATTTTCTGAACTACATCCTGCTGGAAATCTAGTTGGACCATTGTCCTGCTACAAGAGAGATGCAGTGGGAGTTTGAGAATGAACTCTGAAGAAGAAGAACATTTCGTAAAGGACCCTGACTACATTTGATAATCTATTGTTCTCTACTTTTGCTGTAAGGTGTCGCAGGATTGACTGACGATCTGTGTTTGGGCTCTGGCACGTTTGGACGCGTGATATGTGGTAATATTGTGACGTGTGAGAATATCAGTAACTCCTTCAATCCACCTTCTTCTTAGTCTCTCATATATCTTGTTGTTTCCATTTTAATGTTGTATGCTCTTACTGCTGGCCAATAAGGGTTCATTATCATTAAGTAGCTGAACCATCTCAGTCTCTGTTTGTGAATATATTTGACCACTGATGTTGTTCCAACAATTCTTGTAATCTCTTTATTCCTCACATGATCTCTTCTTGTTCTGTTTGCTGCTTTTTTTAGACATCTCATTTCACACTTAGCAATCTTTCTCTCTTGTTATATTTCTATTGTCCACATCTGACATTGATAACATAATGTTGGAATGAATATTGAATTTATGATTTGCCTTTTGATTTCAATCTAGATTGTGTTTCAAAATTGGTTAAATTCCTAATTTACGTAGTTGACTTTTTGAATTTTGCCTTGAGTCTCTGTACATTCTTCAGTTATCTGTAAAATTTCTCCAAAGATATTTAAGGTCCAGCATTTGTTTCAGCAATTGATAATTTATCTTTATGTTTATTGCATTCGGTTGTCTGTCTATACACATTACTTCTGTTGTTTTTTTATCTCTTTTAATATTCATTTTGTGATTGAGACAACTTTCGTTGAGTAGGTGTGTGTGATCTTGCAGCTATTCACTTGAACTGTGGAGTAGGCACTGATCGTCAGCACAGAGTCGGCTTCTTCAGTCATTTAGAGGAAAAAAGTCTCTTTTTTACCTTTTTGTTAGTATTATTCATATAAATAATTAATCTTCTTCTTCTTCAGCGTTCATTCTCAAACTCCTGCTGGATCTCTATTGCAGTAGGACAATGGCCCTATTAGATTTCCAGCAGGATATAGTTCAGAGAATGGAAATGCGTTGTGTCGCCGTTTTATTTGCGCCAATGGCCCGACACATCCGTCTTCGGCGGGAAATAATTAATCAATAATGGTGTTTAATTCCTGATGTTACAGAAAATAACTTTGTAAGTCCTGCACTTGCTCTAATTGCACTTTCACTATCTTTGAGGGCTCTTACCCAGTATCATCAATATTATTATAAGTATTTGATAACTAACATTTGATTGGTTATTCTCGTTTGTTATCTCACATTTTGATTGGTCACTCTCGCTGTTATCTCACATTTTGATTGGTCACTCTCGCTACTATTATCTCACATTTAGGTCATACGGCACATTACAAGACGATTTCTTAAGTTCCCCATTAATATGATTATTCAGACATAAAATTCTGCCACAAACTACGACTTTGAAAGCAGTTTTTAAAGGACATTATATAATCCTTATTATGGATGTCTTTTCATTTCCGACCAGTTAGTAATTTACGTGTCATACAAGCTTTCCTAGTTCACGTCTACTGTCTTCTGATTTTTCCTATTTCTCAAATCTCGACAATTTTGGATTGAAAAAATCTGCTAAATCTAGTAAAAATTGATGAAAATTATGAAATGAAGCACAGATAACAGTTATTTGGCATAAATGATAGGAGTTGATCTTAGTAGATGTTCTGATTTGAATTCGAGTGAAAAGTTTCAACTTTAGATTTATCTAACAAAAATGTGCCAGTGACATCGGGCTTTTATAATAACAAAGGTTGGCTGCAGTGGAATAATAGAATGCCCGCTTTCTTTCGTTTCCTATCTCCCTCTTCAAAACACAATTAGGAAATGACAGAACAAATCTTGTTTAGTGACACGTATGTTAATAATCTAAGAATATTATCAGAGTGATTGACGAATATTATATTATTATTGTCTCTGATTGGCCAAAATGTTCTAGTAGGAAACATGTTTTGCGAAAAACGGAAACAGAATTAGGTTTCCATTACATTACTTCTGTCGGTAGGAGGAGTTACTCATACTTTTTAATTTGTTTATTTGACACCATGAATTACGAGTATTACAGCTCATGCATACTTTTGTGCAATTGATAGTTTCCTTCATAGATTTAGTTCACTCTGAGCGGTGTGAATTGTTTTGTGGAGAAGCATTCTATAGAATATTTCAATGTGTGGTAAGAACATCAGATGGTATCACAGACGCATTTGATACAAAAACGGGAGTGCGTCAAGGTTGCGTGCTCTCACCTTTGCTACTCAATATATACATAGACATAATAATAAAAGAGGCAAAAAGTACAGAGGGCAACATCACCGATTTAGAACAAGACAACTCAGAGCAACTAAACAATGAAATAAATGAACTACTTTTCGCAGACGATCAGAGCCTCATATACGAAAACGAAGAACAACTACAAAATCAAGTTAGCTCACTATCTGCAATATCTAGAAAATACAACATGAAGATCAATACACAAAAGACGTAAACTATGAAAATATGCAGAACACCACGTCCACTAAACATACAGATAGACAATATAGGAGTAAAACAAGGAGTTCAAATATCTCAGTAGTATTTTTACAGGAAATGGAAGCCTCGATAGAGAAATAGAGACGAGGTGTCAAAAGGCAAATGCAGTAACATACCAACTGTTACCACTACTTCTCTCCCCCCCCCCTCCCAGATCGAGATGGAAGTTAAGAGACAAATGATCTACAAAATTCTACAGTATATTCCTACCAACACTGTGTTACCAGTGCCAAACCTGGTCTCTCTCATTTTCACATTACAGAAAGATAGTGACGTGAGATGAAATGCTTGAGGAAAGATGCCGGGGTCACCAGACTTGATAGATTACGAAATGAATATATCAGGGAAAGAATACATCACGAAAAGTTGCCCATACAAGCATATAACCAAATGAGATCAGGGTACAAAGCCAGAGGAAGACCACGGAATAGAAAACATAAGGGATATCCTGAACATACACGGTCTTAGAACAGCCGAGGCCACACATCTGGCGATAGAACGCAAGCTCGAGCTCCAATCACACCTACGCTTAACGGCAAGAGTGGATCACAAACAACATGGGGAAAGACAATAGCCTTCCATTCTATTTCAATGTGAAAATGAAGTGCCGTAGCCCTTCCACAGAGAAATACCTCAACATATACTCATTGGTCAGTACGGGCTTACCACCGTGTTCCTGAAAGCCCGGGGCTTACCACCGTGTTCCTGAAAGCCCGGGGCTTACCACCGTGTTCCTGAAAGCCCGGGGCTTACCACCGTGTTCCTGAAAGCCCGTCAATTACATGGAAAACGGTAGCTTTACTCATGTATCAATGGCTGAAATCAATTTCTGAAAGGGACTATCACCAAATTCTCGTGATCAGACTCGTGATTTGTCTATCAATATAGGGGGAAAAACACATCGGTTATATAGCAGTTTTACGTAAAACAAATAAGCGTGGTCGACGTTTGGACCAAACTGTCTTATCAATTTAGAGGGGGGAAAACAACTAACATTGAAGGGAAAGTCATTTGTATTTAGGATGTTAGGTACTACTACACAATAACTTCCATGTCAACAACCATGAGTGCATTGATTCCTCTCGTGCACAGATTACAGTAGCACCTACAAATATTCAAAAGTGTATTGCTTTCACAATTGTCACTTGCTTGTATCAATTTCAAAAGTTGTCTGGTAGATACATGTTGATTCCTTATTCTCAATCTCCTGCTGTAGTTATGAGACCAAAATATGATGTGTGGATGTTTATAGATTGGCTTCGATATCAGCGCCGTCAGCGAGATTTTTTAAAGTTTTGAACGTGGATTATCTAATTTGGTGATCTCCAGAAGGTAAGCTGCACGTATTGTGCTCCAGATGTGGCAGGTGTGAATTCCACGCGCGACGTCTTGTTTATAAAGTGCATTTTCTTCGGTGGTCATTATTTATCTCCTGAAGCTACGGAGTTACGCCTGGAGCTACGGAGTTACGACTGAAGCTACGGAGTTACGTCTGGAGCTACGGAGTTACGTCTGGAGCTACGGAGTTACGTTCTATGAATGCTGATTTCGACAGGCTTCGTTGAGAGAAACCGAATACATATAGCCTAACCAGAGTACACGGAAGTTAATTCGCTACGATTTGTAAATTCTTCCTCACATAAGTAGTCAATGTCGTAGTAGATGGAAGATAGAACAGTTTTTAAGAATCAAGGCAATCACAGTTTATACAACTGTAAACAATTGAATTATTTATTATTAGTTAAATATAAGAATGATGAATAGTATTTGGATAGCTTAAAACGAATGCGAGAAGTAGTAAGCATGTAGCGAAAATGGTAAGAATAACGATAAATAGTAAGCATGTAGCGAAAATTGTTAAGAATAACGATAAATAGTAAGCATGTAGCGAAAATTGTTAAGAATAACGATAAATAGTAAGCATGTAGCGAAAATTGTTAAGAATAACGATAAATAGTAAGCAAGTAGCGACAGCGGTTAAGTATAGCGAGAAATTATAAGCATGTAACGAAAGTGGTTAAGTATAATGAGAAATAGTAAGTATGTAGCACAAGGGGTTAAGTAAAACGACAATTTAACCAAAACAAGAGGTACACAAATAGAAAGCCAGGAGTGAAAATAATTAAACAAATGTAGCATTCTTAAAACATATAAAAAGTAATGTCACCTGCTTGAAAATATTAATATTGAGAATGCTGAAGTGTAATGTGAAAGAGGTAAACAACAAAGCGATTCAAAATGAAATGATTATATTAAAGTATGTCAGAGGCCGCAGCCATTGGAAGGGGCAGATTGGGGGTGGGGGGGTTAAATATATTTTGCCAGGAGAGATGTCAGCGCAGAAACTAGATATTTTTTGCATCCATAGGGACCTCTCGTGCCCTTTTTCTTTACATAAACTAAATTCGTTTTGCTGTTGGCTCCCCTGTCTGTTTTTGGCGCTTTCAATCCAGTGGCATACCTTGCCTAGTTTCGCTCCTGAGAGGCGTTACATCACCTGAGGTGATTAGGATATATGCTTTTTTAAAGTTTGATGTGTCGTTCTTGACAAAAATCTTTCGACCAAGACGTATACTTTGTCTTCAAAATAAGTTTGTAATAAATATTAAATGTTAGATATTCCACCGAAGAAGGATGTGTCGGACCATTGTCGTAAATAAAACGGCAACACAACGCATTTCCATTCTCTGGACTACATCCTGCTGGAAATCTAATAGGACCATGGACCTGCTGCAAGAGAGATCTAATGGGAGTTTGAGAATGAACGCTGAAGAAGAAGAAGAAATGTTAGATATGAACAAGAAATCTGGAAATCCTTTTTTTACAATCACCAAGATATAAGGTCTTTATATAGGTCTTAAGGTCTATAAGGTCTATATAAGGTCTATATCTTCTTGGTACGGTTGTGCAAGTGATATGCCGCTTGTATGTTCAAATTTTCCAAAGAAGCTGAGCGCATATGAGCACCTACTGAGCTGAGCCCAATGTGTAAACATATCGATTATTGCGAGATTTCAGAGTAAGAAAAGACTCTGTAGGCTAGGTCTTCTCTTTAATGTGGTATACAATATTTTAACAACATCTAAATTGTCCGGTTACAAGATAAGGTTTATATTGTTGTCATGGATACTTACAAATTAAGGTTTAGTTTACTTTCCGCCCGCGTGTTGCCGTGGTCTGAAAAGGGAGCAAAGAATATAGACACTTTTGCCTGCCAGACATGATGTAAGAGGCGATTAAGGAGGACTTGTGGAGAGAGTTGACTTTTTCATAAGAAAGTGGATTCAGGTGACCTATATGTCACGCTGACATCACATGTCTCGGACAAAAAGGTGCAGAAACCGCAGCCAAGTGCTAAACCATGACACGACGCATTCCATTTTCTGGATTGCATTAATGAATCCAAAAGCAGTTCACTTTCCCGTCCTTTTTTTTTCTTTCAGCATTAGTTTAGCCCATTCACTCAGAAGAGCAGATCAGTTGATGTTGCTACTTTCTTGAAATGCCGATAATCCCAATGTTAAGCAGTTCCAATACTCTATAAAGAAACGAATAGTGTCCCAAAAGATCCGGATTGTATCTGTTTTTTGTGTGTCGTGCTATGTCAACTATTCGGGTTGCACGATACCATGGTTGCTGGTGCACCTCTCGGCCTAGCATTTCTGACTTCAGCACCTGTGCTTGCTTGGGCAGGATTGTGATCCTGCTCGATATTGGGTTGTCCCGACCAATCTTAGTTTCCAGCCTCTGTTGGCTGGGCTAAGTCTCATCTCCACGTCAAGGAGTTGTCCTCTATGGGGATTGTATCTGTTAAGGGACTTCTTAACAAAACTTCAGTATTTGCAGTGTATCGCGTGTTGAGCTTACTTCCCTATCATCAACAAATACAAAGTTTTCTGAATGTATCTCTTGACCTATATGTAAGCGTTATTACTGTCTGAGGCCTCTGTCTCGTTACATTGTAGACAAATTTACGATGAAATCAATAACGAAGACATTAACACTTTTCAATCAATCAACTAATAAATCGTAACCAGTAAATCAATCACAATCAATCAATAAATCTTAGCTATACCAAACCAAAATGAAAGTGAGCAACGAAAACATCAGCAATAAGGAAATTCATTCTTTATTATTTTTTTTCTTAAAACTAAAATCAACTGTGATTCACATTTTTCAATACTAAAGAATATATTTTACTAGTAAAAATAATTCTTCTGAGTAAAACATAAATAAGAATCGTAAAACATGAATTATATTTGCTTTAAATTTATAAATCAATTTGTTGAAAAATTGTGCTTTGGTTCGTTTATATTTTAATTTGGGTTTTCGTAGAAACAGACTCGTAACCAATAGTGTTTTAGCAGTAACGTGCAATGGTTCTAATTGTGCACGGTGCATAGCAACACTCACATACTAAGCTTCTCTTTGATCTATTTCGTGTACGTTTCTGCAGGAGATCAATAAATGAACTGCTTGATTGAGTTTCAGGAAGATGTTTGGTTAAATCAGCAGACATCAGTGTTGGGATGAGAATTCTGGCTCTTGATAATGGCGATGAGGCAACTGTCGAGAGAAAATATGTTTAATATGAAGGTGCAAATATCGCAGCACTGTTGTAAACTACCAAAACAGAGTATATTATAATAAAATGTATGCATAGGTCATATATTTTCTAATGATAATTAATTGCTTCAAATTCAAAAAAGTATGAGCGAGGAAGCGCTCTCTCCTGTGTACTTTCAAGAGTGGTGTGTAGGAGAAGGGACGGGCTCTGCAGAACTTTCTTTTCTACCTTACATACTTCAATTCTTAGCGGTATGCATTTCTTTGAATCCACCAGTGTCTATATGTATCTATATATGTCTATATGTGTCTATATATCTATATATGTGTCTATATGTGTCTATATGTGTCTATATGAGTCTATATATCTATATATGTGTCTATATGTATCTATATGTGTCTATATATCTATATATATGTCTATATGTATCTATATATGTCTATATGTATCTATATATGTCTATATGTATCTATATATGTCTATATGTATCTATATATGTCTATATGTATCTATATATATGCCAATAAATGTCTATATGTATCTATATGTGTCTATATGTATCTATATATGTCTATATGTATCTATATATGTGTATATAAAAATTATGTTCACCATTGTTTACACAGACATTCAATCCCACGATTATCTGCAAGAATGGCGATACGTGGCCTTTTCAAATCTAGAAGCAATGAATAATAGGCAATTAAACACCTATGTCCGCCGAAGACGGATGTGTTGGGCCATTGGCGCAAATAAAACAGCAACACAACGCATTTCCATTCTCTGGACTACATTCAACTGGAAATCTTGTAGGACCATTGTCCTACTACAAGAGAAATCCAGTGGGAGTTTGAGAATGAACGCAGAAGAAGAAGAAACACCTATGTTGATGGAGGCTTTATCTCTATTCAGTTCTGGGCCATTTCGTCGATCGTTGGATTAATCAGCTAACATCCTAAAGCCTCGACCGATTTGTGTAACAGGTTACTAAACTTCAATATTGCATATATACCAACAAGCAGAAGAGCAAGGGGTAGACCTGTCTCTTCTCCCCTTGATCATTCCAGTGGTTATTAAGTGTTCAAGATGTGTTCTTCTCAGTACATGCCCTAGAAACCATGACTGTCTGCCTCTAATGTTTGATATGATTGGTCTTTTTACGCCAGCATCAATGAGAACCTCTGCATTTTTATTCTTAGCTGTCCATGGTATTTTCATCATTCTTCTCAGAAACCACATTTCTGTAGTCCACATCACATCCCATCATATCACATCAATGTATTCGTCGGAGAATTTAATTGTCATGATATAGCGTATATCGCACTAGCTTTGCCCTCAAACAAATGTAATTACCTGAGTAACCGTCTATGAGTAACCGTCTATGAGTAACCGTCTATGAGTAACCGTCTATGAGTAACCGTCTATGAGTAACCGTCTATGAGTAACCGTCTATGAGTAACCGTCTATGAGTAACCGTCTATGAGTAACCGTCTATGAGTAACCGTCTAACGCAGTATTTCCCAACGTGGGGCCCAACCCTAAATGGGGGCAATTTGATTGTTCAAGGGGGCAATACGAACAAGTTCTAATTAGGTTTCATTTAGGGAATAATTAAAATTCTGAAAATGAAAAAAATATGTATATGTTGGTTAGGGGGCATCAGAATTTTATAAAGATTTATGTGGGGCATGTTTAAAAAAAAGGTTGGGAAACACTGCACTATACCAAACTGTATTAATGACCAATTAATAACCAATACTGTAATAATACCATTTGTTGCATACGATATTATTTTTGGTTAGACCCAACAAATTTATACTTTATATTTGTGCATCATGTCCATTTTGCGTGCACGAATGAAATCCTTTGATATTTGTCGGTAAACTAATTATTGTGTCTCGAAAAAAAGAAGTTTTACCACTTCAGACGTTACACCGGATATAACTTTTAAACACCCTCTGTCATGTGTTCGAGAGTTCATAATCGTTCACTTTTCACATGTAAATAATACGAAATGTATGATAAACGATGTGTAAATAATGTCTACTCAAATTACTCAAGCCAGTAAAATCAACAGACATTTTAATAGTCATGGCAGACATGAATAAAAAAAATAGGGAAAGGAAGACAAGAACGTTGCAGGGCAATTTGGACTAGGGACAAGAAATGACAGAGGAGACTTATACAGTTCTGTGAGGAGAACAATATGATCATATGTAATACATTCTTTGAACATGAAAATAGAAGATTATATACATGGACACGTCCTGGAGACAGAAAGAGGAGCCAAATAGACTATATTGTGATCAATAGTTAGTTAGTGAGTTTGTTCCTTTCGTGCCGCAAGCGACACATAGGGTAGCTGTTTTGGTTCTCCATATGATGCGGTCCGCTGCCTGCAGCTTTAGTTCCTGGATGGTCTTACAACCTATTAACTCCCCTTCTTTAATGGTATTTTTAAGGGTTGTTTTAGGTCTTCCTCTTTTTCTTTTACCCTCAGGTGACCACATAAGGGCTTGTTGGTTTATTATGTTTACATCTAGTCGTAAAACGTGACCAATGTATTTCCATCTTCTTTCAAGAATAATGGGGGTTTTACAATTGTGCTTATTAGGACACAGATCAACCTACCATAGCAAGTTCGAAGAATATAACTACTTTCATCTTGAACGGAACCGGAAACAAAAATTGTACTGTCTATGTTATTTCCGTTTACAAGACATATTGGTCCTTGTAGTAGGAATACGCATGTTATATGTTTGTGTTACTGAGGATACTTCAATACTTGTACGGGATGTTCGTTGTTGTTGTTGTGATAGTCCTAGTATCGATTGGTCCGTTCTCAGTGACTTGAGTACACAGTTTGAATGTCTTGACAAAATCGCATCGATTTTTGGAGGTGCGGTTAGTCGGGTACGGAAAAACCCGTTTACCCTAGCTGCCAGGTGATTCAGTGCCGTTAGAACGGACCTGGTTCAATTCCCGTTAATTTATCCTCTTGCTTCCTACTTGCATTTATTTGCACATACTTCTTCATAAGCTTCAAAACGCAGTCAAATTTATAAAAAAAAAGACAAAACTGCAGAAATAAATATAGACACATTCCAGACAGAAAAGAAATAAAAGTATGCACCGCGTGTATATATCTGCTTGTGGACAAGATTAACAGACAAGAAAGCTAATTAATGTGTTATGGTAACAGCCTGTACAAGACCACAGTGCAAACTTGGAAAAAAAAACTATTAATTTGCAAGTATAACATTGCAAGAGAAAAAAATATAACATTTCAATCAACCAGACTCTCTGGGGGCGGGTTATCAGGTTATTCATTTTGAAAATAATAACAAAATGTTTTGCTGTGATTTTGGGTCAGTCCGTTCTGTCCTGTTACGTCCGGTAATTATACATTCTTTTTGACACGAGTTCTCTCTCTTTCTAAATCGTTTCCCCTTGCACTCCAGTGTATGTGTGTGAGTGTTTAGGTGTGAATATATTTTTATGTAAATGTTGAATGTGTGGGAGTATATAAGTATGTGTAATTGTGAATGTGCTGCTTGTGCAACTATAAATATTTTTGTCATGAAAAGAATTACGGTAACGTTGTTTTGTTATCGTGTGATACTGTTTACCCTCGCATTTGTTTACTTCTCCGTATATGTTCTTGCCTATAAGTTCTTGCTTACCTGCAGATAAGTGTTTAAAAAAATAAATAAAATAAAGCCTGCCTACTTCTTCTTCAGCGTTCATTTTCAAACTCCAGCTAGGTCTCTCTTGTAGCAGGACCATGGTCCTATTAGATTTCCAGCAGGATGTAGTTCAGAGAATGAAAATGCGTTGTGTCGCAGGTTTATTTGCCAATGGCCCGACACATCCGTCTTCGGCGGATCATACCTACTGAGTTCTTGTTATATGGTTACTTACAGAGTTATTGGTATATAATTACTTACTGAGTTATTGGTATATGGTTATTTACTGAGTTTTTGGTATATGGTTATTTACAGAGTTTTTGGTATATGGTGGTTACTTATTGAGTTCATGGTATATGGTGGTTACTTACTGAGTTCTTGATATGTAGTTACTTACTGAGTTCATGGTATGTGGTGGTTACTTACTGAGTTCATAGTATGTGGTGGTTACTTACTGATTTGTTGGTATGTGGTTCAATTACTTATAGGAGTGGGTGGGTATTAAAGCCTCTTCTTTGGCGAGACACCTCCTCCGTCTTAAACAATGTACACGAGGTCATATCGGTTATATGACCCCAACCCCTCCAATAACAATTAATACATTAGTTTACTGAAGTCAGTAGATCTTCATATCTCCAGGGTCAGGTAGGCTTTTCACATACATTGATGATATTCTATAATATAATCTAGGCAGAGTCAGAACTGATATCAATCTAGGCAGAGTCAGAACTGATATCAATCTAGGCAGAGTCAGAACTGATATCAATCTAGGCAGTAAGAACTTATATCAATCTAGGCAGTTAGAACTGATATCAATCTAGGCAGTTAGAACTTATATCAATCTAGGCAGAGTCAGAACTGATATCGCCGCTGGTGTACATAGTCAATTCAACCAACAGTCATTATGATGAACTACCCGCAATGCAACCACGGCGACACATCTGGCCGTGGAATGACAGCTCAAGCTCCCACCCCAACGTTTAACAGCAAGTGTGGGTACTAGGCATTACGTATTAGGTCTGTTGAGTATCCTCTTCGCACACCAGGCACGTCCATATGTGTTCAGATCACCACTTCAGTAAATCTCTCTCGGGGTATAACGGTTGATGGTTCAAGTTCTATGTTGATTCACTGCTCTTTTTGAAATCTTTGTCAGGGGTTCTCTACGGGCCACGCCCATCCTCACTCCCAATTCTCGCATTCTCGATATTGACGGGGATGTCCGGGGACATTAATTAGCGTGAGTTTTCGTAGTGATGAATTGTTGATACTATTAGCCATCATTTACCTGGGTATAGCCAATATACCACAATGCCGTTGTCATTTCCTTGAACGCCATTCCTTCTATTTCTTCCTGAATGACAAGCTAGACACAGACCGCGACCAATCGTCAAATAAGACATGACAAATAAGAAAATAAATTCTGATTTTTAATTTGCTTGCTATTTTTGTGTGTCTTCTATTTCATTAAAATAATATTTCCAAATAATACTGGCGATCTCCTATTAGAAATCTATTCACGCGAACAACACGTAGATCTACATGTTACCGATCCCTTCAATAGAGAGTCAAATTAACCCTTTAGGCCACGCTGAAGTCGAATGGATCAGACCGAGATGCGCGAAAATTGTTGGTACCCTATAAATAGTGTCACAACACATTCCATTCTTTGGAGTACAGCCTTGCAGTCTTCAGAAGTTTGAGAATGATTACAGGAGAAAAAGATCAGTTCTGTTGTGTGCAAGCTAAACGAAAGTAGTGTCTATCATGTACATTTCTGAAACATTGAATTCTTATCATGAAACTGAGCTTTGGTAACAGGCCCTCTTAGTTTGGACTCAATTTGCAAACGTCGCCACAGCATATGTGTAAACGCTCTGCTAAATATAGTACAACTTTAAGGTACATTGAGTGCACATTTTTCTGTTCTCTTCATTTTTTTACTGCTTCGTTCCATTAAATAAAAAAAAGAGAAAAATGTGCTTCATAGAATGAAGCACTGGATAATGAATGAATGAATAAACCCGTAACCCGCGAGGGTCGTATGGGTACCACATTGGATGCTTCAGCACACAGAATCCTCAACAATTTCGATCTTCAAGGACGCGGATTAGTGACGAAAAATCTTGTCTTGTTTATTCCTTGATGTTGTCTGTCCATGTCTTTATTTGCCCTTATCTCCCCCCATCGACGGTTCCTTGCAGTATTGTTTTTGACAAGGAATCATGTTTGCATACATTATAACATAATATATGATTGCAAATCAGGCCTGGTTGCCAGGAACAGAGACGTTACGAGTATCCACGACGAAGACAACGTTCTGGAAAGAATATGTTACTTTATATATATATATATATATATATATATATATATATATATATATATATATATATATATATATATATATATATATATATATATATATATAATATATATAAGGTTGTAAATCCTTATATAAAAAGTATAATCAGACACATTTAAAAATAAATCAACCATTGTTTAGATCGAGGCCTAAAGATCAGCCCTCTCTGGATCAAATACATCAACAGTTAAAACGTCATGTAATGTACATTAACAAAACTGCTACAAATAACAAGGATAGTGTAAGCACAGAAGTTATATCAACTCCGATCTGACTGAATATTTTGCTTTCATGAATGCTAGATCAATTGTCTCAGTAGACTACCAGATGTCGAGTCGTTTTTCTCCTGAGCGTGTTTCGTGCTTGATAAAGAAGATATTTTTGTTGAAACCCCGAACCTGTTCTCATCACTACATACTCATTTCGAGGTGTTTCTGTTGGAATAATATAATTGCCAATGTTGTCAGAACTACTTTCCCGTTTCGTGGCCTTCTGCTGAAACATGATTTCCTGTAATCTCAGTACTATTTACCCATTTCTTGGTCTTCCTGCTGAAATAATAGAACTGCCACGCCTGTCGGCAGGCACTACTTACCCATTTCGTGGTCTACGTTGTAAGCTAGATCCTCGTTATCTGGGTCAAGATCAGCCAACTCAGATAAGGACTGATAAGCTTTGTCATCAACTGCACTTGATACCGAACGTTTGACGATAGGGAAAAGCCGAGGGTTGGTTTCCCGTATGAAAAAGCAGATGTTACTGTATACAAGAGATAGCTTCTCTCCGCAATATCCCCTGAAATAGAGACATTATGTTCATGTTTAACAATACCGTGATAAGTAATATAACAATACCGTGATAAGTAATATAACAATACCGTGATAAGTAATATAGCAATACCGTGATAAGTAATATAGCAATACCGTGATAAGTAATATAGCAATACCGTGATAAGTAATATAGCAATACCGTGATAAGTAATATAGCAATACCGTGATAAGTAATATAGCAATACCGTGATAAGTAATATAGCAATACCGCGATAAGTAATATAGCAATACCGTGATAAATAATATAGCAATACCGTGATAAGTAATATAGCAATACCGTGATAAGTAATATAGCAATACCGTGATAAGTAATATAGCAATACCGCGATAAGTAATATATCAATACCGTGATAAGTAATATAGCAATACCGTGATAAATAATATAGCAATACCGTGATAAGTAATATAATAATACCGTGATAAGTAATATAACTGATGCTATGATTTATTTCTCTTATTCGACCTTTCACAACAATGCTTTCGGGGTTTTGGTGGGTGGGTGGGTGGTTGGGGGGCAGTGCAAGATTTACCTATAAGCTAAACAAGCTATAGATTAGGGCCCCCAAAATAATTATATTTGGTACTGACATATAATATCTGGAATTATAAAGGGCCCCCATATCTCAAATAGCTTAGGGCCTTATCAAGTCTAAATACGGCGCTGGATGGGGGGGGGATGATGCATTTAGCAACAATTTTATGGTGGTATAATGCATTTAGCAACAATTTTATGGTGGTATAATACATTTATAGGCGATGGTTTGATGGATAGATACACTTAACAACTATGTTCTGGGAGTACGACGACGATGACCTTCCTACAAAACGTGTATGTTGAGTAAATTCTTCTTAATGTTATTGCCACAGACATATCCACTTTTCATGTTTTTAGTCCTTTTTTTTTACATATACCCTGATTATTTTATTTGTTCGTTTCACTATTCTGTGAATGCTAATATTAAAGTTTCGATGTAGTTGCCATTGATAATGTATTACGTAGTTCCTGTATACTCTGCATGTGCCGGTTGATTGTAGCAGAGATAAAGGTATAAAGGCAGATAAAGGCAGAGATACTCAACAGACCTAAAGATATAAATAATTGATATTGGAGATAAAGACGGTGACACTTTCATGGCTGACATCTCATGACTATTCTAATGCGTGCATACGTAGTGACTCACTGAACATGCTTCGTTAAGTTAAATCGGGAGTGTATGCTGTTAATGGGTGAAGTTATGACAATTTCATGGCTGACATCTCATGACTATTATAATGCGTGCATACGTAGTGACTCACTGAACATGCTTCGTTAGGTTAAATCGGGAGTGTATGCTGTTAATGGGTGAAGTTATTGATACAATCACTGACCATGATTACCTTTATATTCGTTTCAGGGTATGCGGGTGTTAAGGGTAGTGAGTGAACTGATACATTGGCGAGCATGACCACAGTGTCAATGTGTGCATAAATGGATCGATCTGACATTCTATGTGACACGTCCTTTACGGAACATTGTCCTCACTGCCACTATGTAAGCCTCTCGGTTATGTGCAAGCTGTCCAGCTCCTTCTAGTGTCATGTTCAGAAACTCATCGATGTCACGTGATCTGTGATCTGACATATTTAATACTTTAAGAGACATCATAAGCACTGAAGATTTTCCACAAGAATGAATCATGGTCGCATTCAAGAATGAAAAGGGCTGTCACTAGCTGTGTAAGCCCAACACCCGAATTAAAGGCATGACGAAAACGGATATGCAGGACATCTCGAGATGCAAATAAAGCAGCTATGCTGTAAACTAGCAGCACAGCGTACTTCACACTCCCCGGCGGAAAACATGAACTTTCGTGTTGGTTATCAGAAAAAACACGAACTTTCGTGTTGGTTATCAGAGAGCGACCGCAGAAGAAGAAGATGACTATCAGAGATTTGTGCAGTGTTTGCAACAGCCAGTGAAGATAAATATACTAGATATACGAATAAACTGATAAATATGATATATATATATATTTGAAGAAACTGATAAATATACTAGATATACGAATAAATTGATAAATATACGAGATATACAAAAAAACTGATAAATTAGCAGCGAACTGAAACTGTCAGTCTCTTACACTTGGATTGATTTATTGAGATCTGAATATCTACGGACTTGTCCGGTGTGTGCGGACAATAACCTGAAGCCGTAACTCATAACTAAATTAACATTTGTTTTCTTTCTTTCTGTGTTCGTTAAAATTATACTGTTATTACAGCTCGGAAATTTTAAAACCAAAGTTCAGTTCGTTGTAGAAATCCACATCAGCGTATGACTTCCACAAGAGAACGAAGACTGATTATTTGCTCTGGAATTTTATTTTTTACTTGCTACGAACTTTCTTCATACTTTAATTATTTTATGTTTTTATGAAGACAACATAATCGCATTCATATTTTTTTTTTAGAAATGTAATAGCTCTCTTTGAATGTTTAACTTATCAAAGACTTCATAGCTGCATAAAATAATATAATCACATTTAATTATGTTTTCAGCACCTTTTATGCTTTCAATCTTGTCAAAATCTGGCAGATATAATCGCTTGCATAGTCTCCTGTATTTTTCAAGTCTCAGAAAAGAACGTGTGAAGGGTGCAGAGAATGCACACAAATGTTTAGTGATCATTTTTAACAATTGTTATTATTTATATCCATATATATATATATATATATTCATCATCAGGTGCCATGACGGCTAGCGTAGGCGGTCATGGCTCACCACAGCTCTCTGTCCACAGTATTATGTATCAATGTCGTTGTTGTTTCCTTGCCGTGCCAGGTTGTCAAATTGTCTAATATTTTCTCACGTTTTCGCCCTCTGTCGCTGGTTCCTTCAATTTTACCTGTTGTGACTATGTTCTCTAAACTTGCTTGTCTCATGAAGTGGCCAAAAAAAGAAGATTGCCTTTTTCTTATATTGTTGATTAATGTCCGTTTCGCATTTGACTGTTTCAACACCTCTACATTAGTTTTTCTGGCAGTCCATGGTATTCTCAGCATTCTTCTGTAGAACCTTATCTCTGTTGCCTCTAATTTCCCACTTTCCAGTTTGTTTATTGTCAAAGACTCGCACCCATATGTTAGTATAGGAGTTATATAGCACTGCAGAACTCTCTTTCTCACCTCTAATGACAAGGTCATATTACACAATATATTTTTCATTTTTCTGAATGTTGTTTTTGCCTGTCCTATTCTGCTTCTTATTTTTGTTAAACTTCTTCCATCTGCTGTAATATATATATATATATCTGGGACACGTTTTAAGACTAGATGAAAACAGAATAAACTAATAAGCTCTTATGTGGAGTAAAAGAAAACGAGAGTAAAAGAAAACGAGGAAGGCCTAAAGCAACCCTAAAGAACACCATACTTAAAGAAGGGGAAATAACAGGCTGCAAGACCATACAAGAACTAAAACTGCAGGCAGTGGACCGCAACACATGAAGAATCAAAACCTCTGCCCTAGGTGCCGCCTGCGACTCGAAAGGAACAAACTAACTAATATATATGATCTGTCATGTATGTCGTAAGAGGAGAAAACGAAAGTTTAGGGTTTCATGTTGGTTATTTCACCCCATTGGTCAAGAGATTCATAAGTTATTCTGAAATCGGATAAATCCAGCCAATCTGCAAATATCGCATTTACGTTGTAATGATACAAGATATTTCATTCTATGGACTACTTATTACCAATCAATAGCATCTCTCTGAGCGAACTCATGTCTCCATCTCTCTGAGCGAACTCATGTCTCCATCTCTGTGAGGGGGCTCATGCCTCCATCTCTCTGAGCGGGCTCATGTCTCCATCTCTCTGAGCGGGCTCATGTCTCCATCTCTCTGAGCGAACTCATGTCTCCATCTCTCTGAGCGAACTCATGTCACCATATCTGTGAGGGGGCTCATGCCTCCATCTCTCTGAGGGGGCTCATGCCTCTATCTCTCTGAGCGGGCTCATGTCTCCATCTTTCTGCGCGGGCTCATGTCTCCATCTCTCTGAGCGGACTCTTGCCTCCATCTCTCTGAGCGGGCTCATGCCTCAATCTCTCTGAGCGAACTCATGTCACCATCTCTGTGAGGGGGCTCATGCCTCAATCTCTCTGAGGGGGCTCATGCCGCTATCTCTCTGAGCGGGCTCATGTCTCCTTCTCTCTGAGCGGGCTCATGTCTCCATCTCTCTGAGCGGACTCTTGCCTCCATCTCTCTGAGCGGGCTCATGCCTCCATCTCTCTGAGCGGGCTCATGCCTCCATCTCTCTGAGCGGATTAATGCATCCATCTCTCTGAGGGGGCTCATGCCTCCATCTCTCTGAGAGGATTAATACATCCATCTCTCTGAGGGGATTAATGCATCCATCTCTCTGAGCGGATTAATGCATCCATATCTCTGAGCGGATTAATGCATCCATCTCTCTGAAGGGGCTCATGCCTCCATCACTCTGAGCGGATTAATGCATCCATCTCTCTGAGGGGGCTCATGCCTCCATCTCTCTGAGCGGGCTCATGCCTCCATCTCTCTGAGCGGATTAATGCATCCATCTCTCTGAGCGGACTCATTCCTCCATCTCTCTGAGGGGGCTCATGCCTCCGTCTCTCTGAGCGGATTAATGCATCCATCTCTCTTAGCGAACTCATGCGTCCATCTCTCTGAGCGGGCGCATATCTCCATCTCTCTGAGGGGGCTCATGCTTCCATCTCTATGAGGGGGCTCATGCCTCCATCTCCCTGAGCGGATTAATGCATCCATCTCTCTTAGCGAACTCATGCCTCCATCTCTCTGAGCGGGCTCATGTTTCCAATATCTCTGAGCGGATTAATGCATCCATCTCTCTTAGCGAACTCATGTCTCCATCTCTCTAAGCGGGCTCACGTCTCCAATATCTCTGAGCCGGCTCATGCATCTATCTCTACGAAGCGGGCTCATGCCTCCATATCTCTGAGTGGGCACAAAACTCATATGTCGCACACTAGAGACGCGAGATTCTCTATACGAAATTATCTACCGTATATAAAAGGGGAAGTTCGTAAGAAATTGGATGGTTTCGTGGGTTGTCTCCGTAAACGGTCAATATCCCCGTAGTCCAGCAGGTAGATTAGATACTGCTTCGAAATAACGAAGCAAAACAACAGAAAATTGACATCTAAATAGAATGTTCTACGTCGAAAGGAGCAAAAATATTCGAGTTGGAACATGAACAGTATGGGAGCCGCGTTAGCGCAGTGGTTAGAGCACTGGCTTCGCATATGAGTGGTCCTGGGTTCATTCCCCAGCTGAGGCGGAAATGTTTTCAGATCGCAACGGCTCCCAGGTCGACCCAGCCTTAAATGGGTACCGGATTAATCCGGGAAGTAAAGACTGCGAGGGAGAGGAGATGGCTACCGCCCTCATTTGCAGAGCCTGTGAAATGTGAGATCGCTAACATCTCATACCCCTACGGCATTAATAAATGCTATGGGTTACTTTACTTTTACTTTTTTTTAGAACAGTATATTTACACTAAAATGATTCAAATCTACATATGTATTACCAGGGCCTGAGAGGGAAACAAAAAGGGGCAATGCTATAATCTGCCATGAATGTTGTAAGAGACGTCTAGGAGGTTTAGGGTGTAGTTGGCTTCATATTAGACTATTCCATATATCATAGTGACCCACAGGTCATGCTGAAATCAAATATTATGTCGGCAAAAGACGATGATATAGCAGAGAAAAATGTGTTCTGTTCTCTGGACTACATTCTTCTAAACATCATAAGCTGTTCACTTGCGCAGAAGAAGAAGAATAGCTTCTAGTTTTAAAGCATACATTCGATAAATTCTTTTGGTCGAGAACATGCTGTTTTAGACTTTGAGCATAGTATCGATACTTGCTTTCGGTCCAGAACATGCTGTTTTAGACTGAGCATAGATTCGATACTTTCTTTCGACCAAGACGTGCTGTTTTAGACTGTTAACCTGCAGAATACCATGTTTGAAATACACACACAAAAAACGATAAGAAAAAATATATCAAATTACACAGATAAAACGAGCACACAACATCTCCAGGTGGTCATTTGGTCAAGTTAAACACTTGAAACATCCAACAATTTAGTTTCACCGCATTTGGTACGATAAATGGGAACAAAATAGAGATGTAAATAGATTTGCCTTACCAATGTAAACATAGAAATGACTTACCAAGGTATACAAAGAGATGTCTTACCAAGGTATACACTGTCTTACCAAGGTATACATAAAGATGGTATACATAGAGCTGTTTTACCAAGGTATACACTGTCTTACCAAGGTAAACATAGAGTGGTCTTACCAAAGCATACCCTGTCTTACCAAGGTATACATAGAGCTGTCTTACCAAGGTAAACATCGAGCTGTCTTATCAAGGTGTACACTGTCTTACCAAGGTAAACATAGAGCTGTCTTTCCAAGGTATAGATAGAGCTGTCTTACCAAGGTATACAATGTCTTACCAAGGTATACACTGTCTTACCAAGGTATACACTGTCTTACCAAGGTATACAATGTCTTACCAAGGTATACAATGTCTTACCAAGGTATACAATATTTCTGATGTTCTGCGTTCTGGTTCAAACTCGTTATATAGTTAGCAAGATATAGTACAGAATATTGCCAAGAATCAAGACTTCTTCTTCTTCTTTCGTTCACTTGAAACACGTCTATATCTATAATTCTGTCTCAATAAAACTCACTGTCATTTGTAGTTCATACAGTGTCCCATAGAGCTTTGATTCCAGTGTTGTTTCCTCTGGCCAATATGTCTGCCTCAGCGTTTCATGCTCAGAACACTCTTAAAGTATATGTTTGGCACTCTGTGCTGCATGTCCACATGTACACATGGCAGTGTTGCCAATCTTGAACTTTGTATACATGTGACTGCGGAGTCGGTTGTGTCCTGTTCTAAGACGTAGAATTATAACTTGTTCTGATCTGTTCATAATGTGATAGTCATCTTGTGTTGATGTTTGTGGCTTTCGTATTGACTTGATCATCTGTTTTTTTCTGATGGTAGGTGATTGGTATATCTGGTTGGTCTTCGGCAGCACCTTCCTTAGCCAGTTGGTCTGCTTTTTCATTTCCTGTTATTCCACAGTGAGAGGGTATCCACTGCATGGTTACCTTATACTGGTAAGACAATTCGCTAAGTAGTTTTTTCAAGTCTGTTAGTTTTCCAGACTGGAGAGCTTGAAGCACTGACCTTGCATCTGTCAGGAATACCACAGGCTGTAGGCCAGAGTTGAAGTTTAGCAGTGTTTTTTAGCTGCCATACTAATTGCCTGGATTTCTGCATCATAATTATTGCAGAATTTTCCTGTCGGTGTTCTAATTGTATCTGTAGGCTTGTGTGGATATTCTATATATACACCTGCACCTCCATTCCTCACAGCATTCTGTGGTGACCCATCTGTGTATACTCTGACCCATATATCTTGTGGATATTCCTCATCCAGGAAACATAGGGTGACTGTCCTTCGCTGCACACTATTCAGTTCGTCATCGCTTAGTATTCCTTTCACATGGGTCTGAATGTATATTGGCATTCCATGGCTTTCACTCCACGGTGTTTGTTCTGGTACAGACCTTAAGGGGCTGTCAACTTAAGTAGGTATGTAAGTTGTCTACGGAGTCGTTTAGCTTGATGGATAAAACTGCTCCTTTTCAGTCGCCCCATTGCTAGATTTTGGAATCTTTTCTCCATTGGATTACTTTGCTTACACTGAAACTTTTCTGCTTGAATTAGTACTTTTGTGTCTCTGCGTTCGCCAAGTATTTACCTTCTTCCCATTTTCTGCATCTCTGCTATGCGTGTTGATTTCATTGCTCCCAACATTGTTCTAAGTGCCTGGTTTTGCACTGTATCTAGATCTTGTAATGTGGTGTTTGATGCAGGACACCACGCAGCTGAACCATATTCCAGGTGTGGTCTTATGCCTTGCTGGTAAACTTTACTGAGTATATTCCCACAGGCTCCCCATGTGGTTCCACTTAGTTTTCTCAGGATAGCTAACTTCCTCCTGGCTTTTGTTGTTGCTTTGTTTATGTGCTGCTTCCATGTCAGCTTATCATCAAAAGTAACTCCGAGGTATGTGGGTTGTTTGTCTTCTCTCAAGAGCTCTCCATCTATCTTGATATGACCAGCTTTTTGTTTTGGTGAGAGGGTAAAGAGTGTAGTGCTGCCCTTATCTGTGTTAATGCTAACGCACCATCTATTTGCCCATAAGGTTAGGGCATCGATAGATCTTTGTATTTGTTTAGTGGCCACTGTTGCATGTTCTTCCGTGCACCAGATCACCAGGTCGTCAGCATACATTGCCACTTTGATCCCGTGTGGTAGTTCAGCAACTAGGTCATTGATGTAAACCATGAAAAGTGTGGGTGACAGGACTCCTCCCTGGGGGACTCCATGACGCAGTAGAACTTTCTTCCTCTTGCGACCATCTAATTGTACCCTAGCTCTTCTATTATGCAGGTATGCTTTTACCCATTTGTACATTCTTGAGCTAACCCTGCAATTTCGCAATTTCTTTAGGAGCCCTTCTTTCCAGACCTTATCAAATGCTTTCCTGGGGTCTATCCATGCTGCTAGTACCAGTTTCTTATCTTGGAAGGCATCCTCAATCTCTAGGTAGAGGTAGGTTGCCTGATCTTCAGTAGAGTAGCACTGTCTGAAACCTGCTTGCTGTGAAAGCTTGCCTGCTTTCGTGGTACCACTGCATCCTAAGATTGATAATGCGTTCCATTGTTTTACACAGACAGCTTGTGAGGCTGATGGGCCTGTAGTTGGAGACTGTGTTGCCATCTTTTCCTGATTTGAGGAGTGGTATAATTATTGCTTCTCTCCACGACTGTGGTACATTACCTGTGGACCAGCTTGTGTTAAAGATCTGCAGTAGCTTTGCTCTTGCTGCAATTCCCAGGTTTCTAATCATTTCATTGGACACTCCATCAGCTCCAGGGGACTTTTTCATTTTCAATTTGGATATTGCATGCTCCAGTTCTCTCATTGTGATTGGTGCCTCCATGACTTCAGGTATAAGGCTCGCCTTGTCCAATGTTTTTCTGGTTCTCTCGAACCTCCTGTTGTTTGTCTGGGCTGACTTTGGCGTTATTGTCTTCTGCAAAGGAATCTGCAAAGTAATCAGCTGCATTTTTACCTGTTAAAAAATTTCTATCTTTATAAAGTGTGATCCTGGTATTTCTCTCTGTACCTTCATCATTTAGTTGTTATACACTTTTCCATAATTTCCTAGTATCTCTTTCTAGGTTCAGCGACTCTGTTTTTTCTTTCCAGCTGCTCCGTCTGGCTTGGTTCTTTGAAATTTAGACTTTGTTTGCTGATATTTGTTGTGATGTTCTTGGCTAGGTCTGTTCTCAGCCTGCTGTCTAGCTGTTTCCATCTCATTTTGCAGCTTTTCCAGTTAAGAATCAAGACAAAAATATAGTACAGAATTTTGACAAGAATCAAACAAAAAATGTAGTACAGAATTTTGACAAGAATCAAGCAAAAAATATAGTACATAATTTTGACAAGAATCAAACAAAAAATGTAGTACAGAATTTTGACAAGAATCAAACAAAAAATATAGCACAGAATTTTGACAAGATATAGTAAAACAAATACCAGAAATAATATAGTCCTGAGCATGGAAAAATGTGTTGTAACATAGTTTACAGATTGGCTGAGATATCTGCGCATTTCGGCCAGACACATCCGGCGTCATCTTGACTTTGAGGTATGTGGCCGGTTAGTGAGCTCAATGCCTAAATCTCTTTAACAGCTTCGACACTGTACATATCTGTGATATTTTTTAGTCTGTCCAATGTTTCCCTTTAGGTTAAATTAATTTCGGTTGTGGTTCCTCTAGGTATTACTTTTGACGCTCCCACCTTGGGCGACCATCATTGTCGCTTCTATCTAGTATCCTTAGTTGTCTTTTACGTCATGCATGACAGTTCATAGTGTTGCTATTCTTTGCTCCCCTTTAGGGCCCCGACAACGATCGAGGGATATACCATGACAGTCTTCAGTATACAAGACCCTCCTGCACATAAAGTAAACAGGCCTTCATTCGTGAAGTGTTTGATACGTATCGTGATTTCATTTGTCACTATTAATATACTTGAAATTCTATTGGCTATTTCTGGCAAGTATAGAAATAGGGGACGGCAGACCTAGAGGACGACCACGAAAATGATGGACCACCGAAATAAAAGAGGCGACAAATTCCACAATATAATCAGCACGCACGAGGACCATCTCCAGAAAACGTTTCTAACCCTTGACACTGAAAGGCAACAAAAGGTGTAGCGAATAGATAGATAAATCGATAGACAGACAGACAGACAGACAGACAGACAGACAGACAGACAGACAGACAGACAGACAGATAGACAGATATATAGATGGATGGATGGATGGATAGATAGATAGATAGATAGATAGATAGATAGATAGATAGATCATCATCATCAGGTGCCGGGTGGCGTAGGCGGTCATGGCTCACCACAGCTCTCTGTCCACAGTATTATGTATCAAAGTCGTTGTTGTTTCCTTGCCGAGCCAGGTTGTCAAACTGTCTAATATTTTCTCACGTTGTCGCCCTCTGTCTATGGTGCCTTCAATCTTGCCTGTTGTGATTATGTTCTCTAAACCTGCCTGTCTCATGAAGTGGCCAAAAAAAGAAGATTGCCTTTTTCTTATATTCTTGATTAAGGTCCGTTTCGCATTTAACTCTTTTAACACCTCTACATTAGTTTTTCTGGCAGTCCATGGTATTCTCAGCATTCTTCTGTAGAACCACATCTCTGTTGCCTCCAATCTCCCACTTTCCAGTTTATTTATTGTCCAAGACTCGCACCCATATGTTAGTATAGGGGTTATATAGCACTGCAGAACTCTCTTTCTCACCTCTAATGACAATGTCATATTACACAGTATATTTTTCATTTTTCTGAATGTTGTTTTTGCCTGTCCTATTCTGCATCTTATTTCTGTTGAACTTCTTCCATCTGCTGTAATAATTGTACCTAGATATTTGAATTGGTGGACCTGTTTTAATATTATATCATTCAGTATGATTTTGCAAGGTGTGTTATTTTCTTTCTTTGAAATAACCATTACTTCCCTAAAGACCAAGACTACACTAAAGCTTTTGACAAAGTTAAACATAGCGAAATTATACACATGCTAGAGAATCTGAACATTGACAGCAAGGATTTAAGAATAATCAAGAACATGTACTGGCAACAAACAGCAGCAATAAGAGTAGGAAAGCAATTTGGCCCTTTTCAACAAATAAAACAAGGAGTCAGACAGGGATGCGTGCTTTCACCAGACCTGTTCTCTCTATACAGTGAAAACATATTGCGTGCAATAGTAGATATCCCAGGAATATCAGTGGGAGGACATAACATAAATAATTTGAGATATGCGGATGACACTGTTCTGATTGCAAAAAGTGAGGAAGACCTTCAAAACTTAATTAAAGTAGTAGTCACAGAAAGCAAAGAGAAAGGCATCTTCCTAAATATCAAGATAGATAGATAAGATAGAATAATAGAATAGAATAGAATAGAATAGAATAGATAGATAGATAGATAGATAGATAGATAGATAGATAGATAGATAGATAGATAGATAGATAGATAGATAGATAGATAGATAGATAGATAGATAGATAGATAGATAGATAGATAGAATAGATACAAATAAGGACCAAAGAAAAATTTGGACAATAATCAAAAACGTAAGGAATGAAGACTTATTTACTGTCAAAGCAGAGGTTGTTTTTTTATTCTTCAGGCATCTTGGCTATTCTATGATCAGGTTTATTATATTTGAATTGTTTTTGTGTGTGTTCGTTTTCTTGTCATCTCATAAAGCCATTTTCACATACATTATTTCTCTCTCTCTCTCTCTCTCTCTCTCTCTATTGCAGTGATAATCAAACCTCTGTGAACCGCCCTCCGGCAATTGACAAGTACTTCTCTATTACGTATTACTTATGTGTATTACTTATTACTTATGTGTATTACTTATTACTTATGTGTATTACTTATTCTTGCCTTACTTCGGATGAGGCCTTGATGACAAACTGCATGTCCTGCTCTGAGCTTGGGTCTGATATACGCTGAAGTTAAAAGCGATTAGAACTATGGTCAAAGTCGATAAGTAGTCCACATTTCCAATCATGCTTTCTGTAGGAAGAAAATTACAAATGTTGTTTCTTATTCATGTAGATCACAAAGATTCTCCCATGTTTAAGTAGATCCCACATATTCTCCCATGTTTAAGTAGATCCCACATATTCTCCCATGTTTTAGTAGATCACACACATTTAAGTAGATCACACAATTCTCCCATGATTAAGTAGGTTACACGTACTCCCATGTTTAAGAACATCACACACATTCTCCTATGTTTAAGTAGATTACACACATTCTCCCATGTTTAATTAGATTACACACATTCTCCCATGTTTAAGTAGATTACACACATTCTCCCATGTTTAAGTAGATTACACACATTCTTCCATGTTTAAGTAGATTACACACATTTAAGTAGATTACACACATTCTCCCATGTTTAAGTAGATTACACACATTTAAGTAGATTACACACATTCTCCCATGTTTAAGTAGATTACACATTCTCCCATGTTTAAGTAGATTACACACATTCTACCATGTTTAAGTAGATTACACACATTCTCCCATGTTTAAGTAGATTACACACATTCTCCCATGTTTAAGTAGATTACACACATTCTCCCATGTTTAAGTAGATTGCACATATTCTCCCATGTTTAAGTAGATTACACAAATTCTCCCATTTTTAAGTAGATTGCACACATTCCCCCATGTTTAAGTAGATCACACACATTCTCCCATGTTTTAGTAGATCCCACACATTTAAGTAGATCACACACACTCTCCCATGTTTAAGTAGATCAACACACATTCTCCCATGTTTAAGTAGATCACACACACTCTCCCATGTTTAAGTAGATCACACACATTCTCCCATGTTTAAGTAGATCACACACATATAAGTAAATTACACACATTCTCCCATGTTTAAGTAGATCACACACACTCTCCCATGTTTAAGTAGATCACACACACTCTCCCATGTTTAAGTAGATCACACACACTCTCCCATGTTTAAGTAGATCACACACACTCTTCCATGTTTACGTATATCACACACATTCTCCCAGTTTAAATGTTATTCTGCCGAAAACGGATGTGTCGGGTCTTTGGCGCAAATAAAACGGCGACACAGCGCATTTCCATTTTCTGGACTACATCCTGCTGGAAATATAGTTGGACCATTGTCCTGCTACAAGATATATCCAGTGGGAGTTTGAGAATGAACGCTGAAGAAGAAGAAGAAGAAAAATATGTTATTATTACAAATGAGGCTACCCATAAATTACGCCAACAATGTAGGCCCGTTTCTGAAAGTTGTACAGTTGCTGACAGTGGATTACTGCGTATCAAGCGACCAAATGTGCAATAGCCCGAACACCGATCGTCATTCACAATCAAGTATAAGCAAAGACAATCATCACCATCAAGTGCCGTGCCGAATGGCGTTGGCGGTCATATTTCTCCATGTACATCGATCTCTCATATATGTCATCATCTCTGTTGGTGTCGTCAATCGAAGCCATTTAGTCAAACTGTCCAATATCTTTTCTCTTGTTCTTCCCCTTGATCTTTTCCCTTCTATCTTTCCCGGTGTCACTATATTCTCAATGCCTCCTCTTCTAATTATGTTCCCAATAAATGTTGACTGTCTTTTTTCTTATATTATCAATAATGCATCTTTTCACATCCATCCTTCTAAGACATTCTTCATTAGTATTCGTTGCTGTTCAAGGTATACATAACATTCTTCGAATAAACCTAATTTCCACTGCCCCCAATGATTTTTGTGATGTCTTATTTATTGTCCATTCTTTACTTGCATAGAGTAGCACTGGTTCAATGTAGCATTTGTTGGAACTAGATAGGGCCTCTATGTAATTGATATTGTGTTTACGACAGCGGAGATCATGTTGGTTGGGTGGATTTCTTGTTTGTAGCTGTCATTATTCAATGTTCATCTGACTCAGATACGGAACAAGTACTTATGAATTATAAAATGCTACATCTATTCTATATTAATGTATGGCTCAGAAACATGGATACTAAATACAAAATTAGAAGACAGAATTGATGCCTTTGAGATGTGGGTATATAGAAGAATAGGGAGAACATCATGGAAAGAGAAGAAAACAAATAAAGAGGTGCTAAAGGCACTTAATATGAAGAAAGAATTACTAAGAGAAATAAAGATCAGGCAAATAAAATATTTTGGTCACATTAAAAGACATGACACCTTATTAAAGACCTTACTTGAGGGTAAAGTCAAAGGGAAGCGAGCAAGAGGTTGGCAGAGATACACGTGGGAGAATAAGATCACACGATGGACAGGTTACAGTCTAGCAGAGTGCACCGGCAAGACAAGAGACAGGGGATGTTGAAGATTCGTTGCAGCCAACCTTCGTTGCGGAGACGGCACTTGATGATGATGATGACTTATGGAGAAACTTTTCTTGTAAAATTCTTCCACATGCGAAGTTGTCTGTTGTACGAATTTAACGTTTCTTTACTGAAACTGACCAACCTGACTTTTCCCAGATATTTTCCTGAATCTTCCAGCTAGATGTTATAGATCACTTAACGGCGGGAAAATCTTCCGGTATCACGCTGAGTTTCCCCTTGTGCAGGTTTATCCCCCCTGGTGTGATTCTCACATTAATTACACTCTTTCTCTCCCGTGACACGTTAGAAAGTTCGACGGTGATACTATCTCCTCAATCTGTAAACAGTATACATTCATTCTTAAAAACCCGGGCTAGCTGTTTGAATTGCGTGTTGTACATTTCGCCGATTTTGTCGGCTGAGAAATGCCTTTAAGAGATAATTTTAAATTTAGAAAATAATTCTTACAGTTGACGAGAATTGAACCAGGTCTGTTCTAGCAGCACCGAATCGCTTTGCAACACAGGTAAACAGGCTTTCCGTTTCCCATATCCCATATCTTTTAAAATTAGACAGGATTTGAAATCCGTCATCCCGCCGAAGACGGATGTGTCGGGTTATTGGCGCAAGTAACACGGCGGCACTAAGACTTTCCATTCTCTGGACTACATTCTGCTGGAAATCTAGTAGGACCATTGCCCTGCTGCAAGAAAGATCCAGAAGGAGTTTGAGAACGAACGATGAAGAAGAAGAAGAATGCCTGCGTATATGACACGTAAATTCAGAGAGATGACCACTCAACACGGGAAGGCCATCTCCAGAGAACTCTTATACCTCTGATGCTGCAATGCCAACACGGGATACAGCGTATAGATAGATATATAGATAGACCACTCAACACGGGAAGGGCTGTATTTATTGGCAGTTTTTAACCCCTCTTCTTCTTCTGCGTTCGTTCTCACAATCATGCAGATTATCAGGATGCAGTCCGGAAAACGGAATGAGTTGTGTCATGGTTTACAGCATTGCTGCGATATCTGCGCATTTCGGCCTGACATATTCTACTTCAACATGGCTTTGGGTCACTGACCCTATACGATATGGGACAGCCAACTCCATCCCATAACCTCCTTAGTCGCCTTTTACGACATGCGTGTAAGGTAAACAGTGCTGCTAATCTTTGCTCCCCTTTCAGGCCCCACACCACATGGGCGGTTATTGACCCTCTCCGTCTTCCTTATCAACAACTTTTAAAGACATAATTTTGTGTCAGATTTTAAGAAAGTTAATCTAAGTACCTCTGGGTCTATGTTACCTCTAATATTTTTGGTAATTAGTTCTGATATAGCCTAATTAGATTTTGTTGTACTCTGGTTGAAGGAGGCGCGCCTCTCCAACAGAGAGGTAAACTCATTAAATAACTACAGATTTTAAGTATTTTTATTTTCAATTTAATTGCTGTATAAAACAATATTGTTGACGTCTACTTTTGTCAACACCTCTCTTGTCAACATCTCTCTTTTTCAACGCCTCTCTTGTCAACACCTCTCTTATCAACAATTGTTAACCTTTTCCAGACCCTATTTCTCGACCTATTTGTGTACGTAATTTATGACCAGCAAAAAAAAAATCAAAATTTTTTTTCTCAAAGTCGGTGTGAAAACCTGTATAAACCTCAAATTCGTTATTCAAATTTAAAATTCCTTCTTCAAACCTCAAAGTCGGTCTTCAAACCTCAAAATCGGTGTTCAAGTATAAACCTCAGAATCGGAAATCTAGTAGGATCATTATCCTTCCACAAGTGAACCAGCGGATGTTTGAGAATGAGCTGAAGAAGAGGAATAAATATCGCACATGATGTGTCTCAGGTTTGTCCAACTAACAACCTCACTGCATCATATCACTGACACAATCACTGTCATCATATCGCTGACACAATCTTCTCACTGTCATCATATCGCTGACACAATCACTGTCATCATATCACTGACACAATCTTCTCACTGCCATCATATCACTGACACAATCTTCTCACTGCCATCATATCACTGACACAATCTTCTCACTGCCATCATATCACTGACACAATCTTCTCACTGCCATCAATCCGCTTACAAACTCACCCAACTTGTATTCCTAAAATCTTTATATTAACTACGTCGTTTTAACACGTATTCTCATGCAACTATAGAACATTGTAGATCCACACACGAACACACTAATGTTTGTTTAGACATTATTGACAAGACAATGTATTTAGACATTACTGACAAAATAGTGTATTTAGACATTATTGACAATACAGTGTATTTAGACATTTTTGACAAAACAGTGTATTTAGACATTATTGACAAGACAGTATTTAGACATTATTGACAAAACAGTATATTTAGACATTATTGACAAGACAGTGTGTTTAGACATTATTGACAAGACAGTGCCTTTAGACATTATTGACAATACAGTGTATTTAGACATTATTGACAAGACAGTGTATTTAGACATTATTGACAAAACAGTGTATTTAGACATTATTGACAAAACAGTGTATTTAGACATTATTGACAAGACAGTGTGTTAAGACATTATTGACAAAACAGTGTATTTAGACATTATTGACAATACAGTGTATTTAGACATTATTGACAAGACAGTGTATTTAGACATTATTGATAAAACAGTGTATTTAGACATTATTGACAAGACAGTGTATTTATACATTATTGACAATACAGTGTATTTAGACATTATTGATAAGATAGTGTATTTAGAAATTATTGACAAGACAGTGTGTTTAGACATTATTGACAAGATAGTGTATTTAGACATTATTGACAATACAGTGTATTTAGACATTATTGACAAAACAGTGTATTTAGACATTATTGACAAGACAGTGTATTTAGACATTATTGACAAAACAGTATTTAGACATTATTGACAAAACAGTATATTTAGACATTATTGACAAGACAGTGTGTTTAGACATTATTGACAAAACAGTGTATTTAGACATTATTGACAAGACAGTGTGTTTAGACATTATTGACAAGACAGTATTTAGACATTATTGACAAAACAGTATATTTAGACATTATTGACAAGACAGTATTTAGACATTATTGACAAAACAGTATATTTAGACATTATTGACAAAACAGAGTATTTAGACATTATTGACAAGACAGTGTGTTTAGACATTATTGACAAGACAGTATTTAGACATTATTGACAAAACAGTATATTTAGACATTATTGACAAGACAGTATTTAGACATTATTGACAAAACAGTATATTTAGACATTATTGACAATACAGTGTATTTAGACATTATTGACAATACAGTGTATTTAGACATTATTGACAAGACAGTGTATTTAGAGATTATTGACAAGACAGTGTGTTTAGACATTATTGACAATACAGTGTATTTAGACATTATTGACAAAACAGTGTATTTAGACATTGACAAGACAGTGTGTTTAGTCATTATTGACAAAACAGTGTATTTAGACATTATTGACAAGATAGTGTATTTATACATTATTGACAATACAGTGTATTTAGACATTATTGATAAGATAGTGTATTTAGACATTATTGACAAGACAGTGTATTTAGACGTTATGGACAAGACAGTGTATTTATACATTATTGACAAAACAGTGTATTTAGACATTATTGTCAAGACAGTGTATTTAGACATTTTTGACAAGACAGTGTGTTTAGTCATTATTGACAAAACAGTGTATTTAGACATTATTGACAAGACAGTGTATTTAGACATTATTGACAAGACAGTGTGTTTAGACATTATTGACAAAACTGTGTATTTATACAGTATTGACAAGACAGTGTATTTAGACATTATTGACAAAACAGTGTATTTCGACATTATTGACAAAACAGTGTAATTAGACATTATTGACAAGACAGTGTATTTATACATTATTGACAAAACAGTGTATTTAGACATTATTGACAAAACATTGTATTTAGACATTATTGACAAAACAGTGTAATTAGACATTATTGACAAGACAGTGTGTTTAGACACTGGCAGATACTATATATATATATACAAATTGTATGGAGGCTATAAAAATAAGACAATTAAAGCCCATTAAGTATAGATATAGTTAATATTACTGTGAAAGGTTTATAAGCTCAAAATATATATGCAGTATCTTCACCCAGAACATAATTTTAGGCAGAGAGAAATAGTCAGGATATGAAAAATGCAGATGCAGTGGCTTATTAGTTTCTTTACTGCTTAAGCATTCGTTGATCAAAAGTTTATCCCGAAGAAAACTAAACGTCACATCACAAATTAAATTTTCATCCCAACATTGTTTGTCAATTGTCAATCTTTCACATGACAGATTGTGTTATCAAGTCAGACATGGACACTAACAGAAGAACAAGAGAGACAGTTTACTACCTGTGAAATGTCTAAGAAAAGATGCAAACAGAACAAGAAGAGATCATGTGAGAAATGAGGAGACTCCAAGAACTGTTGAAACAACATCAGTGGTCAAATATATTGAAAAAATATAGATCGAAGTGGTTCAGCCACCTAATGAGAATGAACCCTCATTGGCTGGTGGCAAGAGCATACACCATTAAAACAGACACTGCAAGATGCAGTAGAAGATCAAGAAGATTGTGGATTGAAGGAGTTACCAACATTCTGACACGATGCAATATTACTACATATCAAGCCATAAAACGCGCAATAGCCCGAAAACCGATCGGCATTCACAGCATAACAAGAGAACGGGCAATATATAAATATATTTTCTGAGCGTAGGCGTTAGATAGTATCATCTAGTAAATGACGAGAAGAGCTCCAATATTAGCAGGATGTAGTCCGGAGAACGGAGTGCGTTGTGTCATGGTTTACAGCATTGCTGCGATATCTGCGCCTTTCAGTCTGATACATCCGACTTCACCTTGGCTTTGGGTCACTGACCCTATATGGGATGGGACAGCCAACTCCATCCCATAACCTCCTTAGTCGCCTTTTACGACATGCGTGGAAGGTAAACAGTGTTGCTATTCTTTGCTCCCCTTTCGGGCCCCGGCAACACACGGGCGGGTATAAGGTATTCACGCTGTCCTCTCCAGAGCATGTCGAGGGCCATCTACAGAAAACTCTTATACCACTGAGGCTGAAAGGCAACAAAGGGTTTAGCGAATAGATATATAGATAGATAAACTTTTTCCTCAGTCTTTGAACGAAATACTTTAAATCAGTAGCTCTTAAACAGTAATCGGGATCCTCTCATGGAGTCCGTGAAGACGTTTAGAGATATGAGCCTTTTTATTTACAATAAAAAAGATAAATGGACAGGGATATTGGGGAGTTCGTCGGCAGAAAAAAATATTTACATGGGCCCGCGACAGGAAAATGTTTACAAAAGAATCTTCCTACATAAGCCTACATTGTATTCTTGGGTTCTGTTTTATATGTTTTTCTTTGTTTTATGAGTGTTGACTTTGCATGTGTGCTAGGTTTAATTAACAAAAAAATTATCAGATTAGATTGTGCGCCGTCTTCGCAAAGATCATTTGCGACATGGATCACCAACAAATTGTTGTTTCTTGTCTTGTTAATATACTTTGAAAAATTGCAACGTGTCTATGTCTCACATAGACATAAGTATTGAAATCTCACTTACATTACCATGGTCCTGCTACAAGGGAGAGCCAGCAGGAGTTTGAGAATGAATGCTGAAGAAGAAGAAGAAGAAGGACTTATCGCAAGTCTCAGTCGACATTAAGTTAAAAGTTATCTTCAGTTGCAAGTTATCTTCAGTTGCAAGTTATCTTCAGTTGCAAGTTATCTTCAGTTTCAAGTTATCTTCAATTTCAAGTTATCTTCAATTTCAAGTTATCTTCAATTTCAAGTTATCTTCAATTTCAAGTTATCTTCAATTTCAAGTTATCTTCAATTTCAAGTTATCTTCAATTTCAAGTTATCTTCAATTTCAAGTTATCTTCAATTTCAAGTTATCTTCAATTTCAAGTTATCTTCAATTTCGAGTTATCTTGCAAGTTTCACTCTTATTGATATTTTAAAAGTTGGTTTAATTCTCGAATCTGTATTGCCAAAGCAAACCTAGAATATTTAATAATATACTGCAACAAAATGAATAGAACAGTATAAACATAAAGAAAGCAGTTCTATACTATACCTGAGTTAGTGTGAAACACTAGACAGCGCATCAATTCCCTGTTTGTGCAGCTCTCAGACAGTCACACGCCTGACTGCCCTTGCTTCTTTGCTAACTCACCCCCAAGAACACTCGACCCAAATTCAAGTAGAGGGCAGGAAAAAGACCATTTTTCTGACATTCCGCGAGTTATATAATGCTTGCCCTGGCCGGTGCACGCTACAGGGTGAGTAAACCGTCAAAACAGGAGGCGGGAATGTTTAAGCTGGTAGGTTGTTACAGAAAGATGAGTGCTGTACACAGGTTGCAGTTTTACTATTTCACATTTTCATGATTTTGTGGTCCCTTTCGCTTTAGCAATGTGTTTCTTCTTCTTCAGAGTTCATTCTCAAACTCCTGCTGGATCTCTCTTGTAGCAGGACCATGGTCCTATTATATTTCCAGCAGGATGTAGTCCAGAGAATGGAAATGAATTGTGTCGTCGCTTTTTTGCGACAATGGCCCGACACATATGTCTTTGACGGAAGCCAAGTGTTTAAAATCGATGCATATTAGCATCACTAGCAATGTATAAAAGAGTCGCGTATTTTTAACATTGTCTTTGTTTACATCCCAGGAATTACGAACAATAGCGAACTTGCATAATTGTGTATTGGATGGTGGAAGAGAGTTTGCTAGTTCTTCAGAAGACTTCTTCCAGAAACGGTGTGCAAGAATTTGAGAAGCCAACTCCAGATTTAGAAAGCTTTGCCGTATCTCTTCTCCACGCCAAGGAGACCTACAGGGTACACAGTGTTAGGAGTTAATATATTACGTTAGCAATAGTGTACTGAGGGTGGGGGAGGGGTGGGATGAGAGGGGGTTCTGAACAAGTTTGGCAGCTGTTGACAAGGGCAGGACAGAAGTAGGGGTTTGAGCAAAAATTGATGTCAACAATTATGAATTTTAGGCGCCAATAAAAATCTTTGAATGTAAATTTGGATTGGTTTGGGTAGACACAGTTTTTTAAAAACATAGTTGAGCCCTATATTATTGACAGCTGTTGACGGGAGGTTGGGGTGGGGGGTGGGTGGGGTGGCAAACATACTGACAAAACTTTTTGACATAATTTATGGACGGTCATTACAAAGATCTACAGCAACTACTCAAACCAATAAAATCAACAGACATTTTAATAGTCATGGGAGACATGAATCTAAAAATAGGGAAAGGAAGACATAAGAACATTGTTGGGCAATTCGGACTAGGGACAAGAAATGACAGAGGAGAAAGACTTATACAGTTCTGTGAGGAGAACAATATGATCATATGTAATACATTCTTTGAACATGAAAATAGAAGATTATATACATGGACAAGTCCTGGAGACAGAAAGAGGAACCAAATAGATTACATTATGATCAACAATAGATTTAGAATAGTGTCAAAAACATCAAAACATACCCTGGTGCAGATATCAACTCTGACCATAATCCAGTGCTGCGAAAAATAAATGTCAAACTTAAAAAGATAGTACATAGAAGAGACCAAGAACCACAGATAGACGCATCAGTACTAAAACAACAAGACATGCAACAAAAATACCTTGTAGATGTAAAGAATAGATATGAACATCTAATTATAGAGTGCATGGAACAATACAGAAGGGAAAATCCAGAGGAGAAAATAGACAATAAATAAGGAAAAGTATTCAAACATCAAAAGAATATTTACCAATAAGAAAAAAACCAAGAACAAACAAACATGGTTGACAGATGAAATATTAGAGAAAATGTCAGAAAGAAAGAACGCTAAAAATACACCAAAATACTCAATTATAGACAAGGAGATACGTAACATGTGCAGAACAGCGAAAAAACAATGGCTAGAAACAAAATGCAGTGAAATAGAGATATCCATACAACAGAAGACAAAATTAATGCATAAGGAGATAAGGCTGATCACAAATAAGAAAAATCCTATAAATGGGGGTGGCTGCATTAAAGATAAAAATGGTAAAATAATATTTGATAAAACAGAAGCACTCACAAGATGGGCAGATTATGTAACAGAACTGTTTGACGACCAACGGAACAAAAAACCAACAATACACAACAATGATGGACCAGCAATACTGAAATCAGAAGTAGAACATGCAATAAATTCAATAAAATGTGGAAAGGCTGCAGGCTCCGACAACATAACAGCAGACATAATAAAAACTCTAAATGAGTTTGGTCTAGATACTATCACAGAAATGTGCAATGACATATACGAAACAGGCCATATACCTAAAGACCTAACATCATCAATATTCATACCACTACCTAAGAAGCCCAGGGCTGTGGACTGTACAGAATATAGAACAATAAGTCTAATGAGCCATCTAACTAAAATACTTCTCAAGATAATACATGAAAGAATTAAAAACAAGATAGACATGGAGGTCGATGAAGAACAATTTGGTTTTAGGAAAAACAAAGGAACCAGAGAAGCTATACTGAGTATCCGGCTAGTGATAGATAAATATATAGAAGTCCAAAAAAGTATCTATATTTGCTTCATAGACTACAGCAAGGCCTTTGACAGAGTCCAACATGAAAAATTAATCAAAAGTCTTCAAGAAATAAGCATAGATGGAAAAGATATCAGATTAATTAGAAATATATATTGGGAACAAACTGCATCAATAAGGTGTGAAAACAGCTACTCGCCATTAATAGAAATAAGAAGAGGGGTAAGACAAGGCTGCATTTTATCACCAAGCCGATTTAATATCTACACAGAGAATATCTTTAAAAATATAGAAGAAAGGCCAGGAATCAAGATAAATGGGAAAATATAAACAGATATGCAGGTGACACTGTTCTTTTGGCAGCAGTGACGGAGCGAGGGGGTGCGGAGGTGCGGACCTCCCCGGGCGGCATCATCGGGAGTGCGGCAAATTTATTTTCATCCAGTCTTTCACAATTACTGACATATTTTTTTAATGTCACAAGGGCGGAAAATTATGATTCCGCCCCGGGCGCCGTTGTCCCATTCTACGCCACTGTTTGGCAGAAAGTGAACATGAACTACAAAGACTAATAGATCTAGTCAATAAATTAAGTAATAAATATGGACTGGATATAAATATCCAAAAAAAACCCCATGATAATCAGCAAAGACACAGAAGAACAGGAGGTACACATAAACATACATGGAGAGAAACTACAACAAGTAAAACAGTATCAATATCTTGGACACATAGTCACAAATTATGGCAGATGTGAAACAGAAGTTAAAAGGAGAATAGGAATGGCTAAAAGTACCTTCAATGACATAAGGAAATTATTAATATTTAAACAAATTACAAACAAGTTAAAAATGAGAATTATAAAATGCTACATCTATTCCGTATTAATGTATGGCTCAGAAACATGGACACTAAATAAACAATTAGAAGACAAAATTGATGCCTTTGAGATGTAGGTATATAGAAGAATAGGGCGAACATCATGGAAAGAGAAGAAAACAAATAAAGAGGTGCTAAAGACACTTAATATGAAGAAAGAAATACAGATCAGGCAAATAAAATACTTTGGACACATTAAAAGACATGGCACTTTATTGAAGACTTTACTTGAGGGTAAAGTCAAAGGGAAGCGAGCAAGATGTAGGCAGAGATACAAGTGGGAGAGTAACATCACAGGTTACAGTCTAGCAGAGTGCACCACCAAGGCAAGAGACAGGAGAGGTTAGATTAGTACCTTTTTGTAAACTTGGAGTAGCCTTGGCTATTTTTGTCAAGTATTTCCAAGTATATAAATATTGGTTAACGGAAAACACGGGAATAATCAAGAAACGGAACGAATGAAGACATCAAGAGGTTAAAGTCATATTTTGTTAGTTTATTGTTTCAGCATTCTTTCAAATTTCTGTTTCAGATGCTGATCAACCAAGCGAGAACCCTTTGCGATCCCATTTAAGGTCATGACCTACGAATTGTTTACCTATGGTACAAACACAATAGTTGCTAGGCGATTTGGTGCCGTTGAACGGACTGGTTCTATTCCCGTTAGTCTCACAAATTTTTTAAAAATTGTTCTCTGGCTTCCTACTTATATTTACTTGTATAAACAATTACTCGAAGAAAAATTGTATTGTCTATATATGTTATCCATGTTTACAAGAAGACCTATCGGCCCTTGTATAACTAATATGGATATTATGTTATATGTTTGTTGTTACTGAGGATATTTCAATACCTGTACGGGATGTTTGTTGTTGTTGTTGTAGTAGTCCTTGTCTCGATCGGTCCGTTCTGGTGACTTTGTGTGCACGGTGTGAAAGGCTTGATGAAATCGCATCTTTTTTTTTTAGACTCGGTTAGTCAAGTACGGGAGAACGCGTGTTCAATAGTTTCTAGGCGATTTGGTGCCGTTGAACGGACTGGTTCAATTCCCGTTAGTCTCAAACAAAGACGGGCAAGGTATAGAAAATAATCGCAATTAGGTTTGATGTTAAGTCCTCTGTCTGAAAGTCTAATCTGCGATTGTAATAATTTGTTGCAGTGGTAACATAAATGAAGAAGATATTACGACCTGGGAAAACATACTGATATCATATAGATTAATATATCGTACAGCGTATTGTATGTTTGTTTTAATTCTCATGAATTACGACTAATAGAGCTCTTGTATAATTTAGTACAATAGAGAGTTTCTGGAGAGCTTGAAGATTACAGCAATCAGCGATGTGAGATGCTGTGAGAACAAGTCTCCGAGATGCTGTGAGAACAAGTCTCCTGTACAGAAATGCTCTGAGAACAAGTCTCCTGTACAGAGCAATCAGCGATGTGAGAACAAGTCTCCTGTACAGAAATGCTGTGAGAACAAGTCTCCTGTACAGAAATGCTGTGAGAACAAGTCTCCTGTACAGAGCAATCAGCGATGTGAGATGCTGTGAGAACAAATCTCCTGTACAGAGCAATCAGCAATGTGAGATGATGTGAGAACAAGTCTCCTGTACAGAGCAATCAGCGATGTGAGATGCTGTGAGAACAAGTCTCCTGTACAGAGCAATCAGCGATGTGAGATGATGTGAGAACAAGTCTCCTGTACAGAAATGCTGTGAGAACAAGTCTCCTGTACAGAAATGCTGTGAGAACAAGTCTCCTGTACAGAGCAATCAGCAATGTGAGATGATGTGAGAACAAGTCTCCTGTACAGAAATGCTGTGAGAACAAGTCTCCTGTACAGAGCAATCAGCAATGTGAGATGATGTGAGAACAAGTCTCCTGTACAGAGCAATCAGCAATGTGAGATGCTGTGAGAACAAATCTCCTGTACAGAGCAATCAGCAATGTGAGATGATGTGAGAACAAGTCTCCTGTACAGAGCAATCAGCGATGTGAGATGCTGTGAGAACAAGTCTCCTGTACAGAGCAATCAGCAATGTGAGATGATGTGAGAACAAGTCTCCTGTACAGAGCAATCAGCAATGTGAGATGCTGTGAGAACAAGTCTCCTGTACAGAGCAATCAGCGATGTGAGATGCTGTGAGAACAAGTCTCCTGTACAGAGCAATCAGCGATGTGAGATGCTGTGAGAACAAGTCTCCTGTACAGAGCAATCAGCAATGTGAGATGATGTGAGAACAAGTCTCCTGTACAGAAATCATAAGTACAGAGTATAGAAGGGAGAGTATAAAGTATAACCGTGGTTTCGACGTACAGGCTTTATAGCTGAATTAATGAGGTCTTCATTCGTTCATATTTTATAATTATTCCCGTGTTTTCCGTTGGCCAATATTTATATACTTGGAATCGCATGACAAAAATAGCAAAGGCTATTCCAAGTTTAAAAATAGGTACCAATGGAATGCGTGACAATAATGGAGGCGTCATTAATTCAGCTAGAAGGCATGTACTGTCGAGAGCCACCGTTATGATGATGATGATGATGACGACAATGTTCCTCCATCGCAAGCGAAGATGAGAATGGCATTAAAAACAACAAATGCGATGAAAACAAACACAAAACAAGTAAAAGTGGCAATTAACTAATTTGGTTTGTGATTTCGTAGATAATGTGAGTTCGTTATAACGCATATAGTGCGTTCATGAGTTCGTTATAACGCATATAGAAAACATATAATAACAGTACTGCATTGAAGCTTAATTGTGTTGGGTGCTACCTCTGCCAGATAGCGTCGTAGCCTTGACCCATAAGTGGCGCCAGGGAAATGACACACTGGGTTCTTTAATAGGTGGTGATGTTGCAACCTTCTGATGCCTTTGCTACTTTATATTTTCGGGTTGGAAGCTCTTCCGGCGCGGCTCCGGCGTGTCATCTTCTAGAGATGCTGTAACAATTTGCCTTTCTTTAGTAAGGAGCTGTCCATAAATCACGCTAACAATTAGGGGGAGGGTGGGTCTGCAATAGTATGACAGGTGTTCATAATAAGGGATGGGGGAAGGGGGGTTGTTTCACGCCAATAGTAATTTGTTTAAAAAAAAATATTTAAATAGTTTGAATTTGAAACATGTTCTTACAAATATATTTCAAACAAAACATACTGTTTTCGTTCATTTTCCTGATTAAACAAAAATATTACGTTGAAATAACAGGGATTAGTTTTTGACGTTTACTGACAAAGACATAATTTTTGTCAAACATCCATACATATCACATTAGAAACATCAACGCACAACTTCTATCAAACATCCATTTCACATTGGCAACATCAATGCACAAGGTCTATCAAACATCCATATCACATTGGGAACATCAACGCATAACTTATGTCAAACATTCATATCTTTGGTTACAAGGACAAGCGTGGAAAATTCCCTCCTTGACAATTTCTTGATGTTATCAAGCCAGGACTTCCTTTTTCCCCTTCTTCTTTCACCTTTATATATGTTCCCTATAGGATAATATACTATAATATAATATAATATACCCTGCAAGCTTATGTCTTTTCACCCCTGTCAACCATGGCTCCTGTCAACTAAGGCTCCGACGATCTGAAAGTTCAGTTATTTTCTCTCTCACAAATACATTTGTTTTATATTTCTTAAAGCAAAATTGAAACACACATCTGTAGCACTTGTATTAAAACGTCTGAATGTTTTTGTTTTCTGTATCAAAAGTAAGTGTACAGCTTTCACATCCATAAAAATAATATACGCATGCGGCTGAGTCCGTGGAGCTCACCAATGTCCCACTAGACAAACCACCCATGCAACAGAAAACCTAAGTAGATGACATGCCGTTATATTGAGGCTCTCTTATGGACGCTTGGATTCCAGCTCTGTGACGAAGTGGTACAGAGCACGTCTGTGAAGGTCAAGGTACCGAAGTCGATCACCGCCACGTGCAATTGTGCATCCGGACCGTTGAGAAAGCAATGACAAACTACTGAACGTTTTTATATTGCCTAGAAAATCACCACAGCTAACAAATTCTGGGTTGATAGCTAAGTCCGGTGAAGGATATGCTACCAATTTTTTATGGACGCTTGTCATGGACGCATGTCATCTATACAATTATCGACCCCTCTGAGTAGAAGGCTCTCTGAATAGTCATTGACCGCCGAAGACGGATGTGTTGGGCCATTGGCGCAAATAAAACGGCAACACAACGCATTTCCATTCTCTGGACTATATTGAACTGGAAATCTTGTAGGACCATTGTCCTGTTACAAGAGAAATCCAGCGGGAGTTTGAGAATGAACGCTGAAGAAGAAGAAGAATAGTCATTGCACTAAGCCGAAAGCTGAAGTCTTTTGGGAATGAAAAAAGCTTTGAAAAATCACTCCATAGTACGTAGGAAGTAAGACCTAAACGATCGCAATTCCAGGGGTTCTCATTATATCAAATCAAATACGTGATTTGTATACGTTGATCGTGAACTGACTTTACTTGTTCATACAACATTCAACATTGCCATGACAGCCATCACCATTTCTAGTCTTTTCTTGATTTCCACACTGAAATCGCCATCATTGCATTCATGTGTTTCATGGTAGCAGCTTCTAATATTTAATGTAACATTTATTTGATTCAACGTCTTCCTGTTACGAAATGTGTGCTTTTATGGCTTTTTATTAGAGAATGACAGTGTGTTATCTAGAAAATTTTTAATGTTAATTTTTATACAACCTGTTCCTTTTATGTAGCTTTCTCCTTATTCCTAAAAAAAAATAAAGAATTAAAAAAAAATACTGTTTTGAGGAAATGCTGTAAAAATAAACATTGTTTGGGAATCTGAACTATTTGCGCTAACAACAAACCAGCTGATGTACAGACATGTATAATTCACAAGTAGGACATGAGGAATAGCAAGTAGAAAAATAAAACAACGCTATGATGATTTTATATGAATAATATCAACCACCGTATCATCCAAGCAGCAGGAAATTTTTTTTTTGAAAACATGAACGGAGTTACCGCCAAATATCACAGTTACCACTCAATAATGTGTAAAAAGCTCAGTTCCGAAGTAAAATAAAAACAAAGAAAACCCAGCTCACACATACTTTTGAATGGCCCATACAAAGAAAAACGTGCCTTGTGCTTGATGCTGGTTTCTAACGAAGAATCAAGAATGGTTAAATGCAACTTCTGCACCGTAGACAGACATATCTACTAGTACCATATTTAGCATCGCTGCCGAAATGTGTAAATCTGTCGACATTTCTATCTCTCTGTATTTTGTTTATAGCCATTGTTCTTTCTCTGTTCTGCCCATTTTACATATCTCTTTGTCTATAAATGAATATTTTGGGGTATTTTAACTTATTTTTTCCCCTGACATTTTATCTAGTATATCATCTATCATCCATGTTTGCTTTCTGTTGGTTTTTCTTAGTGGTAAATTTTAATTTGTTGTTTGAGTGCTTTCCATACCTGCCATAGACTGTCCCATTTATTGTCTATTTTACTTCTGGATTCACCCTTCTGTATTGTTATGCGCATTATATCCTACATGTTCATATCTGTTCTTTACTTCTAAACGGTATTGTTGCAGTATATCTGGCTGTTTCTGATGTATCCACCAGTGATTCTTGTTTTCTTTTATATTGTCTTTTAAAGTTTTACATTAATTTTGCACGACATTGGATTGCAGACAGAGTTAATATCAGACCCTGGTTACGTTTTCGTATTTTTACACTATTTCTAAAATGTGTTGTTTATCATAATAATAAATCTAAGTCTTCTTTCTGTGTCTAGGATTTTCCCATGTATATTATATGCTAATGTTAAAAGAATGTATTAAACATTGTTATGTTATTTTCCTCACATAATTGTATATGGTATGTATGTCGTCTCTTGTCAAATTATCTTACAATTCCATTGTTCACTATGTGCTAACTATGAACTTGAAATTAGATATTTATGTCATATATTTATACCAATACCGCCCATTTTGTATAGTTCATCGGCAAAGACGGATTTTTCGGGCCATTGGAGCAAATAAAACGACGACACAATTCATTTCCATTCTCTGGACTACATCCTGCTGGAAATCTAGTGGGAACATTTTTCTGCTACAAGAGAGATCCAGCAGGAGTTTGAGAATGACCACTAAAGAGGATGAAGAAGAAGTATATTTCAAAGCATGGACTGAGTTTGACGCACTAACTTCTTTAGGCAATAGAATATCAGGAATCCATTTTTACGACCTCAATTCCATGTAGACGGAATCTACAAAATAGACGCAATAAAACACAAGATTCTGGAACAGATGATACGTATTTTTAAGAACAAAAATGTAAATATAGACACTAAAGTTGCATTATGCAAGTCTATTATTATTCCATCACTGTGCTACCAGTGTCAAACCTGGACAATGATGGCACAAGACAAAAGAAAAATAGTGACATCAGAAATGATATGTCTACGAAGAATATTCGGAGTGTTATTGAGAGATAGAATTAGAAACGATAACATCAGACAGATAACCAAAACGATACCAGCATTGAAACACATCAAAAGACAACAGATCAAGTGGTTTTTATACACGCTTCCAGACTCCCACCAGACAGCATGCCACAGATGACCATGACACATAGACATAACCGTTATAAAGCCAGAAGCAGACCATGTAAAAGATGGATCACAGAAATCAAAGAAACCAAAGGAACAAGCTTACAAACAGCGCACAAGAACTCCTCTACTCCTGACGCCGCAAGGGAAACAAGGACCACAGAGTAGAGATATATTGCATGTAGTTGTTCTGCGTGTTCCGCTATTCTTGAGAAACAACTACCAATAATCAATTAAAAGGAATGATAGTTTAATTTAAAAACTAGACCAAAATAACCTAGATTATTGGGAAGAGAATAAGTTTCCACATCTGATCGATAAAGTCTATATCTAGGTAAAAACATCATCATTAAGTGCCCTCTCCGCAACGAAGGTTGGCTGCAACGGATCTCCAACATCCCCTGTCTCTTGTCTTGGTGGTGCATTCTGCTAGACTGTAACCTGTCCATCGTGTGATGTTACTCTCCAACTTGTATCTCTGCCTACCTCTTGCTCGCCTCCCTTTGACTTTACCCTCAAGTAAGGTCTTCAATAAGGTGTCATGTCTTTTAATGTGTCCAAAGTATTTTATTTGCCTGATCTTTATTTCTGTTAGTAGTTCCTTCTTCATATTAAGTGTCTTTAGTACCTCTTTATTTGTTTTCTTCTCTTTCCATGATGTTCTCCCTATTCTTCTATATACCCACATCTCAAAGGAGGTAAATACACAGGAGTGGCAACATGGAACTCAATAACAAATGTAAACCACACAAGATGGTTAAGGAAAAAGATAAGAAAATGAATCAGTTTATTAGCAAACATTTGGCGCCGTTTTAAACTTCACGTTGTGCATCTGTAAGTGCAGATTCTCACGCTGCAGACTGCAGACGTGTTCTATGTTTGCAGACAGTATTTGAACTTGCGCGCGAACACTTTAAAAAAAATCTTTATAGTATTGTTTATTTTGAAGCTTACAGACGTGAAACCATACGCACAAGAATACGCCGCCACATATTAAGACGGCAGAATAAACAAACAAGTGCAACAATTTTCCCTAACTCATTTCATTTTAACTCAACGCAGAGTAGGCGTAGTTTTCCCGCCTCAAGAATGTTTATTTGTATAGTAGGTACATCAACATTTGACTGTAGACAATATCCATGGTTACCATTTGCGCTCTGGTTGTTATTCCGTACACATATATATTAAATAAAAGCGCGCACACACACAAGCACCGGTACGGTGTTTCTTCAATACCTAATAAACAAAATAACACACCTTGCAAGATCATAGTGAATGATATAGTATTAAAACAGGTCAACCAATTCAAATATCTAGGTACAATTATTACAGCAGATGGAAGAAGTTCAACAGAAATAAGATGCAGAATAGGACAGGCAAAAACAACATTCAGAAGAAATAAAAAATATACTGTGTAATAAGACCTTGTCATTAGAGGTGAGAAAGAGAGTTCTGCAGTGCTATATAACTCCTATACTAACATATGAGTGCGAGTCTTGGACAATAAACAAACTGGAAAGTGGGAGATTGGAGGCAACAGAGATGTGGTTCTACTGAAGAATGCTGAGAATACCCTGGACTGCCAGAAAAACTAATGTAGAGGTGTTGAAAGAGTTAAATGCGAAACGGACCTTAATCAACAATATAAGAAAAAGACAATCTTCTTTTTATGGCCACTTCATGAGACAGGCAGGTTTAGAGAACATAATCACAACAGGCAAGATTGAAGGCACCAGAGACAGAGGGCGACAACGTGAGAAAATATTAGACAGTTTGACAACCTGGCACGGCAAGGAAACAACAACGACTTTGATACATAATACTGTGGACAGAGAGCTGTGGAGAGCCATGACCGTCTACGCCACCCGGCATGGCACCTGATGATGATGTATTCTTACGTATACCATGGGCAGCTACAAAGATAAATCAAGAAGTGTTAACATCAATAAAAGTCAAAGAAGGCTGGCTCCTTAACAACATCCTAACAAGAAAGCTGTATTTTGTGTATGGTCATATAAAGAGATATAACAGCATTGAAAGATTAATAGCTGAAAACATAGTTAACGGTAACAGGGGAAGATTACGCACAAGACGACGATGGTGTAGTGATACATCATACTGCTTAAACATGTCTCTAGCAGCGGCAGGTAAATTCGCCCAGAATCGCGGAATGTTATCAGAATCCACAAGGAAGACCACGCTCTGGAAAAATGTGTCACATGATGATGATGATGATGATGTTTAGTATCTTCTTCGCTGACAGGACATATCCATAGATTCTCAGATATCCACAGCTTCTCAGATATCCACAGATTCTCCGATATCCATAGATTCTCAGAAATCCATAGATTCTCAGTTATCCATAGATTCTCAGATATCCATATATTCTCAGATATGCACAGATTCTCAGATATCCATAGATTCTCAGATATCCATAGATTCTCAGATATTCATAGATTCTCAGTTATTCATAGATTTTCAGATATCCACAGATTCTCAGATATCCATAGATTCTCAGATATGCACAGATTCTCAGATATCCATAGATTCTCAGATATTCATAGATTTTCATATATCCACAGATTCTCAGATATCCATAGATTATCAGATATCCACAGATGCTCAGATATTCATATATACTAGATATTCTTAGATTCGCAGATATCCACAAATTCTCAGATATCAATAGATTCTCAGATATGCACAGATTCTCAGATATCCATAGATTCTCAGATATCCACAGATGCTCAGATATCCACAGATTCGCAGATATTCATCTAGATATTCATAGATTCTCAGATATCCATATTCTCAGATATCCATAGATTCTTCGACATCCTATCTCTTAGAATGTAGCAGCTGATGTTCCCTGTTCTGTGTTGGTTGAGAGATTTTTTGACAAATTTTTGAGTTTTTATGACAACCTCCGTGATACGCCAATCCTCACTGCGATTTCACGCATTCTTGATACTGACTCAAGGACTAAAATTATCCGATTGTGCAGATTTTCGTAGAGCAATTGTCGTTGATCCGCTCTTTCATTATCTTAAACACCCACATAACTCGGCACGAAAATAAATATAAGTACTTTCTCAAGGCTTCAATCCACTGTTCGCGCACGAGACGCACTTGTACCTTCCTAATCATACTCATAGAGTCACTCAAGATGCAGACCTGCGCTACCTTCTGTGTGCATTCCCACTCAAATGCCCTGGTTACCGCCATAGTCTCCATGGCCATTCAACTTGTTGTGACCGCAAAGACTCCAATCTCCTCCCTGATCGTTTTACCTACGCACTGAGCTGTGAAAGACCAACAATTGTGAACATGTCTAATCACAGATCCATCAGTGTATATAATCACATCCTCCTCTTTGGTATTCTCATTAACCAAAGCCTGCTCTTCTTTCTCCACAGCTGTGGGACACCATTCTCTGCATTCCCTGCTAAGTGATATTACTACTCTCAAACAAGTTTCAAAATCTGTGGGTAGGGATTAACATAAGTTACCATCAGCATAATTCAAGTTACAATGTGGGCATAATGTTTATCCCAGTGGCGTAGCGTGGGTCAATGGCGCCCGGGGCGGAATCATAAATTTCTGCCCTTGTGACATTAAAAAAATATGTCAGTGATTGTAAAAGACTGGACGGAAATAAATAATTTGCCGCCCTCCCGATGATGCCGCCCGGGGCGGTGCGCACCTCCATCCTCCTCGCTACGCCATTGGTTTATCCGCCAATGATTATTGATATCTGTTGATCCTGTAATGCTTGCTGCACTATATCTACAAGATAAATCTTAAAAATCGATGGTGAAAGTATGAAACCTTGACGCACTCCTATATGTCGAAATTAATCATAACTTGAGAATACAGTGAAAAGTAATGAAAAGTGATGTGTGATACATCAAAAATAAAACCCCGCCGAAGACTGATGTCTCTGGTCATTGGCGCAAATAAAACAGAGGCACAGCGCATTTCCATTCTCTGGACTACATCCTACTGGAAATCTAGTAGGACCATTGTCCATTTACAAGAGAGATCCAGTGGGAGTTTCAGAATGAACGCTGAAGAAGAAGAAAATTAAAGTGAAAAGTGAAAGTGAAAAACAATAATAAAGTGAAAAATTATGAAGAAATTGAAAAAAAAAAATGATAAAAACGTGAAAAATGAAGAAAGTGAAAAATGAAGAGCATTATGTGAAGAGTATTTGTGTTGTATTATTAAGCTTGACGGTTCCTAGAGTTTTGATAGTTTGTTGACGAAAGGGGGGGGGGGGTAAAATATGGCACAAAATTGTTGACGTAAACTATGGACGTAATTTAGGCGCATAATAAATAAGAATTAAAGTAATAAACAAGACAAAATCCAGAAGAATAAATTCATTTGAAATGAAGTGCTACAGAAGCATCCTATGAATATCATGGACAGAAAATAAAGATGAACATTAAAATTTTGAAATTACTGAAACTAAATGAAGGGTGGTTTCTAAATACCATCATATGAAGGAAGTTACGATATTTTGGGTGCTTAAACACTTAAAGAGACATGATGATACTGAAAGGCTGATTCAGGAGGGCAGAGTGCCGGGTAAGAGAAGAAGAGGAAGACCAAGAAGACGATGGACCAACGATATTGAAGAATGTATGGACATGTCTCTTGCCAATGTAGTCCTGCTTGCCCGGACAGAGAGGCGTTCAGAGTATCCATGGCGAAGACAATGCTCTGGAAAGAATGTGTTACTTGATACAATTTAAGCCCCCTAGATGCCTAATTGTTGAAGACCTTACTTGAGGGTAAAGTCAAAGGGAAGCGAGCAAGAGGTATGCAAAGATACAAGTGGAAGAGTAACATCACAAAATGGACAAGTTATAGTCTTGCAGAGTGCACCACCAAAACAAGAGACAGTGGATGTTGGAGGTATATTGCAGCCAACCTTCGTTACGGAGACGACACTTGATGATGTTGCCTAATTAAATCGTGTAACAGCATCGTATACCAGTGAATAAGCAATTATTCAGATACCAGAAAAAGGACATAGAGAATTGTGGGTATTCCATGGTATTCTACATCAGTGAACGCGGAACTTCACCCCGATGGGCATACTCACTGTTGTCAGCAGTGTACTTTGATAATACAATTTTTGCGTGGACCAACATTAATGTTTTTATATATTCTTTTTTACTACATCAAACACTTTATGATACAAAAAAATATTCTGAGATTACTTAAAGACATGGATCACAGTTCCAAAAATGAACATCTACGAAAAGATAAAGTGACATTTATGAAGATATGAATTGATTGTTTCTTAGAATAAAAACCTCCCCTTACAGATAGAAAAAAAACACGCCTACTTGAAAAGCACTTAGCAATAATTTAAGATAATCTGTCTGAAGTGTATTGAGGTAACAAAAACACACACACACACAAAATTGACAGGCCACTTAAGAACTGATAGCATGAATTGAGAGAAATATAAGGTGGGCGTAGAGAAATGAATTATTGGCCTACGTTTTAAAAATAGTATTGTCTGATTTCACCCAATATTTCAAGAACCCTTACACATATAGCTAAGAATGTTTGCATGTGGTCTTGTACTTTTGATGACGTTAGTATAGATATACCAATGTTAAACTGACAAATTTAATTGATTTTTAATTATTAAAAATAATTATTAAATCGGCAAAAAATAATTTGCTATAATATTGCAAAATTTAACACCCTTTTTACAGTGCCAAAGTTAGCATGCATGGACGTAACTTCAATTATCATTTTAAGAATTTAAAATAGCATGTTTTGAATAATATGCTTCGATAACGTTTTTCTCGTTTCTTTTAAAAGCATTCATGAGTCATGTGAAAATTTAAAAACAATTTTAAAAAATAAGTAGCGAATCCTAAGTGATTTTCTATGCAATATAAATACGTTCAGTAGTTTGCCATTGATTTCTGAACGGTCCGAACTCTCAAATTCCTGTGGCGGGAATCGAACTTGATACCTTGACCGTCACAGACGCGCTCTGTACCACTTCGGAACAGAGCAGGAAGATACGAGAAATAGGAAGATGAAACATTGTGTAATAGAGAACAACATTTAAGTTTCTCTGAAACATATAGTTATACGTACAACTTTAGTGCAATGTTTCGTAAAGTTACGTTTGTTGTTTTCGACATCAATGTTGTGAAATGTGAAGCGTTGACTATATATTGGTAAATATAACAACAAGCTGCAATTAAATATATCGGGGACACCATCAATAGTTGCAAGTTTCTTGCAGCTTTTCCACAACATAAAGTTTATGCAACAATATATATGAAGTTGTTAGAAAATGTACAGATTTTTATTGTGTGATATATCGTGAAATATTATTTTTTTATGTTTGAGAACCCCAGGAATTGCGAGCGATTAGCTCTTACTTCCTATGTGCAGAGGGATGGTTTTTCTGAGCTTTCTTTCATACCCAGAAGACGTCAGCTTCGGCTTAGCCAAATGCTTATCAAAAGAACCTTCCACTCAGAGGGGATCTATAATTGTATAGATGACATGCTATAAAGTTTCCATAAGAGAAGCTCAATATAATTGCATGCCATCTACTAAGGTTTTCTGTTACATGGATGGTTTGTCTAATGGGCTATTGGTGTAACCCACAGTCGCAACCACATGCGTGTCATGGAAGATACAAAGCATACGAGCGAACCAAGTATTAAATAGTGTGTATAAATTATATAAACTAAAATAAAACATTCATTAAGACAAACAAAATTAGGCATAACTTTATGACCACTACAGGATATTGTGAAATGTTGGCAAAATATCTAAAACAAATGACATAGTAATTAAAATTTAAGTACAGCATATGTTTTCGAACGCACATTTAATGACCGCGTCTGTATTTTGTTCGCAACTTGAAGCATAACACTTCTTCTTCTGCGTTCATTCTCAAGCTCATGCAGATCAGCAGTATGTAGTCCGGAGAACGGAATGAGTTGTGTCATAGTTTACAGAATTGCTGCGATATCTGCGCCGTTCGGCCTGACACATCCGACTTCAGCATGGCTTTGGGTCACTGACCCTATATGGGATGGGACAGCCAACTTCATCCCATAACCTCCTTAGTCGCCTTGTACGTCATGCATGGAAGATAAACAGTGTCGCTATTCTTTGCTCTCCTTTCGGGCCCCGACAACACACAGGCGAAGCATAACACCAATTGTTGACATCAATGTTTGAAAATCTGTCCGTAATGGCACATCATTTAGTATCTCTTAAGGTATCCGTGAAAAAATATACGTTCAATTTGTAAACATTCACAATATACGTTCAATTTGTAAACATTCACAATATACGTTCAATTTGTAAACATTCACAATATACGTTCAATTTGTAAACATTCACAATATACGTTCAATTTGTAAACATTCACAATATACGTTCAATTTGTAAACATTCACAATATACGTTCAATTTGTAAACGTTCACAATATACGTTCAATTTGTAAACATTCACAATATACGTTCAATTTGTAAACATTCACAATATACGTTAAATGAAAATTAACTCCACCTAATATATTGATAATTCCACATACTAAGATTTTCATATATGCGAAACAGAGGATTATACACTAGTAGAAATTAGTAGAAATTAGTAGAAATTAGTAGAAATTCTTGTTCTATTTGCATTTTTATTATTGTTGACAAATATATATGCAACGTTTTTATAACACTTGTTTTACATGTATATTTGCAGCCGATCCATTAGTAGATTTTAGTAGTTTCCACCACATTCCCCCCTCCCCCTTACACGTATTTTTGAAAGTACTATACTATAATATTAATCATTTATTGTAAATCTCCTAGATCAGTGGTTCTCAACGTTTTTCGCAAGTGACTCATTTTCGTGATGGTATTTTTCGGGATGGTATTTTTATTATTCATAGACAGAATAATAAAAGAAGTTCACATCAATAAAGAGATAAACATTGCAAATAAACCTGATGAGGAACTTAATAATGAAATCAATGAACTATTATTTGCTGATGATCAAAGTCTAATATACAAAGATAAGAAAAATTTGCAAAATCATATCAATGCATTGCTGTTAGCATGTCAGAAGTACAACGTGAAAATTAATGTACAAAAAATAGAAGTTATGGAAATAAGCAAGTCTGCAACACCAATGGATATAATAATAGATAACACCAAAGTGAAACAAGTCAAATAATTTAAATATCTTAGCAGCTTTTTTTCTGAAAATAGAAAACTAGACAGAGACATAGAAACAAGGTGCCAGAAAGCAAACACATTGACCTACCAGCTTTCACCATTACTTCTTCACCCAAAGATCAAGATGAAAATAAACAACAGATAATATCTACAATCTGTATACCAACACTGTGCTACCAATGTCAAAATGGTATTTAATTAACAGCCTCGCAGCAGAGGACAATCGATACATGTGAAATGAAGTGTCTGAGAAAAGCTGCAATGATTACTAAAATAGATAAAATAAGATATGACGAAATTAGGAACATATTTGGTATAATACCATGTATTGAACATATTGAAAGACAGCAAGTAAAATGGTTCTGTCACCTTTTTAGAATGAATCCAAACCAAATACCATTAAGAGCATATATACAAAAAAGTAGGTCCCGGCGTAAGGCCAAGGGTAGGCAAAGAAAACGGTGGATATAAAACATCAAGATAGCCTTGAACAAACATGGACTAAATGCAACCACGGCGACACATCTGGCCTTGGAAAGACAGCTTAAGCTCCCACCCCTACGTTTAACCGCAAGTGTGAACAAGATCAACCATCATTGACATGGGGACAGAAAATAGACTATATTTTTCTTATATATTTCAATCTTTGAACTTGTCTGTTTATGATTTCATTTGAACTTGTCTGTTTATGATTTCGTTTGAACTTGTCTGTTTATGATTTCATTTGAACTTGTCTGTTTATGATTTCGTTTGAACTTGTCTGTTATGATTTCATTTAAACTTGTCTGTTTATGATTTCATTTGAACTTGTCTGTTCATGATTTCATTTGAACTTGTCTGTTCATGATTTCATTTGGACTTGTCTGTTTATGATTTCCTTTTCCTTCATCTGCTCCTTCTACCACGACTTTTCCCTACAGGATCGTTGTTGACAGGATCGTATGTCGGCTTATGAGGCTGTCCATAAGCTGCGTCAACAATTAGGGGAGTGGGTTTTGAATAGTTATATAGCTGGGCCCAGAGATGAATTGCACACCAGAGTGCACCGACCAGAGTCCATAGCTCAGGGTCAGCGAACCACAGCTGGCCAAGACCCTCAGTACACTTCCACGCAGTGGTCCCGAAAACAGGAGTACAGAACCCTGCTGTAGGCTGGCCACGTACTAGGGATCGAAGATACGGGAATGCCAACCCCCCACCCCCCAAAAAAAAAAATGCTGGCTGAAGACGAATGTATCAGGTCGAAAGGTGCAGACAACGCAGCGTGCTGTAAAACATGACGCAACGCAGATCATCCTCATACGTCCTTCTCAGGACGGTCAACGGAATGCATTCAGAGGGTTCGCCTCAAGACGTACGACGACGACGAAGAAGAATAGTTATATAGTTGTTGGTAAGTTGTTAACAGAAGCAAGAAGACTGGTTCAGACTCGATAGAAGTTTCAAAAGCCTGTGATGACTTCTACATCCTGTTTATGATATGCTACCTGATGATACTACCTGATGATGCTACCTGACGATGCTACCTGATGATGCTACCTGATGATGCTACCTGACGATGCTACCTGACGATGCTACCTGACGATGCTACCTGACGATGCTACCTGATGATGCTACCTGACGATGCTACCTGACGATGCTACCTGACAATGCTACCTGACGATGCTACCTGACGATTTCATTAATTACTTATTAAAAGAGTGCACTAGTGAACAAATAATAGTTAACTGTAAATGCCCCCGTTTCTGCCGGGTTCAAAAGAAAAGGAGCAACATCGTGAATGGCCATACAATGCCTAAGACAGAGGTGAGTAATCAGATTTTGATGGTGAAGTGGAGTCCCATATGTCAAAGTGATCCAAAGAAATGAAGGGACGTTGAGGATTGATTTTATTTTACTCCGATTATCTCACATTTTTTCAGTACCTCTCAAAGAAGTACACGCAACCTACCGAGAGTAATATTTTTTTTTACTACGGCAATTTCAACCTTATCGGATATCCTCTGACAGTTTGGTTACTGCGACACTCTCCATCATGTCGGATATCCTCTGACAGTTTGGTTACTGTTGCACTCTCCATCATGTCGGATATCCTCTGACAGTTTGGTTACTGTTGCACTCTCCATCGTGTCGGATATCCTCTGACAGTTTGGTTACTGTGACACTCTCCATCATGTCGGATATCCTCTGACAGTTTGGTTACTGTTGCACTCTCCATCATGTCGGATATCCTCTGACAGTTTGGTTATTTATACGAGAGTATAGCTCATTGCACTAACACCGTAGCTTCAAGAGTAAACGTCAAGTGATCTCCGAAAGAATCATAAACAAGAAGTCGAGTGATCTCTGAATGAATCATAAACAAGAAGTCGAGTGATCTCTAAATGAATCATAAACAAGAAGTCGAGTGATCTCTGAATGAATCATAAACAAGAAGTCGAGTGATCTCTGATTGAATCATAAACAAGAAGTCGAGTGATCTCTGAAAGAATCATAAACAAGAAGTCGAGTGATCTCTGAATGAATCATAAACAAGAAGTCGAGTGATCTCTGATTGAATCATAAACAAGAAGTCGAGTGATCTCTGAATGAATCATAAACAAGAAGTCGAGTGATCTCTGAATGAATCATAAACAAGAAGTCGAGTGATCTCTGATTGAATCATAAACAAGAAGTCGAGTGATCTCTGAATGAATCATAAACAAGAAGTCGAGTGATCTCTGATTGAATCATAAACAAGAAGTCGAGTGATCTCTGAAAGAATCATAAACAAGAAGTCGAGTGATCTCTGAATGAATCATAAACAAGAAGTCGAGTGATCTCTGATTGAATCATAAACAAGAAGTCGAGTGATCTCTGAATGAATCATAAACAAGAAGTCGAGTGATCTCTGAATGAATCATAAACAAGAAGTCGAGTGATCTCTGATTGAATCATAAACAAGAAGTCGAGTGATCTCTGAAAGAATCATAAACAAGAAGTCGAGTGATCTCTGAATGAATCATAAACAAGAAGTCGAGTGATCTCTGATTGAATCATAAACAAGAAGTCGAGTGATCTCTGAAAGAATCATAAACAAGAAGTCGAGTGATCTCTGAATGAATCATAAACAAGAAGTCGAGTGATCTCTGATTGAATCATAAACAAGAAGTCGAGTGATCTCTGAATGAATCATAAACAAGAAGTCGAGTGATCTCTGAATGAATCATAAACAAGACGTCGAGTGATCTCTGAATGAATCATATAATAAACAAGACGTTCAGTGCGGGATTTTAATCCATGACTTCTTGTGGACAACGCGAACGACTTAATCTTTACTCCAGGGAAATTCCCATGATGCAAATATCAGGCGAAAGTCGGATGTACCAGTCCGAAGTCCGAAAGACGCATACAATTTTATTTTCAAAAACTGTAAACCACGACACAACTTATGTTCCCTGGACTGCACCTTCCTAACCCAGCAGGATCGTGAGACAAACTCAGATGAAGATGGTAACTGCTAGACTGCGAGGCACTTGATTGCAATATGTCGGTGAAAACAGAAATGTAAACATGGATATCTCACACCGAACAGCCTCACATGTCTGATCCGTCTACAAAATACTGGCTACATGCGCAAGAAATATCATCTTAAAATCGATGTAATGTTAATAACTCCTGTCCTACACATCCTCCCCCCCCCCCCCATCTGTGACATCATATGCTCATTACGACATTTTTTATCCTGGTAATTCCGTGTCTTCGTTCCCAGCCTTGCATCCCGTTACTTTATGTCTTCATCATCTGAATATCCAACACGAACAGTGATATGTTAATAAGAAACGGCAAATACAAAATAGACTATGTCGACGTTTCGACCAGCTTTTCTCATGATAGGAAAAATCACAAAAAAAATAGCACTAGTATAGAAGAATATAATATAGCAGTCTTCGACTATATTGTCCAATTTTGTGTTTGTTTGTAAGTAACTTTATAAAGTTCTTTTAGTTAAAACGCGATTTTGTTCTATTTTGTATTTTTTCAATGTCAAACTTTAGTTAACAGATTTTTTCGATTTATTTATTTACTATGCGGTACAGTTTTTATTGCAGTTTGGTGTGCCATGTAATAATTTAAGAAATATGGGGAGGAGTTTTAGAAATAAGATCTACACAACTTTACAGAGCATGTATGCTCTTATGGACATTTGGAAAATCAAGTTTTCTTATCTGTCCTATAGCAAAAGTGGGATTGATCTTGTTGTCTTTGCTCTTTTTAAAAATCTGATCTGTAGATAGTGCTAATTAGAATTATTGTTACGTGAAATGAAAGAATGTGATTGAATTACCTCAAACCTCTTTCGTTGCACTCTCAATTTCCTGAGTTTGTTGTGTTATCACTACACGACCCTTAATTGTATTTACCTATGTGGATTAATTTCAACTCAAATCTTTGGTCACGCAGTGAACACGACTCTGTGTATAAACCAACAGGGACTATTTACATATGTGTGCCCTACGCATGACCTTCTGCGTTAAAGACCCTGCAGCAGAACTAAATTGGACCTCATTCGTTACGTTCTTTTGGCTCTACAAATGAGAATTATAAAATACAACTATTCTATATTAATGTATGGCTCAGAAACATGGACAATAAACAAACAATTAGAAAACAGAATTGATGTCTTTGAGATGTGGATATATAGAAGAACAAGGAGAAAGAACATCAAGGAAAGAAAAGAAAACAAAGAGGTTCTAACAACACAAAAGACGAAGAAAGAATTACTAAGAGAAATAATGATCAAGCAAATAAAATATTTTGGACACATTAAAAGACATGGCACCTTGTTTAAGACATTACTTGAGGGTAAAGTAGAAGGGAGGAGAACAAGAGGTAGGCAGAGATACAAGAGGGAGAGAAACATCACAGGATGAACAAGTTACAATTTAGCAGAGTGCACCACCAAAACAAGCGACAGGGGATATTGAAGGTCTGTTGGAGCCAGCCTTCGTTGCGGAGACAGCGGCACTTGATGATGATATTTGTCTTATGCACTCTCTAGGAATTGTACAAAATGTATAACATTTACAAAATGTGTCTATAACATTTACAAAATGTGTTTATAACATTTACAAAATGTGTCTAAAATATTTACAAAATGTGTCTATAACATTTACAAAATGTGTCTATAACATTTACAAAATGTATCTATAAAACATTTACAAAATGTGTCTATAACATTTATAAAATGTATCTATAACATTTACAAAATGTGTCTATAACATTTACAAAATGTGTCTATAACATTTACAAAATGTGTCTATAAACATTTACAAAATGTGTCTATAACAGTTACAAAATGTATAGTGTCTACAGTGAGCTTTTTATTCTCTGACAACCATAAAGTTAAACCATATCATTTGTTAGTACCGTAGGGGTGTGAGATGTCATCGATCGCACATTACAGTGGCTTTCCTATATGAGGGCGGTAGCCATCTTCTCTCTCTTGCAGTCTTCACTTCCCGGATTAATCCGGTACCCAATTAAGGCTGCGTCGACCGGGAGCCTTTGGGATCAGAAAGAAATTTCAAAACCACTAACAACCATACAGCATAATAAATATCACTACTGAGTGATAAATTCTGACCTTCACTCCTACACAGACGCTGCTTTATTTTTTTTTTAACTATTAAAAAAAAAACAATAAAAAATATGTAAATATGTTTATTTTACAAATGAGTAAACATGACTGAATATATTCTTACTTGAATATTCATGAATACTGAATCTAACTTGAATATTCATGAATACTGAATCTAACTTGAATATTCATGAATACTGAATCTAACTTAAATATTCATGAATACTGAATCTAACTTGAATATTCATGAATTCTGAATCTTGCTTGAATATTAATGAATACTGAATCTTACTTGAATATTAATGGGTTTCAAAAAAGTCACAGCACTCTCATGTACATTAGTGGTGATACTTCATGAAATGAATTGTGAATATTTAGTGATGGTCTATGGGATATAAGTGCACAGCGACTCTGTAGACACCCTGTAAATTAAGTCTGTAAATTAAGTGAACAATTAGAGAAAAAAAGATAAGAGAAAGTTTAACATTTGCTGACAAGGGGAAGGGGGACGATTGACAAAAGTTGATGTCAACAATGCTGTTTAAACACTAACTAAGTTGATTGAATGTGAATTTACTTCTTCTTCTTCTTCAGCGTTCATTCTCAAACTCCCGCTGGATCTCTCTTGTAGCAGGACCATGGTCCATTCTAGATCTCGAGCAAGAAGTAGTCCAGAGAATGGAAGTGCTTTGTGTCGCTTTATTTTACGCCAATGGTCCAACACATCCGTCTTCGGCGGGGAATGTGTATTTGTTTTAACAAATCTGAAAAATGCATGTGATTTTTTTTCGTACTTATTTAATGGGGAATAGGAGGGGGCGGCTGGTATTTTTTAAAAATATAATCAAGGGTACCTGAATTCGAATTCTTGACAGCTTTTGTCAATGGGGTGAGGGAGTAAATACGAAACAGACTGTTGACGTAAATTATGGACATCCCCTTATCTTGAATATTGCCATATCATTTACCATGTGACAGCTGTAATTCCATATCTCTACTCTCGAGATTTCATTATCTTAAAGCCCATATCAAACTCTTGTCATGTCCGGAGTTTATTTTTTGTTGTTGCTAGGATGACATCTCCTTCCTGCATATCCGTCCATTTTAAACAAATAACGCGTGATAGCAACACAAACTTGGCAACGATAGTTTACCTGACATGTTTTGTGTCATCAATTATGACGAAGCTGTCATAAAAGACAACAATTGCGCCATCAATAACTAGAATTAAACAGGGTTATAATCTATAATAGATACTTTGTTTTATGAAACAAATCTAGAATCGATCATTTCGAATTGAAGAAATTATAAGCTTTCAAACTCTTCTCTCGATGGCAACAAAAAAAAAAAACACTGTCCCGACGCATGTCATCGCAGACTGATCAGTGATATCAGATCTGGTCTTCAGACCAGCTGTCAATTAAATCCCACTCATCTTGAGATTAAGTTCTGTTGTCCACGTGGGAAGTTTTTTTGTTAATTTGTTTCTAAATGTAGAGGAGAGCTACTCATACAACTAGCAGGAAGTTCAACAAATCTATACACCGAGATGGCAACATTCTTGAAAACTATCATTTATGTGTGGTGTTCACGAGAAAAGTAAAACCATCTGGTTTCATCTTCATCGTCTCCTTTCGTTCTAAAACTCCTGAACTGGTTGGGGGGGGGGGTGGAGCGGGATATCGACCCCTACTAGAGCGTCCACAGGTGGCGGATAGTGAAATAGCCTCTTTAGAGACCAGCTGTGAATAAGCCTCTGGGTAAAGAAGCAGCCGCTGACCAAATCGGTGAGAACGGGGCGGGATATCAGGCGGCGCTGATATCCCCACTGAAATATCCCGTGTCCAGTGACTGGCAGCAACAAGCGAGTATGAGCCGCGCTATAAAGTCAGGTTGCTGGTTTGGGGTCACTGACAAACACCAGGAGCGTACTAGGGGAAGGGGGTAGGGATAGGGGTTAGGTAGAGTTAGAGGTTTGGGTAGGGTAAGGGGGAATTATAGATATTGTAACAAGAGAGAGCAATACTTTTAAATTCCAATCCCCGAGTAAGAGGTGCCATAGATCATAAGAAATAAACCACAGAGGAATGATAATGAATCCATGGCAACAAAAAATGTATCCTAGGAGAGTGGAACTTTGACTTCAAAACCCCGGGCATATGGTGCTCGTTAACCCTGGTAGGAAAGCTGTCTAGGAGAAGTAAAACTCCAAAATGAACCATCCACTGCCCTCTGGACAATCCTTGGTTCGGTAAGGGCTGGACATCCAGAAGTAAGATGGAAGACGAAGACACTGGAACGAAAGGAACAAAATAGTCCAGCAAGGGCATGACTGCCAAGGCTGAAAACCACGGTGTCACGCAATGAGTACACATGTCAAAAACACCTGAAGATTAGCAGGATGTAGTCATGAGAAGTAATGTTCCACTCATAGTTTCGTCTTTGCTGCGATATCTGCGTTTTAGATCTGACATATCCATCTTCAGCATGTATTCTGGATTACTTCAACGCTATATGGGATGGACAGCTAGATCAACCCCAAAACCTCCGTTGCCACCTCTTACGACACGCATGGATGGTAAACAGTGTTGCTATTGTTTGCTTCGCTTTCGGGCCCGACAACACACAAGCGAAATCGTCTTGTTTTAAGGTTGATATCCCATATCGCGATGCCTATTTTGCGTTGCCTATTTCGCGATGTACAGTTATTGATGCGAAATCATGGGTTACAGGATATGGATTATACATACATTGTTGTGGAAGCATGGGAACAGGATGCCGTGGATCGTTTTTCATGGAGGGAAAGGATCAGCAATGGTATTCAAAAGAAGTGATCGCTGAAGTTTACCTTCCACGCATGTCGTAAAAGGCGACTAAGGAGGTTATGGGATGGAGTTGGCTGTCCCCTCCCATATAGGGTCAGTGACCCAAAGCCATGTTGAAGTCGGACTATCAGGCCGAAAGGCACAGATATCGCAGCAATGCTGTAAACCATGACACAACGCATTCCGTTCTCCGGACTACATCCTGCTAATCTGCTGGAGTTTGAGAACGAACGAAGAAGAAGATTGGTAGTGCGTTAGATTTTCTGAGCATGAACAATTCTTCAAAATGTTTCGTTTTCAAGTTTTCTGTTCACTATTTATTGAAACTATATTCAGTACTTAATTATACACTCCATGATCCACATATCACTTGATGTATTTTTTGGACCTCGCTAATATCCTTCTAAAGGTAACACCCTACCTGGAAATCAGTCAGTTCAACTAATACGGATGTTATATGTTTGTTGTTACTGTGGATACTTCAATACATCTACCGGATGCTCGTTGTTGTTGTGATAGTCCTTGTCTCAATTGGTCCGTTCTTAGTGACTTGAGAGTACAGTTTGAATGTTTTGACAAAATCGCATCTTGTTTTGGAGATGCGGTTAGTCAAGTACGGAAAAACCCATGTACGAGATTTGCTAGGCGATTTGGTGTCGTTGAACGGACTGGTTCAATCCCCGTTAGACTCATGAATTTTTAATTTTTCACCTGGCTTCCTTCTTGAATTTGCTTGGTAACTAGGAGTTTTGGCTGTCCGGGCAAGTTCTGGCTCCGACGTACCTTACATGAACTATTATCGTTGATAATATCCTGAAGTTTTCTTATAGCGCTCCCAACCGAGACTTCTGTCTAGGTCGCCCTTGCCTAGTTTCGCCCCTGGTAAAGCCATAAAAAAACTCAAAACATTATGATGTATATATATGTTAATATTATATGTAATATTGCGCACTTTTTAAATACAAAAACAAAATCTTAATGTTTACCATTATTTGTGTGTGTGTGTGTGTGTGTGTGTATATATCACTGTGGATATTCTAAATATTATTAATCTATCTATCTATCTATTATCTAAACTCTTTGTTGCCTTCCAGCTTCAGGGGTTGAAGCGTATTCTTGAGATGGCCCCCGTGTGTGCTTGAGTATATTGTGGAGTTTGTCGCCTTTTATTTCTATGGACCATCGTTTTCGTGGTCCGTCTCTAGGTCTGCCTTCGCTGTATCTGTGTAGCATAGCTTGCTGTGGTATGCTGTCTGATGGTAGTCTGCTGATGTGTGCAAACCATTTTATCTGTTGTTTCTTAATATATTCCAAAATTGAAATGGCACTGGTTCTTTGTCTAATGTCCTAATTTCTCACTCTGTCTCTTAGCGATATTCCTAGGATTCTGTGCAAGTATGTCATTTCAGCTGTCACAAATTTATGTTTATCTTGTGCTGTCGTTGTCCATGTTTGGCATTGATAACACAACGTTGGTATAATAATTGTTTTGAATAGTGTTATTTTGGTGTTTAAATCTACATTTTTGTTTCTGAAGATTGGTGTCATTTGTCCTAGGGCTTGGTATGCTTTACTATATATATTGTGTATTTCTATTTTGTCCCTGCCGTCTGTTGTTATATTCCTATGTAATATTATTAATAATATATTAAATTTTGATTCGTAATGAATGACGCCTACTACTTATGCCTGGTAGTAATGTTTTTTTAAGAAAATAGTTTAAAACTTAGTGTCCACTTTAATGGCACGAGCCATCGGGGCGCCCAGGACATTCAGGTTACGGCCATTAAGTCGGGCTTCTCTGATGACCAGGTCCATCTGGCGCTTGAGAGCCTCTACATTTATCGATATGGCACTCTGAAACCCGACGGATTTAATGAGTGCCTGTCTCTTGTACGACGTTATCCATAGTTTCTGTTTGTTTCGTGTCACATGTTTGTTGTCATTTTTGTATTTTCCTTGTCCGGTGTCATTTCACCTCTTCCGGTCAATCCTTACTACTCATACCAATGTGACCGTCGATGTTACTACTGTTCGCTTTCTATTATATGTTTTAATTTTATCTCAATTGTCGGTCTTGATAAAGGCCTTTTGGTCGAAACGTCGATTTGTGTGTGTCATTGTGTGTGTGTTATCTAGTGTTAGGAAAACTTTGTTACCCTTTTCCTGGACTTATCTGTAAAACTTAGTGTAAAATGAGTGATCTCATTACGAATTGCTGCATGTAAGACTGAATAAACAATTATCCAACCGCTATTCCTAGCATGCTTTCAATATTTCGCATAATACCCTCTGTATCATCATCAAGTGTCGTCTCCGAAATAAAGGTTTACTGCAACACCCATGTCTTTTGTCTTGGTGTTGTACTCTAGAATGTAACTTGTTCATGGCGTGATGTTTCTCTCCCACTTGTATCTCTACCTACCGCTTGTTCGCCTCCCTTGACTTTACCCTCAAGTATGGTACTGTGTTAGATTTCTTTTATTTTTTTCCATTTGATGATATGATGCTTCCAATGTTAAGTAAATTCTTTCACCCCTAAAAAAAGTATAACAAGGGATATAACCATGTAATTTCACGATAACTAAGAATTTGTAGTAGTTCAGTCCCTTTAACCGCTCTCAACTTTATGATCAATATTCCTAGCGTATGCGATCTTGGCTCTCCGCAGCTCTGTCTCCAGTATAATGTATCAAGGTCATTGTTGTTCCATGCCGTGCCAGGCTGTTAAACTGTCTAATATTTCCCCACGCTGTCGCCCTCTTTCTCCGTTGCATTCAATCTTGCCTGTTTTGACAATGTTCTCCAAACTTCCTTGTCTCATAACGTATCCAAAAAATGAAGATTGTCTTTTTCTTATGTTCCTGATTTGGCATTTGTATTTAACTATTTCAACACTTCACATTAGTTTTCCTGGCAGTCCATTGAATTCTCAGCATTCTTCTGTAAAATCACATCTTTACTGCCTCTAATTACCCATTTTCCTGTAATCCTTGTTCCTAAATGCTTGAATAGGTGTACCTGTTTTAGTACTCATCATCATCAGGTGCCATGCCGGGTGGCGTAGGCAGTCATGGCTCTCCACAGCTCTCTATCCACAGTATTATGTATCAAAGTCGTTGTTGTTTCTTTGCCTTGCCAGGTTGTCAAACTGTCTAATATTTTCTCACGTTGTCGCCCTCTGTCTCTGGTGCCTTCAATCTTGCCTGTTGTGATTATGTTCTCTAAACCTGCCTGTCTCATGAAGTGGCCAAAAAAAAAGAAGATTGCCTTTTTCTTATATTCTTGATTAAGGTCCGTTTCGCATTTAACTCATTTAACACCTCTAAATTGGTTTTTCTGGCAGTCCGTGGTATTCTCAGCATTCTTCTGTAGAACCACATCTCTGTTGCCTCCAATCTCCCACTTTCCAGTTTGTTTATTGTCCAAGACTCGCGCCCATATGTTAGTATAGGGGTTATATAGCACTGCAGAACTCTCTTTCTCACCTCTAATGACAAGGTCATATTACACAGTATATTTTTCATTTTTCTGAATGTTGTTTTTGCCTGTCCTATTCTACATCTTATTTCTGTTGAACTTCTTCCATCTGCTGTAATAATTGTACCTAGATATTTGAATTGGTGGACCTGTTTTAATACTATATCATTCACTATGATCTTGCAAGGTGTGTTATTTTCTTTCTTTGAAATAACCATTACTTCTGTTTTCTTGATATTTAGGAAGAGGCCTTTCTCTTTGCTTTCTGTGACTACTACTTTAATTAAGTTTTGAAGGTCTTTCTCACTTTTTGCCATCAGAACAGTGTCATTGATATCTCAAATTATTTATGTTATGTCCTCCCACCGATATTCCTGGGATATCTACTATTGCATGCAATATGTTTTCACTGTATAGAGAGAACAGGTCTGGTGAAAGCACGCATCCCTGTCTGACTCCTTGTTTTATTTGTTGAAAAGGACCAAATTGATTTCTTACTCTTATTGCTGCTGTTTGTTTCCAGTACATGTTCTTGATTATAGTACTATATTTATAAGTTGTAGTACTATATCATTCATTTTGATCTAGCGAGCTGTTGTACTTTTTTTCTCTTTGAAATAAACGTTACTTCTGTTTTCTTGATATTTAGGAAGAGGCCTTTCTCTTTAATTTCTGTCTTTACATTAATTAATTATACAGGACTCAATTTTCACTAAATAAATGGAACCACATTTTAGAAAAAATCTTACACTAGATTAGAATTTAACAGCGCTTAATCTCCCGCTCGTTCACACTTAATCTCTCACTCATTCACACATAATCTTTCATTCGTTCACACTTAATCTCTCACTCGTTCAGACTTAATCTCTCACTCGTTCACACTTAATCTCTCACTCGTTCACACTTAATCTCTCACTCGTTCAGACTTAATCTCTCACTCGTTCAGACTTAATCTCTCACTCGTTCAGACATAATCTCTCACTCGTTCACACTTAATCTCTCACTCGTTCAGACTTAATCTCTCACTCATTCACAGATAATCTCTCACTCATTCACTCTTAATCTCTGTTTTATAAAATGCGATAAAATATGATTAAACAGAGGCACCGTTGGAAGTTGGAACGGTTGGGAATGTGACGTCAAAGCTGGTCTGATTTCTATCATTACAGACTTTAAGAACATCACAAATTGATTAGAATATCAAAGGATGAAGATCATACTTTGTCTAAATACCAGAAAAACATTCAATAATAAACAAACCCATAACCCTTCAGGGTCGTAGGGGTACCACATTGGATGCATCAGCACACAGAGTCCTCCAGCGAATTCTATCGTCAGCGATGCGGATGAGTGTGGAAATATCTAGCCCTGTCCATTCCTTGATGTTGTCTGTCCATGTCTTTATTTGCCCTCCTCTGCTTCTTCCACCCTCGACAGTTCCCTGCAGTATTGTTTTTGACAAGGAATCGTGCCTGCATACATGTCCGAACCATGCTAGTTTTCGTCGTTTCACTATTGAAAGCAATGGCTCCTGGACACCTGCACACATCTCTACTTTATTTCTTACGTACACATTGGTCTTATGTTCCCTATAGGAAATTCGTAGAATTCTTCTGTAGCAGAAGAATTCTAAAAAAAAAAGAAAAATATAGTGACAGATAAACATAAACATAGTGACAGATAAACATAAACATAGTGACAGATAAACATATTTATTGGTCATCGGTTTTTTTATATAGTTAAGCAGGGGTCGAGGATCCTTAAATCTTGACAGTTGTTGACATAGGAGAGGGGTCAAAATTGGAAAAGATTGTCAAAATATAGGAAAAAATGTATAGACAAATGTGTATTGCAACTCACAGATATGGAAGAGTCATTCAAATGTGTATTGCAACTCACAGATATGGAAGAGTCATTCAAATTTGTATTGCAACTCACAGATATGGAAGAGTCATTCAAATTTGTATTGCAACTCACAGATATGGAAGAGTCATTCAAATTTGTATTGCAACTCACAGATATGGAAGAGTCATTCAAATTTGTATTGCAACTCACAGATATGGAACAGTCATTCAAATTTGAGAGTACGAGAAAATAATATTTTATCTTCATTTTTGACTTTTTTTCCCGGTTCTGTGGCTCTGAAGTACAGAGCGCGGAGATACAGATCTTGGAGGAACAGAACGCACTACCAACTACAAAGGGACCATGTTCAAAACCTACCGAAGGGACATTTCCATTACGGTCGTCCAGAAAGCAATGGCAACCTACTAAAGTATTTATATTGCCTAAAAATCACCAAGGTCAAGAAATGCAAAGTCGATTGTAACATCCTGCATAGGCTGTGGCTATACTACCAAATTTGAAAACTGGGTTCTTGTCTGGAAAGAGTGTCTACCTATTTGATTATTTCCATTGGCTATGTTTATCAGTTTATATCTATCATTTATTTTTTTAATATAATTTATTTAGGGTTAGTTATGTAAAACACAAGTCTCCTAGCCCTAACTCATAAGCACTAAAATAAATAATATTTAAACTAATTATTGATTTATTTGTTGATATAATATTTAGATTAGTCATCCCCGAAATAAGATGGTAGGTACGTTCCAGACAAGAACCGAAAATTGTTTTCTTGTCTATGAACAAAATCTTTTCAATCCATTTATTTTCAGTTGCAAATTTTTATATTAACAGACGGATAATTAATTCCAAGCTGACGCACTTGAGGACAATCAAAAATGCCACCTTTCAACCTCTCTATGGTTAATCCTGGAAAAGCGCGGCACAAGTAAGTGAAGCAGCCACCATCCTTGTCCATGGCTGTGGTGAACTGTTTAATCAAGCCAAGCTTGATATGCAGCGGTGGGAATAGTATATTGTTTCTGTCTACCAGAGGATTGTTGACGATGTTCTTTGATCTACCCGGCATCAATTCTTCTCGTGCAGGCCAATCCTTCTTGGAATAGTGCTGAGACCTGTCCCTACTATCCCACATGCACAGAAAGCAGGGGTACTTTGTAAAGCCAGACTGATGTCCCAATAGGAAATTCACCATCTTCAAGTCAACACAAATATACCACTCGTGCTGATAATAAGAAACTTTATCCAGCACATACTTCACCGCTTCATACTTCTCCTTCAGTGTAGTCGAGTGAGCAAGGGGTACAGATGCAAACTGATTGTCATTGTGAAGCTGAACACATTTTAGTGAACTCGTGCAGCTGTAAATGAACAGTCTCTAATCTCTGGGTTCATAATGTTCACCAAGTTTTATACCAAAATATTTATGGTAAGCTTGCTTTATGAAAGGTGTGACTGGATTCCTATTAGGAACGAGGGTGTATTCACAGCAGATGTAGCAGAAGATGTTAGGTTTATTTCTGCAAGATCTTCTAGTTGAAGACATTTGAATCACTTGAAACCTTAAAAAATACACACAGAAAATTTAGCAATACTAGTAAGTTTACACATGTGAAATCTTCTTAATTTGAATATTCCAAGATAGATTAAGAAATTTGGCAACATATGGCATGAAAATATCCATACATGTGACAATAAAATACTTACTTTCTATATCATTTGTCCTTTTAAATAAAAAAAACCAAACCACTTTTGATCAAATGTGTGGAAATCAATTGTCGTTTTATTGATTGATTTGACATGGAACATGACCCGCATTTAAAAAAAATCATATGGTGCTAGATAAAAAAAACACCTGACCTGATTGAGCAAAACTAATTTGATTTTTGGATTCAGCACAATAAAATTATCCTAAATCTGTAAAAAAAACAAAAAAACAACCATAGACAGCAAATTTAATGTTGACCAGCGTTATTTATGGACAGAGCATTTGACACATTTTCTACATAATTTTTCTGAATTTGTATGTCTACTTTTAATTTTTACTCATTTTATTGTGTCCGGGGACAAAGATAAGAGTGAGTTTGCGCAGTGAAACCCGCATGTTAGCTCTCTCTCTCTCTCTCTCTCTCTCTGTCTGTCTCTCTCTCTCATGATTTCGTCAATCCCCTTTGTATGTACATTACTTGTTTTGACTTATTATGATGAATGTTTCTCTTGACCCCATCATATATATATATATATATATAGAGAGAGAGAGAGAGAGATAAGTGTGGTGTATTGATTCCAAACATAGAGAGACAAGTGTAGTGTTTTGATTCTGGACAGCTGTAAATAAAATCGACCAGCAACATGTAACACATCCAGTCATATATTAGGTCGACATTGTGGTCACAATGTCTTTGTTAAGAAGGGAAATTAAAATGGAGTCATAAAGCTAAACTCTACGCGAGCGTGTTAACGGAGTCCAATATTTGTTTCTATTTTTAGATTCCAGGAATTACTAGCAATAGAGCTTCATGTCCTACACAGAAGACTCCATCTTAGCGATGTTTATTTTAGTATTATTTCTGGGTTTAATATTATTTTCCAATGAATTACTTATGTTTAATATATTATAATTATATTTATTAGTTACTTATGTTTACTATTATTTCCAAATTATTTTTCAGTATTATTTTCTCCTACTTAGAAAAATGGGGGGGGGGGGGGGAGGGGAGGAGGTGGGTTAATAAAACATGGTTGTATAGATGATTTGAGACAATTAGGGGTGGGGGGTCTCCACAAGAGGAACGCCTCTATATGTGTCTGTAATATATCAAGGGTGAGGGGTAGACCTATACTGTTTAATGATGGCAGGTCTGGTAGGTCACTGGTCAGACATACCATCAGCATTCTCGTCTAAAAGAGGAACGTTAGACTAGACCAGTGTTTCTCAACGTGGGGTCACTCCCCACAGGGGGCAATTTGATTGTTCAAGGGAGTAATTCTAACAAATAATTAGGCTTCATTTAGGGAATAATTCAATTTTTGAATATAAAATAAATATTTATATGTTACATAGGGATGTCGTTCTGCGATATGTTCTTTTATAGATGTGGTTCTATAGAAGAATGCTGAGAATACCATGGACTGCCAGAAAAATAATGTTGAGGTGTTGAAAGGGTTAAATCAAAAACGGACCTTAATCAATAATATAAGAAAAAGACAATCTTCATATTTTGACCACTTCATGAGACAAGGAGGTTTGGAGAACTTAGTCACAACAGGCAAGATTGAAGGCAACAGAGATAGAGGGCGACAACGTGAGAAAATATTACACAGTATGATAACCTGACACGGCAGGGAAACAACAACGATCTTGATACATAATACTGTGGACAGAGAGCTGTGGAGAGCCATAATCGCCTACGCCAGCCGGTATGGCACCTGATGATGATGAGGGAGACATCAGAATTTTAGAAAGATCTAGGTGGATAAATAATTATTTTTAAAGATCGGGGAAACACTAGTCTAGACTGTATGAAACACGCTGTGTTAAAATAAAATAGTCGACAATTTGTAGATTTGCACTTTAAGGTACGTCGCTTATCATTGGTTAGCGGAACTGAGATTTTGTGTGCGTGTTTAATATACACATTGTGCGTCAACGGCTGTCACGGGTAAGTCCCGTAAAACGAAACCGCTTAAAAGCATCGTTGTCTAATTGCAAGTTTTAAGAGCTGGCATTGTTATCATTATAATCTCCGTCATCGTCACTAACATCATCATTATAATCATAATCCCCGGGACCCGAAAGGGGAGCAAAGAATAGCCACACTGTTTACCTTCCACGAATGTCGTAAAAGGCGACTAAGGAGGTTATGGGATGGAGTTGGTTGTCCCATCCCATATAGGGTCAGTGACCCAAATCCAAGCTGAAGTTGGATGTGTCAGGCCGAAAGGTGCAGAAATCGCAGCAATGCTGTAAACCATGACACAACGCATTCCGTTCTCCGGACTACATCCTGCTAATCTGCAGGAGTTTGAGAACGAACGAAGAAGAAGAAGAATGTATCAATATCGTTGTTATTTCCCTGCCGTGCCAGGTTGTCAAACTGTCCAATATTTTAAAGAAGAATAATCATAATCCCGATATGCCACACTTATTTACAATTGGTATATATTGTTATATTTTACAGGCAGTTTTCAGTTGGTCTCTGTCAGGTCGATAGGCACATATATCTCAATCAATCAATCAATCAATCAATCAATCAAGAGCCATGCCGAATGGCGTAGACCAGGGCTATTCAACTATATTTACTCGGGGGCTAAAATGTAGAAAATGGGGATCATCACGGCCAGATTTATAAAAAAAAACATTGAATTATTTCATACATTTAGTTTTTTTATAACTTTATTTCACTGTTTTAGCAATGATCCGCGGGCCACTTACTAAGCCTCCGCGGGCCGCCAATTGAATATCCATGGCGTAGACGATCATGTTTCTCCACGACTCTCTGTCTTTTGTGTTGTCAATAAACTCAGTTGGTGAACTTCTCCTGTGCCAGAATACTAGTCCATCTAGCAATTTCTCTTTGTCGTCCTCTATCTCTTCTTCCCATGATATTTCCAGTGGTTATTAAGTGTTCAAGCTGTGTTCTTCTCAGCACTTGCCCAAGAAATCTTGATTGTCTGCCCATAATATTTGATGGTTGGTTAGTTGGTTGCTGATCCAGCGGTCCATGGGCTCATGCTCTTTGACCTAATGCCATTAAATGGCATTATATTGCTGGGAAGTCTGTGGAAGCCAGAGAATAACTATCACACATCCAGGAAGGTAGGTTTCAACCTATGTACTGCTCCTAGCCACTGTAGCCAAGATAGGGTTCACTGTGCTAATTCCCTGCCACCAATTGACTACTGGTTATGCCGACTTCTCTATTGCCCCAGGCATGCAACCAAATATTCAAGTCAAAAGGATTGTCACGCCCTGAGTCACTGTGCCTCTATGATGGGCCTCAGCCGTAAGAAAAAAACAATGCTTTCAGTTTCCTCCTCCCCAGTGCTGCACAGTACATTTCTGGCTCCCTCCCAACCACAGAGGGTGCATATATATATTCAGGTAAACATGAAACACATTTCAACAACAAAATAAAAGCACAATTGTATAGATGACGTGTCATGAAGCTTCTCTAAGAAGATAACCTCAATATAACGGCATGTCATTCACTAAGGTTTTCTGTTGCATGGATGGTATGTCTAGTGGGCCATTGGTGAGACCCACAGATGCAGCCACATGCGTAATAATATTTGATATAATTAATGTTTTTACCCCTTCAGTAATGAGAACCTTTGCATTAGTTTTTTAACTGTCGATGGTATTTTCATCATTTTTCTCAGAAACCACATTTCTGTAGTTTCTAATTCGCAAATATCTCAGCTAATCTGTAAACCTAGACACAAACGTATTGCCATCTCCGGACTAAATCGTTCTAATCTGCAGCCGTTTAACGTCAAACGAAGAAGAAGTTGACAGTAGTCCAAGACTAAAAGCCGTGATTCTCAACGTGGATCAAATTGAACCGCTGGAGTACACAACGCTGTGCTGAAGGCCTATAAAGGAAACACCGGAAATTCTGGGACACTGGTACGTCTATGAAGTGACGTCACAGAATGATAACTATTTGAAAGTTATCTAATGAAACATAATAATATACTTCAAAGAAAGATCATACGTTTTTCTTTCATATCACAAGGAGGAAAAACTGTTCCGATAGGGGGGCCATGACCGAATAAAAGTTAAGCAATACTGACTAAGTGAATAGTAAATTATTTCATAAATAGCACATTTCAGCAAAAAATATTGTTTCATAAATAGCACATTTCAGCAAAAAGTATTGTTTCATAAATGACACATTTCAGCAAAAGTATTGCTTCATAAATGACACATTTCAGCAAAAAGTATTGTTTCATAAATAGCACATTTCAGTAAAAAGTATTGTTTCATAAATGACACATTTCAGCAAAAAATATGAACTTTATATTACATGGTGCAGTTTTTTTTTTAAAATAATCTTATTTAAAATACATCCTTGTCTTCTTACCCCTATATATATATATAAATGCAATATAGCACAAGGAAATAAAAACAAACAATATTTCATAACGGGTAGTTCTGCACCGTCTCTGCCCTCAAACCGAAATGCTGTCTGGTCACATTTAATGGGCCAATGGGCGATCTCATTTAGGAGTAGTAGGCGAAGTTTTCTCTTTGGACTGTTCCATGATCTGATATATTTATCTTTCTTCTTTGAAATATTTATGGGCGATTCCATGTTACGTTATACTTAACTAGAAACTAGGTGATACAATATTTTGAGCTAAATTTAGCAGATATGTATGGAATAGGTGAGAAAGTTTAACACCTAGAAGATGCACATTATCTTGATATCGTCTCGTAATAAAATGGGATTTAGTGTCGACAGACAGTCCTGCCGTATTGACAATTTTATTGGAAAATGTGAACAATTTTGACATTACTGAAGACTGTTGGCTATAAAATTTGTTTTGACAATTTTTTTTAGATTTGTGACCTTTTTAAAATAACAAAACAAAACTGTGTCTACGTACACATATTTTGCTGTTGTTAAAATGTGGCTAACATTGTGTGCCAGGTTTTTGGTTTTGTTTGGATATTCATCATCATCATTAAGTGCTGTCTCCGCAACGAAGGTTGGCTGCAACATATCTCCAACATCTCCTGTCTCTTGTCTTGGTGGGGCACTCTGCTAGACTATAACATGTTTATCGTGTGATGTTACTCTCCCACTTGTATCTCTGCCAACCTCTTGCTCGCTTCCCTTTGACTTTACCCTCAAGTAAGGTCTTCAATAAGGTGTCGTGTCTTTTAATGTGACCAAAGTATTTTATTTGCCTGATCTTTATTTCTCTTAGTAGTTCTTTCTTCATATTAAGTGTCTTTAGCACATCTTTATTGAGTATAATGTGTGGGTATTAAATAATCTATAAACACTGTCTGTTTTACCAGTGTATGCATGTAGAAAAATAATATATATTTATAAACACATATTTGATATTTTTCTCATGATGTCTAAGTAAATGATTCATTTTTATATGATAGTGAGACATGATTCAGCAAACAATGAAAATAGAGTTTTTCGTGACAGCAAAACATTAAAAAAAAATTGTAGGGACAATAATTTTATTGCAAATTCAACTACTACACAGTGAAAGTAAAATATATAACTTAACAATGTACACATAACCCCTCCTAGTAGATGCCGTCTTCAATAAACATAACATTAAGCCGAATTATTTTGAATTTTCAAGGGTATGAAAGAAAGCTCCGATAAACCACCCCACTGCACATTCTTGATTAGAAAACTGGCCTCACAGCACGTGGGGCATTCCCATAAGTGCTCCGCCCTCTGTTTCAGCAGCCATTCGACTCGATGATGTTTCAAGTCCAATTCAGCCGAAACAGACGTCGACATCAGGCCACAACTCTGGCCCTTGCGACAGGTTTCTTTGTTGTACCGCCCACCCACGTCGTGCCCGTAACTAGTTCAAGCACAACGTCGGCTTGTCGGAACAACATGGTAACTGTTATCGAAGGTTACGACTATGGGATTGTATAGATGACGTGCAATCAAGCTTCTATAACCTCAATATAAAGGCATGTCAACTACTAAGGTTTTCTGCTATATGGTTGGTTTGTCTAGCGAGCCATTGGTGAGAGCCACAGACGCAACAGCATGGGCAATCTGATGTAAGAGCATGTTTTCCGTAATTCATGGGGTTAGAGAGAGACAAACAAACAAAACCATGCACACAATTTAAGTACCTCAATATATTTCATGTATAGAGGAAACAGAGTCTCAAAATAACATTGGAAAGACGAAAATGAAGTTAGAACATATATTTGTTATTGTGTAAAAAAATGAATATCGGTCATTAGAGATAAGTCATACTCGTTTATAGAAAGGTAGAATTCTTGAGAATTCAGCATGTTTTTAGAAGATTGTACAGTTTTCAAATTTGGTCACTTTTAGCTATTTTTTATCCAGCAATTTGGCCATAAACAGTTTCTACCATCTGGCAACCCTGTCATAAGATTACCACACCAGACACCTACGATATTATCAGATATAATCAGATATTGTCTGTCTATCTATCTAATCTATCTCTGTCTATCTATCCATACGCTGTGTATTCCTTGTTTGCCTTGCGGCGTCAAGGTTAGAAGAGTTCTCTGGAGATGGCCTTCTTGTGTGCTGTTTGTAAGCTTGTTCCTGTGGCTTCTTTGATTTCTGTGATCCATCTTTTACATTGTCTGCCTCTGGCTTTATAACCGTTATGTTTATATGTCATGGCCATTTGTGGTATGCTATCTGTCGGTAGTCTGGAAGCGTATGAAAATTACTTGATCTGTTGTCTTGTGATGTGTTCCAATACTGGTATTGTTTTGGTTATCTGTCTCATGTTATCGTTTCTAAATCTATCTCTTAATGACACTCCGAGTATTCTTCGTAGACATGTCATTTCTGCTGTCACTATTTTTCTTTTGTCTTGTGCTGTCATTGTCCAGGTTTTGGCACTGGTAGCACAGTGATTTGATAATAATAGTCTTGTATAATGCAACTTTAGTGTCTATGTATATTCTTGTGTGATGAAGAATCAAGAACTATCAAGTCATGAGACATAAGATGTTGGAGGTCCGTTGCAGATAATATTTGACGCGGAGACAGCACACGATGATGATTAATCTCTTACTATTCTCTTATATCAACCATGAACTTGACACATGCGAGTATAAGACCTATGCGCTGATCTCGGATCGGTTCAGATTAGTGACGTATTACCATATTTCCGTGGTTGCCACTGGCTGACGACACAAGCTACCAATAAAGCGACCAATGATAGTCGCAACCAAGATTAATGTTCATGAGAAGGACTTGTCTCATCTCTTTATCTTGAAGGACTCTCGTGTTTCGGATGGTTGATCTAAGTTTCTTTTGATAGCTGTAGTTATTGTTTGTTAAATTGTTTAAAATGAATTTCCCTTCTAAGATACATAGAGTATCCATGACCATCAACAATTATAAGGCCTGCTTGCTCATTGAGAATCGTTTTTTGACAGTGACGCATGGGAGTTTTCCCGTGATTTTTATTTGCCGTTGTGTGTCTGTCGTTGTGTTTGCCATCTGTCGACTGCCAATGTAAATCACGGGACAGGCACACGCGTCACTGTAGAAGGATAATTCCCAATGAACCAGTGGGTCTTTTGTTTGTGGGTGGTCACTGTCTATCCTCACACGTGACCTTCCTTTGTTTGTTTGTTGAGTAGTGGATTCGACTAGGCCATCTCGGGATGCCTAGTCACGTCACTTTCAACCTAGTCCTAAGAAGGACTTTTTGGTTATATCGCGACGCTGGGTGCTGACAGGGAACTGACGAAAAGTTCTTGAGCCTTGTCAAAAAGGCTGTCGAAAGTTTTGCTGAAGCTTGTCTACAATCTCGGACGTACTGCGGATAAGAAGAGTCTTTTCTCTCTTGGAAGTTTCCAAGTCCACAGCAGGTTCCCCCTTCAGCTGGAGATCGTCCGATCCTTGCTACCTTGGCCAGATTTCTCTGTTGCCCAGGGTGCTCCGCGGGGAGGCGTAGCAAGGTCTTGACCAGTATGAGTCCTGGTCCTGGCGAGCGAAGCGAGCACAGGTGCTCGCTTCAACGTCTCTGCACCCCTAACGTGACCTTCCTATCTCACTTCTCTCTACTTGGTCAGATGGTAATAGTGTTACTATTGTTTCATCGTCCTTAATATTCTCGGAACACAAATGCGATGATACAAAAAGCTCCTTTGATGTGTTAACCCTGACATACACGAAACAGAATAGAATTAATTAATTAGGAGTAATATTTCATGATATAATTAATTATAAGTAATATTTCATGATATAGTTAATTATAAGTAATATTTCATGAAATAATTAATTATAAGTAATGTTTCATGACATGAATAGCTAGCGAATAATTTTGTTAAAAAGGAAGATATTTGTTATCATGTCCTCCGTATAGATTATATAGATTATTTAAAAAGGAAGATATTTGTTATCATGTCCTCCGTATAGATTATATAGATTATTTACAAAGGAAGATATTTGTTATCATGTCCTCCGTATAGATTATATAGATTATTTAAAAAGGAAGATATTTGTTATCATGTCCTCCGTATATATAATACATGTGAAAAGATAGAGGAACAAAGGAAACATTAATCTATAAGAGGTATAAGTAGCAGAATTACCCGAACTGCGACCTTCACTATCTGTTATGATCATTACTTAATTAGTTTGTTCCTTTCGTGTCGCAGGCGACAGAAGGGCAGAAGTTTTGATTCTCCATTTTTTGATCCCTTTGTTACGAACCGCTGTCTGCAGTTTTAGCTCTTGTATGATCTTACAGCTCATTATTTCCCCTTCTCTAAGTATGGTGTTATTTAGGGTTGCTTTAGATCTTCCTCTTTTTCTTTTACCCTCAGGTGTCCACGTAGGGCCTAGTTGGGACTCCATCGCATAAAGAATCCATAAAGCTCTGTTTCAGGAATAATGTGTGTTTTGCGATTGCGCATATCAGTACACAGAACAACCGACTATAGCAAGTATGAAGAACACAACTACTTCCATCTTGAATCGGAACCGGAAAACGCTGATATAAAAATCAAATTTTAAAAATGTCCGCGATTGAAATGAGAGCTCTTCATGATTAGAAGATATTTTGTTATTTAAAGAAAGAGAAACATATTAAATGTGTCCTGGTGTACATGTCTAGTCTAGTTCAGTAGGCAGAATTAATACGTGTTTTAATTTATCGGCGACATAAAGATCACTCAGTGTAACACACACAAATTCACATCATTTTGGTTCAGAGGCTTGCATAACATGGCAGCAGGCCAAATATCAGGCAAAATATGGAAGAATGTCAAATCAGGCAAAATATGGCAGCAGGTCAAATCAGGCAAAATATGGAAGTATGTCAAATCAGGCAAAATATGGCAGCAGGTCACATCAGGCAAAATATGGAAGAATGTCAAATCAGGCAAAATATGGTAGAATGTCAAATCAGGCAAAATATGGAAGCATGTCAAATCAGGCAAAATATGGCAGCAGGTCTAATTAGGCAAAATATGGAAGAATATCAAATCAGGCAAAACATGGTAGCATGTCAAATCAGGCAAAAAATGGCTATTAAAGCTATTAAACTCCTGTATCGTCACAGTATTAAAGTATGGAAGTGAAAGCTGGAAATCAACTCAAGCAACCAAAAAGAAAATTAAACAGCTTCGGAAACAAATGTCTCCGGATACTGAGGAACATAAAATTGAGCAATTTCGTCACAGATAGGGATTTAAGAAGCAAAACACACCAAGAATATGTGTCAAACGCCATAAAAAAAACAGAGATGGAAATACCCGGGTCACGTTTTAAGACTAAATGAAAAAGAAAAAAAATCTTATGTGGACCGCTGAAGATAAAAGAAAACGAGGAAAGTCAAAAGCAATCCTAAAGAACACCATACTTAAAGAAGGGAAACAACAGGCCATACGAGACCATACGAGTACTAAAACTGCAGGCAGCGGACCGCAACACATATAGAATCAAAACATCTGCCCTATGTGCCGTCTGCAGTACGAAAGGAACAAATTAAGTAACTAATATCACACAAATGTTCGGATGTGTACTTTCCTCACTTTTGTTTTACTAATTTTCCTTAGTAGAGTAGTAATTTTAATTGTTCCGGTTGCAACATACGGCTGTGAAACATGGACACTAAGTAAAACAGCGGCAAAGAAGATCAACGCCTCTGAGATGAAATGCTACAGAAAGATACTTAGAATATCATGGAAGGAATAACAGAGAAACGCAGATATTACAAACCCGTTGAAGATTCCAGAGTGTTTGTTACTAAACACAATAGCAAAAAGAAAACTACACTTGTTTGGTCATATAAAGAGACACAACTGTTTAGAAAGACAAATAATGGATAGCAGCGCACCTGGGTGGAGGAGAATGGGCAGAACAAGAAGACACGATGGATTGATGAGATTAAAGATAACATTAATACGTCATTAATACATGAAAAATATACTGTGTAATATGACCTTGTCATTAGAGGTGAGAAAGAGAGTTCTGCAGTGCTATATCACCCCTATACTAACATATGGGTGCGAGTCTTGGACAATAAACAAACTGGAAAGTGGGAGATTGGAGGCAACTGAGATGTGGTTCTACAGAAGAATGCTGAGAATACCATGGACTGCCAGAAAAACTAATGTAGAGGTGTTAAAAGAGTTAAATGCGAAACGGACCTTAATCAACAATATAAGAAAAAGGCAATCTTCTTTTTTTGGCCACTTCATGAGACAGGAATGTTTAGAGAACATAATCACAACAGGAAAGATTGAAGGCACCAGAGACAGAGCGCGACAACGTGAGAAAATATTAGACACTTTGACAACCTGGCACGGCAAAGAAACAACAACGACTTTGATACATAATACTGTGGACAGAGAGCTGTGGAGAGCCATGACCGCCTACGCCACCCGGCATGGCACCTGATGATGATGAATACGTCGTTGCAAAATGCAAGACGCATGGCCTAAGACAGAGTGGGGTTCAAGTAGTTCATTGATAAGACAACGTTTTGGAGAGAATATGTCACATGACATGACATGAGTGTAGTCAAACCACGACCGGGTTCAAGCCACGATTGATGACATAGAAGGTCGATAGTGATTATTGCCGTAAGTTTAATTGATCGCCCTTGGTTATTTGTGACATCGACTCCAATTAAAGTACAATTAATAGCCAGATAATAATAAAAAATGTACCGAATGACGGCTGTTTACATTTAGCAGTTAGGTCTTCTATTATTCTTCTTCAGCGTTCATTCTCAAACTTCTACTGGATGGATCTTCCTTGTAACTGGACCATGGTCCTACTAGATTTCCAGAAGGATGTAGTCCAGAGAATGGAAATGCGTTGTATCGCCGTTTTATTTGCGCCAATGACCCGACACATCCGTCTTTGGCGTGAAGTCTTGTTATAATAGCGAAAGGTCACGGTTTAACCGTGTCGTATTTTATTGTCGTAATTTTCGTTGGTCACTATTTGCGTGGAGTCGCATGCTAAATAATGACCACGGACGACCAACAAAAATCACGAAAATAATCAAAATCGTCCTTCTCGGTTATGTTTACATTCTCCGTACACAGGTCTTTATATCGGACCCGGTCATGATCACCATGTGGAGTGTGAATTCTTATTCTCCAGGGCTGGTTCGTGACCTTTCATTTTTCGGCTACTAACTTCGTCAAGTACTCGCGTGTCGAGAGGTTATTTATTTATATTGTTTTCTCATCATTACTACACTTATTGTGCTCTTCCATAGGGTATTTGATCTTGACACTGTAGCCGATGATATTTCAAGTCTAGCCTTTATTTCTTTGTTAGTGTTTCCATCGCTGCTGACACACGATAACTAAGTATTTAAACGGTATCAACTTCTTCTTCTTTTAGTTTCTGTCCACCCAATCCCCTCCCGTTTAAATATGTCAAAATGGTTAAACCTTTCGAAAATCTGTCTGCTTTGTTTGTCAGAATTTTAGAAAAGTGTTTCAAATTTAAACAATTTAACAGATGTATACAATAAAGTTTAAACATGTATCTTGCTGCAGCAGGGTCACACTCGCCCATAATTGCGGAGTGCTGAGAGAATCTATAAGGAAGACCACCATAATTGCGGAGTGTTGAGATAATCTATAAGGAAGACCACCATAATTGCGGAGTTCTGAGAGAATCTATAAGGAAGACCACCATAATTGCGGAGTGCTGAGAGAATCTACAAGGAAGACCACCATAATTGCGGAGTTCTGAGAGAATCTATAAGGAAGACCACCATAATTGCGGAGTACTGAGAGAATCTACAAGGAAGACCACCATAATTGCGGAGTGCTGAGAGAATCTATAAGGGAGACCACCATAATTGCGGAGTGCTGAGAGAATCTATAAGGAAGACCACCATAATAAGACCGTCATGCATGAGTGAGATTGAGAGCAGAAGAATGCTAGTCTTCTTCTTCTTCAGCGTTCATTCTCAAACTCCCGCCTGTATCTCCCTTGAGGCATTACCATTGTACTACTAGATTTTCAGCAGGATATAGTCCAGAGAATGGCAATGCGTTGTGTCGCCATTTTATTTACACCAATGGCCCAAACATCCGTCTTCGGCGGGGAATACTATTCAAGCCGGAGTTGATCTGAGAGCTATAATTTGCCCACCCCCACTCTCATCATCATAAAGTGCCATCTCAGCAACGAAGGTTGGCTGCAACATACCTTTAACATCCCCTCTCTCTCTCGTGTGCACTCTGTTAGGTTGTAGCATGTCCATCTTATGTGATTTTACTCTCCCACTTTGTATCTCTGTCTACTTCTTGCTTCTTCCACGTTACTCTCAATTAAGGTCTCAAACAAGGTGTCGTGTCTTTTAATGTGTCCAACATATTTTATTTGCTTGATCTTAATTTCCTTTAATAATTCTTTAATGAACCGCCAACTAAAAACAGTGACAATTAAACTCAAACTATGCAACTAGAACCAAATTAGGAAGACATACGTGCGAGAAAAAGACAGAGAGATAGAGAGAAATCACAGTCAAGAATAACTCTATAAGAATATAAGAAAATTATAAAATTATAAAATTAATAGGACAAAATAAATATATTCATAGCGAGGTCATAAAACTTCGCTCTGTCGTTATAAACAAAAATATCTTTCAGCTTTCATTACACATGTACTTATTGGAGAGTACTAGAGTACACGCAAAAGAACTCATGCACTTTAAAGGAGCGGTTCAGTACACGAGACCGGCCAAGAGTGCAATCTGCCCTCGCTCGGTGCTCGCAAAGTTCACATTGTAAAACTGGCAAGTTCGTTCGCTACGGCCGTACTTTGAGAGCCGAGGCCGAGAATGGAGGTCACCTGCAGGTGATAAAAATATGTCTGTACTAGTTCTTTCTTTCGTCTATAACAACGATAATATTAGACGTAACGATTGTTGACTTTACCCGTATGTACTGAACTAGCTAATTGGAAGCTACTACTAATGATATAGTGGGGGGTTATATGACGCGACGAGTGATAACTATGTTTAAATGAATTCTAGGTCAGTTTCTGTGTAATGTGAATTTTTCATTAGAGGTGAGAAAGAGTGCTATATAACTTCTGTCCGGCTTTGTGGCACAGGGCTCGTCTGTGACTGCCAAGTTACCGAGTTCTATCCCCGCCACAGGTATTTGAGCATGAGGACCGTTCAGAAAACAATGGCAAACTACTAAATGTATTTATATTGCCTAGAAAATTACCACGGCCAAAAAATGATGGGTTGATAGCTACGGGTTAACTAGGATTTGTAAAAGTAATTTAGCACAGGGGGCGGGCTGAATTCATAACGTCGTTGACAGGAGGTCAAAAAGTGGCACAAACTGTTGACGTAGTGTATGGGCATTCACATATACATGTTCTAGCAGGGTCATACATACGGCTTTGGTAAAGGGAGTGGATTGAGTTTAAATCCCCACCACATCAAAGTAAACTTTTGTACAAAATTTTTTTTTTTAAAACCACCCAACTTGACGGTTTTACCGAAGAATAATTTTAAAAAACCCCACAAAATTAAGCGCTTTATCTTAACTACCCTCTTCCTTTTAACTACTCTCTTCCTTTTAACTACTCTCTTCCTTTTAACTACTATCTTCCTTTTAGCTACTCTCTTCCTTTTAGCTACTCTCTTCCTTTTAGCTACTCTCTTCCTTTTTGGCTACTCTCTTCCTTTTAGCTACTCTCTTCCTTTTAGCTACACTTTTCTTATTAGAAAAGCGACACTTTTCTTATTAGAAAAGTCATATCTAAGGGCTTATAGAACATGCATTGCAAATCCCTAACCTTTACGGGATGTGGAATGTCCATCACAACCTCTAACTACTACGGGATGTAGAATGTGCATCGCAATCCCAAATTTCTACGGGGTTATGGAACATGAATCGTAAACTCTAACTTGTAACTTAAAACGAAAAATGAAATGTACTTATGTGACAGATAGAGTACCGCTACTGTAGGTCACAAGAAATGGTCGCCTACCAGCGAACGTACAAATCTAAACTGCAACCTGTTTCTCTCGGGTCAAGTCATCCACAACCTTCTTGTACTGTCTAAAGTCCGACTGTACGCCATGCACTATCTTTATGCATGCGATAGTCAACACGACCTGGCTATTCATGATATAATTCATTGTTACCTGAAGTTACTTGAAAACGTTATGACGTTTCAAAATGTTTGCCTTCAAACTGCATTATAACACAACTGAGATGTATTGTGTGTATTATAATAGCACCGTAAAACGAGGCTGAGCCATTTACTAACACATTTTGAGTCTCATAACTTCTAAAATCAGAATGTTTACAGCACCCCTTATATTTCCCTAGTACATTTAAACAATGTCCTTTTCCTATATATATAAAAAGGTGTGTATATGCTGAGCTTGCGGAAAACAGTTCCTAACAATTAGTGGCATACCCCCCCCCCCCATGGCCAGCCCTAACAATTGTGGGGCCCAATCTGGGTAGGGAAGAGGATAATAAAATAAATTATAATATGCATTTATGGGCCCATGAAGTGCGGGCCCCACTGCAGCCGTATAGTTGCAATGGCCTAAGACCTGCCCTGCGCCCGGCCATATAACACACAAACACAATTCATGACATTAAAATATTTATTAAAATGTTGATATATGAAACGTATCTTTTCTTCTTCTTCTTCAGCGTTCATTCTCAAATTCCCGCTGGATCTCCCTTATAGCAGGACCAATGATGCTACTAGATTTCCAGCAGGATGAAGTCCAGAGAATGGAAATGCGTTGTGTCACAGTTTTATTTGCGCCAATGGCCCAACACATACGTCTTCGGCGGAAACGTATCTTTTTAAAGTTCGATATTTGCCTAGTAAACATTCTTTCTTCTCCTAACTCATCTGCGTGTTTCTGAATTGTATTATCCAGAATCTGTATTCTACATTCTTTAATACAAGTCTCGGACAGCTAACTCGGCAATACTGCAAGTGACCATGCTCTACATCCACAGCACGCTATACGTAATTCAAGACCTTCTTCTAATTCATCATTTTACGATGATCCACACAGCGTCAGTTACCGTGACCGATATCTTTGATTAATGGCAATTTTGTATGTACTTTGATTCGTCAGCCAATGGAAAAACACGGGAAAGTTGGCTCGGCACAGATAATTATTCTTTAAAATTATTTTTAATGGTCACGCCGAAACTTCATATTATTCTAGGAGGTCGTGGTAATTGGATTACCGTGGTCTCCACTATTTTTTATGGTTAAAAAGCTCTGATAAAGTTAATTTGGATTGTTTGTCCACGTTTGAAAGAAACGTGCCTCGCCACAAGAACACGAGGTAAATTTTACTTTAAAAACCACTACAAAATACCCAAAACTAGAAAATGTACTCGTTTTGTTTAATAATGTGTGAACATAACTTTCTTTATATGCTGTGCCAGAGATCCTCACGTTTGATATCTGCCGGGGACGCGGCATATGCTCATAACAATGGACATCACAAGACCTGTCTGCTAAGTTGGGATTCATCCTTCTATCGTGATGCATTTGACTTTTATGACGAATTTCTTTGGCTGAAAACATACAGTGACCAATGAAAATAACGGGAAAAGTTAAATGCGTCACTTGATGGATGAATCCCGATTAACGAGCAAGAATATATAAATGACGAAAGACAAGGTGAAATTGCCCAGTATCTGTCAATGGTGGAATAAGATATTTCTAGACGGAAGACCTCCTTTGTTATCACTTTCATTACCTGGGAAATTTAGCGGATCGGCTATAAATCCAGTTCAAGATAATCCATCTTCGGTTTCAGGTTGTTTCTAGACACATCAGCTTTATCTATTAATCTGTCACCAGGATACCCTGCGCCAGTGTCCTTAACCGTTTACCATTCTGACAAAAAATAAATGAAATGACAGTATGAGTAGGCCTACATCACGGTAGAATTTTTGCTTTGGGCATGCATGGACGTTTCTTTATATGAAACCAAATCACAACGCCATACAGCTGCGTATACTAAAAAAGCACTATATATATAATAAAGCGATCGCTTATATGATTTACTGGAAGATGGTCATCATTTCAAGACGGTCATGCCACGGTCAAGACGGTCATTTCACGGACATGCGATTTTTGTCACTATAAACATTACACTGTAATATTCTAACTGTCCAGGACACCCCGGGGTAATTATTTATAGTTAAACCGTATTTTCTACCAATTTAAAACTTATTCAGCAGGAATAATTCCGAAAATTAAAAGTATTACTAATATTTTATTTAGAATAGGGGTGACAAAAGGCACACCATATAGTCTTCTTCTTCTGCGTTCATTTTCAAACTCCTGCAGATTAGCAGGATGTAGTCCGGAGAACGGTTTGCGTTGTGTCATGGTATACAGCATCTGCGCCTTTCGGCTTGACACATCCTACTTCATCATGGCTTTGAGTCACTGACCCTATATGGGATGGGACAGCCAACTCCATCCCATAACCTCCTTAGTCGCCTTTTACGACATGCGTGGAAGGTAAACATTGTTGCTATTCTTTGCTCCCTTTTCGGGCCCCGGCAACACACGGGCGACACCATATAGTGATGGACGAGATATTCACAGTAGAAGTTGAACAGAAGCGGTTTTATTCACTGACCCAAAAAATTAAACAGAGAATACAAGGATGAACAAGAGTATGAAAAATGAAAAGGAAAACACGTGGAAGACCATAAAGGTGGATTGAAGGAGTTACCAACGTTCTGTGACGACACAATATTACTGCACATCAAGAGACCAAATGTACCATAGCCCGAAAACAGATCGTCATTCAATCTTGCGACACCTTACAACAAAATCAGACAACAGACAATGTAAATAATACGTGTAATGAAGTCCTACTTGATGACGACTAACACATTATCACTAGAGGATGTTAACAGGAATAAATATGGTACATACAACAAAACAAAACACAGAATATAATCATACAAATGACAATACACATGACAAAGTCGACGTTTCGGACCAATAGGCCTTTTTCAAGATACGCACATAACATACAAACATAAAAATACCACAAGTAGAAATAAATGTGTGTAGATACCGGAAGGATACGAAAAGGAAGTACACAAAGGTGTGACCATGGGCACTAAGATGGGACCTAGCTATGCCTGTCTTTTCATAGGACATCTTGAACATCTAGTTTGGTCTACCTACGATGGCCCATTCCCATCTCTTTTCCACAGATACATTGATGATGGGATAGGTATTACTGACATGACAAAAGCAAAACTGTCTCGCTTCATCAACTTCATCAACAATTTCAACCCCGCTATTAAATTCACATTTACCATTTCCACCACCTCTGTCCTTTTCCTGGACATCATTGTCACTATTCATCCCCTATACCTCAGCACATCAGTATACTACAAACCTACTGATGCACATGGCTTTCTGCTCTACACTTCTTCTCATCCTCCCGCCTGTCGCAACTCTCTACCTTACTCACAGCTTCTTCGCCTTCGTCGCTTATGTAGCGATGACGACTATTTTCTCGACAAATCCTCTGAGATGATTGAGTTCTTCCGTAGACGCTCCTTCCCTGACAGCATTCTTTCATTGGCTTGGCTCCGTGTACGCCAGCGATCTCGCCTTGATACCTTGAATAATTTCCAGGGTTCTTCCTCATCCTCCTCTGATAGGGTTAAACTGGTTCTTACCTTCCATCCCCGTAACTTGACTGTCCGTCGCATCCTGCTTAAACATTATTCCCTTCTCCAGTCTGATTCTGACACCCGTGACGCTTTCCACAACTTACCTCTGGTGGCCTATAGGCGCGACAAAAATCTGAAGGACATCTTGGTCCACAGCCACCTCAAGTCCTCTGCACCTGACCATTTTGGTACCGTTCGTTGCTCACGCGGTCGTTGCTACACATGTCCTTATGTGGTTCAGATGCGCTCCATCTCATTTCCCAAGGCCAGTTTCTCCATCGATGAGGACTTTACATGTGAATCCCGTAATGTTATTTACGTGATCATATGTAAACGCTGTGGTAAGCAATATATCGGTGAGACTGGCCTTAGACTGAGCGACCGCTTCTGTAACCACCTGCATGCTATCAAACACAGAACACCCACTCCTGTTGCTAATTACTTCAACGGCGATGGCCACAGTGGTGTCCTTGACATTCAGGTCACGGCCATCAGATCCTGCACCACCGATGATAGATCTAGGTACGCAATAGAAAATCGTCTCATTTTTCGAGTTGGGTACCATCAAGCCATTTGGACTCAATTCCGACCACTCTTTCACTTAGTTCTCGGTCGGATTGGTCTTTCTTGTTTTTATTAATTTTGTGCCGCCATTTACGTCATCGTTTTGTTCCTCTCGTTCCACCTGTATTATCATCTTTGTGTTCTTCCTGTTCGTATCCTTCCGGTATCTACACACATTCATGTCTACTTGTGGTATTTTTATGTTTGTATGTTATGTGCGTATCTTGAAAAAGGCCTATTGGTCCGAAACGTCGACTTTGTCCTGTGTATTGTCATTTGTATGATTATATTCTGTGTTTTGTTTTGTTGTATGTACCATATTTATTCCTGTTAACATCCGCTAGTGATAGTGTGTTAGTCGTCATCAAGTAGGACTTCATTACCTGTCTTGCACGTGAGTAATATTTTCAATTATGTTCTACTAGCAGTACTACCTTCTAACAGACAATGTAATAGATTACTTCTTTATTTGGCCAACATCTTAATTCAATATTCTTTATTTTTGATATACCAGACTAAATTATTTCTACATTTGAAATCGAAATATTGACTTGTCATGGCGTTTACTGCTCTTTCTTTCATTCACGGAACCAGATTGACATACAATATTATCATTTGTGGAAGAACGTGCCATTGTTCATAATTTAGAAGCAATCAAATCAAAAAATGATTTTTTTAAATGTATCAAAATACTTCAACAAGAAAAATAGGTACACAAGTTAGAATTTGAACTCAAGATTCCTCAGATAAAGCATTTATCTATTTAATTGATCCCTTGTCTTGGCGCCCTTACCCGTTAAGAAGTCGCTAAATCATAACAGCACATCCATCAATCATGTATGATTCTGAGCTGAAAAGGCTCATGAATATGGACATGATAATGTTTCTGGCAAATGGCAGAAATGATTAACATGAGATAGTTTACCGGTATTGTTAAATTATGAGTCGACACTAATATATCAAAACGTATGTCAGCACAATGTTGATGGCCAGCATCCGAACTACCTATTTGAATGAGTTGTGTTTGCGAGGCAAGTTCACTATCAACTCTGCTACTCTGTACACCATTTTAGGGATACGTAGCTTACAATAATTTGTATAGGGGGATCCGCGACAATAAATAGTTTAAGAACCGCTGTTGTATAACATCTGTTCAGTGATGTATATAATTGATTGGGTGGGGTATCATTCAAAAAATGATATATGAAGACATCAAGATAACATCAGATAGTAAGCTGTGTCTTGAAGTTTATGTTCCAACATTCTGTATGCTTGTTTCCGTGTCTGGGTGTTTGTTTATTGTTTTCTTTGTTCGTTTGTTTGTTGTTTATTTGATTGTGTTTTTCCTTGTGTGTTTTTATTGTGTTTGCTTGTTTGTTTATTTGTTTGTTGTGTTTGTTTGTTAGTTTTTTTGGTGTGTTTGCTTGTTTATTTGTTGCATATGTTTTTTTGTGTTTGTGTGTCTGTTCGTGGGAGTTTGTTTGTTTGTTAGTTTTCTTGTTATTTTGTTGTTGTGTTTGCTTGCTTTTTGTTTTCGTGTTTGCTTGTTTTTTTGGTGTTTGCTTGCTTGTTTTTGTGTGTGTTGTGTTTGCTTGATTGATGTGCTAATTGCTTATTTGTTCATTTGTTTGTTTCAATCCGCAAAAATTGGGAGTAATGAATCTCGTTTTCTATATAGGTGTTATTATTTGAGGTTTGGAGAAAGAGGGATTTCGGGGTCCTAAGATCTCTCTTTAACAGACACAGAAATCCCCAATTGTCGTGGATATATCCACTGTTTTGAGATATATAATCCATCAAAAGTCCACAGATCAACCAACAATGAGCTATGGACTGTAGTAACACAAATACCAAAGTAATAATAGTGAAAAAGTTTTTCTTTTTCTTCATAATGGTTCATTCTCAAACTCCCGCTGGCTCTCTCTTGTAGCAGGACAATGGTCCTACCAAATTTCCAGCAGGTTGTAGTTCTGAGAACGGAGATGCGCTGTTTCGCCGTTTTATTAGCACCAATGGCTAACATATCCGTCTTCGGCAGTAGTGAATAAGTAATTATGTGTTAAAAATAGCTCACACTGCTAATCAGCATCATCTAGTGCCGTCTCCGCGACGAAGTTTGGCTGCAACAGACCTCCAGCATTCCCTGTCTCTTGTCTTGGTGGTGCACTCTGATAGACTTAACCTATCCATCTATGGTGTTACTCTCCCACTTGTATCTCTGCTTACCTCTTGCTCGCTTCCCTGTGACTTTACCCGCACGTAAGGTCTTTAATAAGGTGTCATGTCTTTTAATGTGTGCACAATAATTTATTTGCTTGATCTTTATTTCTCTTAGTAATTCTTTCTTCATATTAAGTATTTTAAAAACCTCTTTATTTGTTTTCTTCTCCTTCCATAATGTTCTCCCTACTCTTCTATACACGCACATCCCAAAGACATCAATTCTGTCTTCTAATTGTTAATAAAAAGAGGATAGAAACAATTATAATAAAATGATAATTATTATTGTTATATAATTTTTTTTTTTTTAAAATGTTTTAAATTAATATTGTTTCTGTATTATTCGTAGTTTTCTTATTATTATATTCGTTCGTCCAGACAAAGATCTTAGATCGAAACGTCAACAGTTTTCTTCCCTACTCATTTTATTATAATTGTTTTCAATCACCTTTTTTTTATTAGTAGTAATATGTAGTTTGTTACACATATTACCACATATTAGCACATATTACTTATTCACTATTATTAAATTTGTGGAGTTTAAGTCCCCTTCGCAGAAGAGTGTCTATGTGTATAAGTATATATGTGAATGTATATATGTGTATGTTAATATGTGTATAATGTATAGGACATGTTCTTTCATTTTTCTTGCAGAATCCAATCGTATAAAAGCCTGCAACCATTAGGTGGTGTCAGTGTTGGTCACTGTTAACCAGACAGTACATAACACAGCATGGTTTCAATACAGCTAATCTTCAGTTATAAATCTGGTCAAATATCTTCAAGTTTTGTTGTTGTCGTCATGATGATGGTCAAAAGAGAATGCAGCATTTTTTTATAAACAATTACTGTGTATTCTGAAACTGAAATTTTGGGTGACGGAACTAAGCGGCATGAAGCATGCTTAATCGGGAAAGATAATAAGGGTTGAAAAGAGAAGGCAAGATGCTTAATCAGCAAAGATAATAAGGGTTGAACGGACAAGGCAACATGCTTAATTAGCAAAGATAATAAGTGTTGAACGGAAAAGGCAACATGCTTAATTAGCAAAGATAATAGGTGTTAAAAGGACGAGGCAACAGAGATAATAAGGGTTGAAAGGACAAGGCAACATGCTTAATTAGCAGAGATAATAAGGGTTGAAAAGAGAACGCAACTTTAAGTTTACATATTTTCTCATCTGCGCCCCCTCTTATATCCATTCTAGTTAGCAGTTAGCAGGATGTGTTGAGGGTTGAGAACGGGTGGAGAGAAGATTCAGAACCACTGGATTACAACACCTTACAAACTTTCGGAGATAGAAACGACACTCTGGCGGATCTAGGAAACTAGCAGTTCTAGGAAACCAGCAGTTCTAGGAAACTCAATCACTCCTAGACAAAATGAAGAGTATTAACAAATGTTGCGAAATATTTTATAATCTATTTATCGCCAGTTCGGTTACCGGAACTTGGACGTCTAGTTCAGTGTGAAAAGAATATGGTCATTGTCTTTTTTCCCCACAAGCATACCGGAGAAGGCGACTAAGGAAGGCTGGGGGATAGACTGACAACATTGTCAATGTATGTTTTGTCTCAATTTCTTGCTTTTGTCTGTCAAATGATCTCCTTCCTGCCAAAGACGATGTGTTGGGCCATTGGTGCAAATAAAATGGCCGCAAACGCATGTCGATTCTCTGGACTACGTCCTGCTGGAAATCTTGCAAGTCTATTTTCCTGCTACAAGAGAGAACCAGCGGGAGTTTAAGAATGAAACACTGAAGAAGAAGAAGAAAAAAAATGATCAACAAGGAGGAGAAACAAAATGTGACAGAAGAAAGTACATCATTGTCCTCTTGTGACAGATGTCTAGGTGACAGGAGTGCAAGATGTACATCAATGCGGATGAATCTAACAATTCTGACAAAATAATAATGAAATGATTAACCGAGAAGTGTATATCATGAGTACAAAGACACCCCGTGATTCTGACAGACAAATGATATACGTGTATCTGAACTGATTTATCATGATTGATACACGGCATATTATAGTATATATATGCCAGTGAACGGTTTCTGTGAGAGAATACGTCAGAAATTGAGACATATATTTGTGAAGTGTCAGATCATATTTGACGCCATGAAGACCATTGCAGTTTTATTCTATGTTTTTGTTCTTGTACTGGTATGTAGATACTTATCCATGTTCTTATCACTGTACTAGTATGTAGACAATACTTATCCATGTTCTTATCACTGTACTAGTATGTAGACAATACTTACCCATGCTCTTATCACTGTACTAGTATGTAGACAATACTTACCCATGCTCTTATCACTGTACTAGTATGTAGACAATACTTATCCATGTTCTTATCACTGTACTAGTATGTAGACAATACTTACCCATGCTCTTATCACTGTACTAGTATGTAGACAATACTTATCCATGTTCTTATCACTGTACTAGTATGTAGACAATACTTATCCATGTTCTTATCACTGTACTAGTATGTAGACAATACTTATCCATGTTCTTATCACTGTACTAGTATGTAGACAATACTTATCCATGTTCTTATCACTGTACTAGTATGTAGACAATACTTATCCATGTTCTTATCACTGTACTAGTATGTAGACAATACTTACCCATGTTCTTATCACTGTACTAGTATGTAGACAATACTTACCCATGCTCTTATCATTGTACTGGTATGTAGACAATACTTATCCATGTTCTTATCACTGTACTAGTATGTAGACAATACTTACCCATGCTCTTATCATTGTACTGGTAAGTAGAAATGCTTGTCAGTTACTGTTGGTTTTACTTACAGAAACAACAAACATTCTGACATAACAAAATGGATCGTATTCCACGGATTAACGTGCATCATTGGAATTGGATTAACCAAGTCCCCAAGTCAGCTCAGTAAAGCAAATTTGTGTTTGATTTCCAAGATATAAAAAAAACCATTGAAATATATTGTATAAGCAGCAAAAGAGTCACATGTTCCGAAAGCTGAAGATTGACGAAACAGACCTGTGAAACTGTGGACAACACAGAGACTGCAGAACACATTCTTCATGCCTGCGAACTCTACCAAGAAGAGAGGGAGAAAATATGGCCTACTGAGACGGCACTACTTCCAGTCTTGAGGGGTTTCGTGGATGACCTAAAACGAATCACACAATTCATTGAAGCTATTGACTATGTAACCCGATATCTGACCGAAGAACTAAAAAGAAGAAGAATCAGAAATATACTTTACTCAATAAAGAGTTTCAATTTATGTCATTATATAATTTCAACGCCCCTGCTTATACGATCGCACATGCAGCAAAAGCACTGTTTAAATTTGTGTATACCTTGTCCGTTGTGTGCCAGACACGATAGAAGACTCAATCACTTCCACCTAAGCTGCCTTCGTAAGATACTCAACGTCGACTGGTAGGAAAAACTACCAGACAGTAAAGTACTGATGAAATGTTACGTCTGTAAGCATACGTAAAAGGCTGATTCTAGAAGTCTGTAAGCATACATAAAAGGCTGATTCTAGAAGTCTGTAAGCATACATAAAAGACAGTCTGTAAGCATACATAAAAGACAGTCTGTAAGCATACATAAAAGACAGTCTGTAAGCATACATAAAAGGCTGATTCTAGAAGTCAGAATTCCCTAAAAGAGAATAAGAGGAAGACCAAGAAGACGATGGACCAGCGACATCGAAGTATTTATGCACATGTCTTTGGCCAATGTAGGCCTGCTTGCCCGGAACAGAGAGGTGTTTAGAGTATCCATGACGAAGACAACGTTCTGGAAAGAATATGTCACTTGATACAAGCATACATACAATGTTGATTATGGCGCAGGTACGCTGGGCATGGCATGGTGAAACATATCGTTAGATCTGCGCCATAATTCTAGCAGCCACCAAATAGTGCATTCCAAAGGGAAAGATAAGAAATATAAATATTATTGGGCAACTAATACAGTTAAAGAGATGAGTAGGGCCAGAAAGAAGGCTGAAAAAAAACTTCCTACCATCTTAAATAAAAATAACACAACAGGTAAAGCACGAGTAAATATAACAAAACAATATAAGCAAAAGACATGGAGAGAAAAATATAGCAAACTAAATCTAAAAAGAGAACAGTATAAAGATGGGAGACTTTTTCTTAATCCCGAAACATAAAAAACAAATCCAGCACCATAGCAGATGGTTGCTGCAACGAAACAGCATCACGCTGTAAGAAAGCAGATATATTCACAGTTTCTATGCAAATATTAACAAGTCTCGGCAAAGGATGAAATAAGACAAAAGAAACCTACCAAAAAAATGCATCACTTAACGAAGATCAGAATAATATTTCTGCAGTCAATTACCTAATCAATATACAAGAACGAAACGAGCATCGCAATACAGAAACATGCCAGAAAACAAAGCTATATGGCAAGATAACAAAAAAAAAATGATATGTAAGCTGGAAACAAATGAAATAGAAACACTTCTATGGTTCATTATAAGAACATGGAATCATAAATATTTGCCATCAGCATGGTTCACATCGGCATGGTTCACATCAGCATGGTTCACATCAGCATGGCTCACATCAGCATGGTTCACATCAGCATGGCTCACATCAGCATGGTTCACATCAGCATGGTTCACATCAGCATGGTTCACAGCAGCATGGCTCACATCAGCATGGCTCACATCAGCATGGTTCACATCAGCATGGCTCACATCAGCATGGCTCACATCAGCATGGCTCACATCAGCATGGCTCACATCAACATGGTTCACATCAGCATGGTTCACATCAGCATGGCTCACATCAGCAGGCTCACATCAGCATGGCTCACATCAATCAGCAACCCGATTCTTAAGAAAGGAAAACTGGCAGGAACACCAAGAAGTTATAGTCCCATATACCCCATCTCATGTATAGGCACGCTAGTTGAGAGAATGGCTAACAGCAGACTTTACTGATGTCTGGAAGAGCATGGTTGTCTAGATAACAATCACGCAAGTTTCAAGGCGCAAATGTCGCAAAGACGACACCCTCTTCAGATTCACACAAAATGTGATGGATGGTTTCCCAGAAGGAAAAAGTCCAAAGTTCATTTACATTGAGCAAACCTACAAGTGAGGCTGGAGAAAGGAACTTCTGCTGAAAATGCCCATAATGAGAATAGGTGGAAAGATTATTCAATGGACAGAGGCCATTCTGACAAACAGAACAATAGAAACAATCTGTGATGGTACATTATCCCGGTAAATAACACCAGGAGAGGCACTGCCTCAATGCTTCTCTATAAGCTGCCGACTTTTCCTTATCGTCATTGATGACCTGATAAAACATCTCAATGTGTTGAAAGAATTGTTTACTGATGATATTGCATCAGGACTATTGATAAAACCCACATTCTTGCAAAGGCAAATATCAAAAGCAAGCCACCCCCTTCACAATCTCAGTATATTGTGAACTGTGAAAACTAAAAATTAATACACAGAAAACAATTTACACCGTTTTCTATTGAAGACTCAAAACAGACAAAAGATATGTCAACATCAAAATGAGTGGGAAAATATTAACAAAGGACGAGTCTCCTGTCTATTTTGGAGCATAACTAGACATACAATGGACACTAAATGACCACATTATAATCTCGGAGAAAAAGCTTATATATTTTCAGTCACGGACCTACTCTAAATATATTTTTCTATCTCGAAACTATAATAAATATATTTTTATGCTATGAATATTTTATAAATATATAATTCAGTCACGAACCTCCGGTAAATATATTCTCCAATGAACCTCCTATAAATATATTTTCTGTTATATAATATATATATATTTAGTATATATATAGTATAAATATATTTTCTAAAAAAGTCGAATGCGTTACTTTAGAAGGATGAATTCTAATGAGTCCACGGGTCTTTACACACGTCAAGTCACGGTGTGTGCTATAGTTAATTCAAGAAACACATGAACGTTTACTAATTTAAGCATATATTTGATGTTTGTACATAACAATTTAAATCATAAAATTCCCATCGCCATATTCACAGATTCTTACAGAACAGATGGTATCAGGAAAACCACTACCAATTTTCACGGATGTCAAAATATATGTAAAAGTTATATGTGATGTAGTGTCAATAAAATATTTATGTGAAGCATAGCTATAAGTGTTCCATCGTCTGGATAGCATCTGGTTATGGTGCAGGATGTCGGTACGCTATCAAATTTGCCTAAAAAGAAGAAAATTTCAGTGCTGTCTAACTGGAATATGTGATTTATTTTCTGAATGTGATAGATTAGAACACGGTTTAACAATTCAGTGAATAAAACAACATTGTGAATGTGATAGATTAGAACACGGTTTAACAATTCAGTGAATAAAACAACATTGTGAATGTGATAGATTAGAACACGGTTTAACAATTCAGTGAATAAAACAACATTGTGAATGTGATAGATTAGAACACGGTTTAACAATTCAGTGAATAAAACAACATTGTGAATGTGATAGATTAGAACACGGTTTAACAATTCATTGAATAAAACAACATTGTGAATGTGATAGATTAGAACACGGTTTAACAATTCAGGGAATAAACCAACATTGTGAATGTGATAGATTAGAACACGGTTTAACCATTCAGTGAATAAAACAACATTGTGAATGTGATAGATTAGAACACGGTTTAACAATTCAGTGAATAAAACAACATTGTGAATGTGATGGAATAGAAAACAGTTTAACCATTCAGCTAGCAAAACAATAGTGTGACTGATCTAGCACGCTGACAGTGTAGAATTAAAACGCTCGTTGGAAACATGTAGAGTTCGCAGAATACGATAATCAATATCAAACGTAAACAAACGACCAAATGTGGAAGAATAAATATCTGTTGATTAAGAAACAAGGCAGAAGATCTTATAGAGAATATGAAGAAACGAAATATCAAAATCATCAGAAAACTGGTAAAACGCTGTAATAGTACCTATTTGGATGAAAAGACGCAGTAAAATAGATTGTACAAAATATAGAGGTATTTCACATCTAACCGCACTGGACAAAAAGCAAAAATACAGAAATATTATTCATTTTATGAAGGACGTCAGCAATAATATATAAAAAGATTTAGTCAACACAATTCAACACAATTAATAGATTACAGAAAGTGATAATTATTCAATTAAGTATTGTGTTGTATATAAACTTGTATATAAAGTTACAACAATCAATTACATAAATTCTCTAATGATCCATCTATTTCTCTTTTCTTTTATTGTCGCGAACTTTATATTATATTCTTTTCAGTCAAGAACCTTATATAAATATATTTTCTGTCAAGAACCCTCTATAAATATATTTTCTGTCAAGAACCTAGTATAAATATATTGTCTGTCAAGAACCCTCTATAAATATATTTTATGTCAAGAACCTTCTATAAATATATATTCTGTCAAGAACCTTCTATAAATATATTTTCTGTCAAGAACCTTCTATAAATATATTTTCTGTCAAAAACCTAGTATAAATATATTTTCTGTCAAGAACCTTCTATAAATATATTTTCTGTCAAGAACCTTCTATAAATATATTTTCTGTCAAAAACCTAGTATAAATATATTTTCTGTCAAGAACCTTCTATAAATATATTTTCTGTCAAGAACCTTCTATAAATATATTTTATGTCAAGAACCTTCTATAAATATATTTTCTGTCAAGAACATTATATAAATATATTTTCTGTCAAGAACCTTCTATAAATATATTTTCTGTCAAGAACCTTCTATAAATATATTTTCTGTCAAGAACCTTCTATAAATATATTTTCTGTCAAGAACCTTCTATAAATATATTTTCTGTCAAGAACCCTCTATAAATATATTTTCTGTCAAGAACCTAGTATAAATATATTGTCTGTCAAGAACTCTCTATAAATATATTTTCTGTCAAGAACCTTCTATAAATATATTTTCTGTCAAGAACCTTCTATAAATATATTTTCTGTCAAAAACCTAGTATAAATATATTTTCTGTCAAGAACCTTCTATAAATATATTTTCTGTCAAGAACCTTCTATAAATATATTTTCTGTCAAGAACCTTCTAGAAATATATTTTCTGTCAAAAACCTAGTATAAATATATTTTCTGTCAAGAAACTTCTATAAATATATTTTCTGTCAAGAACCTTCTATAAATATATTTTCTGTCAAGAACCTTCTATAAATATATTTTATGTCAAGAACCTTCTATAAATATATTTTCTGTCAAGAACATTCTATAAATATATTTTCTGTCAAGAACCTTCTATAAATATATTTTCTGTCAAGAATCTTCTATAAATATATTTTCTGTCAAGAACCTTCTATAAATATATTTTCTGTCAAGAACCTTCTATAAATATATTTTCTGTCAAGAACCCTCTATAAATTTTTTTTCTGTCAAGAACCCTCTATAAATATATTTTCTGTCAAGAACCTTCTATAAATATATTTTCAGTCAAAAACCTAGTATAAATATATTTTCTGTCAAGAACCTTCTATAAATATATTTTCTGTCAAGAACCTAGTATAAATATATTTTCTGTCAAAAACCTAGTATAAGTATATTGTCTGTCAAAAACCTTCTATAAATATATTTTCTGTCAAGAACCTTCTATAAATATATTTTCTGTCAAGAACCTTCTATAAATATATTTTCTGTCAAGAACCCTCTATAAATATATTTTCTGTCAAGAACCTAGTATAAATATAGTCTGTCAAGAACTCTCTATAAATATATTTTCTGTCAAGAACCTTCTATAAATATATTTTCTGTCAAGAACCTTCTATAAATATATTTTCTGTCAAAAACCTAGTATAAATATATTTTCTGTCAAGAACCTTCTATAAATATATTTTCTGTCAAGAACCTTCTATAAATATATTTTCTGTCAAGAACCTTCTAGAAATATATTTTCTGCCAAAAGCCTAGTATAAATATATTTTCTGTCAAGAACCTTCTATAAATATATTTTCTGTCAAGAACCTTCTATAAATATATTTTATGTCAAGAACCTTCTATAAATATATTTTATGTCAAGAACCTTCTATAAATATATTTTCTGTCAAGAACATTCTATAAATATATTTTCTGTCAAGAACCTTCTATAAATATATTTTCTGTCAAGAATCTTCTATAAATATATTTTCTGTCAAGAACCTTCTATAAATATATTTTCTGTCAAGAACCTTCTATAAATATATTTTCTGTCAAGAACCCTCTATAAATTTTTTTTCTGTCAAGAACCCTCTATAAATATATTTTCTGTCAAGAACCTTCTATAAATATATTTTCAGTCAATAACCTAGTATAAATATATTTTCTGTCAAGAACCTTCTATAAATATATTTTCTGTCAAGAACCTAGTATAAATATATTTTCTGTCAAAAACCTAGTATAAGTATATTGTCTGTCAAAAACCTAGTATAAATATATTTTCTGTCATGAACCCTCTATAAATATATTTTCTGTCAAGAACCTTCTATAAATATATTTTCTGTCAAAAACCTAGCATAAATATATTTTCTGTCAAGAACCTTCTACAAATATATATTCTGTCAAGAACCTAGCATAAATATATTTTCTGAAAAAGTCATACGTGTTACTTTAGAAGGATGAATTCTAATGAGTCCAAATATTACCACATATTACCACATATTACCTATTCACTATTATTATAATTTGTGGAGTTTAAGCCCCCTTCGCAGAAGAGTGTCTATGTGTATATATGTGAATGTATATATGTGTATGTTAATATGTGTATATGTATAAGGCATGTTCCTTCATTTTGCTTGCCGGATCGAATCGTATAAACGCCTGCAACCATTAGGTGGTGTCAGTGTTAACCAGACAGTACATAACACAGCATGGTTTCAATACAGCTAATCTTCAGTTATAAATCTGGCCAAATATCTTCAAGTTTTGTTGTTGTTGTCGTCATGATGATGGTCAAAAGAGAATGCAGCATTTTTTTATAAACAATTACTGTGTATTCTGAAACTGAAATTTTGGGTGACGGAACTAAGCGGCATGAAGCATGCTTAATCGGGAAAGATAATAAGGGTTGAAAAGAGAAGGCAAGATGCTTAATCAGCAAAGATAATAAGGGTTGAACGGACAAGGCAACATGCTTAATTAGAAAAGATAATAAGTGTTAAAAGGACAAGGCAACAGAGATAATAAGGGTTGAAAAGAGAATGCAACTTTAAGTTTACATATTTTCTCATCTGCGCCCCCTCTTATATCCATTCTAGTTAGCAGTTAGCAGGATGTGTTGAGGGTTGAGAACGGGTGGAGAGAAGATTCAGAACCACTGGATTACAACACCTTACAAACTTTCGGAGATAGAAACGACACTCTGGCGGATCTAGGAAACTAGCAGTTCTAGGAAACCAGCAGTTCTAGGAAACTCAATCACTCCTAGACAAAATGAAGAGTATTAACAAATGTTGCGAAATATTTTATAATCTATTTATCGCCAGTTCGGTTACCGGAACTTGGACGTCTAGTTCAGTGTGAAAAGAATATGGTCATTGTCTTTTTTTCCCACAAGCATACCGGAGAAGGCGACTAAGGAAGGCTGGGGGATAGAAGGACAACTTGTCAAATACCATTATTGTCAATGCATGTTATGTCTCAATTTCTTGCTTTTGTCCTTCTATAAATATATTTTCTGTCAAAAACCTAGTATAAATATATTTTCTGTCAAGAACCTTCTATAAATATATTTTCTGTCAAGAACCTTCTATAAATATATTTTCTGTCAAGAACCTTCTAGAAATATATTTTCTGTCAAAAACCTAGTATAAATATATTTTCTGTCAAGAAACTTCTATAAATATATTTTCTGTCAAGAACCTTCTATAAATATATTTTCTGTCAAGAACCTTCTATAAATATATTTTATGTCAAGAACCTTCTATAAATATATTTTCTGTCAAGAACATTCTATAAATATATTTTCTGTCAAGAACCTTCTATAAATATATTTTCTGTCAAGAATCTTCTATAAATATATTTTCTGTCAAGAACCTTCTATAAATATATTTTCTGTCAAGAACCTTCTATAAATATATTTTCTGTCAAGAACCCTCTATAAATTTTTTTTCTGTCAAGAACCCTCTATAAATATATTTTCTGTCAAGAACCTTCTATAAATATATTTTCAGTCAAAAACCTAGTATAAATATATTTTCTGTCAAGAACCTTCTATAAATATATTTTCTGTCAAGAACCTAGTATAAATATATTTTCTGTCAAAAACCTAGTATAAGTATATTGTCTGTCAAAAACCTTCTATAAATATATTTTCTGTCAAGAACCTTCTATAAATATATTTTCTGTCAAGAACCTTCTATAAATATATTTTCTGTCAAGAACCCTCTATAAATATATTTTCTGTCAAGAACCTAGTATAAATATAGTCTGTCAAGAACTCTCTATAAATATATTTTCTGTCAAGAACCTTCTATAAATATATTTTCTGTCAAGAACCTTCTATAAATATATTTTCTGTCAAAAACCTAGTATAAATATATTTTCTGTCAAGAACCTTCTATAAATATATTTTCTGTCAAGAACCTTCTATAAATATATTTTCTGTCAAGAACCTTCTAGAAATATATTTTCTGCCAAAAGCCTAGTATAAATATATTTTCTGTCAAGAACCTTCTATAAATATATTTTCTGTCAAGAACCTTCTATAAATATATTTTATGTCAAGAACCTTCTATAAATATATTTTATGTCAAGAACCTTCTATAAATATATTTTCTGTCAAGAACATTCTATAAATATATTTTCTGTCAAGAACCTTCTATAAATATATTTTCTGTCAAGAATCTTCTATAAATATATTTTCTGTCAAGAACCTTCTATAAATATATTTTCTGTCAAGAACCTTCTATAAATATATTTTCTGTCAAGAACCCTCTATAAATTTTTTTTCTGTCAAGAACCCTCTATAAATATATTTTCTGTCAAGAACCTTCTATAAATATATTTTCAGTCAATAACCTAGTATAAATATATTTTCTGTCAAGAACCTTCTATAAATATATTTTCTGTCAAGAACCTAGTATAAATATATTTTCTGTCAAAAACCTAGTATAAGTATATTGTCTGTCAAAAACCTAGTATAAATATATTTTCTGTCATGAACCCTCTATAAATATATTTTCTGTCAAGAACCTTCTATAAATATATTTTCTGTCAAAAACCTAGCATAAATATATTTTCTGTCAAGAACCTTCTACAAATATATATTCTGTCAAGAACCTAGCATAAATATATTTTCTGAAAAAGTCATACGTGTTACTTTAGAAGGATGAATTCTAATGAGTCCAAATATTACCACATATTACCACATATTACCTATTCACTATTATTATAATTTGTGGAGTTTAAGCCCCCTTCGCAGAAGAGTGTCTATGTGTATATATGTGAATGTATATATGTGTATGTTAATATGTGTATATGTATAAGGCATGTTCCTTCATTTTGCTTGCCGGATCGAATCGTATAAACGCCTGCAACCATTAGGTGGTGTCAGTGTTAACCAGACAGTACATAACACAGCATGGTTTCAATACAGCTAATCTTCAGTTATAAATCTGGCCAAATATCTTCAAGTTTTGTTGTTGTTGTCGTCATGATGATGGTCAAAAGAGAATGCAGCATTTTTTTATAAACAATTACTGTGTATTCTGAAACTGAAATTTTGGGTGACGGAACTAAGCGGCATGAAGCATGCTTAATCGGGAAAGATAATAAGGGTTGAAAAGAGAAGGCAAGATGCTTAATCAGCAAAGATAATAAGGGTTGAACGGACAAGGCAACATGCTTAATTAGAAAAGATAATAAGTGTTAAAAGGACAAGGCAACAGAGATAATAAGGGTTGAAAAGAGAATGCAACTTTAAGTTTACATATTTTCTCATCTGCGCCCCCTCTTATATCCATTCTAGTTAGCAGTTAGCAGGATGTGTTGAGGGTTGAGAACGGGTGGAGAGAAGATTCAGAACCACTGGATTACAACACCTTACAAACTTTCGGAGATAGAAACGACACTCTGGCGGATCTAGGAAACTAGCAGTTCTAGGAAACCAGCAGTTCTAGGAAACTCAATCACTCCTAGACAAAATGAAGAGTATTAACAAATGTTGCGAAATATTTTATAATCTATTTATCGCCAGTTCGGTTACCGGAACTTGGACGTCTAGTTCAGTGTGAAAAGAATATGGTCATTGTCTTTTTTTCCCACAAGCATACCGGAGAAGGCGACTAAGGAAGGCTGGGGGATAGAAGGACAACTTGTCAAATACCATTATTGTCAATGCATGTTATGTCTCAATTTCTTGCTTTTGTCTGTCAAATGATCTCCTTCCTGCCAAAGACGATGTGTTGGGCCATTTGTGCAAATAAAATGGCCGCAAAACGCATTTCGATTCTCTGGACTACGTCCTGCTGGAAATCTTGCAAGTCTATTTTCCTGCTACAAGAGAGAACCAGCGGGAGTTTAAGAATGAAACACTGAAGAAGAAGAAGAAAAAAAATGATCAACAAGGAGGAGAAACAAAATGTGACAGAAGAAAGTACATCATTGTCCTCTTGTGACAGATGTCTAGGTGACAGGAGTGCAAGATGTACATCAATGCGGATGAATCTAACAATTCTGACAAAAGAATAATGAAATGATTAACCGAGAAGTGTATATCATGAGTACAAAGACAACCCGTGATTCTGACAGACAGATGATATTACGTGTATCTGAACTGATTTATCATGATTGATACACGCCACTAGTATATATGCCAGTGAACGGTTTCTGTGAGAGAATACGTCAGAAATTGAGACATATATTTGTGAAGTGTCAGATCATATTTGACGCCATGAAGACCATTGCAGTTTTATTCTATGTTTTTGTTCTTGTACTGGTATGTAGATACTTATCCATGTTCTTATCACTGTACTAGTATGTAGACAATACTTACCCATGTTCTTATCACTGTACTAGTATGTAGACAATACTTATCCATGCTCTTATCACTGTACTAGTATGTAGACAATACTTACCCATGTTCTTATCACTGTACTAGTATGTAGACAATACTTATCCATGTTCTTATCACTGTACTAGTATGTAGACAATACTTACCCATGTTCTTATCACTGTACTAGTATGTAGACAATACTTATCCATGTTCTTATCACTGTACTAGTATGTAGACAATACTTATCCATGTTCTTATCACTGTACTAGTATGTAGACAATACTTACCCATGCTCTTATCATTGTACTAGTATGTAGACAATACTTATCCATGTTCTTATCACTGTCCTAGTATGTAGACAATACTTAACCATGTTCTTATCACTGTACTGGTATGTAGACAATACTTACCTATGTTCTTATCACTGTACTAGTATGTAGACAATACTTACCCATGTTCTTATCACTGTACTAGTATGTAGACAATACTTAACCATGTTCTTATCACTGTACTGGTATGTAGACAATACTTACCCATGTTCTTATCACTGTACTAGTATGTAGACAATACTTACCCATGTTCTTATCACTGTCCAAGTATGTAGACAATACTTACCCATGTTCTTATCACTGTACTAGTATGTAGACAATACTTACCCATGTTCTTATCACTGTACTAGTATGTAGACAATACTTACCCATGTTCTTATCACTGTACTAGTATGTAGACAATACTTAACCATGTTCTTATCACTGTACTAGTATGCAGACAATACTTACCCATGTTCTTATCACTGTACTAGTATGTAGACAATACTTATCCATGTTCTTATCACTGTACTAGTATGTAGACAATACTTATCCATGTTCTTATCACTGTACTAGTATGTAGACAATACTTACCCATGCTCTTATCATTGTACTGGTAAGTAGAAATGCTTGTCAGTTACTGTTGGTTTTACTTACAGAAACAACAAACATTCTGACATAACAAAATGGATCGTATTCCACGGATTGACGTGCATCATTGGAATTGGATTAACCAAGTCCCCAAGTCAGCTCAGTAAAGCACATCTGTGTTTGATTTCCAAGATATAAAAAAAACCATTGAAATATATTGTATAAGCAGCAGAAGAGTCACATGTTCCGAAAGCTGAAGATTGACGAAACAGACCTGTGAAACTGTGGACTTAACACAGAGACTGCAGAACACATTCTTCATGCCTGCGAACTCTACCAAGAAGAGAGGGAGAAAATATGGCCTACTGAGACGGCACTATTTCCAGACTTGAGGGGTTTCGTGGATGACCTAAAACGAATCACACAATTCATTGAAGCTATTGACGATGTAACCCGATATCTGACCGAAGAACGAAAAAGAAGAAGAATCAGAAATATACTTTACTAAATAAAGAGTTTCAATTTACGTCATTATATAATTTCAACGCCCCTGCTTATACGATCGCACATGCAGCAAAAGCACTGTTTAAATTGGTGTATACCTTGTCCGTTGTGTGCCAGACACGATAGAAGACTCAACCACTTCCACCTAAGCTGCCTTCATAAGATACTCAACGTCGACTGGTGGGAAAAACTACCAGACAGTAAAGTACTGATGAAATGTTACGTCTGTAAGCATACATAAAAGGCTGATTCTAGAAGTCTGTAAGCATACATAAAAGGCTGATTCTAGGAGTCTGTAAGCATACATAAAAGACAGTCTGTAAGCATACATAAAAGGCTGATTCTAGAAGTCAGAATGCCCGGAAAGAGAATAAGAGGAAGACCAAGAAGACGATGGACCAGCGACATCGAAGTATTTATGCACATGTCTTTGGCCAATGTAGGCCTGCTTGCCCGAAACAGAGAGGTGTTTAGAGTATCCATGACGAAGACAACGTTCTGGAAAGAATATGTCACTTGATACAAGCATACATACAATGTTGATTATGGCGCAGGTACGCTGGGCATGGCATGGTGAAACATATCGTTAGATCTGCGCCATAATTCTAGCAGCCACCAAATATTGCATTCCAAGGGGAAAGATAAGAAATATAAATATTATTGGGCAATTAATACAGTTAAAGAGATGAGTAGGGCCAGAAAGAAGGCTGAAAAAAAACTTCCTACCATCTTAAATAAAAATAACACAACAGGTAAAGCACGAGTAAATATAACAAAACAATATAAGCAAAAGACATGGAGAGAAAAATATAGCAAACTAAATCTAAAAAGAGAACAGTATAAAGATGGGAGACTTTTTTCTTAATCCCGAAACATAAAAAACAAATCCAGCACCATAGCAGATGGTTGCTGCAACGAAACAGCATCACGCTATAAGAAAGCAGATATATTCACAGTTTCTATGCAAATATTAACAAGTCTCGGCAAAGGATGAAATAAGACAAAAGAAACCTACCAAAAAATGCATCACTTAACGAAGATCAGAATAATATTTCTGCAGTCAATTACCTAATCAACATACAAGAACGAAACGAGCATCGCAATACAGAAACATGCCAGAAAACAAAGCTATATGACAAGATAACAAACAATAAAAAAAATGATATGTAAGCTGGAAACAAATGCAATAGAAACACTTCTATGGTTCATTATAAGAACATGGAATCATAAATATTTGCCATCAGCATGGTTCACATCAGCATGGTTCACATCAGCATGGCTCACATCAGCATGGCTCACATCAGCATGGCTCACATCAGCATGGTTCACATCAGCATGGCTCACATCAGCATGGCTCACATCAGCATGGCTCACATCAGCATGGTTCACATCAGCATAGCTCACATCAGCATGGCTCACATCAGCATGGTTCACATAAGCATGGCTCACATCAGCATGGTTCACATCAATCAGCAACCCGATTCTTAAGAAAGGACAATTGGCAGGAACACCAAGAAGTTATAGGCCCATATACCTCATCTCATGCATAGGCACGCTAGTTGAGAGAATGGCTAACAGCAGACTTTACTGATGTCTGGAAGAGCATGGTTGTCTAGATAACAATCACGCAAGTTTCAAGGCGCAAATGTCGCAAAGACGACACCCTCTTCAGATTCACACAAAATGTGATGGATGGTTTCCCAGAAGGAAAAAGTCCAAAGTTCATTTACATTGAGCAAACCTACAAGTGAGGCTGGAGAAAGGAACTTCTGCTGAAAATGCCCATAATGAGAATAGGTGGAAAGATTATTCAATGGACAGAGGCCATTCTGACAAACAGAACAATAGAAACAATCTGTGATGGTACATTATCCCGGTAAATAACACCAGGAGAGGCACTGCCTCAATGCTTCTCTATAAGCTGCCGACTTTTCCTTATCGTCATTGATGACCTGACAAAACATCTCAATGTGTTGAAAGAAATGTTTACTGATAATATTGCATCAGGGCTATTGATAAAACCCACATTCTGGCAAAGGCAAATATCAAAAGCAAGCCACCCCCTTCCCAATCTTAGTATATTGTGAACTGTGAAAACTAAAAATTAATACACAGAAAACAATTTACATCGTTTTCTATTGAAGACAAAAAACAGACAAAAGATATGTCAACATCAAAATGAGTGGGAAAATATTAACAAAGGACGAGTCCCCTGTCTATCTTGGAGCAAAACTAGGACACCAAAGGACCACATTATAATCTCGGAGAAAAAGGTTATATATTTTCGGTCACGGACCTACTCTAAATATATTTTTCTATCTCGAAACTATAATAAATATATTTTTATGCCATGAATATTTTATAAATATATAATTCAGTCACGAATCTCCGGAGTAGTATACAGCGTGGTTTACGAGAAGCTTTTGCCTGGCATCAAATGACAAAGAAGGGAAAACCTGGCATCAATGACAAAGAAGGATTAATTCCAAGGAACACAAGGCTTGGCTGAGCTTTTCTGGGGTTTTCTTGAGGTTTTTTTTGTTTTTTTTTGTTTTGTTATTTTAAAAAAATATTTTAAAAGGTTGTTTTTAACATTTTAATTTTATGATTAATTTTGTTTATTTTTTTGGAAATTTCGTGTTGTTTTGGGATATATTTTTTCCAGCCGCAAAAAATATATAAAGATTAATCTGGCGCAAAGACATATAATAAGTATTACTTCTAAGAAAAGAACCACTTGACTGATCTTTTCTGTGGTTTTCTTGAGGTGTTTTTAAAAAATACTCGAGTTTTTAAAATTTTAATTCTGCCGTTTTATGGTTAAAATTGTTTATTTTCAATTTACTTATTATTTATTGTTTATTTGTTGGTATTAACTTGTTGTTTGTTATGTCTTGTTGTTTAATTTTTGGCGTTGTTGCTACATGCCTAAGTTTTAACAGAATTATCACCCCTCGGGTTGTCCCGAGTTATCTGCCTCTATGGAGTTAGAACGCGCCTAAACTTAGTTCGCGACCAGGCTGACCTTACTGGTGTTATGACGCATTCCTGAACCTGTTCAGAGTTTGAGCACTAGGTAAACCTTCCGCGAACAAATACTATTTTTATCGACGGACGTTTTTTCCGGCTGTATTACTACGCCAGCTAGAACTAGGGCGGCCAGATGCGCAACAGTTACGCTACAAAATTTCCTATTTTTATGTAGCAACAAGGTTCATATTACATATTTGCATATGAGAAACTGTATATTTTTCACGGTTTAAAACTAAGCAAGCCGATTTTAAAACGGTTGAAAATGATAAACTTCCTATTTAGCTCTTTTGAGAAATTGGTAAACTGCCTTTAACACATTTTGTTATGGTTACAGACATTGGATGGTGGTTTTCTAGACTTATAGGCCAAATCTTCTTATTTTTATGTAACAACAGGGTTCATATTACACATTTGCATATGACACACTGTATATTTTTCACGTTTTAAAACGAAGCAGGCCGCTTTTAAAACGGTTCCATGTGACACACTTCATATTTAGGTCTATTCACAACTAGGCAACACGCCTTTCAAACATTTTGTTATAGTCACAGACATTGTATGGTGGTTTTCTAGACTTACAAGACAAATGTTCCTATTTGTATGTTAACAACAGTATTCAAATTACATATTTGCATATGACAAACCGTATATTTTTCACTTTTTAAAACGAACAAGGCCGCTATTAAAACGATTCCATATGATAAACTTCATATTTATCTCTTTTCGCAACGAGGCAAAGGCCTTTAAACACATTTGTTATGGTCACAGATATGGATTCGTGGTTTTCTAGACCTACAAGACAAAACTTCCTATTTTTATGTAACAACAGGGTTCATATTACATAGTTGCATATGACAAATTGTATATTTTTCACGTTTCAAAAACTAAGCAAGCCGCTTTCAAAACTGTTCCATGTGATAAACTTCATAATTAGCACAATTCACAACTAGGTAACCCAACTTTAACACATTTTGTTATGGTCACAGATATTGGGTGGTGGTTTTCTAAACACACAAGACAAATGTTCCTTGTTTTATATAATAAAAGTGTTCATATTATATATTTGCATATGAGAAACTGTATATATTTCACGTTTTAAAACTAAGCAAGCCGATTTTAAAACGGTTGAAAATGATAAACTTCATATTTAGCTCTTTTGAGAAATTGGTAAACGACCTTTAACACATTTTGTTATAGTCACAGACATTGTATAGTGGTTTTCTAGACTTATAAGCCAATACTTCTTATTTTATGTAACAACAGGGTTCATATTACACATTTGCAAATGACACACTGTATATTTTTCACGTTTTAAACGAAGTAGGCCGCTTTTAAAACGGTTCCATGTGACACACTTCATATTTAGCTCTATTCACAACTAGGCAACACCCCTTTCACACATTTTGTTATAGTCACAGACATTGTATGGTGGTTTTCTAGACTTACAAGACACATGTTCCTATTTGTATGTTAACAACAGTATTCAAATTACATATTTGCATATGACAAACTGTATATTTTTCACTTTTTATAACGAAGCACGCCGCTATTAAAACGATTCCTTATGATAAACTTCATATTTATCTCTTTTCGCACCTAGGCAACCCGCCTTTAAAAACATTTTGGTCTGGTCACAGATATTGAGTGGTGGTTTTCTAGACTTACAAGACAAATATTCCAATTTTATGTAACAACAGGGTTCATATTACATATTTGCATGTGACTCAATGTATATTTTTCACGTTTTAAAACTAAGCAGGCCGCTTTCAAAACTATTCCATGTGATAAACTTCATAATTAGCACAATTCACAACTAGGTAACCCAACTTTAACACACTTTGTTATGGTCACAGATATTGGGTGGTGGTTTTCTAAACACACAAGACAAATGTTCCTTGTTTTATGTAATAAAAGTGTTTATATTATATATTTGCATATGAGAAACTGTATATTTTTTCACATTTTAAAACTAAGCAAGCCGATTTTAAAACGGTTGAAAATGATAAACTTCATATTTAGCTCTTTTGAGAAATTGGTAAACGACCTTTAACACATTTTGTTATGGTTACAGACAGTGGATGGTGGTTTTCTAGACTTATAAGCCAAATCTTCTTATTTTATGTAACAACAGGGTTCATATTACACATTTGCATATGACACACTGTATATTATTCACGTTTTAAAACGAAGCAGGCCGCTTTTAAAACGTTTCCATGTGACACAATTCATATTTAGCTCTATTCACAACTAGGCAACCCGCCTTTAAAAACATTTGTTATGGTCACAGATACTGAGTCGTAGTTTTCTAGACTTACAAGACAAAACTTCCTATTTTTATGTAGCAACAGGGTTCATATTACATAGTTGCATATGTCAAACTGTATATTTTTCACTTTATAAAACGAAGCACGTCGCTATTAAAACGATTTGATATGATAAACTTCATATTTATCTCTTTTCGCAACTAGGCAAAGGCCTTTAAAAAACATTTTGTTATGGTCACATATATGGATTCGTGGTTTTCTAGACTTACAAGACAAAACTTCCTATTTTTATGTAACAACAGGGTTCATATTACATAGTTGCATATGACAAATTGTGTATTTTTCACGTTTTAAAAACTAAGCAAGCCGCTTTAAAAACTGTTCCATGTGATAAACTTCATAATTAGCACAATTCACAACTAGGTAACCCAACTTTAACACATAATTTCACCATAACAAAATGTGTTAAAGTTGGGTTACCTAGTTGTGAATTGTGCTAATTATGAAGTTTATCACATGGAACAGTTTTGAAAGCGGCTTGCTTAGTTTTTAAAACGTGAAAAATACACAATTTGTCATATGCAACTATGTAATATGAACCCTGTTGTTACATAAAAATAGGAAGTTTTGTCTTGTAAGTCTAGAAAACCACGAATCCATATATGTGACCATAGCAAAATGTTTTTTAAAGGCCTTTGCCTAGTTGCGAAAAGAGATAAATATGAAGTTTATCATATCGAATCGTTTTAATAGCGACGTGCTTCGTTTTATAAAGTGAAAAATATACAGTTTGACATATGCAACTATGTAATATGAACCCTGTTGCTACATAAAAATAGGAAGTTTTGTCTTGTAAGTCTAGAAAACTACAACTCAGTATCTGTGACCATAACAAATGTTTTTAAAGGCGGGTTGCCTAGGTACGAAAAGAGATAACTATGAAGTTTATCATATGGAATCGTTTTAATAGCGGCGTGTTTCGTTTTAAAAAGTGAAAAATATACAGTTTGTCATATGCAAATATGTAATTTCAATACTGTTGTTAACATACACATAGGAACATTTGTCTTGTAAGTCTAGAAAACCACCATACAATGTCTGTGACTATAACAAAATGTTTGAAAGGCGTGTTGCCTAGTTGTGAATAGAGCTAAATATGAATTGTGTCACATGGAACCGTTTTAAAAGCGGCCTGCTTCGTTTTAAAACGTGAATAATATACAGTGTGTCATATGCAAATGTGTAATATGAACCCTGTTGTTACATAAAATAAGAAGATTTGGCATATAAGTCTAGAAAACCACCATCCACTGTCTGTAACCATAACAAAATGTGTTAAAGGTCGTTTACCAATTTCTCAAAAGAGCTAAATATGAAGTTTATCATTTTCAACCGTTTTAAAATCGGCTTGCTTAGTTTTTAAATGTGAAAAAATATACAGTTTCTCATATGCAAATATATAATATAAACACTTTTATTACATAAAACAAGGAACATTTGTCTTGTGTGTTTAGAAAACCACCACCCAATATCTGTGACCATAACAAAGTGTGTTAAAGTTGGGTTACCTAGTTGTGAATTGTGCTAATTATGAAGTTTATCACATGGAATAGTTTTGAAAGCGGCCTGCTTAGTTTTAAAACGTGAAAAATATACATTGAGTCACATGCAAATATGTAATATGAACCCTGTTGTTACATAAAATTGGAATATTTGTCTTGTAAGTCTAGAAAACCACCACTCAATATCTGTGACCAGACCAAAATGTTTTTAAAGGCGAGTTGCCTAGGTGCGAAAAGATATAAATATGAAGTTTATCATAAGGAATCGTTTTAATAGCGGCGTGCTTCGTTATAAAAAGTGAAAAAAATACAGTTTGTCATATGCAAATATGTAATTTGAATACTGTTGTTAACATACAAATAGGAACATGTGTCTTGTAAGTCTAGAAAACTACCATACAATGTCTGTGACTATAACAAAATGTGTGAAAGGGGTGTTGCCTAGTTGTGAATAGAGCTAAATATGAAGTGTGTCACATGGAACCGTTTTAAAAGCGGCCTGCTTCGTTTAAAACGTGAAAAATATACAGTGTGTCATTTGCAAATGTGTAATATGAACCCTGTTGTTACATAAAATAAGAAGTATTGGCTTATAAGTCTAGAAAACCACTATACAATGTCTGTGACTATAACAAAATGTTTGAAAGGCGTGTTGCCTAGTTGTGAATAGAGCTAAATATGAAGTGTGTCACATGGACCCGTTTTAAAAGGGCCTGCTTCGTTTTAAAACGTGAAAAATATACAGTGTGTCATATGCAAATGTGTAATATGAACCCTGTTGTTACATAAAAATAAGAAGATTTGGCTTATAAGTCTAGAAAACCACTATACAATGTCTGTAACCATAACAAAATGTGTTAAAGGCCGTTTACCAATTTCTCAAAAGAGCTAAATAGGAAGTTTATCATTTTCAACCGTTTTAAAATCGGCTTGCTTAGTTTTAAAACGTGAAATATATACAGTTTCTCATATGCAAATATATAATATGAACACTTTTATTATATAAAACAAGGAACATTTGTCTTGTGTGTTTAGAAAACCACCACCCAATATCTGTGACCATAACAAAATGTGTTAAAGTTGGGTTACCTAGTTGTGAATTGTGCTAATTATGAAGTTTATCACATGGAACAGTTTTGAAAGCGGCTTGCTTAGTTTTTGAAACGTGAAAAATATACAATTTGTCATATGCAACTATGTAATATGAACCCTGTTGTTACATAAAAATAGGAAGTTTTGTCTTGTAGGTCTAGAAAACCACGAATCCATATCTCTGACCATAACAAATGTGTTTAAAGGCCTTTGCCTCGTTGCGAAAAGAGATAAATATGAAGTTTATCATATGGAATCGTTTTAATAGCGGCGTGCTTCGTTTTAAAAAGTGAAAAATATACGGTTTGTCATATGCAAATATGTAATTTGAATACTGTTGTTAACATACAAATAGGAACATTTGTCTTGTAAGTCTAGAAAACCACCATACAATGTCTGTGACTATAACAAAATGTGTGAAAGGCGTGTTGCCTAGTTGTGAATAGAGCTAAATATGAAGTGTGTCACATGGAACCGTTTTAAAAGCGGCCTGCTTCGTTTTAAAACGTGAAAAATATATAGTGTGTCACATGCAAATGTGTAATATGAACCCTGTTGTTACATAAAAATAAGAATATTTGGCTTATAAGTCTAGAAAACCACCATCCAATGTCTGTAACCATAACAAAATGTGTTAAAGGTAGTTTACCAATTTCTCAAAAGAGCTAAATACGAAGTTTATCATTTTCAACCGTTTTAAAATCGACTTGTTTAGTTTTAAAACGTGAAAAATATACAGTTTCTCATATGCAAATATATAATATAAACACTTTTATTACATAAAACAAGGAACATTTGTCTTGTGTGTTTAGAAAACCACCACCCAATATCTGTGACCATAACAAATGTGTTAAAGTTGGGTTACCTAGATGTGAATTGTGCTAATTATGAAGTTTATCACATGGAATAGTTTTGAAAGCGGTTTGCTTAGTTTTTAAAACGTGAAAAATATACAATTTGTCATATGCAACTATGTAATATGAACCCTGTTGCTACATAAAAATAGGAAGTTTTGTCTTGTAAGTCTAGAAAACTACGACTCAGTATCTGTGACCATAACAAATGTTTTTAAAGGTGGGTTGCCTAGGTGCGAAAAAGATAAATATGAAGTGTGTCACATGGAACCGTTTTAAAAGCGGCCTGCTTCGTTTTAAAACGTGAATAATATAGAGTGTGTCATATGCAAATGTGTAATATGAACCCTGTTGTTACATAAAAATAAGAAGATTTGGCTTATAAGTCTAGAAAACCACCATCCAATGTCTGTAACCATAACAAAATGTGTTAAAGGCAGTTTAACAATTTCTCAAAAGAGCTAAATATGAAGTTTATCATTTTCAACCGTTTTAAAATCGGCTTGCTTAGTTTTAAACCGTGAAAAATATACAGTTTGTCATATGCAAATATGTAATATGAACCTTGTTGCTACATAAAAATAGGAAATTTTGTAGCGTAACTGTTGCGCATCTGGCCGCCCTAGTTCTAGCTGGCGTAGTAATACAGCCGGAAAAAACGTCCGTCGATAAAAATAGTATTTGTTCGCGGAAGGTTTACCTAGTGCTCAAACTCTGAACAGGTTCAGGAATGCGTCATAACACCAGTAAGGTCAGCCTGGTCGCGAACTAAGTTTAGGCGCGTTCTAACTCCATAGAGGCAGATAACTCGGGACAACCCGAGGGGTGATAATTCTGTTAAAACTTAGGCATGTAGCAACAACGCCAAAAATTAAACAACAAGACATAACAAACAACAAGTTAATACCAACAAATAAACAATAAATAATAAGTAAATTGAAAATAAACAATTTTAACCATAAAAAGGCAGAATTAAAATTTTAAAAACTCGAGTATTTTTTAAAAACACCTCAAGAAAACCACAGAAAAGATCAGTCAAGTGGTTCTTTTCTTAGAAGTAATACTTATTATATGTCTTTGCGCCAGATTAATCTTTATATATTTTTTGCGGCTGGAAAAAATATATCCCAAAACAACACGAAATTTCCAAAAAAAATAAACAAAATTAATCATACAATTAAAATGTTAAAAACAACCTTTTAAAATATTTAAAAAAAAAAAAAAAAAAAAAAACACCTCAAGAAAACCCCAGAAAAGCTCAGCCAAGCCTTGTGTTCCTTGGAATTAATCCTTCTTTGTCATTGATGCCAGGTTTTTCCTTCTTTGTCATTTGATGCCAGGCAAAAGCTTCTCGTAAACCACGCTGTATACTACTCTCCGGTAAATATATTTTCCAATGAACCTCCTATAAATATATTTTCTGTTAAGAACCTCCTATAAATAAATTTTCTGAAAAAGTCAAACGTGTTACTTTAGAAGGATGAATTCTATAAGCCCACATGTCTTTACACACGTGAAGTCACGGTGTGTGCTATAGTTAATTCGAGAAACACATGCATGTTTACTTATTTAAGCATATATTTGATGTTTGTATATAACAAAATTTAAATCACAACAATCCCATCGCCATATTCACAGATTCTTACAGAATATATGGTATCAGGAAAACCACTACCAATTGTGACGGATTTCGAATTAAATGTAGGATATATTTGTGAAGATTTGCCAAAATCTTTATGTGAAGCACAGCCATTAATGTTTCATCGTCTGGGTAGCATCCGGTTATGGTACAGGATGTTGGTACGCTATCAAATTTGCCTAAAAAGAAGAAAATTTCAGTGCTTTCTAACTGGAATATGTGATTTATTTTCTGAATGTGATAGATTAGAACACGGTTTAACCATTCAGTGAATAAAACAACATTGTGAATGTGATAGATTAGAACAAGGTTTAACAATTCAGTGAATAAAACATCATTGTGAATGTGATAGATTAGAACACGGTTTAACAATTAAGTGAATAAAACAACATTGTGAATGTGATAGATTAGAACACGGTTTAACAATTCAGTGAATAAAACAACATTGTGAATGTGATGGATTAGAAAACAGTTTAACCATTCAGCTAGCAAAACAATAGTGTGACTGATCTAGCACGCTGACAGTGTAGAATTAAAACGCTCGTTGGAAACATGTAGAGTTCGCAGAATACGATAATCAGTATCAAACGTAAACAAACGACCAAATTTGGAAGAATAAATATCTGTTGATTAAGAAACAAGGCAGAAGATCTTATAGAGAAAATGAAGAAACGAAATATCAAAATGATCAGAAAACTGGTAAACGCTTTAATAGTACCTATTTCGATGAAAAAAGGCAGTAAAATAGATTGTACAAAATATAGAGGTATTTCACATCTAACTGCACTGGACAAAAAGCAAAAATACAGAAATATTATTCATTTTATGAACGATGTCAGAAATAATATATAAAAAGATTTAGTCAACACAATTCAACACAATCAATAGATTACAGAAAGTGATAATTATTCAATTAAGTATTGTGTTGTATATAAACTTGTATATAAAGTTACAACAATCAATTACATAAATTCTCTAATGATCCATCTATTTCTCTTTTATTTTATTGTCGCGAAATTTATATTATATTCTTTTCTGTCAAGAACCTTATATAAATATATTGTCTGTCAAGAACACTCTATAAATATATTTTCTGTCAAGAACCTTCTATAAATATATTTTCTGTCAAGAACCTTCTATAAATATATTTTCTGTCAAGAACCCTATATAAATTTTTTTTCTGTCAAGAACCCTCTATAAAAATATTTTCTGTCAAAAACCAAGTATAAATATATTTTCTGTCAAAAACCAAGTATAAATATATTTTCTGTCAAAAACCTAGTATAAATATATTGTTTGTCAAAATACAAGTATAAATATATTTTCTGTCAAGAACCCTCCATAAATATATTTTCTGTCAAGAACCTTCTATAAATATATTTTCTGTCAAAAACCTAGTATAAATATATTTTCTGTCAAGAACCTTCTATAAATATATTTTCTGTCAAGAACCTTCTATAAATATATTTTCTGTCAAGAACCTTCTATAAATATATTTTCTGTCAAGAACTTTCTATAAATATATTTTCTGTCAAGAACCTAGTATAAATATATTTTCTGTCAAAAACCTTCTATAAATATATTTTATGTCAAGAACCCTCTATAAATATATTTTCTGTCAAGAACATAATATAAATATATTTTCTGAAAAAGTCAAACGTGTTACTTTAGAAGGCTAAATTCTAATGAGTCCACAGGTCTTTACACACGTGAAGTCACGGTGTGTGCTATAGTTAATTCGAGAAACACATGAATGTTTACTTATTTAAGCATATATTTGATGTTTGTACATACAAATTTAATACATAACAATTCTATCATCATATTCACAGATTCTTACAGAACAGATGGTATCAGGAAAACCACTACAACTTTTAGCGGATGTCAAAATATATGTAAAATTTATATGTGATGTAGTGCCAATAAAATATTTATGTGAAGCATAGCTATAACTGTTCCATCGTCTGGGTAGCATCTGGTTATGGTGCAGGATGTCGGTACGCTATCAAAATTTGCCTAAAAAGAAGAAAATTTCAGTGCTTTCTAAATGGAATATGTGATTTTTTTTCTGAATGTGATAGATTAGAACCGTGTTTAACCATTCAGTGAATAAAACAACATTGTGAATGTGATAGATTAGAACACGGTTTACCAATTCAGTGAATAAAACAACATTCTGAATGTGATAGATTAGAACACGGTTTAACCATTCAGTGAATACAACAACATTGTGAATGTTATATAAAGGTCCTAAGAATATCATGGACAGAAAAACAAACCAACGCAAACGTCCGAAAAGAGCTGAACAAAGAAGAAGACTCCTGAAGACTATATACAAAAGCGCTACCTCACATATTTTGAACACGCAAAGACACAATGGTTTATAAAGATTAATTATGGAGGTAAAAAAATTCCAGGAAAGAACAGGTGTAACAGTATATTACAATAATGTGTTTGTGTTGTTTTAAGTAACTTTAGGTGTGAAAACCCAGCACATAAGTAAAATAATGGCGAAGGTATTCTTGATTATTATTTCCTATAGATATAATATAAGTATAAATAAATGTATTCCTTAAATACATAAAATATTACATAGAAAATATTGAATTAATTTAATACATAATATCGATTAATCGCAGGCTATGGTGACAACAGTATTTTTGTATTTTTTGTTGTTGTGTTTTTACAATTGATTGTGATGTATCTTTCTGTGGTGTAATTGTGGAAGTGAATTGCGTCTTGAGTTACTTCCTACGGGATGTTCGTAATCACTAACAATATTCATGTTCTACGGGAACTATAGACTCTATACACACATCGAAATAACTAATTATTGTTCTACGAATGCTGAAGTCGGATGTGTCAGGCCGAAAGGCGCAGACATCGCAGCAATGCTGTAAACCATGACACAACGCATTCCGTTCTCTGGACTACATCCTGCTAATCTGCAGGAGTTTGAGAACGAACGCAGAAGAAGAAGAAGTTCTACGTGAACTATAGACTCTATACACACATCGAAATTATAATCGAAGTTATATCTACTATTTTTGCTTTTATTAACAATTCTTCGACACATTACACTAATAAACTTCGACACATCACACTAATAAACTTCGACACATCACGCTGATATACTTTGATACATTACACTGACAAATGATATAATTCTTAGTTATATTCATGTATTTAAGCACAAATTTCAACCTTAAAACGCTTAATTTCTTCTTATAATTATAATAAAACAAGTTATTTAACCCTAAACATATTAGTTGACTTTCTTCAGATATTCATAATTCTAATAAATAATGCGTTATTACCAAGTCATTAGTTTAGGGAATTCCCAGAAGAGTTCATCAATTTTTCTCCTTAAATTCCAAATAGTTAGCGAGAGATATTCTAGCCTAGTTGTATAATTCCAAGAATGGTTCCTCTGATTCATACGTCATAAGTTAGATCACAGTACCCAAGAAGTATACCGTTAGTATATCAGATGCGCGGCAATACATTGATGATATTTTGAATGAATCTCTTGGCACAATGTTGTCGAAAGAAGTTAGATTACACCAACCAATAAAAATTATCAGAAGCATAGTAATTCCAAGTTTCATAATTTTGATGCTTAAATAATGTATTGTTCTCTAGACCAATTTCAGCGTTAGAGCACGATGCTTATTTCAACCGTAGGAGTATAGCAAATTAAGTCTTGTATAGAAAATTACAATTAATGAAATTCTATTTTAGAGTTTTGTATTACAACTTTGGTGATCTTGTTTTTCGCTCATACATTTATAGACAAAACATATATATTGTTATTTTGAAATGTGAATCACAAGTTATATCAAATATTCATCAACATGGGGGAAGTATATCACATTGACATCTAACGCAACAAACCGTCATCTTCACGGTGGTCATTCTGGTCTGATAGATCTGTCCTCTAAAAGATTAATTTTCTTTATGTCTTCTCTTGCATTGTATAATGTTAGACGTTTTTCTCGACTTGATATCTTTGTCTTCTATTTTCTGACTTGTTTTCATCAACTTGCTATTTGTCCTATAAGCGGTCTTTATTTCTATAGCCCATAGAAAGCCTCGCTGTACTCCTTCACATGAAAACATTCCGTCTATCTATCTTTCCTTCCTCTTTTACCCTTTACGTGTGTCGAGGGAGATACAATGTTCTTGTTCTCGCTTTTCTGGCAGCTTCAGATAATGTCATTTGGTGTTCATGTAATGTCTCTTTAATGTTGTCGATCCAGCGTACTCTAGGTCTACCCCTGGCACTTCTTTCTGCTTCTCCTCTCTTCATATGTGATTTAAAAACTAATGAACCACATGACATTCTTTCCAGATGACCAAACCAATTATCTGTTGGGTGTGTGTGTATTGTAGAATTGATATGACATCCACTTTTTCTGTTATGGCCTCGTTTCTAATTCTGTGTCTTCTGGTCACTAATGACTTTTCTCAGACATCTCATCTCTGTTGTAACCAGCTGTCTTTTATGTTTTGTTGTTAAGGACCATGTTTGACATTGGTAGCACAGGGTTGAAATGAAGATACTTTGGATAAGGTGTTTTTTAATTCATGCATTCGCCCGTGTGTTGCCGGGGCCCGAAAGGGGAACAAAGAATAGCAACACTGTTTACCTTCCACGCATGTCGTAAAAGGCGACTAAGGAGGTTATGGGATGGAGTTGGCTGTCCCATCCCATATAGGGTCAGTGACCCAAAGCCATGCTTTAGTCGGATGTGTTAGGCCGAAAGGCGCAGATATCGCAGCTATGCTGTAAACCATGACACAACGCATTCCGTTTTCCGGACTACATCCTGCTAATCTGCAGGAGTTTGAGAACGAACGCAGAAGAAGAAGAAGAATTCATGCAGTAACATACAGTAACGAAAGCTATTTGGCCATATTTTCCTGGAATCATTTTCATGTTTTTCCTCCATCAATCGCCCCGAGGTTAAGTTATTTTGGGAGTACATAACATAAATAATTTGAGATATGCGGATGACACTGTTCTGATTGCTAATAGTGAGGAAGACTTTCAAGATTTAATTAATGTAATAGTCACAGAAAGTAAACAGAAAGGCAAGTTCCCAAATATCAAGAAAACAGAAGTAATGGTTATTTCAAAGAAACAAAATAACACACATTGCAAGATCAAAGTAAATGATATAGTATTAAAACAGGTTCACTAATTCAAGTATTTAGGTAACAACGATTACAGCAGATGAAAGAAGTTCAACAGAAATAAGAAACACAATAGGACAGGAAAAACAAAATTCAGAAATATGTAAAATATATTGTGTAATATGACCTTGTCATAAGAGATGAGAAAGAGAGTTCTGCAGTGCTACATAACCCCTATACTAACATATGGGTGCGAGTCTTGGACAATAAACAAACTGGAAAGTGGGAAATTCGAGGCAACAGAAATGTAGTTCTACAGAAGAATGCTGAGAATACCATGGACTGCCAGAAAAACTATTGTGGTAAAAGAGGTGGTGAAAAAGTCAATTGCGAAACGGATCTTAATCAATAATATTATAAAGAGACAAGCCTAATTTTTTGCCACGTCATGAGACAGGCAGGTTTGTAGAACATAATCACAACAGGCAAAATTGAAGGCAACAGAGACAGAGGGCGACAACGTGAGAAAATATTAGACAGTTTGACAACCTGGCACGGCAGGGAAACAACAACGACCTTGATACATAATACTGTGGACAGAGAGCTGTGGAGAGCCATAGTCGCCTACGTCAACCGGCGTAGTTTTTCCCCCATCTATGGCACAATCATGGCACCTGATGATGATCGCCCCGAGATATGAACTGAAATAACCTATCAACACTTTTCGCGGCATTCCTCGCTTTCTAGGTGCGGTTTTGTGTAGTTCTTGTGGGACATCAATTTTACCCATTTTTATCTCCCTATTACATAAGGAGTTAATGAAGAACTCAAATTCTGGCATAGAATCCACTGTTTAAGTGGCTGAAACTAGCTGCCGATGTAATATTTGTATTTGCATTCTAGAACGTTCACGTTAGAATTTCGCTAAGCTGCAGTCTCACTCTAAACCTCGGCAACCCTTTATGATTGTCGAGAGCCGGTTTGCACAAATATACAGTTTGGACCCCCCCCCCTCCTCCCCAAAAAGATAGTAATAAAAATTGTCACACTGAACAGCAAGGAGCGAATTATCATAGTTTTCAGAATCATATTAATATTACTATTTATTTTATTTATTTTTAAACTTACGGACATTTACGTATATAACACTAATTTAGGTGCAAACAAATTGATACAATTTATTAAAGACATACGATTCTAGGCCTGGCTTGAAATAAACACTTCGATTACTTTTTTTAAGAGCACCGTGGATCAGCAGTTATAATTTATGTTTCAGGACTGGTGGGTCGTGTAAGGTATGCACACGGGCCGGACCATAGGGCTGTATGTTAAAAATTCTTGAGTCTAACGGGAATTGAACCAGTCCATTCAACGGCACCAAATCGCCTAGCAACTATTAGGCGATTTGGTGCCGTTGAACAGACTGGTTCAATTCCCGTTAGTCTCAAGAATTTTTAAATTGTCCTCTGGCTTCCTACTTAAATTTATTTGGCCGTATGTTACCAATTTTTGTTCTAGACCATTTGAGGAGTTTACCCAAATTGTGGCGGTTTCATATGTTGTAGTTAATGAAATCCACTGGTGAGAGCTAGATGGGCGCAAAGAATATGAAACTGCACCGATGGGACGCATGACATATTCCACCATCAATACAACTGCACCGATGGGACGCATGACATGTTCCTCATTCGACGAATGACTAAAATTGTTTATTAAATCAATCTCAAAATTTCTAATTATATCATCACGTATTTGATGCCACCCATTTAATGTTATGATTACAATAACAAATCTATGTTGCTGTATCTCTGCGGGTTGTGAAGACGTGACTGAGAAATCATATTCTAGCATAGCGTAAGTGACTGAAACTTTTGCGGGTAATGTATTTGGAATCAAACTCCGCCATGTTGAAGTTAGGAGACGTTGCTGCAATCGTAAATCTCATCGATTTAACACCAGTGTCAAGACAAAGTCGAGATGATTGAAAACACTACAAGATTCAAGATGACCAGAGTGTTCTAAGTGTTTCGCCTTGTTCTGTGCGATTAAAGTCGTTCTGCTGAGTTGCATTTGTACCCTCCTTGCCATGTGATAGTATCATCCGCGTAGTCCACCGATACCAATCTTCACATGCTTGCGTAATCATATCCTATTTGTGTTGATTATAATTTGATAAAATACTCTCCCTCAAGTTTGTTTTTTGTATCGAGGATTCTTCCAGAACATGCCTCCTTCACATGTTACAGCTATTGAGATCCATATGTAAGCGTTAGATGGCGATTGTTCTCAGAGAATGAGAAACTGCATCCATAGGAATGATGTTCCCCCACCTGTGTAACGCTATAGATAAATGGTTTAGCTTGTATCTTAAATCTCTTTAGAAATTCCTATTTTTCCACAATCCACGTGAGATGTTCATATAGAAAAGCGACACTAGTATCATCTGTAAATAATCAGCGTACTGACCACGTTCCCTTGAAGCAAGTCTATCCGGTCTCTCATCACCCTGTACCCCATGGACTGTCAGGTGAAAGTATTAGCGATTTGCTGAAAAATCACGACACACCTATATCTGTTCAATCTATTTCAGCAGATAGTGAAGCTTAAGGTTCCATCTATTTCAGCAGATAGTGAAGCTTAAGGTTCAATCTATTTCAGCAGATAGTGAAGCTTAAGGTTCAATCTATTTCAGCAGATAGTGAAGCTTAAGGTTCAATCTATTTCAGCAGATAGTGAAGCGTAATGTTCAATCTATTTCAGCAGATAGTGAAGCTTAAGGTTCAATATATTTCAGCAGATAGTGAAGCTTAAGGTTCAATATATTTCAGCAGATAGTGAAGCTTAAGGTTCAATCTATTTCAGCAGACAGTGAAGCTTAAGCGCACTGATAGTTCCGGTAATTTGTCGATTGTACTCTCCTAAATCTTCCTCTCAATGTCGCCCTCACTGAAAAAATTCTGAATTTGCGAAATATTAGAGAAATTTTAGAAATATTAGAGAAATTAGCCACATTACGTGAATCCTCAGGCAAATTGTGCCCATAGACAGAATATAGAATGTATGAACTATTCATAGTCAGGGGACTGACCACAGATGCTGGTCATTATATGAACTCTCTAGTCACACGCGACCAGAGCAGTAAATCTACACAGCTTTCCGCATGTGTAAAGTCACAGTCTTCTCCATTCATTCTTGTATCAAGCATCCAGTCTGTACATTGGGAATCATTGCCACAATAACAAACACTTGATGATCACTGTATGTCAACTATTTAATGCATGCCGTCAGACATGAACTGATTACAGTAGACATATCAGTCGAAGATACATTTTTAGTTTGTTTTAATGTCACTCTAGAGCGATGAGTGCTTGAACGTACGGGCCTTCTATAACAGTCTTTCTAAGATGCGACTTCCGTTCCTTGGATTATTGAACAGAAGTTCTGTGACTATCACCCACAGAGATATTTATTGAGCCTTGGTAGGTAGTTAATGAGTTTACATATCTTTTGGAAAGTCGCATTTCAACCAGCGCACAACAAAGTCATATTAGGTTATAACAGGACGCACTACCATAAAATTTTAGAGCTAACAACGACAGTGTAATTGATTTTTTTAAAAAATTGTATGATTAGTGTTAGGGTAGGGGTTAGATATGCTTTACATAACTAATCATAACCCTAGCCCTAAATATATTTATATATAAATTAATAAATGATAAACATAAACTGATAAACATAGCCAAGGGGAATAACGAAAGGTAGGCACTAATTGGATACAAGAACCAATTTCAATTCTGGCTAGTCAGAAATTGGTAGAGAACTATCGCAAACTAGCTAGTTGAATATTCTATTTTTGTGATCAGGGGTCGCAATTGTAATCTGAACTTTCTGCACTCCAAACGGTGTTTTTTAAGACACCTTCTTATATGAATTTCACAAATGGAATATAACTTATAATAGTGTTTTTAGTTATACGGCGATTCTTGCGTAAAAAATTGAATATTCTCATCAAGATGGAATATTCCAACATCCCTAATCTGAGTGGATTCTTCCATTTCATGAATAGTTGTGTTGTTTGTTTTTTTAAAACAACGTAAGACTAATAATGTATTTTGCAGTATCTTTCTTCCTTCCTTTATCCACCCCCACTTTACATTTATTTTCTTCTTCACACAAATACATTCTACTTTAAAAAATGCACCAAATAGTAAGTTGATGTCATTTGAAAATAGCAGTCTTGTTAGCAAGATCAATTCAACTGGTCAAATCGATTTTTGACGCAGTCAGTTGCTAGTGGTGAGACTGAAAACTCGACTTGTAATGATTTCGTTGTCCTGTGACATTTTTATCTTTTGTCTTCTTGTGAAAACAACAGCCTTGCGTCATTCTATAATTGTCAACTTTCACCTACTCTCCTCAGTTGGCCTAGATATTCTTCAAAGTAATGTCATTTTACATCTTGTTAAGTTTTGTGGTAGGAAAGTATATAGTGATAAAGGTTAGCAGGTTAACTTTTCGCCACCGACAGATATACACCCGGAGCGGTTCAGACAGCAACAAGCAAATAATTACTGGATCGATCGCTATGTCCACAGCACCTATAGCAACTTTAGGTTCTAGCTAGAGCCTCGGTTGTGGTTAGTGCACTGGATTCCTAGTTGGATAGTCTATTGTATTTCCCCAGGTGAATGATTGTTGATCGCATTCACACTTGTCGTTAGGCGTAGGGGTGGGAGCTTAAGCTGTCGTTCCATGGCCAAATATGTCGCCCCATGGCCAGATGTGTCGCCGAGGTTGCATTTAGTCCATGTGTGTTCAAGGCTATCTTGATGTTTTCTATCCACCGTTTTCTTGGTTTACCTTTGGCCGGACTCCCGGATATTCTTTTGTTATATGCTCGTATTGGTATTTGATTTGCCTTTATTCTCATAAAGTGACCAAACAATTTTACTTGCGGTCTCTCAGTATGCACAATACATGATATTATACTAACTCTTTTCCTAATTTCTTATTTTATCTAGTTTGGTAACCATTGCAGCTTTTCTCAGGCACTTCATTTCACATGTGACGATTTTTCTTTGCGGCGATGCTGATACCTCGAGTATCAGACCATGTTTGACATTGGTAGCACAGTGTTGGTATAAAAATTGTAGATATTATCTGTTTTTTAATTTCCATCTTGATCTTTGGGTGAAGAAGTAATGGTGAAAGTTGGTAAGCCACTGTGTTTGCTTTCTGGCACTTTGTTTCTATTTCTCTGTCTAGTCTTCCATCTTCGGAAAAATGCTGCCTAGATATTTAAATTCATTGAATTGTTTCACTTTGGTGTTATCTATTGTTAGTCAAGTTGGATAGTCAAGGTTCAACATTTCAATTCAACTGGGGTTATTTTAAAGATGTGGATATATAGAAGAATACACATGTGGTTGCATCTGTGGGTTTCACCAATGGCTCACTAGACAAACCACCCATGCAACAGAAAACCTTAGTAGATGACATGCCGTTATATTGAGGTTATCTTCTTATAGAAGTTTCATGACACATCATCTATACAATTATGCTGTTATTTTGTTTCTAGTTACCAGTTCTCCTTATGGACAGAGACCCAGACCCAGTCATGGGTGCCCTGCAAAGCACGAAGACCTGACCTAATTCTAATGTCGATCTTTCCTATACCGGAAACATGCTTGCGAAGAGAAAGGCTTCCGTACCCGATGGGCTCAGGCACAAAAGGTACAACGATGACAGCCCTGGCCTAACTCTACTGTCAAGTTTTCCTATACTGGAAATATACTTGCAGAGAGAAAGGGTTCAGTACCCGATGGGCTCAGGCGCAAATGGGACAAAGTCAATCAGCTCCAGAACGCCTTGCTCTTAAACGCGTGGTGTAAGACTCGAACTTGGGCGAGAGGTTCACGCTGTTGGTGAACAACACCTCGGCTAAGAAGGCGAAATAGCCAGGGTCCAACTCTTCTATCGAGTTCTTCCTCATCCGGAACCAGGCTCGCGGATGAGAAAAGGTTCAGTACTCGATGGGCACAGGCACAAAACGTCAAATCACCTCGTGCGAAATAGACGTCAAAATTCAATCGTCCCGGCGATGAGTCACTACCCACCCGCCCGACAGATAGGCAGGCTGTCACGGACTAGGGAAGCCTACTGCACAAATTAAAGGCATGACGAAAACGGATGTGCTGGGCCTCGGATGTCCAGACCACAAAATGGCCAACCGAGGTGCAAATAACACAATTTTACTGTGGAACTTGGAGCACAACGTACTTCACGCTCCCCGGCGGAAATCACACGAAATATTCGTTGTGGTTATAAGAGAACGAACAACAAGAAGAAAGTACTAGTGAGTTATACGGTTTGATTTTCATTTTAACACTGACATTGTGTTTTCAAATAATCAAGTTTAGCCTTGATTTGTGACCCAGGGACAGTGCTAAAGTCGGGTAAATTCAAGTAGGAAGCAAGAGGATAATTTAAAAATTCTTGAGATCAACGGGAATTGAACCAGTCCGTTCTAACTGCACCAAATCGCCTGGCAACTAGAGTAAACAGGGTTTTCCCTACTGGACAAACCGTATCTAAAAAAATAATGTGATTTGTCAAGACATCCACACTATGTACTCAAGTCACTGAGAACGGACCAATCGAGACAAAGGCTATTGTAACAACAACGAACGTACAAGTATTGAAGTATCCTCAGTAACACAAACATAGAACATTCATATTCATTCTACAAGGGACAATAGGTCTTCGTGTAAACATAAATAATATATACAGACAGTACAATTTTGCTTTAAATAATTGCTTATGCAAGTAAATTCAAGAAGGAAGCAAGAAGATACATTTTAAAATTTCAAAAGCAAACAACGTGAATTATGAACTTAAAACCAATTTTGAAACACACATTTATCCCGATGGAAACCAAAAGACAAATCATAAATTCAACCTTCATACCAATGTTGTGTTATCAATGTTAGACATGGACACTAACTAAAGAACAAGAGAGACAGTTTACTACGTGTGAAACGAGATGTCTAATAAAAGCAGCAAACAAAAAGAGATTACAAGAACTGTTGGAACAACATCTTCTTCTTCAGCGTTCATCCTCAAAATTCCTGCTGGATCTCTCTTGTAGCAGGACCATGATCCATTCTAGATTTCCAGCAGGATGTAGTTCAGAGAATGGAAATACATTGTGTCGCCGTTTTATTTGTGCTAATGGCCCGACACATCCATCTTCGGCAGGGGAACAACATCTGTGGTGAAGTATATTGAAAAACAGACTGAAATGGTTTGAACACTTATAAGAATGAATCCTTATTGGCCAGCCGCAAGAGCATACAACATGAAAATAAAAACAGCAAGATACAGAGAAAGACCAAGAAGAAGATGGATTGAAGGAGTTACAGATGTTCTGAGATGTTATAATATTATTGCATATCAAGCGACCAAACAAGCCATGGCTCGATCATTATTCAACCCTGCGACATCTTACAGCAAAAACAGAGAAAAGACACTAGAGACTGGCTATTTAAAAAAATATATATTTAGGGGAGTAAACCCCAACAGAAAATCCCAAGGAGAGGTAACCCTAAGGCAGAGAATGGTGTATTAAACCATCTTCTGTAGTCTGCTTGTTTTCAAGCATACTAGCATTGCTTTTCCCCTGTGAACTATTATTCAAAGCCTCCAAGTAGAAATTGATAAAGCAATAAAACTTGCTTGTTTATTTGGGTGGTCTTTGTTCATTCTTTTGCTTATTTCATAAGCCTTCAATGCAGCCATATCTCTCTGCATCTTAAGGGGTTCTACATTTGTAGAAACAACTTGTAGAAAACTGGCAACCAAACCACAGAATAAACAAAAGTCAGTATTGAGCCATGTCAATAAAATAAAAGACAGCTATCACCTCCCAGACAAGAAACAAGAACTGTACAGAGTAGAAAAATGTTTACCACCACATGCAGGTTTTAAATTGCCAGAAATCAAGACACAATTAAGAGATAATGCAATGAAAAATTCTGACCCAATAAGTCTTATGAAAGCAACACAAAAAACAATAGGCACCTACCCAGAACAATGGATTCATGTCTATACTGATGGGTCTGCTTTCAAAGCCACCATCAAAGCAGGTTATGGTGTCTATATAGAATATCCAGACAAAACATCTGATGAATTGTTTGATGCCTGTGGGGAGATATGTTCTAACTATGAAGCTGAAATAACAGCACTAGAAGTTGCATTGTACCACCTGAAGACCATATTTGATGCCTTTCCATCAAAAGTCCAAAACATTGTTATTTTCACAGATTCTATGTCCGCTCTTCAAGCACTAGAATGTGATGGACATTGTAAGCCTGAGCTGGTGGAAATATATCACCATGCCAACCAGCCGCTTACATTTTATGAAGTCAGCATTGCTATGCAGTGGATTTCTGGCCACTCAAACACACCTGGCAATGACAAGGCAGACAGACTAGCAAAGATGGGAGCTCAACAAGAACAGCCATATACACAAACAACCATGCACACAGTTAAAATGATGCTGAAATTTGTGAATAAAGAAAATTGGATGAACAGATGGGTCATGGGAAACACTGGGAGGGAAATCTATAAATATATGACCAGCTCAAATCCTAAAGATAACATCAATCTTCTGGAATAACAACCCTAAACAGGAAGTAGGTGGCTGGAGTAACACCGAGCAAATGTCAAGATAAACAAAAATAGGTAGATGTGTTACCAAAATAAAACATAACACAACCTAACAACAAGATTGTCTGTCCCTGTATCTCGTTGTTAGGTTGTGTTATGTTTTATTTTGGTAACACATCTACCTATTTTTGTTTATCTTGACAGAATGATGTATCCCAATTTATACCACAGGCCTTGTGATGTCCATTGTGACGAACAAATACTGCGTCCCCGGCAGAAATCAAGCGTTACTATCTCTGGCACAGCATAGCAAGAAAGTGATTTTCACAAAAAACGAGTGGTTATCTAGTTTCAGCATGGCCATTTAGAAGTCATTTTAAGGAATAGGCTACCTGTTTGTGCGAGTTCAAATGTCATTTACCTGTGCTGAGCCAACTTTTCCAGAGTTTTTTTCTTGGCTGGCGAATACAAATAATAATTATAGGCCTATGCAAAATGCCCATTGATCAGAGGCACCAGCTAAGGTAACTGGCGTTGTGTGGATCAGGAATAATGCTTATTTAGGTGTGCTTTTTAATGTTGACCCTTTCGTCGTAAGATGGATATCAGTGGTGACACTCGAGAGGAAAGTGATCCTCAGATGGATATCAGTGGTGATACTCGAGAGGAAAGTGATCCTCAGATGGATATCAGTGGTGATACTCTAGAGGAAAGTGATCCTCAGATGGATATCAGTGGTGATACTCGACAGGAAAGTGAGCCTCAGATGGATATCAGTGGTGATACTCGACAGGAAAGTGAGCCTCAGATGGATATCAGTGGTGATACTCGACAGGAAAGTGAGCCTCAGATGGATATCAGTGGTGATACTCGACAGGAAAGTGAGCCTCAGATGGATATCAGTGGTGATACTCGAGAGGAAAGTGGTCCTCAGATGCGGTTGCTGGATATCTAAGCCCATAACAACACGCACAGGCTTTCACGGGGATCTCCTCTCTCACCCGTATTATTCAATGGCAATAACACAGCAGCAGCTCGACAGAAGAGGTAGATCCTAGTGGATCCCAACCTCTGTTTGTCAGACCCTTGCATGTGTTATGTGCTCTAGTGAATAGAAGAACAATGTTGTGCTCTTGTGGTCATTTTGAAGGAAATTTAGACAGAATGAATCTGGATAATTACACTATGAGCTTGTAGTTATGACCCTGACTATCATAATTTTGACAGAATGAACTGTTGACCACCACCTTTTTGAATGTCCAGCGCTGGATGACATCAGGAAAATGTTTCTCCCTCCAGGGTCAGATAAATGGAACACATTATATGGAACAAAACAACAACTCACAAACACATGCATATATCACACAATAGCATTGGGTCAAAGGGCATGAGTCCATGGACAACTGGATCACCAACCAACCAACCAACCCGACAGAAAGAATTTGGATAATTACATTTACACAGGTGAACTAACTACGGTTCTCAGAGCTTTGCAGAAAAATCATGCAGCAAACAGGATTTTAATCAGGCCAACTCAGATGGCACCCAATCGCCTTGCAACTTGAGTCAGCATATCTAAAGTGTGAGGTGATTGGATGCCATCTAAGCAAACCGGGTTCAAAGCCCATTTGCTGCATAATTTTTTTTAAAATAAATCCACAATGCTTCTATATTATTCATTTACACTGAACTCTGAAGAAATTTTTCTGGTGGTATGATATAAGTAATCAAATGGTTGTGTCTGTGGGTCTCACCAATGGCTCACTAGACAAACCAACCATGCAACAGAAAACCTTAGTAGATGACATGCTTTTATATTATTGAAGTTATCTTCTTATAGAAGCTTCATGGCATGTCATCTATACGATCCCGTAGTAGTAACCTTCGATAACAGTTACCATATTGTTCCGACATGCCGACGTTGTGCTTTAACTAGTTACGCGCACGGCGTGGGTGGGCGGAACAACAAAGAAAACTGTCGCAAGGGCCAGAGTTGTGCCCTGATGTCGACGTCCTTTTTGGCGGCATTGGACTCAAAACCCCATCGAGTCAAATGGCTGCTGGAATAGAGGGTGGAGCACTTATGGGAATGCCCCACGTGCTGTGAGGCCGGTTTTATAATCAAGAATCAAATGGTATGTAGATAATAAGGATTCATAACTACAAGTGCATAGTGTGACAAATGCCTGATAGATTAAAGCATTGGTCTCACACCCATGAGGCCCAGGTTTCGACTCCTGTTAGGGACTGGTTTTCAGGGACAGCAAGATCATGCAGCCTTTATTGCACAAGCCACTTGCAACCTCCTTGCAACTAATTAATGGGAAAAATGTAGTATTAGCAGTTTAAAAATAAAAATAACTACAAGCCATATTCTTCAACAAATCATAACCATGAAAACGAGAAATGCATGGAGCAAATGAACTTCTATTGATTTCATGACAGGAAAATGTTATTTTTCTTACGTGCAAATTTATTTTCTAAAAAGTTTGTTATAATTACTATCACAGTCTCATACAACTAGTTATTAACTCCTAAAATACAAGGCACTGCCTAAAGTGACATTCAGCCATCCACAATTGTACTAAATAACACTTGATGTGGCTTTCAGAAACAGCATATTAGTTTCAGACTTGGAACTTGTAATTAAAATGTTAATCTCTTAGTCTTCTATAGTAGGCGCGTCTCAATCAGACATATTTTTATTGTCCACCTCATGGCTATTGCCTCCCCTTAGAATGTGATACCGTGGTTTGTCTTGGTAGTGTGAGTGGTCTAGCTGTGACATCTGCGCCTTTTTGCCTGACACATCAGACTTCAGCAAAGCCTATGGGTCAATTTGACCATCTAACAGATGGGATGCCCAACTCCATCCCCCAAAACTCCTTAGCTTCCTTTTACAACATTCCTGACAGGTAACAGTGTTGCTATTCTTTTCCCCAGGAAAACACGGTTGAAAAATACTCAATTATTTTTATTAATTATTGATTATACTATTTATAGTGAATTTCTATCATTATATAGCTATTTCATTGCAGACCAAGTTTGCAACCTGGAAACAGAAATACAGCGGCTCGTGCTGTGTTCCAGTAATTATAAGCTCATGCTCACAGGCACAAGCTCATAAAAGGCCAACACGTAGAAATATTTTCATGGAATTAGAATTGACTGCATAAAGATAAGCAATATCTCCGACACTTCTGCGCCAATGCATCCAGTGGTACTGTTGACACCGGGATGCAAGGATTGGTCAGTCAAAATGCAGATGCATTGGGGGGGGGGGGGGAAGGGGAGGTCAATGTCCTGATATTGGTAGATGTCATTATGATATGGCGATGCTTACAGTACACATTGAATGTTGAGAAGACAACATTGTGTATGAGAAATAATAAGTGACAACGGAGATACAATTATTCAGAAAGATGGTCAGTGGATCTGTTGTTCATGGGTGGGAACACACAGAATCCCACATGTCTCAGTTGACCCCATTCAAAGTAGGAGTCATTACTCATTGGATAACCAATTTCAACATGTGCTCCTGGGCATGGACAAAAGTTTTGAACACATATCCCATTTGCACAAAGGTAATGTCTCAAGCAAATTTTGAGGAGCACATATTGCTCAAATTTGGACCAGAGCAGTGTTGAGAATTGGACTCTGTTTGCAATGTAGACGGGGAGCAAGTTTTTGTCTTTGATGACATAGAAAACCTAGTGAAACTTGACTGTTGCCATTGCCCAACAAGGCTCATACAGGGAGAATTGGATTAAGTACACAAAGGCACAGAGGGGAATGATGTATTTCATGCACATGATTCTCTGACTGTAAAGTCCCTCATCCAAAATAGGTACTTCTTTGGGTGATAAATGCAGTGGTGAGTTTTCAAAACAAGTCATTCCTCGGCGATGGATTGGAAAGCCATCACAAGTGGATGATGTGACTGCGTAAGAAATGCACAGGTCAAATCCCAGAACACCCCTCGTGTTTTGGTAAAGCAGCACTACACCTAGGGTGTATCAACACTAAGTATAATTCGACTTTCACCGTTGCCCAACATGGATCATACAGAAGACATTAAGTCTGGGACCTTGGGACACAGAGGGTGGCACAGAATGATCTTGCTACATGAGCAATAGCTCGAAGGCTGCGAAGCACCTCCTCCTCAGAAAGGAACATTTTGTGATACAGGCACAGTAGCGGGTCATCTCGTAACATATACTCCCTCTGAGTAGAAGGTTTCTTCAATATCTCGTAACATATACTCCCTCTGAGTAGAAGGTTTGTTCAATATCTCGTAACATATACTCCCTCTGAGTAGACTAATAATGTATTATTATAATAATGTTCAATATGTATTCAGCCAAAAGCTGAAGTTTCCTGTGAATGAAAGGAAGCTCAGAGAAACCACCCAACTGCACATAGGAAGTAAAAGCAATTTTTTTGCAATTCCTGGGGTTAGTGGTAAACAGCAAACAAACATGCCACAAAATATTCTGACTATTTACCCAGGTAGATAACCCTCAGAGGCCATAGTGGCACAATGACCTGTATCACGACCTTATTATCTTTGAGGGTCATACATTATCATATAGCAAACTGGACTCGCAATTCACAATTAATCATTTGGTAACATTATTTATTTTTATTAACAGACCAAGTCAATAAATCAAGTAAAGAATATGGATTAGATATAAACATTTTAAAAAACCATGATATTAGAAAAATCACAGAAGAATAGAAAAATCACAGAAGAACAGGTGTTAAACATAAAAATACATGGAGAAAGACTACAACAAGTAGAACATTATCAATATCTCTGACCAATAATCACAAATGATGGCAGATGTGAAACAGAATTTTAAGGAGAATAGGAATGGCTAAAAGTACTTTCAATGGCATGAGGAAAATATTAACATCTAAACAAATTATAAACAAGCTAAAAATGAGAATTATAAAATGAAAAATCTATTCTATATTAATGTATGGCTCAGGAACATGGACAACAAACAACTAGAAGACACAAATGTCTTTGAGATGTGAATATGTAGAAGAATAGGGAGAACATCATGGAAAGAGAAGACAACAAAGTGGTTCTAACAACACTTCGTATGAAGAAAGAATTATTGAAGGAAATAAAGATCAAACAAATACAACATTTTGGACACATTAAAAGAAATATTAAACCTTCTTGAAGACCTTACTAGAGGGTAAAGTAAAGGGGAAGTGAACAAGTAGTAGGCATATACAAGTGAGAGAATAACATCACAAAATGGACAAGTTACAGTCTAGCAGTGTGTACCACCTAGACAAGAGGCATAGAATGTTTGAGGTTTGTTGATGGAACTTAATGATGATGAAAATTAAATTTTTATTTGCATATGGAGTCCACACCTCTCAACAGAGCAGTATTCTGTCTGTCAAAAGCATAAGTCAGTTCACATAAATCTATAATTTTAGCAGTAGTCCACAAGGATATCAGAAAAAAATGCACTCTTCAAACCCGTAAATCACAAACATAAGGCACATGGCTTGAACACATTGCAAGAGATTCATAAATAACACATTCACAAAAATGTGAAACAAAAATCACATCCAAAATTTGTAAATGGTTTTTCAATAATAGTATTGCCAGAAGTATTGTCAACAATTAACAACAGATATACATTTTTTTATAAATAGATAAGAATATTTCAATAGTACATCATTAATTCGAATATTATTTTATAAGTGATAATCTTTGTCTTTGTCTGGTCATCCTAGAAACGTTTTAACTTGTTGTTTTGTTTGAGATTTCTTTTGCTTTAAGCGATCATCAATTGCTAGAAAATGGACAAACAAAGAGTAAAAACAATAAAATAAAATGTATAAACACTTATTAATTTGTAAATTCTTGAACTTTATCTTTTTCAGATCAATCAATCAATTATCCTACCCTCCTCTCTCTCTCTATCCATCCATCCATTGATCGATCCATCTATCTAAAATAGTTAATCAATGATAAAGGTATATCTTCTTCTTGGGGTGCAAAGGGAATGCATTGATCTCAGCGGAACCAGGGTTAGCAGATAACTAAGATTCCAAATGTACCTCCTCACGGTGCACCCTGGAAACAGAAGTACAGCAGCTCGAGCTGATTCTGGACAAATCATTTGGGAATCGTGTCCGAGAATGTGGATGTAGCAGGTGGAAAGAGATTTGAACGCATAAGAGACAGACAATATCTCCGACACCACTAGCACCATCACCTACAGTGTCACTGTTGACACACAGTGATATTAATCAGTCCAGTCTAAACATTGGAGGGGCGGCCAATAGAAAAGTCACGAAAAGTTAGATGCATAGTGGAAAACGAGTAGATTTCATACCGAGTACAATGAAAGGGCAGAACAGCGCCAACTGCAAATAGAAAGTGAAAACGTTCCAAGGAAATAGGAACTAGAAGCTCTGTTAGCTCAAGACGAGCTTGTAGTTATCTGTGATCATTATGGGCAGAGATCCAGACCCAATCATGGGTGCCCGGCATGGCACGAAGACCTGGCCTAACTCTAATGTCAAGCTTCCTATACCGGAAATACACTTGCAGAGAGAAATGATTCAGTACCCGATGGGCTCAGGCGCTATTGAGACAAGGTCGCTCAGATCGAGAACGCCTTGCTCTCAAACGCGTGATGTGAGACTCGAACTTGGGTGGGGTGTTCACGAAGTCGGTGAACGACAGCTCGACTAAGAAGGCGAAAAAGCCAGGGTCCAACTCTTCTGTTGAGTTCTTCCTCTTACGGAATCAGGCTCATGGATGAGAAACAGTTTAGTACCCGATGGGCCCAGGCACAGTACGTCCAATTACACGAGACAAGTTCATAGACGGTGGAACACCTTGTGCGAGATATACGTGAATAACAATCGTCTGAAGATTCACCACACACCTGCGTGCCTTGCGACAGACATGGAGGCTGTCACAGGCTAGGGTAGCACACCCGAATTGTCAAGGCATGCCGAAATCAGATGTGCTAGGATTACAAGGCGCATAACGGTGGCACAACGTAATCCCTCTCTCGGCGGAAATCACACGGAAATCCAACCGAGCTGATTACAATGGAGCAAACGCAACCAAAAAAAATCTTCTTCATGGTAGCAGAATTGTGACCGTTACTAAGCAATTGTGTGACAACAATAAATAGGTTACATTTGGTTTTTTTCTTTTTCTTTCTGAGAGGAGTGGGAACACTACTAGAAATTATCTAGCCATCGTTTTCAGTCTTTCCCTTCTAGGTCAAAGATTGGAATAACGGAACAAGGAGAAAATTTCAAAATTCGAGTTAAGCCTGTTATTATCAACGTGAATCGAGTTGAAATAGATGCCATTTTAATAAAATACTTAAGGATTGTTTTTATAATCATGTGGAATTATTTAGAATTACTTAATAATCTCAAAATAGATATGGAAAATGTTAGTTTGGTTATAAAATAGATATGGAAAATGTTAGTTTGGTTATAAAATAGATATGGAAAATGTTAGTTTGGTTATAAAATGACAGTGCAACATTAGGTGTGTACATCGTGCATTGAATTTACATCACGTTGTTTGTGAAGTGAGTCAAGAAAAATTCTTAACTCTACTCAAGATTAGATCGAAGGTTAGCGACATCTAAGTGTTTATTTTGGTTATATCAGTTTGGTTATGAAATAACTTTATAAATTTAATTAGAAATAATATAGGTATAGTAATTTTTGAAAGTATAAATTGGTAATTGTCGGACAAAAACACTTGAGTCAGTCATTTAAAAAATATATTTTAATGCATTTTTCATTATACAATTTAAAAAGAAACACCCCACCATGCGGGGGTGCATGTTACGTAATGTATATTCAGCCTAGTAACGGCTAAAGGGCTTCCTCGTATTTTAAGAGTTAAAAGATTAGCCAGCCGCCTCCTAAGAGTATTGCCAACTATTTCAACATAGTGGTTGTATATACCTGTATATATTAAAAACATTTTCTCTGAAATTATCTGAAATCAATAAGGGTGAGCACTCATAGTCAGGATTAAGAGGTGATGTTCTAATTTTTTTCACGTTAACTCATTTTCTATATTAATTCTCAGGCGGACACCTCCTTATTGACTGTCCTTCCATCTCAACTACCAAGAAAAACTTTTAGACACCCTTAACAGTCACTAAGTCACTGTATATATCACTAAGTCAACTTCAGAAAATCTAGTTTTAAGGTATTATGCTGCCAAGAGTAAAACTTCTCAGTAGAAATTGGATATCAACAACAATAATAGCATTCATTCTCATACTCTTGCTAGTTAGCAGAGGATGTTGTTCGAAGAATGCAATGTGTTGTCATGGTTTACAGTTTGGTTATTAATTCTGTACCTTTCAGTCTGACACATCCAACTTCAGCATGTTTCAGATACAGCTCTGCCATCTTATCATTAACATGCAAGACGAATAAAGTCCTAATTATTGTAATACCTAGTTTCCTTTTAATCTTCTTAAGTTCCTTGTATTCATCAGACAGCCATAGCTTGTAGTGTGGCAACAGTCTGTTGAGTTTAATGTATTAGAAATATAAAATATTGCAATCAAATACATCATAATAATTAACCTTTCTATCACTACAAAGACCAGGTCTTCAACAAACGTCTATCTTTTGGCACCCCTCGTATTGATATTATTCTGATTAATGTCCAAAAAATCTAATGCCACAGATTTTTTGAGCAGGTCATGTATGTCAAATCAGAGATATATGATCTTATTGTGGTCAAAATAAGTGCTACAAGATTTTGCTAAAGATCTTGCTTAAAACAAAAAGACATAATCCATGATACATGGAAAGGAACTGCATGAAACAAAGCTAGATTGCATTCATTCTTAAGGTAGAAAAAGGCACGGAAGCTTGTGAAGAAAGAAAAAATACAGTTGCTCAACAGCAAAGACAAGCTAAAAAAGACATGGGCAGATCAAATACCACCTTAAGTGGTTTACACCATACCCGGCTCCTTCAAGGACCTTTTGAGCCAGCAAAAGGCTTATTAGTCACCTACAATTTTATAGACAAGGGCATAAATTTAGCAGAATTTTTATAAAGTTAGGTAGTTAGTCATTGGATCATCATCACTGCACTCCAAACAAGTCCATAGGTGCTCAGATCTCTCCTTGAGTGTATCCACCATTACACATTGACTGACAGTCCCAGTACATTGTTAATTTACCATCATTCTTTCTCGCCCATGAAACTGGTCTTTTCTAACGACAACATATTTCAAAACAAGCACCTTATTCTAGTCATGGAACAACAGTCTTATACAGTTTACAGAAAAACACTTATACAGATATGTGTTTGTGCATTTTTCCGTAATGCATTCAAAATATCTTCCCGATCCATCGCTCTACCAACAGCCGTAGTAGCAGCGTGTGCAACCAACCTATCTGCTCTCTCATTACCACGGACTCTCGCAAGTCCCGGTACAAAAAATAAAAGTCACTTTTCCCACACAGTTGTTCTTCACTGCATCGAGCCATGGTTCCTGAATGTACCCCGCCTGCACTTTCACAATTATGTTCATCGAGTAGATCTACTTTATAAAGTAGATGTAACAAATGGTCATAATCACTTGTGATTGACGGACATATTTTCATGTCATTCGTTATTTCTTTACGTTCTTATCCTTACTATACTTCTTATATTCATTTTAAACTTATCCTTTTATGTTCATTTATAACTTTACTCAAAGTGTTTCTTTGTCTTGTCCTTTTTTCATTCAGGTTCCAAAAACAATGCCTGTTTTGCAATGTCTGCTGTAATTCTAGATTATATGTCCTATCAAAAACCAGCACCCTTTCTTAAGTTTCTTGAAGCTGATGCTACAATACTATTTCAAAACAATTACTCTATGCATGCATCCATTTAAAGGATATTGCTTTATCGTTGGCCCTACGCATGCAGTTGCATCTGTGGGTCTAACTAATGGCCCACTAGAAAAACTACCTATGCAACAGAAAAACTTAATAGATAACATGTCGTTATATTGAGGTTCTTATGGAAGCTTTGTAGCATGTCATCTATACAATTATAGACCCCCTCTGAATAGAAGGTTTCTTCAATAGGCATTGCACTAAACTGAAAACAAGTCTCCTGGGTATTAAAGAAAGCTCAGAAAAACCACCACACTGCACATAGGAAGTAAGAGCTAATCGCTTGCAATTCCTGGAGTTCTCAAACAAATAAACAACATCATTGGCTTTTTTTTTGGTTCTCCATATGAAACAAGAAACACCAAGCTAAAGCTATTCAACTTCTGTATCAGCACAGTATTAACGTATGGAAGTGAAAGCTGGAAATCAACTCAAGCAACATACCAAAAATTAAACAGCTTCGAAAACAAATGTCTCCGGAAACTGATGAAGATAAAATGGAGCGATTTCATCACAAATAGTTTGGCAATCAAAGACTGATTACGTAAAAGAAAAAATTTGCTTGGAAAAAAATTTAATTTCACTTCCTGCTTAAAAAGTAGACCCTTATTTTGGGATAGAACCAAAACATCATTTAGGACATTTTTAAGGGAGATAAATTGTTTTCTTTGTGTAAATTATGAGGATAAATAACTTTTCTGTGTATGACCCACCCATAGCAAGGATCACTGGGCAAATAACCTGCCACATGTTTGTACGACAGCTTTCCATATGAAGGATACAGTGCTCTGTCAGAAACAAAAAATATAATAATAGGGGTTACTGAACATCAATAATACAGCACATTGATATGAAAGTCTAGTAACAAAAGGTTACTTACTGAACATCAATAATACAGCATGTTGATATGAAAACTTGTAACAGAAGGTTACTGAACATCAATAAAACAGCATGTTGATATGAAAACTTGTAACAGAAGGTTACTTACTGAACATCAATAATACAGCACATTGATATGAAAGTCTAGTAACAGAAAGTTACTGAACATCAATAATACAAAACGTTGATATTAAAGTCTAGTAACAGAAGGTTACTGAACATCAATAATACAGCATATTGATATGAAAGTCTAGTTGTAGGTTTGTTTTGCGTTCGCTCCATTGTAACCATCACGGATATCCATGTGATTTCCGCCTGGAGCGTGATTACGTTGTGCCACCGTTATGCGCCTTGTAGGCCTAACACATCCGATTTCGGCATGCCTTGACAATTCGGGTGGGCTACCCTTAGCCTGTGACAGCCTCTATATCTGTCTCCAGGCACGCGTAGTGGCGACTCTTCGCCCAGACGATTTTTGCTCTCGTCTGACTCGCACGAGGTGTTCCACTGTCTATGAACTCGCCTCGTGTAATTGGACGTGCTGTGCCTGTGCCCATTGGGTACTGAACCGTTTCTCATCCATGAGCCTGGTTCCTTAAGGGGAAGAACTCAACAGAGGAGTTGGACCCTGGCTCTTTCGCCCTCTTAGCCGAGGTGTCATTCACTGACATTGTGTACCCCTTGTCCGAGTCTCACACCACGCGTTTGAGAGCAAGGCGTTCTCGAGCTGAGAGTCCTTGTCCCAATAGTGCCTGAGCCCATCAGGTACTGAACCCTTTCTCTCTTCAAGTGTATTTCCGGTGTAGGAAAACCTGACAGTAGAGTTGGGCCAGGGCTAAATCGTTGTCCCTTTTGTGCCTGAGCCCATCGGGTACGGAACCCTTTCTCTCTGCAAATGTACTTCCGGTATAGGAAACCTTGACAGTAGAGTTGGACCAGGACTACCATCGTTGTTCCTTTCTTGCCTAAGCCCATCGGGAACAGAACCCTTTCTCTTCGCGAGCATATTTCCGGTTTAGGAAGGTTCGAAATTAGAGTTGGATTAGGTCTTCTTGCTTTACCAGCCACCAATGGATGGGTCTGGGTCTCTGTCTGTAAGGAACACAGGTAACAAGATGCTTGTCTCGAGCTGACGGAGCTTGTAGTTCACCTTTCCTAGAGACTTTTCACTTTCTATTTGCAGTTCGCGCTGCCCTCTAGCGCTGTTCTGCCCTTTCATTGTTTCATTGTACTCAATATGAAATCTATTTGTCTCTCCATGCATCTACCTTTACGTGCATTTTACATTGGCCGCCCCTCCAATGTTCGGACTGGACTGACTAGCTTCACTGTATGTCGACAGTGTGGCTATATGTGGTGATGCTGGTGGTGTCGGAGATATTGTCTGTCTCTTGTGCAGTCAAATCTCTTTCCATCTGCTACCTCCACATTCTCAGACACGATCCCCAAATGATTTGGCCAGAATCAGCTCGAGCTGCTGTATTTCTGTTTCCAGGGTGCACCGCGTGGAGGTACATTTGGGATCTTGGTTATCTGCTAACCGTGGGTCCACCTAGAGCAACGCGTTCCCTTTGCACCCCTGAAAGTCTAGTAACAGAAGGTTCCTTACTGAACATCAATAATACAGCATATTGATATGAAAGTCTAGTAACAGAAGGTTACTGAACATCAATAATACAGTAGTAAAATAAAAGTAAAGTAACCCATAGCATTTATTAATGTCGTAGGGGTGTGAGATGTTAGCGATCTCACATTTCACAGGCTCTGCAAATGAGGGCCGTAGCCATCTCCTCTCCCTCGCAGTCTTTACTTCCCGGATTAATCCGGTACCCATTTAAGGCTGGGTCGACCTGGGAGCCGTTGCGATCTGAAAACATTTCCGCCTCAACTGGGGAATGAACCCAGGACCACTCATATGCCAAGCCAGTGCGCTAACCACTGCGCTAACGCGGCTCCCGATAATAATACAGTATGTTGATATGAAAGTCTAGTAACAGAAGATTACTCAACATCAATAATACAGCACGTTGATATGAAAGTCTAATAACAGAAGATTACTGAACATCAATAATACAGCATGTTGATATGAAAGTCTAGTAACAGAAGGTTACTGAACATCAATAATACAGCACGTTGATATGAAAGTCTAGTAACAGAAGGTTACTGAACATCAATAATACAGCACGTTGATATGAAAGTCTAGTAACACAGACTTCTTCTGCTATTTGATTAATATCTTTGGGTATTTGGGCTCTTTGTTACCTCTAATATTTTATGGTAGTGTGTCCTGATATAACCTATTAGACTGTCCGCTGGTTGAAAGGGGCACGCCTCTCCAAAAGAGAGCCAAACTCATGAACTGCCTACCTAGCTTCTGCTATCAATTATTATACATCTAGCTTGATATTGGTCATTGATGATGATGAAATAATCCCTTTAGTTGTGAGCAGGTAGCTCTTAATAGCCCATTGCCGTTCTGACAAAAGCATAGGTCCTCAGCTGAGTAATCGAGGTGACACTAAAACACATATGGTTTGTTGTCTCAAAGGTATAATTGTCTCAAAGGTATAATTGTCTCAAAGGTATAATTGTCTCAAAGGTATAATTGTCTCAAAGGTATAATTGTCTCAAAGGTATAATTGTCTCAAAAGTATAATTGTCTCAAAAGTATAATTGTCTCGAAGATATAATTGTCTCGAAGGTATAATTGTCTCAAAGGTATAATTGTCTCAAAGGTATAATTGTCTCAAAGGTATAATTGTCTCAAAGGTATAATTGTCTCAAAGGTATAATTGTGTTGATGGGTTTATGGATGTATGTTTAGTTCCAAAAGGGAGGCAGTCCAGTGTAGCACTATCATCATGTCCTGCCAAGAGGGAGAATATATGTCTGGGCCACCTAGTTTATCATTCGTCTGAACTGTTGACCCAACTAAAGTGATGGCATAACTAGCAATCCCCTCCACATAGAATAGAAGTCTGCCGCAAAAGATCAAAGGAGCAATATTTTCTGGCTTGTATCTCTCCTTCATTCATGGGGAACATTTGAAAGAACATCAAAAGTAAGAAATTGAAGCAAGACATTCAGTGACAATGCCTGTTCCACAGTTGACAGATTGTCAGCCCATCGCCATCTCCCAACTTTTCTTAGTTGCCTCCTACGACATACCTTAAAAGAAGACAGTGGTCCTATTCTTTGCACCCTAAACTAGAAGTCCAGGCTCCAATTGTCACAAGGATGATTTCTGCTCCTGTATGGAGTGGTTTGTTTTAGGTCGTTGTGGGTTTCCCACAATTTGTTTTGCTGAGAACACTCCTGTGGGTCAGATAGTTGTTCTGTGAACAGGAAAGCTGAGCAAGTCCTGCAGTATATGTTCTGGTGTCTGTGAAAAGTACTACTTGTATTGTACCTTTCACTTCAATTCAAAATGTGGAATTGGCATAATATTTCCCACATGAAAAAAATCTCAATCTCACTCCAAAATGCATATTGCTAGTTCTTAGTTAAATGCCCATGTGTTGCCATAGGGGGAGCAAAGAATAAGAACACTGCTAGCTACCATGCAAGCTGTAAAAGTCAACTAAAGAGGTTGAGTATGAGGTCTGAGTACCTACCCAATGATTTCCATTGTGATGAAACCTGTTAAAGACTCATGCTGGGACTGATTGGAAAAAATCTACCTCTTTATCTGCAGCATGCTTTGAGAAATCCAAGTCCAAAGTCCCCTACAGAGCAGAAGACTGTCCAGCTTGTCACATTCCATCTAAAGTTATAGAAGACTGTCCAGCTTGTCACATTCCATCTAAAGTTATAGAAGACTGTCCAGCTTGTCACATTCCATCTAAAGTTATAGAAGACTGTCCAGCTTGTCACATTCCATCTAAAGTTATAGAAGACTGTCCAGCTTGTCACATTCCATCTAAAGTTATAGAAGACTGTCCAGCTTGTCATATTCCATCTCAAGTCAGACTTTTCAGCTTGAACATTCCATCTAACGTTATAGAAGACTGTCCAAGTCTAATTCTGCAGAAACATACTTCAACATCAGGGCACAACTCTGGCCTTTGTGACAGGTTTCTTTGTTGTTCTGCCCACCCACGCTGTGCCCGTCCACAAACTGAGGGTTGAAGAAGCTCTAATGTTGTATTTATGTCTAACAGATATTTCAGAATATACTGGACAGCGAGTTGTTGTTCACCTTTACAAGAATTCCCATTCAGCAGCGAAAAGTTATTGGTATGTGTGCTAGGCAGGAATTTCTTGATAACTATTGTAAGGAATTGTATAAATCGTAAATTATATCAACTTTCATTAGACGGGCTTGTGCACACATAATTTTTGCCTTTCCTGTTGAAGAAAACACTGCACAAGACAATCGCAATCTCCATCCATATAGCATGTCGCTTCCCGGAAAGTGGTATATTCAGAATATTGTTGACAACATGAGCTTGCATTCCGCCATTTTGATTGCATACAGATGTTGTCACAGTTGTATTATTGATAATTTCACCATGTGTTTATCGATGATTGCCTTCCTCACTAAACTCTTTAGTTAAAGCACAACATCAGCCTGTCGGAACAACATGGTAACTGTTATCGAAGGTTATGACTACGGGATCCTCAGGAAAAAAACGAAATCACAAGTACATCAGAGTAACTGTGACCTCTCATGATGCCATCTTTAACAGGAAGATCTTTTAAAGTAATTTTTTGGAAAGTCCAGAAGATCATGCAATCAACACCTGACCGGGACTCTGAGTCTACATACACTGGGATAACTGCTGGAACAGAGGGCAGAGTACTTATGGGAATGCCCGACGTGCTGTGAAGGCAGTTTATAATGAAGAATCAAGACTGTCCAGCCTGTAACATTGCATCCAAGTCATATAAGACTGTCCAGCTTGTAACATTGCATCCTAAGATATATAAGACTGTCCAGCCTGTAACATTGCATCCTAAGTCATATAAGACTGTCCAGCTTGTAACATTGCATCCTAAGTCATATAAGACTGTCCAGCTTGTAAAATTGCATCCTAAATCATATAAGACTGTCCAGCTTGTAAAATTGCATCCTAAGTCATATCGAGTCAAATGGTCATCTAGTACTCATAAAAGCTCTGGAAAGTGTCCCTGTCAAAAAGAACGTCAGAGAAACACTGATTTGGACATGAAAGAAAAACTCCACTGCTTGGGATAGGGAACATGAATGACAAAGTCTCAGGTTCCATCATCAACTCTCAGGTTCCATCATTGACTCTCAGGTTCCATAATCAACTCTCATGTTCCATCATTGACTCTCAGGTTCCATCATCGACTCTCAGGTTCCATCATTGATTCTTAGATCTGTGATTTTCAGCCTGATAATTGCAACTTTTCACACTTTTTGTTACTTTCATCTGCTAGTGGAGAAGTCAAACTCACCCCAACTCTTGCTTAGTCACCTCTAACAACATGCATAGAAGATAGGCAGTATTAATATTTTGTGCCTCCCTTCTAGGTATAAGCAGCAGGTGTTTTCTTTAGAGGTGTTTAATTCAAAATGAGTAAAACATTCATTTATATTTAAGCAACTGTTATTAATTTGCACACTTTTTCAATGTGCGATATTACATACCTTTCAAGAGCATTACGACCGACATCAATTCCTAAAGCTGCCATTTTTGTCTGCACAGCTTTAAACTCTTTAGTGACTGGAGTCTCTGTTTTAGACTGAGATATAAAAAGTTGTGTAACAATAAATCAACAATTTGGAAAATACTTTTAGTGGGTCAAAGCAGCATTACCACAGATAACTCTAAATATTTTCAAATCAAACATAGAAATGCTAAAAAATATGTATATGGAAATTCTAAAATATATGTATATAGAAATGTTAAAATATATGTATATTAAGTTGCTTGTGAATAGTTGAACAAATATTCAACTTAGTATAGTGTATTATTTTTCACACATTGCTAACAGGAAGCCGATGAGAGTGGTGTGAGGCCTCATAAAATATGGTAGTAAGCTGGTCACAGCCGCTCTGCATTCAATCAATCAATCAAGTGCCATGTTGAATGGTGTATGCGATCATGTTTCTCCACGACTGTGTCTCCTGTGTTGTCAATAAACTCGGTTGGTGAACTTCTACCGTGCCATAGAAGAAGTACCATGCTCTGCAGTACTTCTGATGATGACAAATGTATACTACATCGAATCACGTTTTAAAATGGGTACAAATTAAAAATGATCACCGGACGAGTCTATTCCCATCAAATAGCATATCGAATTGAAAACATTGATAATATTAATCATCATCAGGTGCCATGACGGCTGGCGTCGGTGATCATGGTTCTCCACAGCTCTCTATCTCCAGTAATATGTGTCAGAATTGTTGTCGTTTCCCTGCTGTGCCAGGTTGTTATGGTAATATTTTCTCATGTTTTCACCCTCTGTCTCTGTTGCCTTCAATCTTGCCTGTTGTGACTATGTTCTACAAACCTCATTGTCTCATAACATGGCCAAAAATGAAAATTGATTTTTCCTATATCGCAGCTAAGCTGTAAACCACAACACAATGCATTCTGTTCTCTGAGCACATCCTACTAATCTGCAGGGGTTTGAGTGTGATTGCAGAAGAACTGCTATTTTATTTACTGAGCTGTTCTTCTTATGCTCCAAGCTATGTTGTGTTGGTTATACCTACTGTGTTTGTCCACACCCTTCTATCTCATGTGCTGGCAATCAATAATTTTATATAGTAATGTTTCCCTATGAACAATGCCAAGCTGTTCAACACATTATCTCTTGGTTTTCTCTTGCCCCTCTTGCTTGTGAGCTTTCCTGTTGTCATGTGTTCCACAATTTCCTCTTCTCATGACATGTCCAAAGAATGTGGAAATCTATTCTGCTGATTGTCCATGATTCACACTAGACATAAGGATTGGTTCAATATAACTTCCAAGAATTCTCTTTCTTACTTTCTTACCTCAGCTAATAATGATGCTCCACATCTTGTGAAATCAGTCCTTTGTTCTCTTCTATACGAATTAAAATCCCACAATAATAATACATAGATGTCAACTCCCCGTAAATAGCCATATTTTTTACGGTTTCTTCCAAGATTTATGGCTGTATGTTTTTTAGTCCCAACTGGTTGACACCTATGATAATATAACAGACAAAAGTTGAAAACGGCTTAATGAAATTGTTCTAATCTCTAAAGCACACAGGAAAATGCACATAATCAACCCAAAGTCCTTTATTAAGAATAAAACATGACACATATCCGGTAAAGATTGGCACTGTCCATAATCAAACAATAGAGCTAATTGGAATACATGCCGTACATTTATTCATCATGTGTTCTTGATAAAGACCTTTTTTGTCAAAATGTTAACTTGTCTGCACTTTCCTGTCTGTTAATAGTAAATTAGAAAAACTTCATTACTCAGTTTTCTATTTTCGCCTGTCAGATTTCAGTTTTGCTGCAGTTGTTATCTATTATAGAATCATAATTTAAGTATTACCTCTGAATTTTGAGAATGAAAACAATCAGTTCGTTTTTTGACAGCAGAGCTTGCATATTTGATTACACGCGTTTTGGCAGAGGACCTTCTAGATTTGATTGCACGTGTTTTTCTGGTAATTGATAAGTTTGCTCCTTTGATCTTTGTGAGAGTTGCATTTTCTATTAAAATAATGAAATAAATTTGGATTAAAATATGTGCCGGGAGTGATTTACATTCAGTAACCTGAATACTGCCTGTTGTGTCACTATTCTTCATATTTTTCTGCGCATGTTTAAAAAATCCCTGATGGTTACAGGATTAATGTAGAGCATGAAATATGCTGTCATGATTTCCAGCCTGGATGCAATTTCTGCATCATCTAGCCTGACATATTCTTCATATCCAAATTCAGCATTTCAGTTTGATTAGGATTTTCTACAAGATGGGATAGATAACCCATGTCAAACCATCCTTAGTAACCTCTTATGATATGCATGGCGTACATAATTTTACTATTCTTTGGTTCTCTTTCGGTCCACTGTTACACACAGGGGACACTAAATGGTAAAGATTAATATATGTATGGTAGTTTGTAAAAAGTGTAACAACAGACAAAAACGGTGTTTCAACATAAACAGTCTTTATCAAGTGCTCTTTATCAAAGATACAGGATGAGTACTTACAAGCAGCCATGAGCAAATTACACTGGATTGCCAAGTAAACTTAAAAATTATATATGCAACATCCGAGTTTGAGAATTCACTTCATGTTGATATCTCTTTGCACTTTAAATCATGCTGAAATAAAAGTACTTGAAGAAAAGGCTAGAGGATTGATTTTATTGTACTTGGATTACCTCATATGTACTTCATCTCTCTCAATGAAGTGACATGCTACCTGCCAAGATTATCACTCATCCCATAACACGATAACTTCAACCAATAATTTCCAGGGGTGCCCGAAAAAGTCTACTTTGTAAACAAGACTTTACAAATTGGATTAGAATGTTTTAATTTGAAATAGCACAAAGCGAACAGGATAACCACTACACCAGGAAGATCCTGTTAAAGTAAAACTTAAAACTGCCAAAGTCAGATGTGCCATGTGATTTGTGCAAATAAAATTATGACACTGCATTAATCTCCATTCTCCGGACTACATCCTGCTAAGCATCTAGTAAGATTACTGTCCTGTTACAAGAGAGATCCAGTGGGACCTTATCCTTTAACTTTTTTGTATACGTGAACTAAACAAGTTTTTTTTACAGGTTTTTACTTGCTTATAGTGCAGATGTTTGTCCCACGAGGTTCTACAAGCCCATGACAATGATAAACTGCTAGACATGAAGGAAGTCATACGAGAAGTAAGCATCCAAAGAAGTATTGCAGTTGATACCATCCCACTGTGGCATACCAGTAAATGAAATGGCATATATACTTGCAATTTTGTTATTGCGCACACAATTTTGTTATTGTTCACACAATTTTGTTATTGCTCACACAATTTTGTTATTGCGCACACAATTTTGTTATTGTTCACACAATTTTGTTATTGTGCACACAATTTTGTTATTGCTCACACAATTTTGTTATTGTTCACACAATTTTGATCTTGATCATACTACACAAATTGGATCAATTTACCTGCAGAAGACGGATGTGTTGGGCCATTGGCGTAAATAAAACGGCAACACAACGCATTTCCATTCTCTGGACTACATCCAACTGGAAATCTTGTAAGACCATTGTCCTGTTACAAGAGATATCCAGTGGGAATTTGAGAATGAACGCTGAATAAGAAGAAGAAGGATCAATTGACATCCTTCTTGTGATGCCTGTTGCAGGGATTGTTTTTATTATTTACTTAGAGATGTTTCGAAAATACTATAATTTGTCTGTCTCATTTGTTGTTTTATTATTAAATGTCTGTTCAGACAAAGATCTCATTACATCAACTTACATATCTGTCAGCTTATTTTTTTCATAAACCCGTATCTTTAACAATTTAGAGTGGAAGAAGCAGAGGAGGGCAAATAAAGACATGGACAGACAACATCAAGGAATGGACAGGGCAAGATATTTCCACACTCATCCGCATCGCTGAGGATAGAATTCGCTGGAGGACTCAGTGTGCTGAGGCATCCAATGTGGTACCCCTACGACCCTGAAGGGATATGGGTTTATTGATTGATCTTTAACAATTTATTTCCGTATTTCAATAAAAAATTCCTGTAATAAGCACCCAAAAAAAATTGTTTATTGCCCTTCAATATGATTGATGTGAGATAAAAACATCTGCATTAGTAATACTTACAAGGAAATTTAACATCAAGTGATTTTTTTTTTGTTAATAAAAAAAAATTAATAAAAACTTCAAAAATTTTGGTTGGGGTAGGGAGAGTCCATATTAATATGAAAAATTCGTACTAGTTGACACCTATGAAATCACAACCTCGATTAACTCTGCTTCAGGCGCCTAGTTAATGGCTGTCCGTAATCTCTTTAATCTTGGTTCTAATAGTGAATGTTGTACTGTAATATAATCTCTACCACTCTCAAGTATTACTTTTTCTCTAAAAAAAGGTCATAGATATCACAAAACCCAATTTCAACAATTACACGAGTGCCACCAGCGTAAACAACTTCATCATCAACTTCAGCATAATCAGATATCATTGACTTCATTTGAAGGTCAGAGATTTACAAAATATATAGTAAATACCTTTCTTAAAACTTTCTTCAAAGAACTTTAGTTTAGAATTATCATTTTTCTGTGGAGCCGGACCAGTCTGTCTTGAACTGGATAAACTTGAAAAACTAATCAAAGAAATCAATAATTGTGGAATTAGTGACAACACAATATTTAATTTATATAAAACACTTCAAAAGGCAAATATAAAGATGCCCGTGTTTGCCAGGGCCCGAAAGGGGAGCAAAGAATAACAACACTGTTTACCTTCCATGCATGTCGTAAAAGGTGACTAAGGAGGTTATGGGATGGAGTTGGCTGTTCCATCCCATATAGGGTCAGTGACCCAAAGCTATGCTGAAGTCGGATGTGTCAGACCAAAAGGCGCAGATATCGCAGCAATGCTGTAAACCATGACACAACACATTCCGTTCTCCGGGCTACATCTTGCTAATCTGCAGGAGTTTGAGAACGAACACAGAAGAAGAAATATAAAGAGATGAGCTTTATATTCTTCCTCTTCTGCGTTTAGGATTCTTTTGGTCTTGGTAGATCTTCAGGCTAGTTATCAGGACGAAGCTCCCAGTCTTCTACAGGTCAGAGTGGGTGCCCAGAGTTTTTGCCTTAGCTCAGTCCAGTGTGACCATGTCTTGCCTTGAATCCCATTGAAACTTGAAAGTCTTGGAGTACATGTTCAGGAGTTTGTATTCTTTTTCCACATTAAGTTTAATCCATTCAATCCCTTAGCTGCATAAATTATTAGCTATATATATATTACCGTAGCGGCAGTCATTTTGATTGATCTCTGTTACTGGTTCCATGTGAATATACATGCTAAATTTAGCGCTGACGTGATTACCAGAAATGGCGGTTTCCAGTGTTGTTTTCCGATTCTTTCTAACAGCTGTCATTTCCGAACTGCACAAGGTTTATTATACAAGTAAATTTTTTTAAGTAGGAAGCCAGAGGACAATTTTTAAAAATTCTTGAGACTAACGGGAATTGAACCAGTCCGTACTACGGCACCAAATCGCCTAGCAACAATTGCACACGCGTTTTTCAGTACTTGACCAACCGCATCTCCATAAAAGATCTCCATAAATGACATTTGAAAGGCTTGATGAAATCGCATCTTTTATGGAGATGCGGTTAGTCAAGTACTGAAAAACGCGTGTGCAATTGTTGCTAGGCGATTTGGTGCCGTAGAACGGACTGGTTCAATTCCCGTTAGTCTCAAGAAGGTTTATTATGACCTTCAATTTACGTCAAAACCTGGTAAAAAGGGACCTACTTATGATTCAGATGATGTTGATAGGCAATTTTAAATGGAATTCTACAGAACGTGAATTAATCATATGTTGATACGGTAGTAGTTCAGTATTTTATTAAGCCTTGTTAAAATTAGTGGAAATCTGTAGTATAGGTCTAATAGTTCAGGTCATGCTGAAATTGGATGTGCTAGGCCTACAAGGCGCATAACAGTGGCACAACGTAATCACGTTCCCGGCGGAAATCGCACGGATATCCGTGATGGTTACAATGGAGCGAACGCAATACAAACAGTTCAGGTAAGGTAGTAGTTCAGTATTTTATTAAGCCTTGTTAAAATTAGTGGAAATCTGTAGTATAGATCTAATTGACAATGTGTGCTTCCCTCCCCCACACCCCAACCTACTAATGATTGAGAATAATCAACACAACTACTTCAATATTGATCAATTTCATGAGAAATCAAGTCCTACAAATGATATTGATCGAAATTACTCTGTTTTTGACCAAGATTAGGCCTAGTATATTTCTACATGAGTCTTTCAACATACAGAGCATTGTGTATGCTGGATTAAAAATTTTCCGAAAAATGAGATCCATTTTGGAAAGCTGTTGCACCAGATATCTAGGACATTCTTTATTTGAAAATTCTTGAGACTAACGGGAATTGAACCAGTCCGTTCTACGGCACCAAATCGCCTAGCAACAATTGCACACGCGTTTTTCACTACTTGACTAACCGCATCTCAAAAAAGATGCGATTTCATCAAGCCATTGTTGCTAGGCGATTTGGTGCCGTAGAACGGACTGGTTCAATTCCCGTTAGTCTCAAGAATTTTTAAAATTGTCCTCTGGCTTCCTACTTAAATTTATCTTTATTTGAACTAAACCTATATGTTTTGAGTAGTTAACATTTGTTAACTATGTTGTTGTCATGCTGTGTAAAGGAGACTGTTGTTGTCATGCTGTGTAAAGGAGACTTGCTGTTGTCATGCTGTGTAAAGGAGACTGTTGTTGTCATGCTGTGTAAAGGAGACTGTTGTTGACATGCTGTGTAAGGGAGACTGTTGTTGTCATGCTGTGTAAAGGAGACTGTTGTTGTCATGCTGTGTAAGGGAGACTTGTTGTTGTCATGCTGTGTAAAGGAGACTGTTGTTGTCATGCTGTGTAAGGGAGACTGTTGTTGTCATGCTGTGTAAGGGAGACTGTTGTTGTCATGCTGTGTAAGGGAGACTGTTGTTGTCATGCATTGTAAGGGAGACTGTTGTTGTCATGCTGTGTAAGGGAGACTGTTGTTGTCATGCTGTGTAAGGGAGACTTGCTGTTGTCATGCTGTGTAAAGGAGACTGTTGTTGTCATGCTGTGTAAAGGAGACTGTTGTTGTCATGCTGTGTAAGGGAGACTGTTGTTGTCATGCTGTGTAAGGGAGACTTGTTGTTGTCATGCTGTGTAAAGGAGACTGTTGTTGTCATGCTGTGTAAGGGAGACTTGTTGTTGTCATGCTGTGTAAGGGAGACTGTTGTTGTCATGCTGTGTAAGGGAGACTGTTGTTGTCATGCTGTGTAAGGGAGACTTGTTGTTGTCATGCTGTGTAAAGGAGACTGTTGTTGTCATGCTGTGTAAGGGAGACTTGTTGTTGTCATGCTGTGTAAAGGAGACTGTTGTTGTCATGCTGTGTAAGGGAGACTGTTGTTGTCATGCTGTGTAAGGGAGACTTGTTGTTGTCATGCTGTGTAAGGGAGACTGTTGTTGTCATGCTGTGTAAGGGAGACTGTTGTTGTCATGCTGTGTAAAGGAGACTGTTGTTGTCATGCTGTGTAAAGGAGACTGTTGTTGTCATGCTGTGTAAGGGAGACTTGTTGTTGTCATGCTGTGTAAAGGAGACTTGTTGTTGTCATGCTGTGTAAGGGAGACTTGTTGTTGTCATGCTGTGTAAAGGAGACTTGTTGTTGTCATGCAGTGTAAGGGAGACTTGCTGTTGTCATGCTGTGTAAAGGAGACTGTTGTTGTCATGCTGTGTAAGGGAGACTTGTTGTTGTCATGCTGTGTAAAGGAGACTGTTGTTGTCATGCTGTGTAAGGGAGACTGTTGTTGTCATGCTGTGTAAGGGAGACTTGTTGTTGTCATGCTGTGTAAAGGAGACTGTTGTTGTCATGCTGTGTAAGGGAGACTGTTGTTGTCATGCTGTGTAAGGGAGACTTGTTGTTGTCATGCTGTGTAAAGGAGACTGTTGTTGTCATGCTGTGTAAGGGAGACTTGTTGTTGTCATGCTGTGTAAGGGAGACTGTTGTTGTCATGCTGTGTAAGGGAGACTGTTGTTGTCATGCTGTGTAAGGGAGACTTGTTGTTGTCATGCTGTGTAAAGGAGACTGTTGTTGTCATGCTGTGTAAGGGAGACTTGTTGTTGTCATGCTGTGTAAAGGAGACTTGTTGTTGTCATGCTGTGTAAGGGAGACTGTTGTTGTCATGCTGTGTAAGGGAGACGTTGTTGTCATGCTGTGTAAAGGAGACTTGTTGTTGTCATGCTGTGTAAGGGAGACTTGTTGTTGTCATGCTGTGTAAGGGAGACTTGTTGTTGTCATGCTGTGTAAAGGAGACTGTTGTTGTCATGCTGTGTAAGGGAGACTGTTGTTGTCATGCTGTGTAAGGGAGACTTGTTGTTATCATGCTGTGTAAAGGAGACTGTTGTTGTCATGCTGTGTAAGGGAGACTTGTTGTTGTCATGCTGTGTAAGGGAGACTGTTGTTGTCATGCTGTGTAAGGGAGACTGTTGTTGTCATGCTGTGTAAGGGAGACTTGTTGTTGTCATGCTGTGTAAAGGAGACTGTTGTTGTCATGCTGTGTAAGGGAGACTTGTTGTTGTCATGCTGTGTAAAGGAGACTTGTTGTTGTCATGCTGTGTAAGGGAGACTTGCTGTTGTCATGCTGTGTAAAGGAGACTGTTGTTGTCATGCTGTGTAAAGGAGACTGTTGTTGTCATGCTGTGTAAGGGAGACTGTTGTTGTCATGCTGTGTAAGGGAGACTTGTTGTTGTCATGCTGTGTAAAGGAGACTGTTGTTGTCATGCTGTGTAAGGGAGACTGTTGTTGTCATGCTGTGTAAGGGAGACTGTTGTTGTCATGCTGTGTAAGGGAGACTGTTGTTGTCATGCTGTGTAAGGGAGACTGTTGTTGTCATGCTGTGTAAGGGAGACTTGCTGTTGTCATGCTGTGTAAAGGAGACTGTTGTTGTCATGCTGTGTAAAGGAGACTGTTGTTGACATGCTGTGTAAGGGAGACTGTTGTTGTCATGCTGTGTAAGGGAGACTGTTGTTGTCATGCTGTGTAAGGGAGACTTGTTGTTGTCATGCTGTGTAAGGGAGACTGTTGTTGTCATGCTGTGTAAGGGAGACTGTTGTTGTCATGCTGTGTAAGGGAGACTTGTTGTTGTCATGCTGTGTAAAGGAGACTGTTGTTGTCATGCTGTGTAAGGGAGACTGTTGTTGTCATGCTGTGTAAGGGAGACTGTTGTTGTCATGCTGTGTAAGGGAAACTGTTGTTGTCATGCTGTGTAAGGGAGACTGTTGTTGTCATGCTGTGTAAGGGAGACTTGCTGTTGTCATGCTGTGTAAAGGAGACTGTTGTTGTCATGCTGTGTAAAGGAGACTGTTGTTGACATGCTGTGTAAGGGAGACTGTTGTTGACATGCTGTGTAAGGGAGACTGTTGTTGTCATGCTGTGTAAGGGAGACTTGTTGTTGTCATGCTGTGTAAAGGAGACTGTTGTTGTCATGCTGTGTAAAGGAGACTGTTGTTGTCATGCTGTGTAAGGGAGACTTGCTGTTGTCATGCTGTGTAAAGGAGACTGTTGTTGTCATGCTGTGTAAAGGAGACTGTTGTTGTCATGCTGTGTAAGGGAGACTGTTGTTGTCATGCTGTGTAAGGGAGACTTGTTGTTGTCATGCTGTGTAAAGGAGACTGTTGTTGTTATGCTGTGTAAGGGAGACTTGTTGTTGTCATGCTGTGTAAGGGAGACTGTTGTTGTCATGCTGTGTAAGGGAGACTGTTGTTGTCATGCTGTGTAAGGGAGACTTGTTGTTGTCATGCTGTGAAAGGAGACTGTTGTTGTCATGCTGTGTAAGGGAGACTTGTTGTTGTCATGCTGTGTAAAGGAGACTTGTTGTTGTCATGCTGTGTAAGGGAGACTTGCTGTTGTCATGCTGTGTAAAGGAGACTGTTGTTGTCATGCTGTGTAAAGGAGACTGTTGTTGTCATGCTGTGTAAGGGAGACTGTTGTTGTCATGCTGTGTAAGGGAGACTTGTTGTTGTCATGCTGTGTAAAGGAGACTTGTTGTTGTCATGCTGTGTAAGGGAGACTGTTGTTGTCATGCTGTGTAAGGGAGACTTGTTGTTGTCATGCTGTGTAAAGGAGACTGTTGTTGTCATGCTGTGTAAGGGAGACTTGTTGTTGTCATGCTGTGTAAAGGAGACTTGTTGTTGTCATGCTGTGTAAGGGAGACTTGCTGTTGTCATGCTGTGTAAAGGAGACTGTTGTTGTCATGCTGTGTAAAGGAGACTGTTGTTGTCATGCTGTGTAAGGGAGACTGTTGTTGTCATGCTGTGTAAGGGAGACTTGTTGTTGTCATGCTGTGTAAAGGAGACTGTTGTTGTCATGCTGTGTAAGGGAGACTGTTGTTGTCATGCTGTGTAAGGGAGACTGTTGTTGTCATGCTGTGTAAGGGAGACTGTTGTTGTCATGCTGTGTAAGGGAGACTGTTGTTGTCATGCTGTGTAAGGGAGACTTGCTGTTGTCATGCTGTGTAAAGGAGACTGTTGTTGTCATGCTGTGTAAAGGAGACTGTTATTGACATGCTGTGTAAGGGAGACTGTTGTTGTCATGCTGTGTAAGGGAGACTGTTGTTGTCATGCTGTGTAAGGGAGACTTGTTGTTGTCATGCTGTGTAAGGGAGACTGTTGTTGTCATGCTGTGTAAGGGAGACTGTTGTTGTCATGCTGTGTAAGGGAGACTTGTTGTTGTCATGCTGTGTAAAGGAGACTGTTGTTGTCATGCTGTGTAAGGGAGACTGTTGTTGTCATGCTGTGTAAGGGAGACTGTTGTTGTCATGCTGTGTAAGGGAGACTGTTGTTGTCATGCTGTGTAAGGGAGACTTGTTGTTGTCATGCTGTGAAAGGAGACTGTTGTTGTCATGCTGTGTAAGGGAGACTTGTTGTTGTCATGCTGTGTAAAGGAGACTTGTTGTTGTCATGCTGTGTAAGGGAGACTTGCTGTTGTCATGCTGTGTAAAGGAGACTGTTGTTGTCATGCTGTGTAAAGGAGACTGTTGTTGTCATGCTGTGTAAGGGAGACTGTTGTTGTCATGCTGTGTAAGGGAGACTGTTGTTGTCATGCTGTGTAAGGGAGACTTGTTGTTGTCATGCTGTGTAAGGGAGACTGTTGTTGTCATGCTGTGTAAGGGAGACTGTTGTTGTCATGCTGTGTAAGGGAGACTGTTGTTGTCATGCTGTGTAAGGGAGACTTGTTGTTGTCATGCTGTGTAAAGGAGACTGTTGTTGTCATGCTGTGTAAGGGAGACTGTTGTTGTCATGCTGTGTAAGGGAGACTGTTGTTGTCATGCTGTGTAAGGGAGACTGTTGTTGTCATGCTGTGTAAAGGAGACTGTTGTTGTCATGCTGTGTAAGGGAGACTGTTGTTGTCATGCTGTGTAAGGGAGACTGTTGTTGTCATGCTGTGTAAGGGAGACTGTTGTTGTTATGCTGTGTAAGGGAGACTTGTTGTTGTCATGCTGTGTAAGGGAGACTGTTGTTGTCATGATGTGTAAGGGAGACTGTTGTTGTCATGCTGTGTAAGGGAGACTGTTGTTGTCATGCTGTGTAAGGGAGACTGTTGTTGTCATGCTGTGTAAGGGAGACTGTTGTTGTCATGCTGTGTAAGGGAGACTGTTGTTGTCATGCTGTGTAAGGGAGACTTGTTGTTGTCATGCTGTGTAAGGGAGACTGCTTTGCAGCTTTAATTTAACATTTATCAGCAAACAAATTGACACAAGTAAATAAAGTCGACATGAAACTGTTGCTAAATTTTTTTTCCTCTCGCATTCTTGATTAGAAACTAGCATCACAGCATGTGGAGCACTCCCATAAGTGTTCAGCTCTCTGTTCTAGCAGCCATCACAGTATATGAAGACTCAGAGTCCCAGTCAGGTGTTGACTGCATGATCTTCTGATCTTTCACAACAAAAATTACTTTTCCTTCTCTCCCCTCTAGACACTCCCATTTCTGAAATTCTCTGTGTGTGTACGTTCTCAGCCTCATTGACGTCTTCTTAATCTGGAAATGCATTTATTACTGCCATGATCAAGACTATTTTATCTTTTATCAGCATCGTGCCGTTACATGACAAGTAAACTTATCTAACATGACATTCATAAAGATAAGTTCACAGATCAGTACCTCTTCCATTTATCTGTTAATTGGACTTTGAATCATAAAAATTGATAGCAAATTGTATTTTATATTAATTTTCTTGCACAATCACGTCGGATTTGTGTGGAGTTATTCCCCTTGCCCTGGGAATTTAAGCTCAGAGTTTTTCCTAAACAGCTGGGATTGAAAGGGTTAACTTGAGTGACGACTGTGATTAGGTATATGCGCACTGTAGTCAGAGTGGCAAGTTATAAGTAGAAATATGATGGTTTGTTGTTGCCTATGAAGTTGATGCATAGGGTCTATTTTCTGATTAATCTTTCTTCCAATGTGATGTATAATGATTGCAGATTAGCATTTGAGTAGTGAAAAGCTTAAAGTAGCTGAATTGTTTATTTATCCTCCCGCTTTTGTCAAGCCAATAGCTCTCTCATATTTAGTGTTCTCACGGTGGGCTAGTAACCAATGAAGAATGTTTCTCTAGATTTTAATGCATGATAGTCTAATTCTACTTTACTTTTATATATTTTTTTTATTGTTTGATAAATAATAATAATAATAATAATAATAATAATAATAATAATAATAAAACGGCTATGAGGATCATAGAGGTGCCACATTGGAGACAGCACAAAATGTCCATCAAACAAAACTATCTTTGGAAAAATTACACCCTGACCTTGATATTATCAAGCAAGGATTTTCTTTGTCCACATCTACTCAATCCTCAAAAGCAAATTGTGCCTCGTTACATGTCCAAACTCGCAAGCTTATGCAGTTTCACCACTGTCAATAGTTGTTCTTGTTGATATTTTTATTTATTTATTATATTATTACTGCCCAGTAACTAGGTCAAAGGGCATGAAACCATGGACCACCAAATTAAAAATCATTATTCTGACCTTCTTGTCTTGATACTATCAGCTAATGGTGGTTGAGATCTGCCTTTAGGTGCTGAAGAAACTCTACTGTGACTCTGAAACATTTATCAAAGGTAATCTAAAGATACATATAAATGATCCAAATTAAAAATTATATTAAAATGAGTCACTGCTACCATATCTCTCTCTATGTGATGTGTCCTTTGCAGAACATTGTATCCTTCCTGTACATGTCTCTGCGTCTGCTATGGCAAAGCGGTCTTTATTTCCATAGCCTATAGAAAGCCTCCCTGCACTCCTTCAAAGGAAAACATGCAGCAATGAAAGTTTTTTTTCAATAGCATATCTATCTACCCGGTATTTATCTATGTTCCTTCAGTGATGATGACAATTAGTTACATCTACTTTTGAAATTCAGTTAAAGTTATGCCCTTTGTTATGAGTACATAAATGGCTAATAAGTATATTCGAACTGCAAATGTCCTTGGACAGTTCGGACAGGGAATGACCACTGTTTAAGGACTTTATTATATCCATGACTTTCTAGCAACTCTTTACTATTGAGCTGCTGCACTTCTCTTCTTAAAAGATGCTGCGTACTTTCTGACTGTACAGCACCATATAGCTCTATTTTGTGCAAGTTCTTCCCATGTATCTTGGTCTATTTCAAAGGCTTTCAGTAAGATCTTTAGTGCGTCCTTATAGCACTTATTTTGGCCACCTTGCGATTGTACGCCCTTTGGCAACTCACCATAGAGAAGTATCTATGGTAGGCAATGATATGGCATACGTACCAGATGACTCACCGAATCTGTGTCTGCATCAGAATATTGTCTATGTTAGGATTTTCAAATTAAAACTTAATTCAAATTTGAAAACTAGGGATGATGAAGTTTGCACTGCAGCATCGATCCTAGCTCCTGGGAGACTACATCACTTGATCACTCAGCCTGGCACACCCAGATACTGCTGACATCATGAAATTTGAAAAAGAAAGAACACTGCGGGCAATCCACAAACGCAAGAAGCGAAAGGACAAATCAGTAAATTCTCCTACCCCAAACCTTCAGCACTCCTGCATGCACTTCAATAGAACTTTCCGTGCACGAATCAGACTCATCAGGCACCTACGAATTCACAAACCAAATTAGTTAATTACCAATTTTAATTATTATAATTTTTTTTTCTCATCGCATTTAATGTTTTTCATGCCATGCTCATCTTCGCTTGCGAAGGAGGAACATCATCATCATGTTAGGAATACCAGATCTTTAAATAACAGTGTTATCCAGAACGGATATATATGGTTTTTTTATACGGCAGTCTCTATATGGTGCATTATAAGGAAGCCTTTACATGATGCTATTCTTATGCTGTATGCAACGTTTAATAAATAAATAAAATAAACTCACATTTCCAAACAAGATGTGTTGCTAGGTCTGTATTTTTTATTGACCAAAACTAGGGATGATGAAGCTATCACGTTAATTTTTCCAGATCTTTTCCTTTCCAATTTCTCACTTTTCTTTTCAAATTTTTCACTTTTCCAGATTTTCACTTTTCTAGATCTGGTATCCATTCTCTTATGCCAGGTTGACCTAGCAGCAGTTGGTGATTTTAAAATATTTCCAGTAGAACTGGAAATTGATTTTTGGATCACCCAGCTAGAAAGAAAGTAGAACTGGAAATTGATTATTGGGTAACCCAGCTAGAAAGCAAGTAGAACTGGAAATTGATTATTGGGTAACCCAGCTAGAAAGCAAGTAGAACTGGAAATTGATTATTGGGTAACCCAGCTAGAAAGCAAGTAGAACTGGAAATTGATTATTGGGTAACCCAGCTAGAAAGCAAGTAGAACTGGAAATTGATTATTGGGTAACCCAGCTAGAAAGCAAGTAGAACTGGAAATTGATTTTTGGATCACCCAGCTAGAAAGCCAGTTCACTAACAACAGAGCTATCCTGTTACCTCAGCAGTTAACATTAACTAAGATTTAACAGTAGAAAATACTACCAACTTACATGTAAGTTGGACTTGGTTTTACTTAAAGTTGAAGACTGATTACCAGTGTTGGATTTTTTGGGCAGTTTTTCGTGAACTTCGAACTCTTGAAATATCTCTTCACTGGGAGGTACATTTTTCTGTGATGTAAATATTAAAATATACAATATGTATCTTTACAATATGTACATACATACATACATAATCTTACATATGGAAAGTGTAGCATATCTATTTCTACCTCAGTTGTCGAAACTCAAACAAGAATTTTAAAAATAGCAATAATGTGACTTATCATGCATGTTATAAGAGATGACTGAGGAGGATTAGGTTGACTGTTCCATCAGAGGTGACTGAGGATTGTGTTGACTTCTCTATCAGAGATGACTGGGGAGTGAAATGAGTATTCCATCATAGCCGAGTAAGAATTGGGTTGACATTCCCATCAGATGTGACCGAGGATTGGGTTGACTGTCCCATTAGAGGTGACTGAGGATTAGATTGACTGCCCCATCTCAAGTGTTTAAATTTACAAAAGAGTCATGCTGATGTCAGGCTTGAAGATGCAAGTAACAGATCCAAGCTGAACACTATGACACAACACTCGTTCTCATATAATATCTTGCTAACAAACAGGATTTTGAGAATGAAAATAGAGGAATTGTTCATATTTAAATTATATTTAGAAAAGTTAGTGTTCAGTTTGTTCTATCTATTTAATATTTGCAGTTCGCGCTGCCCTCTAGCGCTGTTCTGCCTTTTCATTGTACTCGGTATGAAATATATTTGTCTCTCGCCATGCATTTACCTTTACGTGCATTTTACATTGGCCGCCCCTCCAATGTTCGGACTGGACTGACTAGCTTCACTGTATGTCAACAGTGTCGCTATATGTGGTGAAACTGGTGGTGTCGGAGATATTGTCTGTCTCTTGTGCAGTCAAATCTCTTTCCGTCTGCTACCTCCACATTCTTGGACACGATCCCCAAATGATTTGGCCAGAATCAGCTCGAGCTGCTGTATTTCTGTTTCCAGGGTGCACCGCATGGAGGTACATTTGGGATCTTGGTTATCTGCTAACCCTGGGTCCGCCTAGAGCAATGTGTTCCCTTTGCACCCCACACATTGTGATGACTGCAGCCTTTATTTCCACAGCCTATAATAAGTCTCCATCCACTCCTTAACAGGAAATCATGCAATAACGAAAGTTTCTATTGAATCATCCACCAACATTCCTCGGAGATACATTCGACACCAGACTCATTTGTCTACCATACATTCTGAAAATTCAAATTAAAGCCTTTCAAAAACTTGCAGTAATGAAAAAAAAGGCAAGTCCTGGGGCATTAACTCAAAATTACTAAAACAATTATATACATGGGCATTCAGAACAACTATTGAATACGCCTCTAGTTGTTGGGCTTCTGTAGCCAAAGAACAAGCAGAAAAACATCAACAGAATTCTAGAGATGGGACTTTGAATAATACTTGAAGCAACAAAAAGTAGCCTATTATAGAAATGATCAAAATTGCTGACATCACACCTCTCGATATGTAGAGAAAACACAAAATTTTCGTACAATATGAAAAATCAAGAAGGCTGAAATGACACCATTGAAACAAAAAATTTCTAGAAACAATTCTTCTTCTCGTTCGCAATTTAACATATCTACACAGCAAGTAATTTGTCGTGCATTTATGTTCAATGGGCAGGTTGCGTGATAACATGATTGTTTGTGTGCCTTTCTGCCTCATATCTCTCTGACTTCAGTACCTGAATCGGCAGGACTATGGTCCTGCTTGAAATAGGGGATCGCCCAACCAATCTGAATTTAATATAAATAACAAAAATATCAGAGAAGTCCGACAAAATGGAGAGTGCCGCAGTAACCAAACAAATAATAAAGCAAAATGAGTTAAACAGGTTACTAAAACACTTACCTTGCCTATTAATAAAAAATATATTTAAAAAAAAAAATATATATATATAAACCAAACAAATAAGTAGGAAATACTAAATACGGTAAAAGGTTACTAAAAAATGACTAACTATCAAAAATAAAAAACTAACAATAAAACATAGAACAAGGACACTTATCTATGTTGTGGTTCAAACGGGACCTTTTTCAAGAAACAAATACCAACCAATAGCACAAAACCATAAAAATATTAAACACTAGGACTTGGAGATGTTTCCCTTACCAGAAAAATATATCCAAGTTTTCTGGTAAGGGAAACATCTCAAAATTCCCAGATGTGGAGATCTGAGCATCTATGGATGTGTCCGGTGTGTGAAGAGGATAATCAACAGACCTAATACTTTATGTAGGTGCTAACTATAAAATGTATAAGTGGAGGGGGAATTGGCAAAACAACATAATTAATGAATTTCTCACCTGTTCATTTTTAGTTGAATCATGGCAGAGCTCATTCATAGATGATTCATACTTCTTGTAGTTTAAATCCTCTTTTGAGTTCTCTGTCTGATTCTGGAATTTTAGGATTCTTTCACAGGTAATTCCCTTCGAAGAACCGAATTCTTTAATTTTACTTTTCATCACTTCAGAGGCAATGCATTCATTTTTTTTAGGCACACTAATGATCTTTGTTGAAGCTGTCTGGACAGATTTGGATGTTCGAGCATGAGGTATCTCATAACATTTGTTCTGATTACCAGACTTGCACTGGGTTTCACATTTATGTGAACTGATATTCAACTTTAATGGTTGAAAAGATACTGCTTCAAAATCTTTCTCTGTCTTTTCCATCAAGTGATTTGGCAGAAATTCTTTAAAATCATCGTCTTTTCTGTAATCAACTGTTACTATGGTAGCTGGCACATGATTGGAACAATTTCTGTGGTCATTATTGAATTGACTTTGTTTTAGACTTAAAGAATGTCTAACATTTCTTCCAAAATTTCTTGGTGAAATATTGACTGTGACGTTCCTGTCTTCTCTTATTTTGACATTACTTTGGAGCTGAGTTTTTGAGCTTATATGACTATTTGAATTACTTAATTCTTCGGATAATTTAGCACTATCATCAGTACAGTGTTTTCTGTTACACTCTCCGTTTGGAAAACCACATTTTTGTGTGAGATCTGATGCTATCTTATACTTGTCTAAACAATCCCCAATTGCATTGTGGTCAGGATATTCTAATAATGGATGATTACTTGATGAATGATAATGTTCCCACCAATTTTTCTTAGACAGAGTTAGCAGATTTCTGTTTTTGTTTTGACATTTTGTGTGAATTGTATTAACTCTAGTTAACCGTGGAGTGCTTGTCTGATTCTCGAAAGCAATGTCAGTTGTTCCTCTGTGTGGCTTTACATCCTTAAATAGATGAGACGCTGAAGACTCAGCTACCTTCAAACTCTTGGTTTTACAGTCAACTTCCTTTGTCACGAGATTCTCAGAATCGTCGACATACGGTAACAATCTGCAAGATCTGTAACAAATCAAAATAGAAATGGTTCTGTTTCATTATTTCACTGATTGCTAATATATAAATAATAATTGAGGTGTATCCTGTACAGGACATTTTGAATCACTATTAATACATCCAATCGTATTGTTAGTACAATGTAGAACTACCTAGTTCGATGAGTTGGGTTTGAGAGGCAAGTTCATTATCATCTCTGCTACCAATTAATATTAAAATGCTGTGACTAATGTTAATATATTTAAAATATTGGTAGAGTACCCTAATCAGGACGTAGCCATCAATTAGTATTTTTTGGCTGTAGTTATTGTCTAGCAAATATAATGTGAATGTATACTGACAAAAATTAAAGAAAATAATTTGCCTGTGTCTTGGGAGGACCAAAAGGGGAGCACAGGACAGTGACTCCATTACCTGCCTTGCATGTTGTAAAGAACTGACTATGGAGGTGTTTGGAGCGGAATTGGCTATCCTATCTCATAGAGGTCAAAGTGCTACAGCCACCATGATTATGTTAGGCCAAAAGGTGCAGAGATTATAGGGACTTGATTTGACACTATGAAATATAAGAAATCACATTTATCAACCAAAAAAAAAAGAGCTACTAGTATATTTTACAAAAATGAATGAATGTGAAACATTATTTTATTTTCAGCCAATCAACAAACACAGGTCAGAACCTTTCTGTGCCAGTGTTATCTTTCTCATCATCCCTTTCAAGACTATCTTCCCAGTCATACTCAAAAAACGTTTCTGGAATACTCAAGTAGACAGGTTTTCTTGTGAGTTGAGGTTCAGCCGGATTTGTGAATTTTAGTTCTGGTGTTATGTTCCTGCAAAATTAAACAATGGATGTAGTAACAAACGGGGAAAAAAATGTGTATTTAAATACAAATCCATATTATAGGATACACCACAATCCCTTACAGGGACAATAACATGTCACAATTTAGTCCTTTTAAGGACATCAGCCAGAAGCCATAAATGCAACTCGTAACAAAATTCTGGAACCAACCAGGCAACCACGCCACAAGAAACAAAAGTCCCCAGATGCTCTGATATAACCATAGAAGAATTTATTTCTAGGTTGAATGGGTTCCTTGGCCAAATTAGGCAAATTCACCAGTAAACAAACAAACAATCCACATTATTTTTAGAACTATCTATTTGTTTTTAACTTCTTTGTTCAATATTTCAGTTATTAGGTTTTTTAGGTATTAGGTTTGTTGTTTATCCTCTTCGCACAATGGACACGTCCATAGGTGTTCAGGTCACCGTTTCAGTAAATCTTTCAGGGTATAACGGCTGATGGTTCCGGTTCTATGTTGGTTCACTGCTTAAAAAAAATCTTTGTCAGGGTTCTCTATGAGCCACGCCCATCCTCACTCTCCATTCTCGCATTCTCGATATTGACTCATACTCATTCATCTGAAAATCCTCTGATCGTGATGACTCACAAAGAGCAATGAGTATGTCAGCTCGGTCCAAAGACTGTTGTGGTTGCGCGGCTAGCTAATTTGTCGGCCCGTTCATTTCCCTACACTCTTGCATTTCCGGGACAAAAAAAGGGTGAATCGTAGTGATGCCTGCATTTTAGCTTTCTCTAATGACTCTGCCTATTCCCTACATACATTACCTGTTTTGACTTTCTGAATCATATTCAGTGAGTCACTTAGTATGCACGCATGAAAATAGGCTTGTGATTCCAGCCAGTAAAGTGCCTGTATTACAGCGAATACTTCCATTGTTAGACTGCTCATTGTTGCGGTGAAGGCACCACTGGATTCGTGTACTGTTCCTTCTTTTGATCTGGCAGTAAATGCTCATGCGCATCAGTGATGATGGATGGCCGACCAATTTCAGTAATTTCAGTTAATATTATTGACACTCACTATTGTTTATCTTAAAGCTGGACAGTCAATGCAGACACAGAAAGAAGGATTCAGGCTTTTCAATATGTGCTGCAGACGTTTGTTAAAAATTAATTATATAGAATAAAAGACAAATATATTCGTGCACCAGCAAATAAACAAACTTGCTGGTTATCAAGAACCACTTTTGGCAGTGGTGAAATACCATAAACTTGTTTGGTGTGGACATGTAATGAGATACGACTCACTTCCTAAAATTATTTTGCAAGGAGCAGTCGAGGGTGGAAGGCGGTAAAAAGAAGAAAATCCTGGATTGACAGTATCAGGAATGGTCTGGGAATTATTTATTTACACTTGTCCAAATGGCTGAGAGAGGTGTTTGGAGGGAGCTTTGTGCTAATGGCATGATGTGGCAGCCCTATAGACCTGACACGTTGTAGGTCACATTATTATAATAATACTAGAGGTAATACCTGGCGTTGACCAGGTGAAAATATGAATATAATAGTATTATGAAACAAGTCAATAGCAAAATGATAAAGATATCCTGACAACATAAAATGATGTGAACAGTTATATTCCGACATTTAGAAATCGCATAACATCCCATATTTTTTCCTACGATATGACTGGAATGAAGTCAGTGGTTCCATTCTTTGCATCCTAAACTAGAAGTCGAGGGCCTGGTTGCCACATGGCTGGATGTCACATTGGTAGAACAATACACAGCTATCTTAATTTTTCTATTACTGTAAAAAAAATGTTGATAATACATACTATTCAAGATTCTGAGGAAAACACATTTGTTGAACACAGTGATTTTCTAGGTAATATTTTACATTCAGTAAGTTACTGAGGAGGAAAGTAAAACTTGAACATTTAGTAACCATCAGGAAGATCAAGGGGAGAAGAGATAAGAAGACATGGACAGAAATTTCTGGATGTGTTGCCACTGTGGCACAAAAAGAAGTCACCAACTGAACTAATTAGCAACACAAGAGACAGAGAGTTGAGGAGAAGCATGATTGCCTACACCGTTCAGCATGGCACTTGATTGATTGAAGTTCCACTCAGCATGGCACTTGATTGATTGAAGTTCCACTCAGCATGGCACTTGATTGATTGAAGTTCCACTCAGCATGGCACTGGATTGATTGAAGTTCCACTCAGCATGGCACTTGATTGATTGAAGTTACAGAGATATCTATAACTAATGTCCTAGTACCACAACTCTTTCTACAATCAGTTTGTCTGAGATGTTTCCTTTTCTGTATTCTCCAGTTGTAAACTGACTTGCTCATTCATAGATGTCAACTTATTTTTTTAATAAATCCATATTTTTAACAATTAATTTCCGTATTTAATTTTTCTTCTTCTTTCGTTCACTTGAAACATGTCTATATCTGTAATTCTGTCTCCTTAATAAAACTCACTGTCTTTTGTAGTTCATACAGTGTCCCATAGAGCTTTGATTCCAGTGTTGTTTCCTCTGGACAATATGTCTGCCTCAGTGTTTCATGCTCAGAACACTCTTTAAGTATATGTTTGGCACTCTGTGATGCCTGTCCACATGTACACATGGCAGTGTTGCCAATCTTGAACTTTGTATACATGTGACTGCGGAGTCGGTTGTGTCCTGTTCTGAGACGTATAATTATAACTTGTTCTGATCTGTTCATAATGTGATAGTCATCTTGTGTTGGTGTTTGTGGCTTTCTTATTGACTTGATCATCTGTTTTTTCTGATGGTAGGTGATTGGTATATCTGGTTGGTCTTCGGCAGCACCTTCCTTAGGCAGTTGGTCTGCTTTCTCATTTCCTGGTATTCCACAGTGAGAAGGTATCCACTGCATGGTTACCCTATACTGGTAAGACAATTCACTAAGTAGTTTCGTATTTCAATAAAAAAACAGTATTTAACACCAAAAAAAACCCAATTTTTAATTTTTTTAAATTAATTTCCATCAATACGTGCAAGTGAGATAAAAACAAACTGTCCGCACTAGTAATAATTACTAGAAAATTTAACACCAAACGACCTTTAACCAAAAAACCTGAAATATGTATCAATTCCGCACTAGTTGCAAGTATGTTTGTTTCAGAGACAGTTCTTCTAATGTAATCTGAATGCCTCGTCTTCTCTGATTAACAAAATAAATATGACAGAGAACATGTGAGTACATATTAACTTACACAGGCTCTTCATGCTTTACAACACGTGATGCTTCAGGGTAGTAGGCATACTCTGATCTTTTTATTGTTTTTATATCTTTTCTACACTTGCGAACTGGCATAGAGAAACCTGTAAGTGAGACAGATATTTGAATCTTAAACCAGTAATGGTCATTCTTACAGATTTTCCCATCTAATACTTTAACTACCAGTGGGCGATGATCTAATAAGTTTTATTAAACTCTTTGTTTCCGTACGATTTTCAAGCTATGCCGAACACGATAGTAAATTCATATTAAAATGTTGATTTAAGTGGCTTCTTGGCATAGTGGGTCTCCAAAATGTAGATGTTAGTGGCTTGATGGACATAAAAGAGTTTTAAAAAGAAGACATGCTAGAATCAGTTACCCCCATTTTCAGTTTCTATGTTAAAGATTTCTTCTTCTTTTTTCATTTACTTGAAATATTTCTAAATCTGTAATTCTGTCTCCTGAATAAATTCACTGTCTTTTGTAATTTATAGTGGCCCATAGAATTCATAGAGTATTCCAGTGTTGTTTACTCTGGCCAATATGACTGTCTCAGTTTTTCTTGCTCAGAACACTCGTGAAGTATATATTTGCCACTCTGTGATACCTGTCCACATGGCCGTGTTCCAATCTTGAATTTTGTGTACATGTGACTGCGGAGTCAGTTGTGTCCTGTTCTGAGGCGTATTATTACACCTTGTTCTGATCTGTTCATAATGTGATAGTCATCTTGTGTTGGTGTTTGTGGCTTTCTTATTGACTTGATCATCTGTTTTTTATAATGGTAGGTGATTGGTATATCTGGTTGGTCTTCGGCAGCATCTTCCTTAACCAGTTGGTCTGCTTTCTCATTTCCTGGTATTCCACAGTGAGAGGGTATCTACTGCATAGCTATCCTATACTGGTAAGACAATTAATTACCGGTAAGTAGTTTTTGTAATTCTGTTAGTTTTCCAGACTGGAGAGCTTGAAGTGCTGACCCTCCAAAATGTTCACTTCTAGCAACACCACATTTCAATCCCTGATCTTTAACCCTAGCCATTGAAAAGGAATCATCATCCACATTAGTCTCACTCTCGCGTGCTATATCTCTTACATAGTTCAAAACGTCAGCACGATCCATTGCCCCATCGCACATGATGCGAGTTACATATAAATACACAAGAATAACTGCATAATTTTAAAGTCTACTACATCATAAAATTATTATTTATATGTTGCCATTTTATGGTTCACTGAAATTTATCAAATTCATGCAATAAATTTATATTCACTGAAATTACCCTATCAATTTCATGCAATAATTTTTATATTCACTGAAATTACTCTATCAAATTCATGCAATAATTTTATATTCACTGAAATTACCCTATCAATTTCATGCAATAATCTTTATATTCACTGAAATTACTCTATCAAATTCATGCAATAATTTTATATTCACTGAAATTACTCTATCAAATTCATGCAATAATTTTAAGCAAGCTTACTTTTACTTGGTGGGATGTTTCGAATTTTTGGACTGAAAAATGCAGGAGACACGATGAGTTGTCCTGCATGATTCATTTGGCAGGCTAATTTTCCATCATCAGCAGATTTTTCACCAATGTTTTTCACAAGAGAATCCTGAGAAACATGTTCCTTAGCAGCATATGTCTTGTTTACCATAAATGCGAATGGAACTAGAATGAGAAACATAAAGAGTTTAGCATCCTTAGCCACAGCAACCGCTACTCTTTTAAAATATTGAAACAAAATTTTACATGCAATCTTCTCTCCCTTTGATAATAACTACAAATGGATGACTTTTCTGTATTATGGCCATTACTGTCATAAATATTGCCATTTGGTTTGCACAAATCAGCAGATTACCATCAGACAGTATACCACAGCAAGCTATGCTATACAGATACAGTCAAGGCAGACCTAGAGGCCGACCACGAAAACGATGGACCACTGAAATAAAAGAGGCGACAAATTCCACAATATACTCAACACACACGAGGGCCATCTCCAGAAAACTCTTCTACCCCTAACGCTGAAAGGCAACAAAAGGTTTAGTGAATAGATAGATAGATAGACTGCCATAAAAAAATAAGAAAAATAATATGGCCACAGCTAGGAGTTTATACCTTTGTTATGATTTTTTGTTATTTTTGTGCTGAAGTCAGACATGTCAGGTCAAAAGGCACAAGTATCACAGCTGAACTGTAAACAATGACACAAAACATTCTGTTCTTGTTGAATGGCAACATAGAATAAGACTGGCTATTTAATTCCATTACCCAAGCCTGGTAAGAATCACACAAAAACGTGTCTCATAACCACATAGAACAGTCAGCAAATCTATTGTTGGCTATATATTATTTTACCAGCTGGTCGTGAAAAAGTTCTTAGCCTCCATGCTCATAGATATCGTTCAAACAAGCAGATCTGGTGTAATGCAGCTGACTTAGCACAGGATGTATTTGAGGAATTTGGCTTCCAAATGCTGCTGCAATAGACCAGGAAGATGTTTGCAATAGTGTTCGTGGACATTCTTAATGATTTGACTTTTGAAATAAGTCTCTTTATCACTGGATTACTACCACGCCCATGGGGGTAACCTTCTTCTTCTTTAGCGTTATTCTCAAGCTCCCACTGGTTATCTCTTGTAGTAGGATCATGGTCCTACTAGATTTCCAACAGGATGTAGTCCAGAGAATTAAAATGTGTTGTGTTGCTGCTATATTTGTGCCAATGGCCAGACACATCTGTCTTCAGCAGATGGGGGGGGGTAATCATAACATGAGTTTTAGTTCTTGGAATTAACAAGGTAGCCTCTGCGGGTCACCCACCCCTCCACATACTAAATTCTCATAAAAGAAGATTACCAAAAATCTCATGAAAACAACAATATAGCACACAAAAATGGGCAAATGACCTTTCTTTGGTTAGGTAAAACCTTTCCCCCTTTACAGAATATGTATCTACGACCCTGATTGCTCCAGCCCTGCTTCAAAGACAGGTCATTCTTAATTGTGATAGTTGGTACTTGCACTCAGTTATAAGTTGTGAACTTCTGCAAGGTTAATCTCTGTTCCCAGTGTTGTTTAATGTGTATACAATAGTAATTAAGTAGAACACAGGTTTTTAAAAAGGTTCCACTTGAATATGATGGACTATCACTAAAACTAAGGGATTATGAATAGTAAACAAGAAAACATATAAATTACAATATACAAGATATTTTCAACATTTCGAACTGTCAGGTCTTTCTCAAGAATATACAAAACAAACAGTGAAAAAACAGTTAAAACCGTAAAAACAATGTTAACAACGTAAAAACAATGCCTCTGTGATGTAGACCTTTAACTGGATGAGGGGTGAGGGGCACAGAATGCAGCTCATGGTTGTATTCTCAGTGACTTGATAAGTATAGTCAGAAAAAAAACAAATGAGTAAACACTGTCTTGAGGTGCAAGTTGCAAAGTTGCATGGATATCAAAGTATTCAAAGAAATAAGAGAACAAATAAGCTGGCGAATTCTACCACACTAAGAAGAAGAAGAAGAATTCTACCACACTATTGAGCAGTAGTATAATGGGTTTGGTTGACATACAATACTTCTTACAAGTTCTTGAATTAGTCTGTGTTTCCGGGAACACGTTGATCATGTTATCGCAAAGAACTTTCAGCTCTGAGAGCGATGACAGCGGCTGACACTAAACAATCACAGTTCGTAATCTTATATGAGGCTCCTGTCCTCCCTGTCATTGAATATGAGGCTCCTGTCCTCCCTGTCATTGAATATGAGGCTCCTGTCCTCCCTGTCATTGAATATGCAGGTGCCACTATCCCCGCCAGTCCTACACAGATTGAGAGGCTGGAGAGAATTCAAAACTAAGCAATGCGGATCATCCTTGATTACACAAGGGACACACGCTGTGTGGCTATGAGATTTCTCCTCGATTTTCCAAGCATATCTCATAGAATTGATATGTGGTGTGCCCGTGCATACCTAAAAGAGAGTTCTGACATAGATCATCCACTACACAGTGAACTCCCTCATGTGAAGGGAAGCAGGCTCAAGAGAGGCAAATCAAGGATGGGCTTTGTCAAGGACACCATTAAACATATCTGCGCTCCAGAAGACATAGCTCCTGGCGAGGAATGGATACCTATTCCTACAGGTTTTCAAGAGGCAGTCAAGACCATCATTACATTCAATAGAGAGTGTAGGGAACACTGCCCAGTGAGTGTGGATGATGAGGTTCAGGCACTCATCTGCAAGCATACCAATGACACAGGTGTGATTTATACGGACGGGTCAGTTATCCGTCACCACAGATGCGCATGGGCCTTTACTGCCAGACAAAAAGGAAGTACAGTACATGAAGCCAGTGGTGCATTTACCGAAACAACAAGCAGTCTAACAATGGATGTATTCACTGCAATGCAGGCACTTAACTGGCTGGAATTGCAAGCCTATTCCCATTCTTTCATGCTAAGTGAATTTAGCGCACTGGCTTCATTCTCCAGTTGAGGCGGAAATGTTTTTCAGATTGCAACGGCTCCCGGGTCGACCCAGCCTTAAATGGGTATCAGATTAATCCGGGAAGTAAAGACTACGAGGGAGAGGAGAAGGCTACCGCCCTCATTTGCAGAGCCTCTGAAATGTACAATCACTAACATCTCACACCCCTACGGCATTAATAAACGTTATGTGTTACTTTACTTTTTTTTAAATGCTAAGTGACTCAATGAGTATGATTCAGAAAGTCAAAACAGGTGATGTACGTAAGGGATGGGTGGAGTCACTAGAGAGAGCTAAAATGCAAGCATCACTATGAAAACTCACGCTTATCTTTGTCCCCAGACACATAGACGTGGATGGAAATGAACAGGCCGACCAATTAGCTAGCCTCGCAGCCATAACAGATGATCAGCCTATGGACTGAGCGGTCATACTCATTGCTCTTTGTGAGTCTCATGATCAGAGGATTTTGAGATGAATGAGTATGAGTCAATATTGAGAATGCACGAATTGGGAGTGAGGATGGGCATTGGCCCATAGAGAACACCTGACAAATATTTCAAAAAGAGCAGTGAACCAAGATAAAACCAAAACCATCAGCCGTTATACTTTGAGAGATTTACTGAAGCTGAGGTCTCAGCACCTATGGATGTGTCCGGTGTGCGAAGAGGAAAATCAACATACCTAATACTTCTTACACAAAATATCACTAGCAAACAAACATAATTGTCTGTCCCCAGTTGGATGATGGTCAGAATATTCACACTTGCTGTTAAGCGTTGTGGTGGTGCCTGGGAGCTTTAGTTGTCTAACCAAGGCCATATTTGTCATCTTGGCCATGTGTAATCCGTATGTTTTTAGGGTTATCTTGATTCTTGATTAGAAAACTGGCCTCACAGCACGTGGGGCATTCCTATAAGTGCTCTGCCCTCTGTTCCAGGAGCCATTTGACTCGATGGTGTTTCGAGTCCAATGCCGTTGAAACAGATGTCAACATCAGGGCACAACTCTGGCCCTTGCGACAGGTTTCTTTGTTGTTCTGCCCACCCATGCCATGCCCGTAACTAGTTTCAAGCACAACATGGTAACTATTATCGAAGGTTACGACTACGGGGAATCTATGTCTACGACTATGTTATCTATCCATCTTTTTCTAGGTATTCCTCTGGCCTTGTATTCTGATTTTCTTAAATGATCTTAACAAACTTAGTGAGTGTTAGAATTCCTTTCTATGTCCAGAATAAGGGAAAGAGGCTTGAAATATGATGTCACTAGAAATGACCGGTATGAGTTTAGAAGAATGTTTGTCAGCCTAAACAGAACTGGAACTATCAGACATTGTGTACTTGTAAATATACTCAAGGGGGATATCGGAGAATCTATGAACATGTCCTGTATGCAGTAATGATAATCTAATGACAAACCAACCAACAATCTAACTAACCTTCTTGAAGTTTTGTACGTAGCAATTCTCCAGCATATACTGAATCGGTTGACATCAATTGTTTTAGCCTTGTCCTTGAGTTTGGACGAACTCGTAATTGTTTTGTAAAACTTATCTGTTTTTGTCGTGATATCAATTCTGAGATGGAAATACTGTTTCCACCGTGAAAATTAAATTGACACTAGATGTGGTACAATGCAAAATCATAATAGTAAAAACACATGTTATGTTATGTTATGTTCCTCCAGGGCCATAGGCGGCACATAGGGCAGAAACCATAGCTTTCCATTTCTGTCTTTGTGTTGTCAGGTCTTTTAATTCGTGTGTGTTGTTTAGGTTCATTGACATGCCTTCTCTATTAATGGTTCTTCGTAGAGTTTCTCTAGGTCTCCCTCTTCTTCTTACTCCGGGTGGCACCCAATATAGTGACTGCTGGGGAATTCTTAGGCTGTTCATTCTGAGAACATGGCCGATGTAAGTCCAATGCCTTTGTCTAATGAAGGAAGATATATAGGTTTGTTTACTTTCCTCTCTTATAGTAGTGTTAGATTTAAAGTCACTCCACTTAACATTCAGAATGGTACGTAGGAATTTGTTTTCAAAGGAGTCTAGTCTCTTATCTGTGGCTTTCCAACTTTCGCATCCATATGATAGAATAGGGATGATGTTGGAGTTAAACAACCTGAGTTTTGTGGCGTTTCTTATTTTCTTATTGTGACGTCCAGATGTTACCTAGTTTATTGAAAGCACCCGCTGCAAGGGCAATACGGTGTAAAATTTCTTTTGATGAGTCTCCATCCAGTGCTAGATTGGTGCCTAAATATGTAAAATTGTTGACTTTTAATAATGGAACATTTTGAATTTTTATGTTGTCGTTGGATCTCATAAAATCTAGTATATGATTTTTTGATGTGTTGATTTTCAGGCCTATCTGATTTGAGTAGTTTTGGAGATTGTCAAGCTTAGATTGAGCATCTGTGTGGTTTGCGCTCACACATACACATACATTATTGTCTGTATTGAAAGACAACAAGTAAAATGGTTCAGTCACATAATGAGAATGAACCCAAACCAAATGTCAATAATGGCATATAACAAAAAAAATATCTGGACTTAAAGCCAAAGGTAGACCAAGAAAATGGTGTATATAAAACATCAAGATAACCTCGAACAATCATGGACTCAATGCAACCAAGGTGACACACATCTGACTTTGGAATGAAAACTGAGGCCCCCACCCCAATGCGTAATGGCAAGTGTGAACAAAATAAACTAGCATCTACCTGGGAAAAGACAATAGACTCTAAATCTACTTTATAACTGTCACCATATTAAGATGAGAACATTTACAAAATACCCGGTCTAAAATAAACTTTATACTGCTGAAGACAGATGAGTCAGACCATTGATGCAAATAAAATGGCAACACAACGCATTTCCATTCTCTGGACTACATTCTGCTGGAAATCTAGTAGGACCATTGTCTTGTGCTACAAGAGAGATCCAGCGGGAATTTGAGAATGAAATCTAGTAGGACCATTGTCTTGTGCTACAAGAAAGATCCAGCGGGAGTTTGAGAATGAAGAAGAAATAAACTTTACTAAAACAGAATAAGACTTCACATCATCATCATCAGGTGATATGTTGGCTGGCGTAGGCGATCATGGCTCTCCACAGTTCTCTATCTCCAGCATTATGTATTAAGTTCATTGTTGTTTTCCTGCCGTGCCGGGGTGTCAAATTGTCTAATATTCTCTCATGTTGTCACCCCCTGTCTCTGTTGCCTTCAATCTTGCTTATTGTGACTATGTTCTCCTAACCTCCCTGTCTCATGAAGTTGCCAAAAAAATGAAGATTGTCTTTTTCTTATATTATTGATTAAGGTCCGTTTTGCATTTAAATCTTTTATCACATCTACATTAGTTTTTCTGGCAGTCCATGGTATTCTCAGCATTCTTCTGTAGAACCACATCTCTATTGCCTCTAATTTCCCACTTTCCAGTTTGTTTATTGTCCAAGACTTGCACCCATATGTTAGTATAGGAGTTATATAGCACTGCAGAACTCTCTCACCTCTAATGACAAGGTCATATTACACAATATATATTTCATTTTTCTGAAAGTTGTTTTTGCCTGCCCTATCAAATTCTGCTTCTTATTTCTGTTGAATTTCTTCCGTCTGCTGTAATCGTTGTTACCTAAATACTTGAATTAGTGAACCTGTTTTAATACTATATCATTCACTATGATCTTGCAAGGTGTGTTATTTTGTTTCTTTGAAATAACCATTACTTCTCTTTTCTTTACATTCAGGAAGAGGCCTTTCTCTTTACTGTCTGTGACTACTACATCAATTAATTCTTGAAGATCTTCCTCACTTTTAGCAATCAGAGCAGTGTCATCCGCATATCTCAAATTATTTATGTTAAGTCCTCCGACTGATATTTCTGGGATATCAACTATTGCACGCATTATGTTTTCACTGTATAATGAAAACAGTCCTGGTGAAAGTACACATCTCTGTCTAACTCCTTGTTTTATTTGTTGAAAAGACCAAATTGATTTCCTACTCTTATTGATACTGTTTGATGCCAGTACATGTTCTTAATGAATTTTTTTAATCTTTACTGTCGATGTTCAAATTCTGTAGCATGTGCATAACTTCACTATGTTTAACTTTATCAAATGCTTTTGTGTAGTCTATAAAACAGAGGTACAGATCTGTGTTTACCTCTATATTAGTGTTCTCAAAATATATATAGCATTGTTGGTACTTTTGCCTTCTACGAAGTCACATTGTTCTGGGCTTATTTCTGTTTTTATTTTGTTTCTCACTCTCTTTGTGCTGATTCTGAGAAGTATTTTTGTTATTTGGCTCATGAGGCTGACAGTACAGTGCTCTCACATTCGGTGGTCCCTGGTTTCTTAGGTAGGGCTATAAATATGGATCTCATTAAGTCAGTATGTGTCCATTATTATATACGTCATTCAGCAATTCTTTGATTATTTCAACTCCAAAGTCACCTAATGCTACCAATTGCTTAAAAACCTTACACAGACTTGATTCAGCTGTTATCACCATCCTCAGTTAGTATATCTTATACAGGATTCAGCTGTTATCACCATCCTCAGTTAGTATATCTTATACAGGATTCAGCTGTTATCACCATCCTCAGGTTGTATATCTTATACAGGATTCAGTTGTTATCATCATCCTCAGGTTGTATATTCTATACAGGATTCAGCTGTTATCATCATCCTCAGGTAGTATATCCTATACAGGATTCAGCTGTTATCACCATCCTCAGGTAGTATATCCTATACAGGATTCAGCTGTTATCACCATCCTCAGGTAGTATATCCTATACAGGATTCAGCTGTTATCACAGCCTTTTTTGAACACATGTCGATCTTGCACCAGTCTTCTCATCTCCATGAATATCATATTAAGATGGTCTTTGATGTTCCACTAGAGAAACCACCCATGCAACAGAAAGTCTTATTAGATGACATCCCATTACATTGAGGCTCTCTTCTAATGGAAGCTTTGTTGCACATCATCTATACAATTAGGTATGCTTTTATTTTGTTGTTGCATCCTTTGTTATTAATATAAATCCGTATAAATTATATGGACAGCCAAGAAAACTAATGTAGAAGTGTAGATCAGAGATGCTGGAGTAAAATGACAAATTCTAATTTTTGCTATAGCAAAAATTAGAAACAGACAATCACACTTTTAGGGCATATGATGAGAAAAGTAAAACGTTAACATTTAGTAACCACCGGAAAGATCAAAGCGAGAAGAGATAGAGGTAGACAAAGAGAAATTTCTGGGTAGGTTCTCACTGTGGAACACAAAGAAGTCACCAACTGAACTTATTAACAAAAGAAGAGACAGAGAGTTGTGAAGAAGCATGATCACCTATGCCACTTGGCATGTTACTTGATTTATTGATTAGTATAAATACATGTACCCTCTGTGGTTGGGAGGGAGCCAGAGATGTACTGTGTAGCACTGGGGAGGAGGAAACTGACAGCACTGTTTTCCAATGGCTGAGGCTCATCATAGAGGCACAGTGTTTTATGACGTGACAAGCTTTCGCCTTGAACATTTGGTTGCATACCTGAAGCCATAGAGAAGTTCTGTATAACAAGCAGGTAATTTGTGGTGGGGAATGAGCACATTGAATCCTATCTTAGGTGCAGCGGCTCAGAGCAGTGCATAGGTAGAAAAATACCTTCCTAGAGGTGTGATAGTTATTTTCTTGCTCTGACCCGGGATGGGACAAAAATTTAGAGACTTCCCAGTGGGTCGAAGGGCATGAGCCAATGGACCTCTGAATCAGCAACCAATGAACCAATCATGTCTTGTAGCCATCTCCTTCTTGTCACTATTATTAAGGGGTAGAATTAAGAATATATACAACCAACTGGCAGTGGGAACTAACGTCATACATACCCTTTGCCATCAGCTGAAAGTGACAGAACTCCTGTGGAGATGCCTGGAGTGTGCTTTCTGCGATAAAAAGAAAATCAATAATCACCCTTTTATGATTTTCCTTTCTAGACTTTCATACTTATGTCTGTAGCCAAGATATTGAAATATTTTGATATTTCAGTATTTAGAAAGATGTTTAGAATGTTTTTTTAAAAATACTCATCTCTCTAAGGATGTATAGCTAATTCCAATATCTTTAGTATTACATGAATCATCTGTCCTGGAGATGTAGGCGTTCATGGGCATCATAGCATGTTCGAGAAGCATGTTTTCTCTGTGTCTCTGCTATTTGCTTTTCTCAGAAATTCAAGCACCTATGCTGGTGTTGTTATGTCACATTATTTGATTCTGAGTGAAGGGTTTCTATGAGATTAACATTGATGTATTTATCTACTACTGAGTGATATATCTATGTACCATGTGATACATGTAGAACTTGCATATGTTCTTGAAGAAGACTTTTTTAGTTGAAACATTGATGTACAGTTATCCCTCAGTTATTGTGGTTAATAGGGACCAGAACCGGCCGCGATAAGTGAAAAACCGTGAAGTAGTGTCATCCTCTCATTTTTAACACACGTACATTTTTTGTGTATGTATAATATCAATAAGTGTATATGAAACCATATAAGTGCATATGTTATCATTAGAACATTAAAGAATAGTTTCAAACATGTAAATAAAATATTAATAGTATAAATAACATACATATAATAAATTATAAATAATATAAATATGATACGTGTGTGTGTAACATACGTAGATGTAACTAAAGTGTACATACTGTAAATATGTTTTTAGAAATCCGTGATGTAGTGAGGCTGCGATAAATGAACCGCAAAGTAGCGAGGGATGTCTGTAGTTAACCTATTTATCTGGTAGTTTGGATTTAATACCAATGCATTTTACCTATTCATGATTTGTATTTTATTCTGTCCAGTGTACTGGTTCCCTCATCGGCCTCATCACCTCTGGGAAATTTAATCCTCTCCTTCCAGAGCATATATCATGATCAAATCCATAACCCTTCAGTGTCGTAGGGGTGTCACTCTGGAAACATCACCACAAACATTTTACTATGCCTTTCTGTTATCAGTACTTTGCTTGAGTGTGGAGAATCTTAATCTTATCCAGTCTTTAATATTGTCAATCCATACTTTCTCTAACATCCTCTTCTTCTTCAACCCTCAAATGTTCCCTGCAAGATATTTTTGGGAAGCAAATCATGCCTCATTACGTGGCCAAATCACACAAGTTTGTGATGCCTCACCGCTGTCATGAGATGTTCTTGTTTGCCTGCAAGAGTAGAGCATATATACTTTTAGATGACTGATTAGCTGAGAAATTATGGGAATTCCTCCCTTTTGCCGTGATACCAATTCCTAATCAAGAGTTATAAATATTGGTACAGGTTAAGCACATGTGACCTCTGTTTTAATTAAATAAATACGTACATTATTTAACAAAACAAAATATTGATATAGAAGCATTTCACAGAAGCTACGTCTACTTGCGGATCCATTGATCTGCCTGATATCCACTGAGAGCACATACTGACCCACAGGACCGTATAATTGACAAAATACTCAATTCAATTCTTTTTTATTAATATATTACATAAGTAGATTTCTATTTGTAATTTTTTATGTTTTATATTCTGTTAAAATTTATTATTCTACCAACCTTTGCATACTGTGAGATGGTTTATGACTATCAACATCCTTGTACTCCATGCTATACAGAATGGACTATATCTATTTTATCTCTGCCATAAAAGTGTTGCCTGTTTGAAATCAATCTTAAGATGTAGCAAAATAAACCTCAAAAATTGTAAAATAAACATCTTAGAAATTGTGAAACAAGTTATGTTAGTACCTAAATAAAATAAATATTCACTTTATGGACATTTATATGTACAGGTGGTGCAAGGGCCCAAAATGGAAGCAATGGATAGTGGCACTGTTACCTGTCATGGATGTTGATAGGATAGACACTGTTACCTGTGACGTATGTTGAAAGGATAGTGACAATGTTACCTGCCATGAGTTTACAGTGCAAGAGCTCACCCAGCAACACTCAAAACCACAAGACATAATTATATACCCAGATAGCTCAGTCAACAGAAATACATTGATATGAAATAGAAATATATGCGGTTGGGGTTTTGTTGTCTACAGAAATGGCTTGAAGTTGGTTGAGAAATCATCTGTATTCTCACTATCACATCAAGTATGAAGATGGATATAGAGATAGTTACCGTAGCACTAAGTTGGTTGACAACCGATACATTAACCCACTCTGTATAATACTCAATGCTGCGCAACAAAAAAATGAGCATGCTGAGAAAGTAATGGGTTGCATTATTGAACAACTCAATTGTCCTGATCATGAAATGGATACACTGCCCAGGTAAGAGGAAATGAAAGAGCTGACTAATTGGCAGACTATGCTGTGATAGACTGAACAGTGCTGAGAAGAGATAATGCTGATGTGATTAATTAAAGCAGTCAGAAATTCATTGCAAGAAAATGTACTCTTTTTGGAAAGAACCGAAGATCACATATTTAACTCCTGACTGGAACTTTGAGTCTACATACACTTGAATGGCAGCTGGATCGGAGAGCGGAGTTATGGGAGTGCCCCGTGGGATATGCTATTTGCTAATCAATAATCATCCCGGTAGTGCAATATAATAATGTAATGTAGTATTGTAGGCCCTATCAATCAAATTTGATGCTTATGTATAGTATATATAACCAAAATGTAAGAGAATTCATTTTAATCACATGGGATAGTAATCATTATGGCGTACTATCATTATATGAAAAAAAATTGAAGAAAGATCCACTTTGTCTTTTTAAAAAAATAAATTCGCGGTATTTTGCAAGATGCATGCACATGCCAGGAAACCCGTGACATTATAATAAATTGTTTTGTTTACTAACTTCAACCTGCATCTCATTTATATTGAATCATTTTATTATACGAATAGGCCTATATTTTAAAATATTTATTAAATTGAACATTAACAAAACTGTATGTCAAATGTGAACATGTTATGCCATCCAATAATATATTAGCTAACTGCACAACATTTTAAATAAATACAAAGATTTGTTGCTCCCGTAGGATTTGTTGGTACAAGACGCCATCTTGTTTACAAACAAAACTAGAATGTGGAAACGCTCTGGGTTGTTACCGATACGATGATGGTGTTCCTCCCTCGCAAGCAAAGATGAGCATGGCATGAAAAACATTAAATGCGATTGGGAAAAAAATATATATATAATAATTACCGATACAATTTCTGAAGGAAATAAAATCCCTACAAGGTTTTAAAAATGCAAATCAAATTTCCATTTATGTATAGATATAAACCTTTTCATTATAGATACACGGAAAATCCGATATAATGGGGTGAAAACTGCAGTTTTCAGTACAATAGCAATGATGGTTTATAGATGTAATATTCTATTCATGAAAATTAAAATAAAATTATATTTATGTTGATGTGGTCCTTGTATTGCTGTCCATGTTCGAAAGTCGTAGAGAACTGACTTCAGTGTACTCGGTTTCCCATAGACCTATGTACTCCGTCACTCTCAACGAAGCGGCACGCCACCTGCCGAGAGTACAACTTATAGCACATAACTCCGTAGCTTCAAGTGATAATCCACGGGGATCGCCGAAAAAATCCACATTGTAAACAAGACGATACGAGTAGGATTCGAATTCATGACAACTTGAGCACAAGGCGAACAGTTTAACCATTACGATAGGAAGATCCCCGCTGTCCAGATGTCCATGTTGTTTTCGGTAACAGTTTCCTCCTTCGTTCTCATATTCTGTGCCCTTTTTCAACAAAACCATCTTCCATGACTACATGTTTTTGTTTACACGTATTTCATTGTCATCTTGAATTTCGTATTCTTTACATATCTGCGTTCTAGTGCCTTTCTATGGTGGTAACATTATTTTTATTATTTTTCACTGTTTATTTTGTACATCTTCATAAAGATCAAGCGGTTCGAAACGTTGAGAATGTCTTGTGTATTGGTTATTTGTAATATTTCGTGTTTAGACCCTATAGCCTCTTAGTGATAGTCTGTCAGTTGTCATTACGTGAAACTTCAAAAACCTGTGTTCTACGTTAAGTACTATTGTTATTCAGTTTTACAGCATTATTACCTTTTATTGATTGTTGTATTATTCATGAGTACACAAATCAGACATATTCCTCAAATCATAGGTTCTTATTTTTATCCCCATTCCATGTAGAGATAAATGCAAGTGGACATTGCATATTTGTCTTTATGTGGCATACTCACAGTTCGCGCGGAATACTCTATGTATCATCACGCAGATGGATCAACAAATCTCACAGAGTATCATCTTCCGACTGCGCACACATATACAGCTTAACAATCACCTGAACAGAATACAACCACAACACACCCGAAAGTGCCGGCTGTGCCCTCATCCCTATGAAACTGTTGACCACCACCTTTTTAAATGCTCAGCGTTGGATGACATCAGGAAAATGTTTCTCCTTCCAGGGCCATAAAAATGGAACACATTATATGGAACAAAACAACAGCTTACAAACACATGCATATATCACACAATGGCATTGGGTCAAAGGGCATGAGCCCATGGACCGCTGGATCAGCAACCAACCAACCGACAGAAGAATGATGTAGTTGACTCAGAAGTTGGCCTATAGATATATTCTACGCTCTTGACAGGACGTGACGTTTCTATGAGAGTGCTCACACTGTGATGCATCCCATTCGAGGATCTAAACATGCATCCATAACCACAATAACAGAACCATGCTTTTGAAAACTATAAACCTTAGGCCTATACGAGCTCGGGTGTCACCTCGGTTACTCAACTAAGGAGGACCTGTGCTTCTGCCAGAACGGGCTCTATATGTACTATCAAGAGTGATCTTCTCACAGCTAAAGATATTATTTCAGCATCATCGCCATCCATGTCTAACTCACATATGTAGGAGGTGTGATTATAAATTGGTGGGTATTTTCTTCTACTTCTTCAGCGTTCATTCTCAAACTCCCATTGGATCTCTCTTATAGCAGGACAATAGTCCAACTAGATTTCCAGAAGGATGTAGCAAAATGGAAATGCGTTGTGTCGCCATTTTATTTGCGCCAATGGCACGACACGTTCGTCTTCGGCGGTAAGTGGTGGCTATAAGATTAAACCTTTCTTATGTTGCGGCATTATATTTGTAACCACGTATGCTAGTCCATCTAGGCTATACCAGGGCGTAGCCTGTTAAAATATTGGAGGCCACAATTCACAAAATATTGTCACAACAGCCTCATTATTGATAAAACTTTCGTGACTGCATGTTTTCCTGTGAAGAAGTGCAGTTAAGCTTTCTGTGGTCTCTGAAAATAAAGGAAGCTTTACCATAGCAGACGCCACCACATGTACAGGAAGGATTTTGAATGTACCTCCGAAAGAAAAAAAATCCCGTACCAACCGTGGATTGAACCCGAGACCACAAGGGTCTGAGAACGGTATTCACTTGATAAGATTTGATAAATTGCAAACCCGTCTGCTTGTGCTGTGTTGTTGGTTTGGTTGTTAAGAGCAGTATGTTTCTGAAGTTGGAAAAGGGAGTAAAGAATAGCAACTGTTATCTGCCAGGTCTGTAAAAGGCTGGGGGGGGCGGTTGGCTGCCCTTTCAAATAGGGTCGAGGTGACCTAGAAGCCATGCTTAAGTTGGGTGTGTTAGGATGAAACGCGCAGATATCACAGCTATGCTGCAAACTATGGCACAACTTTCTCCAGATACTATCCTGTTGATATCCAGGAGATAAAAACGAATGCAGAAGAAAGGTGCTAGCGTTCATTTTCGTACACCCCTTGGTCTCTTTTGTAGCAGAACATTGATTCTACTATATTTCCAGTAGGATGTACTCCGGAGATGCGTCGTGCCACCGTTTTATTTGCGCAAATGGCCCAACACATTGATATCGGCGCTTTCTGAATTAAAATTAAGGTTCAATACAAGGAGACTTACTTACATTTTTAAGGAAAAGAAATATCAATTAAAACCCATTTTACAGTCTGTTTCCAGATGCATCTATCTGCGCGCTACGAACTGAGAGATTCCCCACCCCCAGGGTCATCCAAGGGATCTTGAATCTCGCTGTATTTCTTTGTTGTTGTGATTTGCAGTTCTAGTCGGTGCGGATGTGTAGATAAGGATATATACATGCATTAATATAAAACACGCGGTTCAATACAAGGATGAGTGCCTACATTCCATTTTTTTTAAATATTATGCGCAGCTTCTTTCAGCTTTCCTGAAGTCACTGAACTCAGATTAAAAAGTCGCTAGGTCTGCGCGCTACGGACTGAAAATAAAACTTGATTTACCCTGGTTGGAATGTAGGCACTTCTTGTATTCAGCTAATATTAACCTTTTTTCTCAAACTCAGTTCTCTACATTTTTTTTTCGCTCGAGCCCTTCCCCCAGTCGGGACAATTTTCATTCTGCACGCCACCGAACATTAAATAACTTTTTTTTTAAAGAAAAAGAAAAAAAGAGAAGTTAAGGATTGTCAAAGCGGAACTGTAGCTCTTACAAGGCTTTATGAGACTCTAGTTCAGTGTTTCTCAACTTGTGGCTCGCGTCCCACAGGGGAGCAGTATGATTGTTCAGTGGAAAGGAGGCAATGTGAACACGTTAATGAGTCTTCATTTATGGAATTTTTCCACCTTTAAATATATAAAAATAATATATATATGTTACATAGGGGATAGCAGACCAGCTGGCTAAGGAAGGTGCTGCCGAAGCCCAACCAGATATACCAATCACCTACCATCAGAAAAAACAGATGATCAAGTCAATAAGAAAGCCACAAACACCAACACAAGATGACTATCACATTATGAACAGATCAGAACAAGTTATAATTCTACGTCTCAGAACAGGACACAACCGACTCCGCAGTCATATGTATACAAAGTTCAAGATTGGCAACACGGCCATGTGTACATGTGGACAGGCAGCACAGAGTGCCAAACATATACTTCAAGAGTGTTCTGAGCATGAACCGCTGAGGCAGACAAATTGGCCAGAGGAAACAACACTGGAATCAAAGCTCTATGGGACACTGTATGAGCTACAAAAGACAGTGAGTTTTATTAAGGAGACATAATTACAGATATAGACATGTTTCAAGTGAACGAAAGAAGAAGAAGAAACATAGGGGATTGGGGGGGGGGGTGTTCGAATTTTCGAAAGACTTGGGTGAGACATAGTAAAAAACATGTCTATGTCCACTGTTATATACAACACTTGATTTGCAATACGCTCTCTAGTCGCTTCGACTAAACATAGCCTTTTATTTAAATAATGTAATCTATTCACAGTAAACAGAACCATTGCAACTTTATAAAATGTGATTTTCCGTGCTTGTCAGGAATTTATAATATTTTATCGTGTATCTGTGTGATGCTGCGGAACTACAATGTAAGGACGTTTACAAAATCTGCGTCCACTAGTTGTTAATCAGAGTCCGTTTAATTTTATATAGAAATCTGCTCGATGGAGGGGTTAGTGAAACAATCAAATAATATTGTGCATGTATGTATACGTAACCGGTAGTACAGGAAAGTGAAAACAAAGACCGCAGTCTGAACAAGAAAGAAACAGGAGTAATGGTTGTTTCAAATAAATACACACTGCCAAAATGCAGTATTACTATCAATGATGCAAAATTAAGTCAAGCGGGTAAAGTTAAGTATTTTGGCAAGATTTTAACATTAGATGGCAGGTGCTCCAACGAGAATAAGAACAGGATAGGACAGGCCAAATCAACATTTAAAAAAATGAGAAACATTCTATGCAAGGGAGTAATATCAAAGCATACACGAGCTCGAATGCTAGGATGTTATATTGAGCCAATCCTTCTTTATGGAAGTGAAGCATGGACAATAAACAAAAGTGCCCAAGATAAGCTGGAGACAACTGAGATGTGGTTTTTAAGAAGAATGATGAAAATTTCACGGACAGTCAGGAAAACTAATGTAGAAGTTCTCAGAAATGCTGGAGTAAAACGACAAATTATAGCGAAAAGTAGAATTAGACAATCAAGATTGTTGGGGCATGTGATAAGAAAAGTAAAGTTTGAACATTTAGTAGCCACCAGAAAGGTCAAGGAGAGAAGAGACAGAGTAAGACGAGAGAAATTTCTGGATGGGTTGTCACGATGGCACAAAAAGAAGCCACCAACTGTATTTATTAACAACAAAAGAGACAGAGAGTTGTGGAGAAGTATAATCACCTACGACACTCGGCATGGCACTTAATTGATTGAACATAATTATTGCTTTAGCTATATAGTTAAGTGCACGGAATTATATGTTCGTTAGACAAATTGCTGGTCTCTTGTGAGGACAAATGTACCTGAATATAATCATGTCAGCTAGACGCATCTTTTAACTGTTTACACGCGTCTTTTTTTTTATCAACGTTACTGTGTCACGGGAAAATATCCCAAAGTTCTTTCGAAGATTTCAAGTTTATTTTTGAGCTCATTGCTTTAGTAGATTTAATCACTGTTCTCTAGACACAAGGAGATTATCACGTCACGATAACAGTTGCTGCTAAACAGACACTGATGGAGTTTATTGAAATGACCGTATAATCAGTTTGATACGGTTTCATTGATATAGCTCCCCAAAAAAATTTATAGAAAACTTATAGTAATGTAAAGTAATTTATCCCACCCCCCCCCCTTCCATGCAAAATATTTGTTTGCAGTAAAGGTATGAAACAACTTTAAACAAGGTTCTTGCTCAATTTAAACTATTTAATTGTTAGAACAATTATTTTTATTGATTTCAACTTCAGTCAAACCCTCTCCGCCCCCTCCATTGTACACAACTGTCAAACTTTTTCAGTCCCTCCACTCACCCTCATTGTTGACGTAATATATGGGACAGCATTCAACTGTTTTCGTGACGTAACAAATGTAGTATATCCTTGTATCTACATATCCTTGGTACTTAACGCTATCTCGTTTAGAAACAAAACAACACAGTACTAAATATTACCGTACACTTGTGACAGCATTATGCTGGATGTATACCTCAGCTGGAACAAATTAATTTAATTAAAATCATCACACATTGTAAGTATTTAACCTTTTCTTTCAACCATACTTTGCTATTATCATATAATATTATATTATATAATACCAAGATTATTATGTCAAAATGTAAAAAAAACAATCAATTTCCTAAGGATAAATAAGAAACATACATAAGTAAAGTAAATATAATATATGAAGTAACGGTAAAGTAAAAGTAAACATTCAACTAAAAAGTACCTTAAGTGAAGAGAAATAAAATAAAAGTACAAAATGTAAAGTTAAGTAAATTAAAGTAATATAAAAGTAGAGCAAAGGTAAAAGCAAAGTAAAATGAAGTAAAGTAAAAGTAGAGCAAAGGTAAAAGCAAAGTAAAATGAAGTAAAGTAAAAGTAGAGTAAAAGTAACGTAGCGTAGAATAAAATAAAAGTAGAGTAAAACTAAAGTGAAGGTAAATTAAAGTAAAATAAAGTGAAACAAAAGTAGTGGAAAGTAAAAGTTAAAGAAGTACAGTAAAGTAGAATGAAGAGAAATAAACAATAAAATAAGATGAAAGTAAAACAAATTAACATGAACGGAAGTAAAGTAAAGTAAAAATTAAGTAGGGCAGAGAAAAAGTAAAGTGAAATCAAGTGAAGTGAAATAAAATAAAACAGAGTGAAGTTAAATACATTAGATGTGAAGTAAAGTAAAGTGAAGTAAGATAAGAATAAAAGAAAAGAAAAGTAAAGTGAAGTAAAATGTCCATTTTTATGCAATCTTTAAAATATTTATCTATATTAAAATTTTTATCTATACAATTTTTATGCACTTGAGTAGTAAAGTGAAAGCGGTATCAGGGCTGTATTCTTGTGCAACTAAAACCGTGCCCGGCGACTAATGAATGAAGCGGGCATGGAGTTTGACCAACACCATCTTCATTATCACCAACACTACAATCATCACCAACATCACATCATCATCACCAACACTACAATCATCATTACCATCATCACCACTACCACCACCAGCAACCCAATATCATCATCAGCAACACTACCATCACCTTCGTCTTCATCACCATCACAACCATTATTAACATCGTCAATACCACCACCACCTTCACCAGCATCATCATAATCATGGTGGCCAATAACACCATCACCACTACTAGTACCACCATCAATATAATCACCACCATCAATATCATCATTATCACCATCAATATCATCATTATCAGCATCAATATCATTATCATCATCAATATCATCATTATCATCATCAATATCATCATTACCATCATCAATATCATCATTATCATCATCAATATCATCATTATCACCATCAATATCATCATTATCATCATCAATATCATCATTATCATCATCAATATCATCATTATCACCATCAATATCATCATTATCATCATCAATATCATCATTACCATCATCAATATCATCATTATCATCATCAATATCATCATCATCATCATCAATATCATCATCATCATCATCATCATCAATATCATCATTATCACCATCAATATCATCATTATCATCATCAATATCATCATTATCACCATCAATATCATCATTATCATCATCAATATCATCATTATCACCATCAATATCATCATCATCACCATCAATATCATCATTATCACCATCAATATCATCATTATCACCATCAATATCATCATTATCATCATCAAGTAAAGGGAAACCTAGTTTATATTTGATTACAATTGTCACTTGAGCGAGTGAATTGTTATTACATTAATCCTACAGATTACACAATGGCAGCGTCACAAAATATCATTGTCCGTAGAGCAACAGATGAAGATTATGAAGCAGTTTTGGATATCAACCGGAGTTATCTTATGGGAGTTGATTATCTCTATTTTTCTTATTACAAGCTAATCAATGATCCCGATTTCTCCTATTATGTTTGTGAAGTTAATGGAGAGGTGGTAAGTAACGGTACAATGTTTTATTGTTTACCTATCTTATCTCGCATGGTTTGCGTCTGTGGGTTTCACCGATAGCCCACTAGACAAACCACCCATGCAACAGAAAATCTTAGTAGATGACATGCTGTTGTAATGAGGTTATCTTCTTATAGAAGCTTCATGACACGTCATATATACACTTATGCTTCTCGTGTTCTTATTTTATTGTTGCAATGTGTTTTGCTATCTATATATATATATATATATATATATATATATATATATATATATATATATATATATATATATATATATATATATATATAATATATATATATATATATATATATATATATATATATATATATATATATATATTATATATATATATATATATATATATATATATATATATATATAATCGCCGTGTGTAGTCGGTACACGAATGGAGACCAAAAAATAGCAAGTGTTGCCTGCAATGCATATAGTCTTTCTTTTCGCTTTATATCTCTTTATGCCTTGCAGCTTCCGGGTGGACAAGTTCTCTGGAGATGGCCTTTTTGAGTTACTCATATATATTTGTTTTCGCTGACTCTTTTATTTCTGTAATACATTTTTTGCATGGTCTGTCCCTGGCTCTGTATCCATCGTGTCTGTATAGTAATGCTTTTTTTCGGAGTATGATCTGATGGTAGTCTGGAAGCATGTGAAAACCACTTAATCTGTTGTCTTCTGATGTAATCCAGAATTGGTATTGCGTTTATTAATCCTCTGATGTTTTAATTTCTGATTCTGTCTCTTATTGTTACTCCAAGAATTCTACGTAGACAGGTTGTTTCTGTTGTAGAAAGTCTTCTTTTTTCTTTTGTTGATAGTGTCGACTTTTGACATTGGTAGCACAGTGATGATCATTTCTACGTAGAATACCTGTCTATGTAGAATTCTTGGAGTCACAATAAAAGACAGAATCAGAAATGAAAACACCAGAGGACTAACAAACACAATCCCAATCCTGGATTACATCAGAAGACAACAGATTAAGTGGTTTTCACACGTTTCCAGACTACCATCAGATCATGCCCATCAAAATGCATTACTACACAGACATTATGGATACAAAGCCAGGGGCATACCTTACAAAAGATGAATTACAGAAATACAAGAATCAACGAAAACAAATATATATGAGGCACACATAAAGGTCATCTCCAGAGAACTCTTCTACCCCTGACGCTGTAAGGAATAAAGGGGTATTAATCGAAAAGAATGAAGAAAGACTCGGATAGACTGTTACCTGTCCATCATGTGATGTTACTCTTCCACTTGTATCTCTACCTACCTCTTGTTCGCCTCCCTTCGAATTTATCTTCAAATAAGATCTTCAATAAGGTCTTTTAATGAATCCAAAATATTTTATTTACTTAATCTTTATTTCGTTTAATTCTTTCTTCATATTAAGTGTAGATAAAACCTCAAGTCAATACTACAACGAGAGACAGCAAACCAGATGGTTTGGTCACGTAATGAGAATGCAACCTGCGCAAACAGCCCTTCATGGATACATCAGCAGAAGACCGGGTTGCAAGACACAATGAAGACCAAGAACTAGATGGGCAGAGGCAATCAAAGAAACATTAAATAGACACGGGCTTACCATGGCCAATGCAACTCAAATAGCCAAAGAGTAAATAAAACTCCGAATATGCCCCCCCCCCCAAGAGACGCTTAACGGCACACGTCGAAATGGCAATAGACAAATAGAACCTTTTTGTTTGTTTTCTTTTCTTTCCATGATGTTCTCCCTATTAAAATGTCGATATGGTTACTAAAGTTCACATGTTTTATATTCACAGGCCGCTTTTGAAGGTGTTGCCTTAATTGATGATAGCAGAACTCTGATGACTCGTTCAGCAAGGGTTAAAGACAAATTTCAGAGCCAGGGACTTCTGAGTCTGATACGTAAGAGAATCTATGAAGATTATAAGGATGTTCCTGGAGAGAAGAGGATCAGAACCTCCTGTGCTAATACAGTGAGACTGGTCAACAGTACAAAGTTTAGGAGTCTGAACAAGACTTTGGAAGTACTGGTAAGCTATACCGACATATTGTATCGTATGAGCGCGCGCGTGCGTGCATAGGTATATATGTATGTATGGCTAGATGGAAGTATGAACGACAGGACAGACGTATGTATGCATGACAGTATTGTGTATTCATGAATGTATTTGTGTATGTATCTGTGTATTTTCATATGGATGTGAGTCTTGGACAATAAACAAACAGAAAAGTGGGAAATTAGAGGCAATAGAGATGTGGTTCTACAGAAGAATACTGAGAATACCATGAACTGGCAGGAAAATTAATGTGGAGGTATTTAAAGAGCCAAATGCGAAACGGAGTCTAATCAACAATATAATAAAAAGACAATCTTCATTTTTTGGCCACTTCATGAGACAATGAGGTTTGAAAAACTGTCAAGAAAAACAGGCAAGATTGAGCGCAACAAAGACAGAGGACGACTAAGTGAGAAAATATTAGACAGTTTAACAATCTGGCACGGCAAGGAAACAACAACGATCTTAATACATAATACTGGAGATAGAGAGTTGTGGAGAGCCATGATCGCTTACGCCAGCCGGCATGGCACCTAATGAATAAATGAATCTGTGTATTTATGTATGTATATCTTCTGGACAGAAAAACCGCTTCAATGACTCTCTCAGGGTGCCTCTAAAGAGCTTCAACATTGACGCTACATCTTGGGAGTATATTGCCCAGTGTGGCACAGCAACACCAGCAAAGGTAATTACATCGCCGAGAAGCACCAACTCTCAGAGGCACAAAGAAAATATGCCAACCGAATAGACAGAACAACAAACATACAGACGCCCAATTCCGATCAAACGTGTCCTAAATTCTGCAGGGGCTATGCCAGGATATTCTTCTTCTTCTTCTTTCGTTCGCTAATAATGTCTATATCTGCAGTTTTATTTCTTGTATAAATTGGACAGTGTTTTCCATTTCTTGTTTTGTACCATAAAGTTTAACATTCAGTGGTGTATAAGAAGGCCAGTATGTGCATCTTAATGTGTCATAGTTTGCACATTCTTGAAGGATATGTTCTGAAGTATGGTTGGCTTGTCCACAATTACACTTTGCTGTTGTAACAATTTTAAATTTTCTATACATATGGCTGTTTAGTCTATTGTGTCCAGTTCTGAGTCGAAATATGATGACCTGTTCCTGTCTGTTAAGTAGGTGGTAGTCGTCCCGTGGAGGTAAGTTAGGTGGCAACTCTGAAACTTGTTATCATGAACTGCGATGGACGGTTGTTATCATGGACTGCGATGGACGGTTGTTATCATGGACTGCGATGGACGTTTGTTATCATGGACTAAGATGGACGGTTAAGTATGACTTCCTTTTCTGTGTCCGTTCTCAAATAATCCGCACAAATATTCAAATGATATGAGCTGGAGAGCGTGAAGTACGTTGAACCACTAGTTTTACAATGGAGCTGCGAAATATTCATGTTTCGGCCCAGCATATCCAATTTGGGGGTGTTTTTTCATCATCATCATCATGTGATTTTTCTTTCCAGAATGTTGTATCCGTTATGGATTCTCTGAACACTGCGCGATTCTGGGCGAGTTGATATGCCGCAGCTAGAGACACTTTTAAACAATCTGATATATCACAGCACCATCGTCGGCTTGGGCGCCCTCTTTCCGTTTCCGTTAACTCTGCCTTCAGCTACTAATCTTTCCATGTTGTTTTATCTCTTTAAATGACCAAATAAAACACAGCGTTCTTGTTAAGATGTTGTTAACCCTCTTCAACGTGTATTGATGTTAATATTTCTTGATTTGTTATTTTAGCTGTCCATGGTACACACAAATTCTACTGTAGGATCTCATTTAGAAAACAGTGATTGTCTTTTCTATTATTTTATTTAATGTCCATGCCTCACAGCCGTATATTGCCACTGGAAATACGCATGTTCTAATCATACATAGTTTGGCTTTGCTGCTGGTTTTTATGCCAAAGATTTTTCATATAGGAAAGTTTCAATGTTGCCATTGCAATCATCTCTTGATTTCGACAGCGCAGTTTCCTGCGCTGTGGAGCGCATGGCCGTGTGGTTAGAGCGTCGTTCTTTGACCCTGGCTAAATCCGATTAGAACTCCGTTCTCAGACCCTTGAGGTCCCAGGCTTATTCCACGGTTGGGCAAGGAATTTTTCTTTCGGAGGTACAATCAAAATTCTTCATATACTAGGAAGCGGCGTCTGCTATGACAAAGCGGTAATCCTTCAAAAAGTAAAGTTGGACTATAGTTGGTTCGCCCCATACGTTTATTATTACAAATTCTAAAATGATAATACCATGTCCGGCTTGTCCACTAACGTTTGCATCCAGCATATAGATTACTATCCATTTCGGAACTCATGGACAAGGACATAACTTACGCTGAGTCTCCATAAAATTGATGTAACAAACAGTCATCATCATGTGTACTGAACGAACAGCAATGTTAAATCGTATGAATAAAGTGAACATTTGAAGGTTTGAAAAGCTGTAAAGGATTGACTTCGTTTTAGTTTCCACATTTTGCTTTATCTTTTAACAATAAAACAGCGCACTGTTTGACGAAATAATATAGCCCCGCCAGGGCCGGCCCTAACAATTGGGGGGCCCAATGCGAAACGGATTGCGCGGGGCCCAGTCTGGGTAGGGAAGAGGATAATAAAATAAATTCTAATATGAATTTATGGGCCTATGAAGTGCGGGGCCACTGCGGCCTCATAGGTTGCAATGGCCTAAGACCGGCCCTGAGCCCCGCAACGCAAAAGATAATAGGCCTAAAAAAAACTTGAACTTAATTTCGTTTTCCGATTTTTACTGGATTCTCGTGAAAGCAAGACAAATCATTTAGCCACGTAATGGATATCTCTATGGTGAACCTGTTTTCCACCCTTGTTTTAACTGTTGTAGTGTTCTTGTTATTACTATGTTTTGGTGTTGCAGCGTATAAAAATATATTCACTATCTTGCAGATGTCCGCAATATATCAACCGGTTGAAGAGATTAAATTGCCAGCATCGCTTGCTAATACATTACCAGAGCACAAGACATTAGACATTGAAGACTTGGCTACAATTTTCCAGAACACAGAACTCGTGAATTACTTGTTCCCTGCTGGATTCCTTGCTCTAGCATCGTGGTTCTATGATCCAATTGTTAGCAATATAAGACACATTAAGAAACATGATCCGTACATCTTTATTTCAGCAAAACTTAATGATAGTTTTAATTCAAACTCTGGAGAGATTCTAAAAAAAGTTCATGAAGTTATAGCCCCTTTGCAAGGTTTATTGGCCATCAGTACCTACTATCTTACACCCAGTATGATTCTTTTTACACTTGATATATACGGAGTGCCAACACAAGGGAATGAAGAATCGGAATTTCAGGCTATAATCTTTTATGGCTTGCAATATGCGAGACAAGTTATGGAAAAAGAGCAATTTAAGTTTCCATTATCTGTAGCACTTGGTATCAAGGATACCTCATATTTCGAAATATGCAAACAAATTTTCTCGAATTTAGGATTTGAACAGGGTGATTTGAAATGTTTTGAAACCCATATATATTTTGAGCAAGAATTTGAAAAGTTATTGAGTGCTTGATTTATTGTGCACATCGATCTATGGATATTTGTTGAATTATCTTGAAATTGAAATGCCAAAAGGGAAAACATTTTATTTTAATTGTTTAGGCTAAAGTATTACTACATTATTTTATGCTGCATACACTTCTTCAGACTTTGTTAGGTGTGTGTTGTAATTATACAAAATGAAGTTATTTTATTTTATAATTGTCCAACAGAAATGAACTATTAGATTGCATTAATGAGCATAGTCAAATGTATTAGCATACTATAGGCCTACATCTGAACTAAAAGGGATATGTATTGGTATATTGTATAATTGGCCTAATAACCTCCATTGAACATAGGAAATAAGTGTAATAAAGTTTTACTAATCACTGAACACACACAACAGACAAAAATCTACATTTCGATTAAAAGTTATTTTTCAAAAACACAAAAAAGTGTCCTTGTTAAAGACATTTTAATAGAAACGTCTGTTCGTGTATTTATCTTTGTATTAGCAAAACTTCTTGACATTATGTTTCTAATTTCCGTCATTAATTTCGTCATTATGTTTCTAAATTAAAGTTGTAACATAACATCGAAATAGGAAACACAAAAAAGACGTACGTTATCGTTCGTAAGTCCTGAAATCGAAAACGAAAACAACATATATTTTGATTTACCATAGACGATTTATTGTATTGTATATTGTAAACCAACGAAGATAAATTATATTTTATGAATGTTTAAATAGAGAGATAAATTGTTGCAATTATATTACTGATTACTGCGAATAATTTAATGTATTGTAAACAATCGCACACAGAGGAGTTTAGCTATTTTTACCTTATATTACAGAGATGTATTGATTTAACTGTATCTTAGGCTTCAGAGATGAATCATCTATTTATGTGTACCATAAATAAAAAAAGATGATTTAATTAATTTGTACCATATCTAAAAAAAGATGAATTGGTTAACTTGTACCATGTCTCACAAAGATGATATTTATTAATTTGTATCACAGCTCAACAATATAAGTTGATTAATGTGTACCACTGCTCACAAAAGATGAATTTATTTATACCACATTGCACAAGGATAAATTAATGTATTTGTACCACAGCACACTACTACTACTACTACCATTACTTCTATTACTACTACTACTACTACTACTACTACTACTACTACTACTACTACTACTATTACTACTACCACTACTACTACCATTACTATTAATTCTACTACTACTACTACTACTACTACTACTATTACTACTACTACTACTATCCCTACTACTACCACTACTATTAATTCTTCTACTACTACTTTTATTATTACTACTATTACCACTACTACTACACTACTACTACTACTACTACTACTACTACTACTAGCAATATCATAACCAACACCATTTCCACCGCAGCCATCACTATTGAGCCTGTTGCTACCACTACTACTATTTCTACTACCTAACACTAGAAGCAACACTACCAATATTACCACTAATGCTGCTGCTGCTGCTGCTGCTACTACTACTACTACTACTACTACTACTACTACTACTACTACTACTACTATTACTACTACTACTTTTACTACTGGTGGCCATACAAAATATTATATGACAAAATATCTATGACGAAATCTTTCAAGACAAAATATTTTAACATAACCAAAATGTAGGAAAACTTAACTGTAGTTGTAAAATACTCGTAATAATAAATTTTGTTAACAAAATGTGCAAAACAGTGCATGAAGAAGGTTTTACCGTTTCGAGTTTGAGTGTTTGTTTGAAGAATGTCTAATTTTAATTTAAATCATACAGCGGGAAGGATTAACCATAACCGTCTGCAATAGAAGAACTCTGCACAGAATTAATTAGGACTTCATTCGTTGCGTTGTTTGATCATTGTCGTGTTTCCGTTGGTCATTATTTATATACTTTTAGTCCCATGCTAAAAATAGCTAAGGCGACTTTGACTTTACCATTAACACAAGGAAAGCAGAAGTTTTATTTCCAATCGTCCCAAGGAACCCTCATATCAATCTCTCATATACAAATAAAATTAGAGCCTTTAGAGAAAGGCAAGAGCTGTTCAAAGTTTTACAAACTCGATCCTCCCAAGGATGTTCAGAGTATGGAAGAAAATTCCAGATAGACGTATGACTTACTATTCACAGCCGGGCACATCCTAATCATCATCATCATCTCATTTGAGCTAAATGGGCATCGTCAACACCGACGGATGAACAATAGGAGAGCTAGACACCGCATACATGGCATCATGAAGAGAAGATTTAATCCGCAACTACAGAAACTATAAGCATGCTTATCCTTTGACATCAGCTAGGAGAGAGTGCACACCTATGGGTTTGCCCGGAGTGTAATGATGTCGGTTCATAACAAAAACAAAGTCTGTCAACTTTCTTCAAGTCATACTACTATCGTATAATTTATTATTCAATAACCTCTTTTCTGTGGCCCACATGGAAATGTTGCTGTCCCCAACTGTAAATTTTTCCTTGTGGCACCCCTACAAACTGTCCTGTCTCCAAAAGGGGGGGGGGAGCATATGGCCACAATGAGAACCACTGATGACAATGTGGAGTCCACATCACATATTGTTTTATTACAGGTTCTAATATTTCTATCTTAGCACTAACCTTATTTTCATTGAACTGTACTCACACATAAGAAACATGGCTCATAGACACATGGCTCATATACATGGCTCTGTTTAGTCTTCGAAAACTTGACTTACGTCTTATCTAGCCCTTTTGACTAAATATTTGCCTTTCTGGGGAGCAATAAAAAAATTATGAGTGGAAAGTGGTGCATTCGTTCAGACGACAAGCAGCTTGACAATGGAGATTCTGGCGGTGACCAAAGCTTTGCAATGGGTCTGCTCACAGAATGTCTGCGAGCATGGCTGTATCCTCAGTGACTCCATGAACATGATTGTGAAAGTTCAGACGGGGTACGTTCGAGAACAGTGTCTGGATTCAGTGAATAATTCCTGTGTGCGTACAGTGACTTTTATTTTTGTGCCGGAACACGCGGGAGTCCGGGATAATGAAAGAGCAGATAGGTTGGCCGCTCACGCTGCTACTACGGATGTTGGTGGAGCGATGGATCGGGCAGACATTTTGATTGCCCTACGTGGAAACGCACGAACAAATGACTGTACAAGTGACGATGACTCTTGTTCCATGATTAGAATAAAGGAACTTGGTTTGAAATGTGGTGTCGCTAGAAAGGAGAGTTTTCGTGGGCGAAAAAGAATGATGGTCAATCAACAACGTACTGGGACTGTCAGTCAACGTGTAATGGCGGATACACTCAAGGAAAGATCTGAGCACCTATGGACTTGTCCAGAGTGCAATTTCGATGATCCAACGACTAACTAACTAACTAACTAACTAACTAACTAACTAACTAACTATAAAAACAGAAATAAGTGCAGAACAATGTGGCTTCGTAGAAGGCAAAGGTACAAACAATATATATAATATAGAGAATTTGAACATCGACAATAAGGATTTAAGAATCATCAAGAACATGTACTGGCAACAAACAACAGCAATAAGAGTAGGAAATTAATGTGGCCCTTTTCAACATATAAAACAAGGAGTTAGACAGGGATGTTTATTTTCACCAAGCATGTTCTCTTTATACAGTGAAAACATAATGCGTGCAATAGTTGATATCCCATGGATGTCAGTACCCAATTATATCATAAATAATTAGAGATACGCGGATGACACTGTTCTCTATTGCTAAAAGTGAGGAAGATCTTCAAGAATTAATTAATGTAGTAGTGACGAAAAAATAAAGAGAAATGTAAGAGACATTAGGAAGAGCCTAAACATCGATAAAACAGAAGTAATGGTTATTTCAAAGAAACAAAACACCACAGCGTGCAAGATCAAAGTGAATGCTATAGTATTAAAACTGGTCCACCAATTCTAGTATTTAGGTACAACGATTGCAGCAGATGGAAGAAGTTCAACAAAGCAAAGAAGCAGATTAGGGCAGGCAAAAACAACATTCAGAAAAATGAAAAGTATATTGTGTAATATGACTTTGTCATGAGAGGGAGGTGAAGAAGAGAGTTCTGCGTGCAATATAACTCATATACTAACATATGGGTGCGATTCTTGAACAATATAACTCATATACTAACATATGGGTGCGATTCTTGAACAATATAACTCATATACTAACATATGGGTGCGATTCTTGAACAATATAACTCATATACTAATATATGGGTGCGATTCTTGAACAATATAACTCATATACTAACATATGGGTGCGATTCTTGAACAATATAACTCATATACTAACATATGGGTGCGATTCTTGAACAATATAACTCATATACTAATATATGGGTGCGATTCTTGAACAATATAACTCATATACTAACATATGGGTGCGATTCTTGAACAATATAACTCATATACTAACATATGGGTGCGCTTCTTGAACAATATAACTCATATACTAACATATGGGTGCGATTCTTGAACAATATAACTCATATACTAACATATGGATGCGATTCTTGAACAATATAACTCATATACTAACATATGGGTGCGATTCTAGAACTATAACTCATATACTAACATATGGGTGCGATTCTTGAACAATATAACTCATATACTAACATATGGGTGCGATTCTTGAACAATATAACTCATATACTAACATATGGGTGCGATTCTTGAACAATATAACTCATATACTAACATATGGGTGCGAATATTGAACAATATAACTCATATACTAACATATGGGTGCGATTCTTGAACAATATAACTCATATACTAACATATGGGTGCGATTCTTGAACAATATAACTCATATACTAACATATGGGTGCGATTATTGAATAATATACAAACAATACATTTGGAAATTATAAGCAGTAGATATGTGGTTCTACTGAAGTTAGTTAGTCGTTTGATCATCGTCATTGCACTCCGGACAAGTCCATAGGTGCTCAGATCTCTCCTTGAGTGTATCCGCCATTACACGTTGACTGACCATCATTCTTTCTCGAAACTACTCCTTTCTAGCGACATCACTTTTCAAACCAAGCTCCCTTAATCTAGTCATTGAACAAGATTCATCGTCACTCGTAGTCCTTTGTTCGTGCGTTTTCCTGTAGAGCATTAAAAATGTCTGCTCGATCTATCGCTCCACCAACAGCCGTAGTAGCAGCGTGGGCGGCCAACCTATCCGCTCTACAGGTTCTACAGAAGAATGCTGAGAATACCATGGACTGCCAACAAAACTAATGGGGATGTGTTGAAAGAGTCAAATGCAAGACGGAGCTTAGTCAATAAAATAAGAAAAGACCGTCTTCATTTTTTTCGCCACGTTATAAGACAATAAGGTTTGTAGAGCATAGTCACAAAAGGGAAGACTGAGAGCAACAGAGACAGAGGGCGACAACGTGAGAAAATATTAGATAGTTTGACAACTTGGCACGGCAGGGAAACAACAACAATTACGATACATAATGCTGGAGACAGAGCGCTGTGGAAAGCCATGATCGTCTACACCAGTCGGCATGGCACCTGATGATGATTTTTTCGGTGACACATCCGTCTTCGGTGGAAGGTAGTGGTATGAATATTGATGTTGTTAAATCAGAATGATCATCGGTGCTTGAATAGGTCTGAAGAAGAATATCATCATATAGACACGCCATTAGGCGTTTACTGTTTCAAGATGATTGATCTGGTGAGACACTATTGAGACCTTTAGACTTTCCAAATGTGGGGGTGCATCTATAACTACTTCAAACGTCCTGCGTAGGTTTATCACTCGGATGTACTGACCTATGCATAGTGACATCCGTAATGATTTTCTTTTCCCGCATTCGCTCTTGAACTCCTACTGGTTAGCGTCATGTAGTCCGAAGAACGGAATACTTTTTTCCTGGTTAAAGCTTTGCTGCAGTATCTGTTCCTTTCGAAGCTGGGCAACAAACTGTTTCTTCCTACAACGAAACAGTGAAGTTTGAAAATCTAACAAAACAACTTACCGAATTAAGTTTACGTACAATTTTTATTTCGCTAATTAATTTTCAAAATGGAATAAGGAAATATAGCCCATGGTTCTTTCTCGTGTCGTATTTATATTAAAAAGGAATTATACGGACTGTTGTACCATTTACACAACAAGCCACAAGAAAACAACACTGTACAAAGTGTGTAATGTATAGGCTATTGTGTACTTGTAATAACTGAAACCGTTTCAGAATAGGCCTACACAGTAACTTGAGTAAGTGACAAACTATTACAATTGACATGTGAGTATTTCGCTATCTTCACTTTCAACAATATTTTTCACCAAGATTTAACGTATATTATCATTTTAATACCGTAGTTTGAGTCGTTCAAATTAAATTTAGTTTCGGATAAATAAAGTGATAACGTGTTGTCCATATATTACGTCAGAGGGGAGGGGTCTGAAAAAGTTAGTTGTTGATAAGGAGGAGGGAAGGTGTTATGGAAGAAAAATGTATTATTCACATAATAAATAAGTTTGTCAAATACATTTTTACACAATAATTTAAACTGTATACATTTTTCGGAATATTTGAAACAAATCACGTAGTTATGTCGTACTTTTCTGCTAAAACTGTTTTTGGTGGAAGATTTTGTGTGTGTGTGATTTAATTGTGCAGACGAAAGGAGGGGAGTCCCTGAATGCTTGACAATTGTAACCTAGGCTTATAGTGGTGGGTAAAAAAATATCTAACAAATTATTCAACAGTCTCTTCTAGGGACATGAAACATAGAAGAGAAATGTTATGATAACAAGAAAGCTACATTTTATTTTACCATATAAAAGCTTGGAAAAGTTAATAATAAAAAGACATAGTCGCTGGTAAGCGTAGACCTAAGGGTTCCCCAAGACGAGATGGACATCTCAGATGTTTAAACATGCTCTTTTCTGCGGCAAGTTATCTCGCACATAATTGTGGGGTGTTAGAACATCTGTAATGATAATGACGACTACGTTCTGGGAAGAATATGTCACCTGAATGAATGGGTAAATATATATGTTAAAGTGATGATAATCGTGATTAAGCGAATTTCGTGTAAATAATAGCTCAGTTAAAACGGGAGTTATTCAGTGTTGCCTTCTCTGATCCTTGCTTTCCAGTATATACATATATAAAATAATAAAAGAGGCAAAAAAGTGCGGAGGGCAACATCACCGACTCAAAACAAGATAACTCAGAACAACTAAACAATGAACTGCTTTTCGCAGACGACCAGGGTCTCAGATACGAAAAAAAAAACTACAAACTCATGTTAACTCACTATCTGAAATATGTAGAAAATAAAACATGAAGATCAATACTCAAAAGACGGAAACTATGAAAATATGCAGAAAATCGAGCCCACTAAACATACAGATATACAAAATAGAAGTAAAACAAGTAACAGAGTTCAAATATAGTAGTATTTTCACAGAAAATGGAAGCCTCGATAGAGAGATAGAGACGAGATGTCAAAAGGCAAATACAGTAACATATCAACTGCCACCACTACTTCTTCATCACAGGATCGAGATGGAAGTTAAAGCTATAAAAGGCAAATGATTTACAGTATACTCCTACCAGCACTTTCTTTTGCCAGTGTCAGACATGTTCTTTCTCATCCTCCCTTTACAGAAAAAATAGTGATATGTGAGATGAAATGTTTGAGGAAAGTCTGGAAAGAATATGTATAACACCCTGCACAGAATACATAGGCAGCAGATCAAGTGGTTTGGACATAGTGAGAATGTGTCACGAGAAGTTGCCCGTACAGGCATATAACCAAATGAGATCTTGGTACAAAGTCAGAGACCACGAAAAAGATGGATATAAAGCGTCAGGGACATCTTGAACAAAAACGGTTATAGCACAGCCGAGGCGATAGGCTACATATCGCCATGGAGCACAAGCTCAAGCTCCAACCACACCCTACGTTTAACGGCAAGAGATCACCAAAAGCAAACCACCTGGAGAAAGATAGACAAATAGTTCAGTTAGAGTTGTGCCCCTTCGAAGATGGCGGTCATGTTTTGTTTACATAGGAAATCACTGCGCAGAACTGAAGAGAAAAAAAAGGTAGTGTATCCAATTCAGGACGTATGCACCAACCAGCATTTTTTGACTGTAGTGATTTTCTAGACAATATAATTACGTTCAGTAGTTTGCCATTACTTTCTGAACCGTCCGGATGCACACTAGTCTGTGGCAGGGATCGAACTTGGTGAAATTCAACAGGTAAATACAAAATTAAATTGTCTATCCCCAGGTGAATGATTGTTGATCGCATTCACACTTGCCGTTAAGCGTAGGGGTGATATCTTAAGTCTTAAGCTGTCGTTTCAAGGCCAGATGTGTCGCCGAGGTTGCATTTAGTCCATGTTTGTTCACGGTTATCTTAATGTTTTCTATCCACCGTTTTCTTGGTCTACCTTTGGCTTTACGCCCAGATATTCTTGTAATATATGCTCTTATTGAATTGGTATTTGGTTTGGTAAGGTGACCGAACCATTTTACTAAATATGTTCGATACATGATATTATACCAACTCTTTTCCTAATTTCTTCATTTCTTATTTTATCTAGTTTGGTAACCATTGCAGCTTTTCTCAGACACTTCATTTCACATGTGACGACTTTTCTTTGCTGTGAAGCTGTTAAAGACCATGTTTGACATTGCTAGCACAGTGTTGGTATAAAAATTGTAGATATTATTTGTATTTTAATTTCCATCTTGATCTTTGGATGAAGAAGTAATGGTCAAAGTTGGTAAGTCACTGTGTTTGCTTTCTGGCACCTTCTTTCTATTTCTCTGTCTAGTCTTCCATCTTTGGAAAAAGTGCTGCCTAGATACTTAAATTCTTTGGCTTGTTTCACTTTGATATTATCTATTATTATATTCATTGGTGTTGAAGACTTGCTAATTTTCATAACTTCTGTGTTTTGTACATTAATTTTCATGTTGTACTTCTGACATGCTAACAGCAATGCATTGATGTCTTTTGCAAAGTTTCCTCATCTTTGTATATTAAACTTTGATCATCAGCAAATAATAGTTCATTGATTTCATTATTAAGTTCTTCATCAGGTTTATTTGCAATGCTTTCCTCTTTGTTGATATGAGCTTCTTTTATTATTCTGTCCATGTATATGTTGAAAAGTAGGGGTGAAAGTATGCATCCTTGTCTTACTTCAGATCTTGTTTCAAAAGGTTCAGTCATTCCATCTGTTGTTCTTACTGAGCTTTAGCATTTTTGATATATCGCTTTTATGTTATCTAACAGTTGTCCTCTGATGGTATACATTTCTAAGGTTTCCCATAGAATGTTTCTATCTACTCTGTCTAATGCCTTTTCCTGGTCTACAAATACTGTGTTTAAATCTTGATTGTATTTTATTGCTTTTTCACTCAGTTGTCTCAGTGTGAAAAGTGCAACCTTACAGCTTGCTCCCCTTCTGAAGCCAAACTGAGAGGGGCTCAACTGTGGTTCTGCAATGTATCGTATTCTTTGTTCTATTATTTTTGCGTAGATTTTACCTGTGTGACTTAACAAAGAGATGCCTCTATATGATTCACACTCTCTCTTATTACCTTTGTTTTTAAATAGTGGTACAATTACTGATTTTTGCCAGTCATCTGGTACTTTTCTTTCTGACCAGGCTATTGTGAATAGTCTGTCTAACCATTGGACTCCTGTATTTCTACACGCTTTTATTGCTTTGCTTGGTATACCGTTCTCTCCTGGTGATTTATTACGTGGGCTATGTTTTAAGGCTTCTTCTATTTCTTGATTTAGTATAATTGGTTCTGTGGCTTCTATATTTTTGTGAGTGTTGGTGGGTCTATATTCTGTTGTTATTGTTGGGTTGTATAATACTTCAATCAACCTAACACACACTCGTGTCCATATTTAGCCTATTCTACTAGAACACTCTGAGTTATCTGAGCTGAGACCGCAGACAGTAACGACATCTGTGCAGAAAGTAAACATTAGTATTTACATAGAACACAGGTTATTGCTGTTTCACTTGAACACAACAGATGGACTAAGACCAAGGGGTTATGAAGTGTAAACACGAAAACATACAAATTACAATACACAAGACAATTTAAACGTTTCGAACCGGTAGGTCTTTCTCAAGAATATATAAAACAAACAGTCGAAAACAATGAAAACAGTAAAAACAATGTTACCACCACAGAGGCACTAGATACACTATTGACATGTAAACAATACGAAGTTCAAGGTCTTGTGTCACATATATCATATGTTACATATTTTACTTGAGTCACACATTTATATTTTAGCTGTTATACACTTTACTTGAGTCACACATTTATATTTTAGCTGTTACACATTTTACTTGAATAACTTCAATTATATTCTTTTACTCATGCAGCTTCCACAATGGCAACCTCACAAAATATAATAGTCCGCAAAGTAAGAGATGAGGATTATGAGGCTGTTTTAGATATCAACAGGAACTATCTTAATGGAGTTGACTATTTGTATTTCTATTACAAAGAGTTGATCAATGATCCAGATATGTCCTACTATGTTTGTGAAGTTGATGGAGAGGTGGTGAGTAACTTTAATATCTTTGGGAAGTTGATGGAGAGGTGGTGAGTAACTTTAATATCTTTGGGAAGTTGATGGAGAGGTGGTGAGTAACTTTAATATCTTTGGGAAGTTGATGGAGAGGTGGTGAGTAACTTTAATATTTGTGTGAAGTTGATGGAGAGGTCGTGAGTAACTTTAATATTTGTGTGAAGTTGATGGAGAGGTCGTGAGTAACTTTAATATCTTTGGGAAGTTGATTGAGAGGTGATGAGTAACTTTAATATCTTTGAGAAGTTGATGTAGAAGTGGCAACTTTTTATCTTTGTGAAATTGATGTGAATGCGGTGAGTTGAGTAAATAGTCAAGCAAAATGAATTAAACAGGTTACTAAAACACTTACCTTGCCTATTTTAAAAATATATAAAAAAAAGTATATATAAAAAAACATACAATAAAACTAAACAGAACAAGTCTCCACGTATCAGCTCAAATTGAACCTTTTTCAAGAGACAAACAACAGAAAACAACACGATAAAAAACAAAATAGATGACTAGATTACTGTCCATATAGATGAATAGATTAGGTTACTGCACACCATCCACTTTGTCGGACACCCTATGACCATTTGGTTATTTATATGAGTTGAGTAACTTTGTTGATTTTGTGCATTTTATGGAGAAGTAGTAACTTTATATATACATTTGAAATGAGTAACTTTATTATATTATTATATATGCGTTTTATATATACCCGGTATATATATATATATATATATATATATATATATATATATATATATATATATATATATATATATATATTATATATATATATATATATATATATATATATATATATATATATATATATATACGCACATACACTGTTTAAGAAAAGAAATGCAACTTTTTGGAGTTACTTTTATTAAAGATATTCGCTGATTGGGCATCATTCAACCTATCGACTGATGGCACCTGGTCATTAACTTCTCGTGGTTAATGGAATTGTACTCACTGCATGATTCATGAGGTCATGAAAGGTCAATGTAGAAAAAAATTGTTGACAGTGACTCATGGCAGGTTCATGAGAATACAGTGAAACCTACTGAACACAAAACTCTCTGACCATATTATTGAATGCATATAAAAGATTGATGGTCCTCAAATAAATGAAGTTGAAAATTCAATGTGCAGGTATGGCTAATCTCATTACAGAGCAACAATACATTATTATTGGGTGCTTACAGACTGGACAATGACATAGTGTATTTAATGTGGTTAGAAGTATATAATGCCAGACAATTTAATGTGGTTAGAAGCACTATTAATCGCCTTTTGCGCATTCTTCAAATTTTGGCTGCACGAGGGTTGATTTATCAGCAGGATAATGCTCGACTTCGTGGTTAAACTCACCACCCAGTTCCTTGCTGACAACAACATCTAGACCATTCCTTGGAGAGCCAGGTCATCAGACATGAACCCCATAAAACACTTGTAGGAAGAACTCGACAGATGACTCCGCCAGCGAGACATGGCTCCAGCCAATCTCTGACAGTTGTCTCTTGCACTGCAGGAATAGTGGGTGGCCATCCCACAACAACAGATCGAACAGCTAATCGGATCCATGTCAAAGAGATGTCATTTTTTTATAGAAGCCATACATCTTACTAAAATGGAGGTCTCAGTCACAAAGAATAAAAGTCCAAACCAAATTTTATGAACATCATTTCATTGTTAAAGTCTGCAAGTTTCTTCATGCCAAAGTTGAAACATTCCGTAAAATTAAATTTTAGTACACGTTGAAATTTGGTGTCCATTACTACTACAATATGTTGCATTTATTTTTTTTTAACAGTGTATACAGTATACAAATATATATATCTTTGTGAAGTTAATGGTGAGATAATGATAACTTTATTATATTATTTGAAGTTGGTTGAGATGGGAAAACATTCACTCTATCCCAGCGTTTCCCAATACCTCACATGGGGGGAATTTAATTGTTGAATGGGGCAATTATTTGCTAAATTTATGGTATAATCCTTTTTTTTAATATAACAAAATATGCATTTGTTACATAGGGGGAGTCCAATTTTTAGAAAGTCTTAGCTAGGACATGGTACAAAAAAGGTTGGGAAACACTGCTCTATCCTATTCTTTCTCATTAATTATGCATATAATATTCATTTTAGTTTCTGAATAGTTAAACTGTGTAGTTATAGTGGATCTTTGTTATAATTTCCATTAAATTTTTTAAATAAAAAAACAACAATATCTATATTCTTCCAAGTACACACATTTTTACAAGTACACACTCTCATATACCTGATACTAAATATTTTTATATCTTTAATATCGTATGACCACAGGCTGCATTTGAAGGTGTTGCCTTAATTGATGATGGCCGAACTCTGATGACTCGTTCAGCAAGAGTTAAAGACAAATTCCAGGGTCAGGGAATTCTGAATCTGATACGTAAGAAAATCTATGAAGATTATAAGGATGTTCCTGGAGAGAAGAGGATCAGAACTTGTTGCACTAATATTGTGAGACTGGTAAACAGCAAAACGTTTAGGGATCTGAACAAGACTCTGGATACTCGAGTAAGTTTCCATTGACGTAAAGTGTGAATGAACTGTTGGTTTACATTGCAATAGCGATCCTTTGAAACCAAAAATAATAAATGTATAAGTCTGTCGTAAGTCTCTAACATTTTGTCTCTCTCTGTTTCTATCTCACTACTGCACACACTCATATTTAACATGATTGCTGTAAGATGAAACACCCATTGGAGTGAATTCAAATAGAATGATAAAATCAGAGAAGAGACACATCAAAATTTCATCACAGATGTTATCAGAAAACGCCGTTGGTCCTACATCGGGCATGTCCAACCCGCAGACACCAACAAAATACACCACCAATCTCTTGAATGGATACCTACAGGCAAAAGAGCAAGGGGTAGACCAAAAGAAACACTCAGAAGAACAATACTTAGAGAAAGTAAAACAACCAATATTCATACTATTCAAGAACTGCACAGAATAGCTTTGAACAGACAGAATTGGAGAGATCTGACCTCTGCCCTATGTGCTAACTTCAGCGCAAAAGGAAAATGAATGAATGTAAGATATACATAACAGAATCTCCTCGTACTTGTTCGTCCCTCATGTTCACAGAGTGGAATGTTTTACTTTCAGGTTTAGTGTATATCAATAGTACTTACATAGTTTACACCCCATAGCCACTTGATGATAGTCTGCCAGTTGTCAGCAAGTGAAACTTTCAAAAACATGTGTTCTACTTAATCTTTAGTAAGCCATGTTTACAATTACGTCCCAATAGCCACTTGGTGATAGTCTGCCAGTTGTCAGCAAGTGAAACTTTCAAAAACCTGTGTTCTACTTAATCTTTAGTAAGCCATGTTTACAATTACGTCCCCATAGCCACTTGATGATAGTCTGCCAGTTGTCAGCAAGTGAAACTTTCAAAAACTTGTGTTCTACTTAATCTTTAGTAAGCTATGTTTACAATTATTTAATTTCAATCCTGCAGCCGGATTATTTTTTGAAAATTTGTGTTTTGTTGGTGGCTGTTTTGAAAATGCGATAACTTTTTTGTTGTTAGAGATATTTAAATAATATTTGTACTTATATAGATAAAGAATTGAATTCTGTATAAATTGGTGTATGTTTTGTTTGTGTCTGTGTTATACCAGACGTGTGAGAAAGTGGTAAAGACGTTTCTTCACAAAAAAACAAAACAAATTATAACAAACAAAATGAAATATAAAAAATGTCCTGGATTGGCAACACTGTGATACAGATGTAATTGTACAGTATTTATGTTTTTATTATCAAATTATCATATTTTCACTGGGGAAAATGAATACACCGTATAGATTTTTTGTAAAATTGTTTTCTGAAGCTAGATCTAGCTGAATCACTCCAATACACGTTGATGTTTGACCTCAAAATATAGAAACTAGCATGGTCTACTGAATATTCGAGCGTGAGAACTAACTACCTCACAAGAATTCATCATCCGAATCACAATCTATAATGATTTTACTTAAAATATGATAAAACAAAAGTTTATAAAACCAAATTCACATTAATGGCACCGATGTCGACAGATGTCATTGAATTTGATATTATAACGCCATAGATGCGATAAGCCTTCTGCTATGTGCAAGCTGTCCAGCCTCTTCTAGTGTCATTTTCAGATGGTCTTTGATATCATGTGTCTATTGTAGTCTTATTATACTTGTTGCTCTTTTTCATGGAATTTTTCCCTCCATGATTAATATTTCTAAATCATTGTGTCTTTTTATATGTCCAAAATAGATTAGCTAGAATTTTTTGGATAGTTTTGAGAAGCCAGTCTTCTTCTGCGTTCAGGTCTTTCAGGACACCTGCATTGGTGAGTCATTTTGTTTATGATATTCTTAGGGAATTTCTATAATACTTCATTCATTTCAAATTCCTATATTTTATTTTCCATTGCGGATGTCACTGCCCACACCTCACCATTTTATCTTGCCACTGGAAAACAATATAGCTTCATAATAGTTGTAACTTTGTTTTTCTGTTTGCCCCTTGCCATAGATTTTTCATCTGTAATGTTTTTGTAGAGTCATTGCTAATCTGTTTGTGGTCTCTACTGTGGTGTTGATGGTTGACCCGAAAGTATTCTAGAGAAAGACAACTAGACAACTATTTATCCGCAGTCTCCTGACAATGTTCTAAGAAATCTACATATAAATTATGCAGTTTAAAAGATTGCCAGCAAGAACATAATATGTCTTCGGAAATTTACGTACCTGGTTACTATAACCATACCTTAAGTACCTGGTTACTATAACCATACCTTAAGTACCTGGTTACTATAACCATACTTTAAGTACCTGGTTACTATAACGATACTGTAAGTACCTGGTTACTATAACCATACCTTAAGTACCTGGTTACTATAACCATACCTTTCACTGGAAATTTAAGTACCTGGTTACTATAACCATTGGTATTTTCACTGAAGCAATTTTCAAAATTTGGATATTAGTTTTATGTCACTTATATAACTTTATGTTTTATGTAAGTATATAACTTTATGTTTTATGTAAGTATATAACTTTATATTTTATGTCACTTATATAACTTTATGTTTTATGTAAGTATATAACTTTATATTTTATGTCACTTATATAACTTTATGTTTTATGTAAGTATATAACTTTATATTTTATGTCACTTATATAACTTTATGTTTTATGTAAGTATATAACTTTATATTTTATGTCACTTATATAACTTTATGTTTTATGTAAGTATATAACTTTATGTTTTATGTAAGTATATAACTTTATGTTTTATGTAAGTATATAACTTTATATTTTATGTCACTTGTATAACTTTATGTTTTATATAAGTATATTGTAAGGCTTTATCATATACAAAATTGATTAATGTTTTTGCAGCCTTTTACAGTATATCAACCTGTTGAAGAAATTAAATTACCAGTATCCCTTGCTAATACATTTCAAGAAGTCAAGACATTAGACACTGAGAACTTGGCTACAATCTTCCAGAATAGAGAACTTGTGAATTACCTGTTCCCTACTGGAATTGTTGACATCGCTTCCTGGTTCTTTGATCCGCTTGTTAGCAACATAAGACTTATTAAGAAACAGGACCCATACATCATTATTTCAGCAGAACTTGATGATAGTGTTACAAAACTCACAACATTTTCAAACTCTGAGGAAAGTCCAGAAAAAGTTCAATCGCATTTTCCTGAAGAAAACAGTACACCCTTACATGGTTTTCTGGCCTTCAGTACTTACTATGTTGCACCAAGTATGATTGTTTTTACCTCTGACATATATGGTGTGTCGACAACTGGGAAAGAAGAAGCAGAATTGCAGAATATTATGTTCCATGCATTACAACATGCAAAGCATGTCCTGGAGAAAGAGCAATTCAGGTTTCCATTATCTGTAGCATTTAGTACCAGAGAGGTCTCGCATAATGAAATATGTAAGACGTACTTGGCTGCTTTTGGATTTGAACAAGGAGACCTAAAGTGCTTTGAGAATCATAGCTACTTTGAACAAAATTTTGAAAAGTTGGTGAGTGCCTGATTTATTTTTAATAAGATTTTGTAAAAGGTTGCTGAGCACTTGATTTATTTTGAACATTTGTTTGAAGCATTTGTAAGTTAGTTAGTTTGTTCCTTTCATGCCACAGGCTGCACATAGTCCAGAGGTTTTGATTCTCTTTGCATTATGATCTACTGCCTGTTTATGATTAGACTTACGTAAAACACAGGTTTATATTTCGTTTCAATGGGACACGACAGACTATATCTAAAACTAGTGGGTAATGATGGGCAATGATGAGCACACAAGAAATCATAAAAATTACAATACACAAATCACATTCAACATTTCAACCACAAGGTCTTTATCAAGACACACACAAAACATCAAAAGACGAGGAATGGAGAAATTATCACGTCCAACGGAAATATGGAAATGATATGCCGGAAGGTCAGAAAGTACATAAAAACATAAATATATGTGGAAACGAAACCTGTCTATATAAACCTGTGTTTTACGTAAATCTAATTGTTGTTACGTTTCACGCAGTTACTTTGTATTGATTGCCTGTTTATGATAAAAAAATGCACACCATCTACTTTGTCGGACACCCTCTAACCATAGTGTTTATGAGTGCTTCATTTATTTTTAATAAGATTTTGAAAAAGTTATTGAGTAATTGATTTGTTTGAAGCAGTGGTAAGTACCTGATTTATTTTTAATAATATTTTGAGAATTTGGTGAGTGCTTGATTTGTTTTAAGCAATATTTTAAAAAGTTGGTGAGTTTTTGAATTATTTTAAATAAGAATTTTTGAAAAGTTTTGAGTGCTTGTGTTACATTTAAAGATTTAGATTTTAATGTGACAAGACTGTAAATATTGTGAGAAGTTGGTGAATACTTAATCTATTTTGAAAAAAAAATAGAAAAAGATGAATGTTTTATTTTTTGTGTAAATTTATCAATAAAATTTATGTTTCAATAATTGATTTTTTGTGTGATTCAGTTTTCCAAAGTATATTATACTAAGAACATACTGAGAATTTTTTTCAAAAACATAACTGTGTTCATTGTTTTATGCTATAACTTTATAACTCTTCACTAACCACTAAGTATTGTTAACTATCAAAGACTATCATGTTCAGTAAAAATAAAGTGATTGTGTTTGATAAATATATTCAAGTATTTGCTGTTTTTATGTCATGGACATGAGTCCGCAATAATTTATTGTGTCATTTTGTTTGACATGAGGTGGAAATAATAAACTATATTATTCTGTTTGATGTAAGTCTGCAATAATACACTATATTGTTCTGTTTGACCTGAGTCTGCAATAATACACTATATTGTTCTATTTGATGTAAGTCTGCAATAATACACTATATTGTTCTATTTGACCTGAGTCTGCAATAATACACTATATTGTTCTATTTGACCTGAGTCTGCAATAATACACTATATTGTTTTATGTGACCCGAGTCTGCAATAATACACTATATTGTTCTATTTGATGTAAGTCTGCAATAATACACTATATTATTTTGTTTGACGTGAGATGGAAATAATAAACTATATTGTTTTATTTGACTTGAGTCTGCAATAATACACTATATTGTTATGTTTGACACCAACCAACAATAAAGCACTGTATTGTTCTATTTGACATTAGCCAGCAAAAATATAGTTTTTAAAATAATGGAGCAGTCAAATAACGTCAACAATTAGAGGGTCTGGAAAATATTTCACAGTTGTTGACAAGTTGGGGGGAAGGGAGAGTTGACAAAAGTTGAAGTCAACGAATCGGTTAATAAATGCACCAATTAAATTGTGCGAATTTGAAACATTTTTTTTCTGAGTATCTGAAACAGATATGCTATTTTTTCACACTTTTTTGGTAATTTAGACCCCCCCCCCTTCCCCCCCCACCACAGATGCTTGTTACACCTTCCCTATTTTAAATAGCTCTAGCCTCACAGATCCCCCACCTCAACTACCCAAACACACAAACTCCCACCACAGATCCCCCACCTCACAGATGATTGTTACACTTTCCCTTTTTTAACATAGCTCTACCTTCACAGAACCCCACATCACAGAATGTTTATTACTCCTACACTATTTTAACATAACTCTGACGAACACAGATTTGAAGAAAGAGGATGTCCATAAGTTAAGTCAATATTTGACCTCTCCTTTTCCCCTTGTCAACAACTGTTAAAAATGCAGAGTTTAGTTATCCCTACTTATTTATGTAAAATAAAAAGAGGTTCTATCCCATATCAAGTGCCTACCAGCATTTAAAAATAATTGTCCAATCATAATTTTTTAGTAGTTTGTGACGTCACTCTGCCGGTTAATGTCTATTAGACTAAATGGCTGCTAAATAGACAAAGTTGATGCCTTTGACTGATAAGGAAGCAACACAGTTTCTGTCTCCTTTGAGACACAGAGGTGTAGCATTTAGGAAGGGGGGGGGTGATAGGGTTAGAATTAGTTATAAACCTATCCTTAACACTGCTCCATCTTTACAACTCAAAGATTATACCTTCTCCATCGATGCATATGTTATGTTATGTTCCTCCAGGGCCATAGGCGGCGCATAGGGGCAGAAACCATAGCTTTCCATTTCTGTCTTTGTGTTGTCAGGTCTTTCAATTGTTGCTTTTTTTTTTAGGTTCATTGACATGCCTTCTCTTTTAATGGTTCTTCGTAGAGTTTCTCTAGGTCTCCCTCTTCTTCTTACTCCAGGTGGCACCCAGTATAGTGACTGCTGGGGAATTCTTAGGCTGTTCATTCTGAGAACATGGCCAATGTAAGTCCAACACCTTTGTCTAATGAAGGAAGATATATCCATCGATGCGTATCTGTGGCATTAAATCGTGGAATAACCACAGTTTCTGTCTTCCCTTTAGACATAGATGCATAGCATTTAGAAGTGGGGGGGGGGGGGATGCTAGGGTTAGAATTAATTCTAAACTTATCAAGTACTGTCTCCATAACGAAGGTTGAATGTCCAACATCCCCTGTCTCTTGTTTTGGTTGTGCACTCTGTTAGACTGTAACCTGTCCATCTTGTGATGTTACTCTCTCACTTATATCTCTGCCTACTTCTTGCTCGCTTCCCTTTGACTTTACCCTCAAGTAAGGTCTTCAATAACCAAAACTAATAAGCATAGCCAAACTATGTATGATCAGAACATGCGTATTTCCAGTGGCAATATATGGTTGTGAGGCATGGACATTAAATAAAACAGTAGCAAAGAGAATCTTTGCTTTTGAAATGAGATACTACAGAAGAATGTTACGTATACCATGGACAGCTAAAGAGACAAATCAAGAAGTGTTGCAATCAATAAACGTCAAAGAGGAGGGCTGGCTCCTTAACAACATCTTAACAAGAAAGCTGTGTTTTTAATTTTGGTCATATAAAGAGAGATAACAGCATGGAAAGATTAATAGCTGAAGGTAAAGTTAACAGCAACAGGGAAGAGGGCGCACAAGACGACAATGGTGCAGTTATATATCACATTGCTTAAACATGTCTCTAGCTGCGGCGGTCAACTCGCTCAGAATCACGGAGTGTTCAGAGAATTCATAAGGAAGACCACATTCTGAAAAGAATATGCCACATGATGATGATTATTTTCATCTGTGCCAAAATGAACCATTTTGTCTTTCTGGCTACACAGTCAGAAATGACATAATTTCATTGGCAGTGTGACTTCTTCTTCTTCTTCTTTCGTTCGCTAATAATGTCTATATCTGCAGTGTTGTTTCTTGTATAAATTGAACAGTGTTTTCCATTTCTTGTTTTGTACCATAAAGTTTAACATTCATTGGTGTATCAGAAGGCCAGTATGTGCATCTTAATGTGTCATAGTTTGCACATTCTTGAAGGATATGTTCTGAAGTCTGGTTGACTTGTCCACAATTACACTTTGCTGTTGTGCCAATTTTAAATTTTGTATACATATGGCTGTTTAGTCTATTGTGTCCAGTTCTCAGTCGAAATATGATGACCTGTTCTTGTCTGTTAAGTAGGTGGTAGTCATCCCGTGGAGGTAAGTTAGGCTTTCGTTGTGCCTTTATCATGGATTTCTTTTGGTGATAGCTGATTGGTATATCCGGTTGCTGCATGTTAGCACCTTCCTTGGCGAGTTGATCAGCTCTCTCATTTCCTGCTATTCCACAGTGTGATGGAATCCATTGCAGTATAACTCTACACCTATTTTGTACTATGGACAATACCTCTTTTAACTCTGGAAGTTTATTGGATTGTAATGCCTCTAGTACTGACCTTGCATCTGTAAGTATTACAATAGGGTGTGAGGTCCTGTCCAATGTTAACAGTTTCTCTGCAGCTGTATAAATAGCTTTGACTTCAGAGTCATAGTTGTTGCAGTAATTCCCTGTTGGTATACAAGTGGTATCAGTGGTGCCATCTGGGTATTCTACATATACACCACTTCCTCCATTTTTTACTGCATTCTGTGCTGATCCATCTGTATATACTCTGGTCCATAGATCACTTGGGTAAACATCATCAAGGAAACTGAGAGCTGCTACTCTTTTCTGCAGATTATTCTGATGTTCATCCCCATGCACACCTGCTACTGTTGTTTGGATGGTCACTGGTAGGCATGTCCGTTTTTCCCATGGGGTGTGTTCTGGTTGAGATGTCAGTGGTATTGTTACCTCTGGTAGATCCGATACCTGTCTACGTAGACGCTTGGCCTGGTGTATGAAGCTGCTTCTTTTAAGCCGTCCTTGTGATAGATTCTGGAATCTTTCCTTCATTGGGTGACTATGGTGGGAAAGAAACTTTTCTCCATGAATTATAATTTTAGTATCTCTACGCTCTTTCAATGACTGCATCCCTTCGATATTCTGCATTTCTATGATTGGTGTGGATCTCATTGCACCTGTAATGATTCTAAGTGCTTGGTTCTGTACTCTATCTAGGTTTTGTAGTGTAGTGTTTGATGATGAACTCCATGCTGTAGAACCATATTCCAAGTGTGGTCGAATGGCTTGTTGGTATACATTTTTTAGAATTCTTTCATTAGCTCCCCAAGTTGTCCCACTCAGTTTTCTTAGTATAGCTATCTTCCTTCTAGCCTTTGTTTCTGCTTTGCTGATATGATGTTTCCATGTCATTTTGGCATCAAATGTTACACCAAGATATGTGGGTTGGTCATCTACCTTTAAGATAGTTTTATTTACATAGATGTTTCCTGCTCTTTGTTTTGGTGAAAGTGTAAAAAGGGTTGTTGCTGACTTCTCTATATTGATACTTACACACCATTTGTCAGCCCAATTAGTCAAAATGTCCATGGCTCTCTGAAGCATTTTTGTGGTAACCATGGCGCTCTCATGTGTGCACCAGAGAACCAAGTCATCTGCATATAGTGCTGCCTTAGTTCCACAGGGTATTTCTTCAATTAGATCATTGATAAATATGAGAAAAAGAGTGGGTGATAGAACTCCTCCCTGAGGCACTCCATGGCGTAGTAATACTTTCCTACTTTTTTTGCCATTTACTTGTACTCTGGCTCTTCTATTGTGAAGAAAGGCTTTCGTCCATCTATACATATTTCCACATATCTTGTAGTTTCTCATTTTTTGAAGCAATCCTTCTTTCCATACTTTATCAAAGGCCTTCTGTAAATCAATCCATGCCACTAAAACTGATTTTTTGTCTTGGAAAGCATCCTCAATTTCCTGTGAGAGGTATGTGGTTTGATCCTCTGTGGAGTAGCATTGCCTGAAACCTGCCTGCTGTGGTGCAAGGAATTTTCTACTTTCCAGGTGAAATTTTAGTCTTAGGTTTATGATGCGCTCCATTGTTTTGCACAGGCAACTTGTAAGACTAATTGGTCTGTAGCTAGTTGGTGTTGTTCCATCTTTTCCAGGTTTAAGCAGAGGGACCATAATTGATTCTCTCCAGATTTGTGGTATTTTCCCAGTAGACCAGCTAATATTTAGGATGTCCAATAGTTTCCTTCTGGCTGTTGTTCCTAGATTCTTTATCATTTCATTTGATATTTCATCAATTCCTGGAGACTTATTTAGCTTTAGTTTAGAGACTGCTAATTCCAATTCACTATATGTGAACAATGTATCCATAATTTCATCTGCACTGTTTTCATCACTGATTCTAGTCTGAGCATGTTCCAATTTACTTTTTTGGTCGCTCCGCACTGTATGCTGTTTCTCTGGACTAATTTCAATATTGCAGTCTTGAGCAAATATCCTAGCGAAATTATCTACTGTTTGCTTTCCTGTAATCATTTTGCCATTCTGTACGAGTGTTATGTTTGTGCTTCTTCCTGTTCCCTCATCATTTAGTTGTTTGACCAGTTTCCACAGTTTTCTTCCATCCTTTTCAAAATTTAAGGATTCTGTTTTCTCTTTCCAGCTCTTTCTTCTAGCTTCTAGTTTGGCTCTTTGGAATTTAGCTTTTGCGTGTTGATGTTTGTTGTGATGTTCCTGGCTTGGGTTATTTTCCACTTCCGTCCGTGCTTTTTCTAATTCCTCTTGCAGCAGTTCTAGTTGTTCACTCCAGTATGGCTTGTATTGTTTGCGTGCTCCTCTTGGTATTGCTTCCTTAGCAGCTTGATGAATACATTTATTGAACTCTTTGACTATGGCGTTTATGTCTTTTCCTTCCATGTCTATTTGTCCAGCTAAAACACTACTGCGGTGTTTAAATAGTCCCCAATTTGCTTTTTTATAATTCCATCTTGGAAGGCTACATGCATTTCCTGTGAGTTCATTTTTAATACTAAGGAGGACTGGTCGATGGTCGCTACCTCCAAGTTGCTTCCCCACTGTTCTATTGATTTCCCAGTTTAGGTCTGCTGAGTACAATGCCAAGTCTGGCGTGGAAGTGGTTTGCCATGCTCTTGAGTAGTATGTTGGAGGATCTTTTGGCTTATTAAGCAATAGAAGACATTTATCGTCTTGCCAGCTTTCAAGTTCTTCTCCTCTTTTATCCATGTGGTCATAACCCCAGCTTTGTGAGTGACTATTAAAATCTCCACATACTATCAGTCTTCCTCTGTACGGTATTGTGTCCAGGGAAAGGGACTGGTCATTTGGACAATAATAATTTAATAGGTTGAAGTCTGTGTTCTTGGTCTTTAGTTGAAGGACCTGATATTCTGCTCCTTCCATGTATAGCTCAGTTTGATGTGCGCTGATATTATTTTTGACTAGAGTTAGTATACCTCCTTTTCTTCTGTCTACTCGATCAGCTCTAAAGCACTGATAACCTGCAATTTTAAAGGCTACATCTTTGCTGAGGTGTGTCTCTTGTATGCAACAAATGCTGACCTGTTCCTTGTGAAGGGTGTTTTCTAATTCTAATTTCTTGCTAAAGCCATCTTTTTTGCTATTTACACCCTCAGCATTCCAGTGCATTATTGTAAGTGATGTCTCATTGGTTGGTAATATTTGTTGGTCAGTGATATTACTCTTGTGCCTCCTGGCTCCACAAGGCAATCGAAGAGGACCTCCAGTCGTATGGGGTGGGCCCTTTCGAGGTATAGGGCCCGGTGCTACTCCTGCCTGGTGAGTCGTCACAGGGTTAGCACCATAACGGGGTAATGCAGATATAGACATTCGTGTGCGATAATGCATGACATTCTGATTGTTGCGGTGCGCCTTCTGGCCAAATGTCGCTGACTTCAGCACCTTTACTTGCTAGGCAAGACTGTGGTCCTGCCCGAATGTGGGAGGGCCCGGCCAGTCTTAGTTTCCAGCCTCTGCTGGCTGGACTAAGCCCCATCTCCACGCCAAGGAGCTGGCCTCGATGGGGTCGGCAGTGTGACAAGTGTGCACACTATTTACCCTTGATATGAACATGTGCATAATGTGAAAGTTAGTCCACATTCTGCATACAAGTGAAATATGTGGTAAGGCACTAGATATGGGATAGTACCAAAAACAATGTAACACTCTCCTGCACCCAAAAAAAAGTATTATTTGGTACTTTCCTAGTAGACTCCACCACGTTTAATTATTTCCCTTGTCTACATTTATAAATTCTATGTTCAGCATTTAATAATTGAAATATTTATTTATTTAGGGTTGGGGTTAGGGTTAGTTATGCAAAATACAACAATCCTAATCCTAACCCAAAAATAATTTAATATTTAAATTATAAACTGATGAACATGAAATTTAAAAATATAAACGAGGGAAATAACTTAGTAATGGATTAAAATGTTAATCATCATGTGACATATTCTTTCTAGAACGTAGTCTTCCCTATGAATCTCGTGAATTCTTATGGAGCCTTGGTGAATGGCACTGAGATAAGAAGAGACATGATTTAATTAATTAGAGTGGTCGTGGATATCCTACAAGAGGACGAGGTTGAACGAGACAATGTATATATTCAGAGAATGGTATAAATGGGAGGGACTAGACGCGGCGGGAGAAAGTGCTCCCTCTTCGGAAATATCCGAAGAACGTTCAATAAACAACTGACTGGGACACTCTTATACGCATTTAGATGGCTGACGGAACGGCAAGCAGAGCTTATGGGAATGTCCCCAGTGATGTGTATTTTGTTCCTAATCAAGAATCTCTTGAATTCTCCGTGGTCTTGAGAAAATTGCCCAGCCTCTTTTAGTGACATGTGCAGGCATTCTTGAATGTCTTTTGTCTAACGGCGTCTTGGTCGGTCTCTGCCCATGTTGTCTTCTATCATCGCCGCCAGTAACTCTTCTCCATGACGTCGTGTCACTTAATGTGACAGAAAAAAACTAGTATTTTCTTTAACATGGCGTTCAGAAGTCAGCCTTCCTGTACGTCAATTGTTCTTAAAACCTCATGGTTTGTTTTCCTTGCTGTCCATGGTATTCTCAGAACTCCTCTATAGCACTTTAATTCAATAAAGTTAGTCTCTTGTCCACTGTTTTATTTATACGGGCGCCATATCATATCTATCTGTACAGATCCACGGTTGATAACGTAATCCTGGATAAATAGGCTAAAGTCCAGACTTTTATTAACGTGTTTGTACAAGTTAATTGCCATTTTTTTCGGTTACCGTGAACTACCTTTATCTAGTTCTGTTATTATCTGTTGACCTCCATGACTTCTTATTTTCTTCTGATCTAGGTCCTTTTATTGCTGATTACGCTTCTTTTAAACACTATGTTAATTAATTTATTTTTTTAATATTAGGACATCCTTTTATACACGGACATACAAAAGAGCATGGAAAGGGCTTGTAAAACGTCACAGTAGGAGTCGGTTTTTAATATAAAAAAGTCTACATTTGACAATAAATATATGGCAGTCTTCTTCCTAATCATCATGATGTTGATCTCATGCAGTGTCACTCCTCTTGAATAATGCGATAAAGACGGATATGTCGAACCATTGGCGCAAATAAAACGGCGACACAACGCATTTTCATTTTCTGGATTACATCCTGCAGGAAATCTAGTTGGACCATTGTCCTGCTATAAGAGAGCTCCAGTGGGAGTTTGAGAATGAACGCTGAAGAAGAATAAGACTAATGCGATGGATAATGTATCACTTTATGTATACTTTATGCGCGTCTCTTGACAGTACATGCCTTCTAACTGAATTAATGAGGCCGTAATACAGGCACTGGTTATGCCCAGTAGGTGGCCGATAAGCCTTATGTTGACTTTAAAGATCATTGAACATCTTCGGTGTGAGATTACCACATTGGATGAGCCGCGTAGCGTAGTGGTTAGCGCACTGGCTTCGCATATGAGTGTTCCTGGGTTCATTCCCCAGTTGAGGCTGAAATGTTTCTCAGATCGCAACGGCTACCAGGTCGACTCAGCCTTAAATGGGTACTGGTTTAATCCGGGAAGTTAAGTCTGCGAGGGAGAGGAGATGGCTACCGCCCTCATTTGCAGAGCCTCTGAAATGTGAGATCGCTAACATCTCACACCCCCTACGACATTAATAAATGCTATGGGTTACTTTACTTTTTACTACCACATTAGATCAGAGGTGGGCAAGGTTTTTTGGTCGGTTATGTCTCTGTAGATGTTACTATATATTTCATTGGTCGGTTATGTCTCTGTAGATGTTACTATATATTTCATTGGTCGGTTATGTCTCTGTAGATGTTACTATATATTTCATTGGTCGGTTATGTCTCTGTAGATGTTACTATATATTTCATTGATCGGTTATGTCTCTGTAGATATGTTACTTACTTAAAAGAAAACTACGCCTGTTTGGTCATATAAAGAGACATACCTGTTTAGAAAGACAAATAATGGAGGGAAGAGTACCTGGGAAGAGGAGAAGGGGCAGACCAAGAAGACGATGGACTGACGACATTAAAGATAACATGAATACATCGCTAGAAAATGCATGCCACATCGCCCAAGACAGAGTGAGGTTCAGAGAGTTCATTAAAAGACAACGTTCTGGAAGGAATACGTCACATGACAAAACGATGTTACTATATATTTCATTGGTCGGTTATGTCTCTGTAGATATGTTACTATATATTTCATTGGTCGGTTATGTCTCTGTAGATATGTTACTATATATTTCATTGGTCGGTTATGTCTCTGTAGATATGTTACTATATATTTCATTGGTCGGTTATGTCTCTGTAGATATGTTACTATATATTTCATTGGTCGGTTATGTCTCTGTAGATATGTTACTATATATTTCATTGGTCGGTTATGTCTCTGTAGATATGTTACTATATATTTCATTGGTCGGTTATGTCTCTGTAGATATGTTACTATATATTTCATCTTTTCTCTTCTTGGTGCGTATTCAGAAAATGTTGACTGTCATCTTGTGATGGGAATGATTAGCTCTCTTTTTGAAATAATTGCTTTATTCTTCGGCACTCATTACATTTTTGCTTTCAAGATATCTTCATTAACATTTGTATATGTCCATGGTGTTCTCAACATTCTTCTTTAAAATCACATTTATACTAAAACAATTTGAAGAAAGGCATATCAACTATATATTTTATTAGAAATAATTCATAATTTTCAAACCCCCTAATATTAAAAAAAACAAAATCTGCTGACAGTAGGCGGGATTTGAACCATGTCTCATCGACTGCCTATTGACCGTTTTTTTTCTAAAACTCCTAGATGATTACTATTTATATAATTCTTGTACCCAGCTTTGTGAATGATGTTCCTATACTTAGAGGTGAACTACGGCTAACAGATGTAACCCTACATAAATGTAGCCCATATAGAACATGTCTCTCTTGGGTCAATAATTTCTTACCAAGAATAGAAGACTATACTATTGTAAGATAATACTATTATTAGTATAGATTTGATTTTGAATGTAGAGACAAATTCTGATCAAGATCTAGGTGTCCTCAAAACTAACTCGTAGAATCGCCCAAAAGGAAACAAACTTGCAAAATCAAGTCACACGTGTCAATAGCCACACGTGTCAATAGCCACACGTATTCATCGCACAATTTTCAAGGCAGAGTGTGAGACATTGAAGAAAATCCTTTGTCGCTGAATCATCCCATCTGGAGAAAGAAATGATAGTGATCCTCACTGATGACAAACATTCAACGTACTCAAACATTCAACGTACTCAAACATTCAACGTACTCAAACATTCAACGTACTCAAACAGCACATGTAAAGAATATTTGGGATTGACATCTGTATGTGCCAGGGCCCTGTGGAAAATCTTGAGCAAACACAGAACTGTCCGTTGTACCACACCGAAGAAAACTAACCATCTGAATGAGCCCTAGAGGATAAACTATACGGTTCTGCATTGGGGCTAGCGTCTACAGTACAGTTCGTCGAAGAAATCCATCAATCAATCAATAAACCCATAACCCTTCAGGGTCGTAGGGGTACCACATTGGATGCTTCAGCACACAGAGTCCTCCAGCGAATTATATCCTCAGCGATGCGGATGAGTGTGGAAATATCTAGCCCTGTCCATTCCTTGATGTTGTCTGTCCATGTCTTTATTTGGCCTCCTCTGCTTCTTCCACCCTCGACAGTTCCCTGCAGTATTGTTTTCGACAAATCCATATCAGGGCTTGACTCCTAGAGAAGAACGAGGGAAAAAGTATCATTGGTCAAGATAAATGCTATTTTGATATTAATGCGCATGACTATATGGAAAAGGGACTGGTTTAATAGAGTGTATTTCTCCTTCCGAGTCTAGATAAATGTACACCTTATATGGAACAAAATTCATAGTGAAATCGGATGTGTCAGACCGAATGCGTAGATAGCATAGCAAAAGTTATAAACTATGACACATGCATTCCGTTCTCCGGAATCATCATCATCACGTGACATATTCTTTCGATAAAGTTGTCTTTGTAGTTGGTTTCCAGAGCCAGATTCTATCATGTGCCAATCTCTCTGCTTCCTCCAACGATATCTTCATACAGTCTGTGATGTCATTTGTCCATCTCCTTCTAGGTCTACCTCTTCTTCTTCCCGGAATTCTGCCCTTTAATATGCGTCTCTCCACGCTATTGTGTCTTTTTATATGTCCGAAATAACTCTCGGGACTACATACTATTATCCAGTATTATGAGAAAAAACGCAGAGAAAGTAACAGAATATGGAACACAACAGCTCACAAACACATGCATGTATCACACATAATGGCATTGAGTCATAGGTCATGGACAACTGGATCAGCAATCAACCAAAAACAACCACAGTTTACATAGACCGACGATGCCTACGCTTTTTATATGTGTAACCAAAACTTATTATGAATTCAATCCTAAACCCCTAGTGTTCCTATCTATCTATCTATTGTGCTGTATACCCCCCTCCCCCAAAACCAATCGTGAGGGAGGTGAGGATTCTCAGTTGTTTTTTTATTTGGTCATTTGAGTTCCATTGGCCATGGTCATCCCGTGTCTATTTAATGTTTTTGTGATTGTCTCTGCCCATCTAGTTCTTGGTCTTCCATGTTCCTTGTAGCCCGGTCTTCTGCTGATGTATGCGCGAAGGGCTGTTTGCGCAGGTTCCATTCTCGTAATTTGGCCAAACCATCTGGTTTGCTGCCTCTCGATGTAGTCTTGACTTGAGATAGTCTTTACTTCTTTCCTGATATCTTCATTACTCCGGCGGTCTCTTCTCGTGATATTTATAGCTTTCCTCAAACATCTCATTTCACAAAATGTGATCTTTTTCACTAGTGTCTTTGTCAATAGTCATGTTTGACATTGGTAACACAAAGTTTGTATAAAAATACTGTTTAACAATTCTCGTTTTGTAGCCGTGCAGATTGATGGGGGTTTAATTAAGTATTGGTGACAGTTTTTAAGTCACAGCATTGGCTTTTTGACATCTTGTTTCAGTCTCTCTTTATTCTTAAGAAAAGCCTTATGGGTTAAACGTTCATTTGTCCGTTTTGAACAATGTCCGCTATGAAAACTGTCCGTTATGAACACTGTCATCTATAATACTATTGTCGTGCCGGATAGTCTGTGCGTGAACGGTAAACTCACTATCTTGTGTAAATACTTTTGTAAATATGTTTAGGCTCCATTTAATTTTACTTCAGTCTCACTTATTATCGATTATTTAGCAGGATTTAGTCTAGAGAATATTGTCAATCAATAAATCAATCAAGTGACATGCCGACTGGCGTAGGCGATCATGTTTCTCCACGACTCTCTGTCTCTTATGTTGTCAATAAGCTCGGTTGGTGAGCTTCTACCGTGCCACGATACAAGCCCATCTAGTAACTTTTCTCTTTGTCGGCCTCTATCTCTTCTCCCTTTGATCTTTCCAGTGGTTATTAAGTGTACAAGCTGTGTTCTTATCAGCACATGCCCTAGAAACCTTGACTGTCTGCCTCTAATGTTTGATATGATTGATCTTTTTACGCCAGCATCAATGAGAACCTCTGCATTAGTTTTCTTGGCTGTCCGTGGTATTTTCATCATACTTCTCAGAAACCACATTTCTGTAGCCTCCAATTCACTTTGAATTTTCTTGTTTATATTCCATGCTTCACATCCATAAAAAAGAATCGTTTCGATATAACATCTCAGCACCCGAATTCGGGTCTGCATTGATAGACTTCCATTGCAAAAAATGGTTCTCATTTTTTGGAATGCTGATTTGGCTTGTGCTGTTCGGCTCTTTATCTCACTTGAACATTTACCTTCTGATTTTAACAGGGTGCCAAGATATTTCACTTTTTCAACTTGTGCTAATTTTGTGTTATTAATTATTATGTTGCATCTTGGTGGTGTATATCTCTTTTTGATACAGCCATTATTTCTGTTTTCTTCTTGTTTAAACTGAGGCCTTTGTTTTCACATTCCTTCACTACTTTATCTACTAGGGCTTGCAGTTCTTGTTCGCTTCATGCGATCAGTACTGTGTCATCAGCATATCTCAAGTTATTTATATTGTATCCTCCCACTTTTATTCCGGACATATCTTCTATATTTTGCATAATGTATTCTGTATACAGGGAGAAAAGGTCCGGTGACATTACACAACCTTGCCTGACACCCATTTCTATCTTTTGAAATCTACCTATAGTGTTGTTAACTCTCATCGCAGCTGTTTGTTTCCAATACATATCTCTTACTATTTTTAGATCTTTCCCATCAACGTTAAGACTTTTTAGCAATTTTATAATCTCTGAATGCTTCACCTTGTCAAATGTTTTGCTATAATCTATGAAGCACAGATAAAGGTCTTGCTGTACTTCTATGGCCCTCTCCATTAATATTCATTCTTACTATATATAGGGCATTTCTTGTGCCTTTTCCTTCTACGAATCCGCATTGTTCGTCTGCTATTTCTGGTTTTATTTTTCCTCTTATCATCATCAAGTGACATATTCTTTCCAGAACGTAGTCTTTCCTATGGATCTCTTGAATTCTCCGCGGTCTTGAGCAAGTTGCCCTGCATCTTCCAGTGACATGCGCAGGCATTCTTGAACGTCTTTTGTCCAACGGCGTCTTGGTCGGCCTTTGCCCCTGTTGCCTTCTATCATCCCCTCCATTAACACTCTCTCCATGCCGTCGTGTCTCTTAATATGACCGAAAAAAGCTAGCTTTTTCTTTAATATAGTGTTCAGAAGCCAGCCTTCCTTGGCGTTAATTGTTCGTAACACCTCCTGGTTTGTTTTCTTCGCTGTCCATTGTATTCTCAAAAATCTTCTATAACACTTTAATTCAAATGATGTTATTCTCTTGGCCACTGTTTTATTTAGTGTCCATGCTTCACATCCATATGTCGCCACAGGAAATACACATGTTCGTAGTAAAAACCATTTGGTTCTTATGTTAGTACCGTGCCATAGTTTCTTTATCTGTTTTAATTTTGCCAGCGCCATCGCCGTTCTTCTCTTGATCTCAACTGCGCAGTCCCCCGCATTGTTTATATTAGTTCCTAAATAATCAAAATGTGTCACTTCTTCCAAATTGCAGTTCTCAATATTAATTTTGGGTCTTGATTTAGTTTTGTCAGTTGCCATTATTTTTGTCTTTTTCATATTTAAGAACAAGTTTTGCTGTTCGCTAAACTTTTGGGTTGACTTAATTATGTTCAGTAGGTCGTGTTCGTTTGTTGTTAATAGCACTGTGTCGTCTGCATATCTAATTTCTGGTATCTGCAGCCCTCCTATATTTATGGGTGTGAAATCAGGCTTTATTGATTCATGTCTCACATTTCTCATTATATTTTCCGCATAGATGTTGAACAAGTATGGAGACAAGGTACAGCCTTGTCTTACTCCTTCTGTACATTGAACCACTCCGATCTTGCACCTTCAACTTTTACTGCTGCTTCTTGATCTTTATACAGCTCTGTTATTAGTCGTGTAATATGTTTTGGGAAACCCATATCGTTCATTATTTCCTATAATTGATGGTGATTGACACAGTCGAATGCTTTGGTGTAGTCTATGAAGCATGCATGTAATTCTATGTTATACTCTCTACATTTCTCTATGATCATCCTCATGTTAAATATATGATCTCTTGTGCCTCTACCAGTTCTGAAACCTGCTTGCGCTTCATATTAAATATATGATCTCTAGTGCCTCTGCCAGTTCTGAAACCTGCTTGCGCTTCGTGGATCTCATCCTCCATCTTGTTATGTATTCTTTTCATTATAACGTGCAGTAGTATTTTACTGGCTTGGCTGATCAAGGCGATTGCTCTTTAATTTGAACATATTTGCATATTTCCTCTTATACGCCTCATTATTATGCGCAGTAGAATCTTGGTCATCTGACTCATAAGACTAATTGTTATGTGATCTTTGCAATCTACTGCACCAGGTTTCTTTGGTAGGGCTATGAAAATTGATTGTAGCAAATCCGATGGAATATAGCCACTGTTGTAGATGTCATTTAACATTGTGCTATCTTCTTGTTCCGCGTTCGCTCTTTGATAACCAGAACGAATGTCCCTGTGATTTCCGCAGGTGAGCGTGAAGTACGTTGCGCTGTCAACTTCACAGCAGAGCTGCGATATTTTGCACCACCCGGTCCAGCACATCCGATTTCGGCATGCCTGTTATTCGAGTGGGCTTCCTTAGCCCGTAATAGCCTTCATATTTCTAGCCAGGTGACATATGTTTATTGACTCTACGCTGCGACGATTTATTACCCATTGTGCCTTTGGAATTTAAGGCCAAATCATGTCACCGGGTGTCAGTCTCCGGGGAGTCGGTAATCAAGTATTTAGGGTTGGGTCGACTACACCTGTCTCGCATGAGGTGTTCCGCTGCTAGTGTACTTGTCTCCTGTAATTAGGTGCATTGCTCATGTACCCATCAGGTATTGAAGCATTCCTCATCTGTGAACATGATTCCGCTATCGATCTATAAACCCACAACCCGTCAGGGTCGTAGAGGTACCACATTGTAGGCTTCAGAACATATAGTTCTCCACCGATTTTTATCTTCACTGATGCGGGTGAGTGATGAAAAACATTGTCTTGTCCATTCCCTGATGTTGTCTGTCCATGTCTTTATTTCCCCTGCTCTGCTTCTTCCACATTCGACAGTTCCCTCCAGTATTAAAACATAAAATACGTATATTTCCTCTTCGTCGTATTCGGCAGTTGGAGCATGGACTTGAATTATCCTGGGGTTTTTGTGTGTGTGGTCTATAAACGTATTGTTATACGTTGCTGTTGATAGAGATGCAGCTAATGATAGAGTTAACTTTCTCTTTGTGAGCAATAAACCCCATGAGATTCCGGTTTAGGAAAAACGCGACAGTAGAGTTGGGCCTGAGTTCCTTCGCCATCTTAGCCGAGGTGTCATTCACCAATATTATGAACCCCTCGTCTAAGTCTGTGTCTTTACATATATTTTAAATCAACGTTGACTAGAGGCTTGTCTCGAGTTGAACAGTGCTTTAGTTCCGATTTCCATGCAGCGTTTTCTCTATTCTATCCTCACGTCTGTGTAAGTAAAACAGCGGCAAAGAAGGTCAACGCCTTCGAGCTGAAATGCTACAGAAAGATATTTAGAATATCATGGAAGGAAACAATTAGAGACTCAGATATTATAAACACATTGAAGATTCCAGAGTGTTGGTTACTAAACACAATAACAAAAAGAAAACTACGCCTTCTTGGTCATATCATCATTATCATTAAGTGCCGTCTCCGCAACGAAGATTGGCTGCAACGGATCTCCAACATCTCCTGTCTCTTGTCTTGGTGGTGCATTCTGCTAGACTGTAACTTGTCCATCGTGTGATGTTACTCTCCCATTTGTATCTCTGCCTACCTCTTGCTCGCCTCCCTTTGACTTTACCCTCAAGTAAGATCTTCAATAAGGTGTTATGTCTTTTAATGTGACCAAAATATTTTATTTACCTGATCTTTATTTCTCTTAGTAGTTCTTTCTTCATATTAAGTGTATTTAGTACCTCTTTATTTGTTTTCTTCTCTTTCCATGATGTTCTCCCTATTCTTCTATATACCCACATCTCAAAGGCATCAATTCTATCTTCTAATTGTTTATTTAGTGTCCATGTTTCTGAGCCATATATTAATATAGAGTAGATGTAGCATTTTATAATTTTCATGTTTAACTTGTTTGTAATTTGTTTAGATGTTAATATTTTCCTCATGTAATTGAAGATACTTTTAGCCATTCCTATTCTCCTTTTAACTTTTGTTTCACATCTGCCATCATTTGTGACTATGTGTCCAAGATATTGATACTGTTTTACTTGTTGTAGTTTCTCTCCATGTATGTTTATGTTTAACTCTTGTTCTTCTGTGTCTTTGCTGATTATCATGGTTTTTGTTTTTTGGATATTTATATCCAGCCCATATTCATGACTTGATTTATTGACTAGATCTATTAGTGTTTGGTCATATAAAGAGACACGACTGTTTAGAAAGACAAATAATGGAGGAAAGAGTACCTGGAATGAGGAGAAAGGGCAGATCAAGAAGACGATGGACTGATGACAGTAAAGATAACATGAATACATCGCTAGAAAATGCAAGCCACATCGCCCAAGACAGAGAGAGGTTCAGAGAGTTCATTGGGAAGACAACGTTCTGGAAGGAATACGTCACATGACACATCTTCACGTGGCGCTGCCCTCTAGCGATGTGCTGCCCTCTCATTATAGTATGCCAGTCTTACTTCCCTTGAGACATGCACACGATTTTCGATATTCGTAATGACATCTACCTATCTCGGGACACTGATACTGGCCGCTCCACAATATATCTTCATTTCGGCTGACAGAGCTAGAGTGACTTGCGTCACCATGGGTCGACATTGCCGATGCGTGTGGCGCAGAGTTGTCACTCCCCCCCCCCCTAAGTTATTATTTTATCTTCAACCTTCACATTCACTGACATGAAATATAAAAGTGTTGGCAAGGAACACAGCATAAGCCGCTGTGCTTCTGTTCCCAGGGTGCACCACGAGAGGGTATTTTTAGAATCTTGGTTTCTGCTCACCCTGGGTCTGCATGATAGCAATGTGGCACTCTTTGCACTATGTATTGTATCATGCTTTACAGCTAGGCTGCAACTTATGCATCATTCGACCTGAAACATCCGACGTCAGAATTGTTTTTGGTTACTTTGACTAATGAATGAGAATGAAACATTACCCGTCCTCCAATAATGCAATTTTATGGAATGCTGCTTTTGCTTGTCGTATTCTGCTTATAATTTCGGTCTTGCATTTACCATCTGAAGTTATTGTCATTTGATGTATATTTTCCAGAACGTTGTCTTCCCAATGAACTCTCTGAATTCCTCTATGTCTTGGGCGATGCGGCTTGCATACACGACCGATGAGAAATTGGGGGGGGGGGGTAATACATAAAAAAGATAATCACTTCGTGTTGTGGAACTTTTGAAGGTTTTTATAAAGAACAACTAGAAAGGAGGAGGATCCTATCTTTTGTCTGTCCATTGTACTAAATATTGAATTTTCTTATGAGGATATGGGTTGGAGCACAAGCTCTCTACAGACTTTCTCCAAAACCCTCTTAGTCGCCTCTTACGACATGCATGACATGTTACAGCGACACTTTACTTATTTGAACCTCTTTTCGGCCCACGGCAGCACACAGGGGTTTCACCAACGCAACAATAAGCATATTATCTTCTCAATAGCTTTACGCCAATCCTCCGCCCAGAGAGCATGCACGTGCAGACTAAGCCATATCAAACGCTATGGTTGAGTTTTTTATAATCAAGATGGCGACGCTCAGTATACAACACAGTGTTGGCCAAACTTGAAATACCTATATTTGTGCTTGTTATTTTTGTTTATTGTAGGTAATGTAGAGTTTATTGGTATAGGAAAATCTATATTCGCTAGAGCAGAGTTGAATGATGACGCCCCACAGCTTCTACCTACAGTGGTAATTGCAACTTTAGTTCGAAATAAAGCTCATTCGATTCAAGTCATTCTTTTCGTGGTTCTTGGGACTACTTGAAAAATTGGACTATCCAAAACACCGCATAGGGTTGTGGTAAGATTATTTCATAAATTTGACATGATTGCTTGTTTAAAAAAGGGAGAGGATGACAGGGCTTGAAATGAATGTATTGATATAATGTTATATGAACGAAGCGAGATGTCACAATGCCAAAATACTGTTGGCTGTTATGATTGATCATGTACTACCATAAATCTAGATGCTTTTTAATTATTATATTAGTAATTTACCCATGTACATCTGGGGCATCATTGTTTATGTGTCTATGTGGTATTTATGTTTACAAGTAGGCTTAACATTGTCTTTTTTTATGTGAAAATTTGACACTCAATGCAGACACTGAAAGAAGGACTCTGGCTTTTGAAAAGAAGTGCTATAGACATCTGTAAGAATTAGCCAGAACATACGACAAATAGGCCTATAGGGACTATTTAACAGGCTGGAAATAAAAAAAACTTGTGGTCATATCAATAACCACTTTTGGCAGCGGTGAAATAACGTAAACTTATTTGGTTTAGACATATAATGAGATATGACTCTCTTTATAAAATTATTGTGCAAGGAGCAGTCGAGGGTGGATGGAGAAGAGGACAGAAAATTCTGTATTGAAACATCAAGGAATGGTCTAGGCGTGATTTTTCTACACTCCTCCAAACGGCTGAGGATAGAGTTGTTTGGAGAGTTTTTTGGGCTGATGTATCCAGTGTGCCACTACTGCAACCCTAATGGGTTATAGGTCTTATTCTTCTTCTTCATCATTCATTCTCAAGCTCCTGCTGGAACTCCCTTGTAACAGGACCATGGTCCTACTAGATTTCCAGCAGGATGTAGTCCTGAGAATGGATATTTGCGCCAATGGCCGACACATCCATCTTCGATGGTTATTATTTAATTGGTCTTGGTAGTACCTTTTTTTGGCATAAAGCTCTTAATGTGCCAAAAGACATATTACTAATGTTTAATGTAGGCCTATGTGGTTCTTGAGGAATTTATATACCTGTACAGTGCGTGTGTTGTTGTTGTCTGTGTGTCTGGTCCATATTCTGGTCCATATTTGTAGTAGCATGAGAATATACGTTTGAAGCCTTGACTGAAATCGTATCATTTTTAGAGATATGGTGTGGTCGAAAATGGAAAGCGTATTGGCTCAAGTTGTGAAGTATGTGGGGGCCATCTGAGTAGATCGGGTTCAAATCCCATTTGTTGAATTAAATGATGGAGACAATCAAAGAAGCCATGAAAATCGGGCTGACGATGGACAATGTGAAGCTAATGGCCAAAGACAGGTAACTTCAACTTCCTCCCATCGACTCTTAACTGCATAAGTGAAAATAACAATAGATAGATATTTGGAACATGCTCATAATAACCACTGAAGCTTATTATACCAAAAAGCCGTCAAAGACGGATGTCTCGGGTCATTGGCGCAAATAAAATTGAGACACAACGCATTTCCATTCTCTGGACTACATTCTGCTAGAAATCTAGAAGGCCATGTCCTACTACAAGAGAATTCAGCGGGAGTTTGAGAATGTACGCTGAAGAAGAAGAAGATACCAAAAAAAGTATTATGTATAAGTATCATTGAATGAGGGTGACTAAATCATGAAAAGTGTCATTCTGAAGTCGGACAGGAAGATGTAAATATTGCCATCAAGTTGTAAGCCACAAAAGTTTAGGGACAGCCATAGCGAGTTGAGTTAAAAAGTCATCTGGTAAACTTGCCCATAAGATACAATGCCAGACATACAGCAATCGTTATCTGAAGATTAAAGTAAAACTCCATTAACAACCCATGTGTTGCTGGGGCTGGAAAGGGGAGCAAAGACACTTATTTGCCATTCATGTTGTAAGAGTTAGAGACTTCTGCTCTCAGTAACTGTCCTCTTTTGGTTGACCATCATTCTTCTACGCCCTCTAAAATATTCACTTTTAGCAACACCACATTTCAAACCCTCATCTTTAATCCTGGACATTGAAAAGAAATCATTATCCACACTAGACTCACTCTTGTGTGCTATATTTCTTATGGAGTTCTTCTTCTTCATCGTTCATTCTCAAACTCCCGCTGTATCTCTCTTGTAGCAGGAGCATGGTCCTACTAGATTTCCAGCAGGATGTAGTTCAGAGAATGGATATGTGCTGTGTCGCCGTTCTATTTGCACCAATGGCCCATCTTCTGCGGGTTTTATGGAGTTCAAAACATCAGCTCGATCCATTGCCCTATCGCCCTGTGCAATTCGTTGTGAAGTCAGATGTGTCAGGCAGAAAAGCACAGACTAGATATCACAGCAATGCTGTAAATTGTGATACAATACATTCTTTTCTCTGAGCTATATCCTACTGACAATCAGGAGTTTGAGATGAACGCAAAAGAAGAGAAACATATTTTTTTAACGTCCAGAGAACAGATACGTGTTGTGTTGCCAATTTATTTGATACCTTTGAAAACAAATACAATTATTTTAGTGGAAACCTTCTCTTTGTCATTGCAATTTTTCATTATTCATCTCCTAGGATTCGAAGTGATCACAACGTAGATAATTCAACTGCAATGTTGACAGAATGGCTGTCGGCTGTGTCTCATTTATACCACCATGTTGATGTTAAACTGACCACAAAAATAAAGGTAAAAGTATTTTGTAAAAATTAGATTTAATAGACGTAAAAATTAAAGGAAATAATTTTTGAGTTTATTTTGTCTAATTTAATACCAGCTGGTGCATACAATCAATGACTTTCACATTGTCCCATCCCAACTCTTGCAGATTCTTGAACTTTATGACACCACTCAATAGTTACAAAACAAAACTCTTGCAGATTCTTGAACTTTATGACACCACTCAATAGTTACAAAACAAAACTCTTGCAGATTCTTGAACTTTATGACACCACTCAATAGTTACAAAACTCTTGCAGATTCTTGAACTTTATGACACCACTCAATAGTTACAAAACAAAACTCTTGCAGATTCTTGAACTTTATGACACCACTCAATAGTTACAAAACTCTTGCAGATTCTTGTATTTGACGATGGCTGCTAAAAATCAGTAAACTCATCATCATGTTCAAACTCCTGAAACTTAGAACATCCTACTAGCAAGCTGAAATTTGAGAATGAACACAACAACTAATCCACAGCCATTAAACATCACAGTGGAAGAAAGATATGAATATTGATCAGAAACTTCCGCCGAAGACATTGGCGCAATAAAACGGCGACACAACGCATTTCCATTCTTTGGACTACATCCTGCTGGAAATCTAGTAGGACCATTGTCCTGTTACAAGAGATATCCAGCGGGAGTTTGAGAATGAACGATGAAGAAGAAGACCCCATTCACCAACTTCATAGGTAACAACAGACCACCATCTTTCGACTTAGGACAAGCTTACAACAGGTGTCTCTGGTCTTAGGAAAAGCTTACAACAGGTGTCTCTGGTCTTAGGACAAGCTTACAACAGGTGTCTCTGGTCTTAGGACAAGCTTACAACAGGTGTCTCTGGTCTTAGGACAAGATTACAACAGGTGTCTCTGGTCTTAGGACAAGCTTACAACAGGTGTCTCTGGTCTTAGGACAAGCTTACAACAGGTGTCTCTGGTCTTAGGACAAGCTTACAACAGGTGTCTCTGGTCTTAGGACAAGCTTACAACAGGTGTCTCTGGTCTTAGGACAAGCTTACAACAGGTGTCTCTGGTCTTAGGACAAGATTACAACAGGTGTCTCTGGTCTTAGGACAAGCTTACAACAGGTGTCTCTGGTCTTAGGACAAGCTTACAACAGGTGTCTCTGGTCTTAGGACAAGCTTACAACAGGTGTCTCTGGTCTTAGGACAAGCTTACAACAGGTGTCTCTGATTTTAGGACAAGCTTACAACAGGTGTCTCTTATCTTAGGACAAGCTTACAACAGGTGTCTCTCATCTTAGGACAAACATAAAAAACGTGTAAACTGCTCTTAACTCCTTTTTTTGGGTCATAAAATAATTGTTTCTTTTCAAATTGAAAATTGAAAAAGCACAACTATAATCAGTTGTTCAATTGTAGTTTATTGGTTCATCTTTAGGATATGAAGAATCTCCGTGTGATTGGACAGAAAAACGGTTTGCAAATGTGATTGGTCTGAGGGAAAAGGCTCTAGAACATGCTCGGAATATTTGGGCTGACTATCTGTTTGTGAGTTAATTTTTACTGTTTAGTATTTAACATTAACTTGTAGTAAGAAACATCACAATGAGGTGAATAGAAAAATAAATTAGTAGTAAAAAACATCATAATGAGCTGAAAAGAAATTAGTAGTAAAAAACATCACAGTGAGCTGAATAGAAAAAGAAATTCTTAATAAATGTAACCGATTTTGAAAGAACATTTGCTAGTATAAATGTCACATTAATTGTCGGATTGTGTGACTTCATCTTCTGCATTTGTTCTCAAACTCCTGTAGATTAGCAGGATGTAGTCCTGAAAACAATTCAATGTGTCATGGTTTACAGCTTTGCTGTGATGTCTATGCTTTTTGGAAGGACACATCTAATGTCAGCAAGGCTTCTAGGTCACTTTGATCATCCTAGGATGGGACAGCAAACTTCATCCCAAAGCCTCCTTAGTTGCCTCTTACGATATGCTTGGCAGGTGACAATGGCACTGTTTTTTGCACCCTGAACTAGAAGCTCAGGCCATTACTTCTAATACATTACTTCTAGTTACATTACTTCTAGTTACATTACTTCTAGTTACATTACTTTTTATACATTATTTCTAGTTACATTATTTCTAGTTACATATTACTAATGTTTAATGTAGGCCTATGTGGTTCTTGAGGAATTTATATACCTGTACAGTGCGTGTGTTGTTGTTGTCTGTGTGTCTGGTCCATATTCTGGTCCATATTTGTAGTAGCATGAGAATATACGTTTGAAGCCTTGACTGAAATCGTATCATTTTTAGAGATATGGTGTGGTCGAAAATGGAAAGCGTATTGGCTCAAGTTGTGAAGTATGTGGGGGCCATCTGAGTAGATCGGGTTCAAATCCCATTTGTTGAATTAAATGATGGAGACAATCAAAGAAGCCATGAAAATCGGGCTGACGATGGACAATGTGAAGCTAATGGCCAAAGACAGGTAACTTCAACTTCCTCCCATCGACTCTTAACTGCATAAGTGAAAATAACAATAGATAGATATTTGGAACATGCTCATAATAACCACTGAAGCTTATTATACCAAAAAGCCGTCAAAGACGGATGTCTCGGGTCATTGGCGCAAATAAAATTGAGACACAACGCATTTCCATTCTCTGGACTACATTCTGCTAGAAATCTAGAAGGCCATGTCCTACTACAAGAGAATTCAGCGGGAGTTTGAGAATGTACGCTGAAGAAGAAGAAGATACCAAAAAAAGTATTATGTATAAGTATCATTGAATGAGGGTGACTAAATCATGAAAAGTGTCATTCTGAAGTCGGACAGGAAGATGTAAATATTGCCATCAAGTTGTAAGCCACAAAAGTTTAGGGACAGCCATAGCGAGTTGAGTTAAAAAGTCATCTGGTAAACTTGCCCATAAGATACAATGCCAGACATACAGCAATCGTTATCTGAAGATTAAAGTAAAACTCCATTAACAACCCATGTGTTGCTGGGGCTGGAAAGGGGAGCAAAGACACTTATTTGCCATTCATGTTGTAAGAGTTAGAGACTTCTGCTCTCAGTAACTGTCCTCTTTTGGTTGACCATCATTCTTCTACGCCCTCTAAAATATTCACTTTTAGCAACACCACATTTCAAACCCTCATCTTTAATCCTGGACATTGAAAAGAAATCATTATCCACACTAGACTCACTCTTGTGTGCTATATTTCTTATGGAGTTCTTCTTCTTCATCGTTCATTCTCAAACTCCCGCTGTATCTCTCTTGTAGCAGGAGCATGGTCCTACTAGATTTCCAGCAGGATGTAGTTCAGAGAATGGATATGTGCTGTGTCGCCGTTCTATTTGCACCAATGGCCCATCTTCTGCGGGTTTTATGGAGTTCAAAACATCAGCTCGATCCATTGCCCTATCGCCCTGTGCAATTCGTTGTGAAGTCAGATGTGTCAGGCAGAAAAGCACAGACTAGATATCACAGCAATGCTGTAAATTGTGATACAATACATTCTTTTCTCTGAGCTATATCCTACTGACAATCAGGAGTTTGAGATGAACGCAAAAGAAGAGAAACATATTTTTTTAACGTCCAGAGAACAGATACGTGTTGTGTTGCCAATTTATTTGATACCTTTGAAAACAAATACAATTATTTTAGTGGAAACCTTCTCTTTGTCATTGCAATTTTTCATTATTCATCTCCTAGGATTCGAAGTGATCACAACGTAGATAATTCAACTGCAATGTTGACAGAATGGCTGTCGGCTGTGTCTCATTTATACCACCATGTTGATGTTAAACTGACCACAAAAATAAAGGTAAAAGTATTTTGTAAAAATTAGATTTAATAGACGTAAAAATTAAAGGAAATAATTTTTGAGTTTATTTTGTCTAATTTAATACCAGCTGGTGCATACAATCAATGACTTTCACATTGTCCCATCCCAACTCTTGCAGATTCTTGAACTTTATGACACCACTCAATAGTTACAAAACAAAACTCTTGCAGATTCTTGAACTTTATGACACCACTCAATAGTTACAAAACAAAACTCTTGCAGATTCTTGAACTTTATGACACCACTCAATAGTTACAAAACTCTTGCAGATTCTTGAACTTTATGACACCACTCAATAGTTACAAAACAAAACTCTTGCAGATTCTTGAACTTTATGACACCACTCAATAGTTACAAAACTCTTGCAGATTCTTGTATTTGACGATGGCTGCTAAAAATCAGTAAACTCATCATCATGTTCAAACTCCTGAAACTTAGAACATCCTACTAGCAAGCTGAAATTTGAGAATGAACACAACAACTAATCCACAGCCATTAAACATCACAGTGGAAGAAAGATATGAATATTGATCAGAAACTTCCGCCGAAGACATTGGCGCAATAAAACGGCGACACAACGCATTTCCATTCTTTGGACTACATCCTGCTGGAAATCTAGTAGGACCATTGTCCTGTTACAAGAGATATCCAGCGGGAGTTTGAGAATGAACGATGAAGAAGAAGACCCCATTCACCAACTTCATAGGTAACAACAGACCACCATCTTTCGACTTAGGACAAGCTTACAACAGGTGTCTCTGGTCTTAGGAAAAGCTTACAACAGGTGTCTCTGGTCTTAGGACAAGCTTACAACAGGTGTCTCTGGTCTTAGGACAAGCTTACAACAGGTGTCTCTGGTCTTAGGACAAGATTACAACAGGTGTCTCTGGTCTTAGGACAAGCTTACAACAGGTGTCTCTGGTCTTAGGACAAGCTTACAACAGGTGTCTCTGGTCTTAGGACAAGCTTACAACAGGTGTCTCTGGTCTTAGGACAAGCTTACAACAGGTGTCTCTGGTCTTAGGACAAGCTTACAACAGGTGTCTCTGGTCTTAGGACAAGATTACAACAGGTGTCTCTGGTCTTAGGACAAGCTTACAACAGGTGTCTCTGGTCTTAGGACAAGCTTACAACAGGTGTCTCTGGTCTTAGGACAAGCTTACAACAGGTGTCTCTGGTCTTAGGACAAGCTTACAACAGGTGTCTCTGGTCTTAGGACAAGCTTACAACAGGTGTCTCTGGTCTTAGGACAAGATTACAACAGGTGTCTCTGGTCTTAGGACAAGCTTACAACAGGTGTCTCTGGTCTTAGGACAAGCTTACAACAGGTGTCTCTGATTTTAGGACAAGCTTACAACAGGTGTCTCTTATCTTAGGACAAGCTTACAACAGGTGTCTCTCATCTTAGGACAAACATAAAAAACGTGTAAACTGCTCTTAACTCCTTTTTTTGGGTCATAAAATAATTGTTTCTTTTCAAATTGAAAATTGAAAAAGCACAACTATAATCAGTTGTTCAATTGTAGTTTATTGGTTCATCTTTAGGATATGAAGAATCTCCGTGTGATTGGACAGAAAAACGGTTTGCAAATGTGATTGGTCTGAGGGAAAAGGCTCTAGAACATGCTCGGAATATTTGGGCTGACTATCTGTTTGTGAGTTAATTTTTACTGTTTAGTATTTAACATTAACTTGTAGTAAGAAACATCACAATGAGGTGAATAGAAAAATAAATTAGTAGTAAAAAACATCATAATGAGCTGAAAAGAAATTAGTAGTAAAAAACATCACAGTGAGCTGAATAGAAAAAGAAATTCTTAATAAATGTAACCGATTTTGAAAGAACATTTGCTAGTATAAATGTCACATTAATTGTCGGATTGTGTGACTTCATCTTCTGCATTTGTTCTCAAACTCCTGTAGATTAGCAGGATGTAGTCCTGAAAACAATTCAATGTGTCATGGTTTACAGCTTTGCTGTGATGTCTATGCTTTTTGGAAGGACACATCTAATGTCAGCAAGGCTTCTAGGTCACTTTGATCATCCTAGGATGGGACAGCAAACTTCATCCCAAAGCCTCCTTAGTTGCCTCTTACGATATGCTTGGCAGGTGACAATGGCACTGTTTTTTGCACCCTGAACTAGAAGCTCAGGCCATTACTTCTAATACATTACTTCTAGTTACATTACTTCTAGTTACATTACTTCTAGTTACATTACTTTTTATACATTATTTCTAGTTACATTATTTCTAGTTACATTGCTTCAAATACATTACTTCTAGTTATATTACTTCTTATACATTACTTCTAGTTACATTACTTTTAGTTACATTACTTCTTATACATTACTTCTTATACATTACTTCTAGTTACATTACTTCTAGTTACATTACTTCTAGTTACATTACTTCTAATACATTACTTCTATTACATTACATCTAGTTACATGTTTTTTAAGCATCCACTTGATGATTATTTAATTTCACACCATGGAAGAATACGGACTGGGCAGTTCTCCAGCAATTGAAAAGACAATTGTAATATCACGCAGGGGTGCTGCAAATAAAACAACAAATTCAGTTTATTGACTGCTGAAAGTCGGATGTGTTAGGCTGAAAGGTGTAAATACGTAACCCCTTAGTTTTAGTGATAGTCCATCATGTTCAAGTGAAACTTTCAAAAACCTGTGTTCTACATAAGTACTATTGTTGTTCCATTTCACTGCAGTAGTACCTTATATTGACTGTAAAACATGACAAAACACATCCCATTATTTGAACAACATCAAGCTAACTAGCAGAACTGCAGAATTAACGCAGAAGAAGATGAAGCTGCTACTGCTGTAACATGATTGACAGAAGGGCACAAAGGACTACAATGAACACACCACTCACTATTCAAGTATATATTTCATCTTCTCTGTCGTTCATTCTCAAACTCCCGCAGAATGTCTCTTGTAGCAGGACATTGGTCCTACTAAATTTCCAACAGGATGTAGCCCAGGGAATAACAATGCAGTGTGTTGCTACTCTATTTGAAGCATTAGCCAGACACAACCGTCTTCTGCTGCTGTTGTTTTCGATATCCAAAAACTACTGAATAGTTGCATTATACAAGACTATTATTATCCCATCACTGTGCTACCAGTGCCAAACCTGGACAATGACAGCACAAGACAAAAGTAAAATAGTGACAGCAGAAATGACACGTCTACGAAGAATACTCGAAGTGTCATTCGTCATCATCATCATCATGTGCCATACTGACTGGTGTAGGCGATCATGGCTGTCCACAGCTCTCTGTCTATAGTATTATGTATCAAGATTGTTGTTGTTTGCCTGCTGTGCCAGGTTATCAAACTGTCAACTATTTTCTCACTTTGTCACCTTCTGTCTCTGTTGCTTTCAATCTTGCCTGTTGTGACTATGTTCTCCAAACCTCCCTGTCTTATGAAGTGGCCAAAAAATGAAGATTGTCTTTTTCTTATATTATTGATTAAGGTCTGTTGCGCATTTGACTCTTTCAACAACTCTACATTAGTTTTTCTGGCAGTCCATGGTATGAATAAAGACATGGACAGACAACATCAAGGAATGGACAGGGCTAGATATTTCCACACTCATCCGCATCGCTGAGGATAGAATTCGCTGGAGGACTCTGTGTGCTGAAGCATCCAATGTGGTACCCCTACGACCCTGAAGGGTTATGGGTTTTTTGATTGATTTGATTGATGGTATTCTCAGCATTCTTCTATAGAACCACATCTCTGTTGCTGGAGTGACATTAAGAGAGAGAATTAGAAATGATAACGTCAGACAGATAACCAAAACAATACCAGTATTGGATCACATCAAAAGACAACAAATCAAGTGGTTTTCACACGCTTCCAGACTACCAACAGACAGCATGCCACAGATGGCCATTTCACATAGACAAGCTATAAAGCCAGAGGCAGACCATGTAAAAGATTGATCACAGAAATCAAAGAAGCCACAGGAACAAGCTTACAAACAGCACACAAGAAGGCCATCTCCAGAGAACTCTTCTACCCCTGACACTTCAAGGCAAACAAGGGATACAGCTTATAGATAGATAGACAGACTGAGTAGTTCTACTCTTGTCTTGGCAGCGTGAAGCCATTCTTTAAAAAAAAGTGCAGGTCTTCTAAAGTTGACTTAGTGATCCATACAGAGTTTCAGACTGTTAACAGTGTCTGTACAAGTTTTTTTCCTGTCAGTTGAAATGTAAGGACAGTCATTAAGGAGGTGTTCTACTGTCTTCGGCGGTAGAGTGTATATACTTTGTTGTATTGAATGCAAAATGATTTTTACTGATTTAAAAAAATATTGTCCACATGCAACTAGATAATGCAGGTTTTTATCTTTTTGATAGATGCTGATGTGACACTAGAAAATAATAGAACTCTTCAAATTCTTATGGGGCAGAAAAAGTAAGTATGTTGTACCCTCTTGTACATTTAATGAAACTTTACAGCTGAAATTGCATGTGTTGGGCCATTGATGCAAATAAAACGATGACAAAATGCATTTCCCTTGTCTGAACTACATCCTGCTGGACAGTTTCATGTTAGAACAGGCCGCTGCAGACTATTGGGTCACCACTACTGACTAAGGATCTCGTACACAGATAAATGTCAAGAATCCAAAGCCTCAAATACATACTTCAGTTTGGAGTTTGATAATGAATGACCCAAACAAAATTGATTGAAATCTTCTTTGCCTGAGATGTTGATGTGTAATGTATTTGTTATTATTATTATTTGAACAGCTGGTATGATTTTGGATATTAAGAAAGCGTTAAGTTTGTTTGAATCACTAGGAATTTTGAGAAATAGAATTCTTCTTTTGTGCAGTCGAGGGGTTTCTCCAGAGCTTTATTTCACACACACTAAGGCTGCAACTCTCTGTGGTTTGCAATGATTTTGAAGAAGCCTTTTACTGAGAGGGAATGAACATATAGCTGCATAGATGAAGTGATGCGAGGCTTCCACGAAAGGAAAGCATCACTATATTTGCACGTCATCTACTAGGTATTTACTGTTGCATTCTGGTTGGTCTGATGGTCCGCTGGTAAGACCTTCAGCATGCCAGATGAAAATGTTATGGGTACACAACTGTTATTATTATTATTATCCACTTGTGACAATATCTTTTATAAGACAGCGATGACTTATGATGTCAGTCCAGTTTTATATTTGTTAGAGTGTTAACTTCTTGAATACATATGTGGTAGGATCCGAAAGGGTAGCAAAGAATAGCAACACTGTTTACCTTCCATGCATGTCATTGTTGTTGTTATTGTTTGTCCATCACAAGTGATTATGACTATTTGTTTCATCCACTTTTTGTCTTCTTCTTCTGCATTCATTCTCAAACTCCTGTAGATAAGCAGGATGTAGTCTGGAGAATGCAATGCGTTGTATCATGGTTTACAGCATTGCTGCGATATCTGCGCCTTTCAGCCTGAAACAACTGACTTCAGCATGGCTTTGAGTGACTGACCCTATATGGGATGGGACAGCCAACTCCATCCCATAACCTCCTTAGTCGCCTTTTACAACATTCGTGGAAGGTAAACAGTGTTGCTATTTGCTCCCCTCTCTGGCCCAGGCAACACATGGACGACATCCACTTTGAAATTCAGTTAAAGTTATGTCCTTAATTAATAGGCCATGCATGTCATAAGAAGCAACTAAGGTATTTTGTGGTGAAATTGGCTGTTCTATCCAATTTAAATCACTCAGAATCCTTGCTGAAGTTCAATGTGTCAGACTGAATGCCGCAGATAATCACAGCTCAGCTGTAAAAAAACAGCCTAGAAGCCATGCTAAAGTTGTTGTATCAGGCAGAAAGGCATAGATAATCACAGCTAAGCTGTAAACCCTAGCACAACACATTCCATTCTCCGGACTACATCCTACTAATCTGCAAGAGCTTAAGAACAAATGCAGAAGAAGAATACATATCATATTCCTGTTTTATATTTGTTAGTGTGGGTAATATCTTGAATTATTAGAGTGTTAACCTCTTGAAAAAAAAAATATATATATATATTATGTCCTGTTACAGATGTGTTAAAGTGTTAACATTTTTGATGTGTTTTGTTTTATTTAATATTGGTAATTCTCTTTTAATTCTCAATGTTTTTTTGTTGTTGCAAGATTGGTAATTGGTCCTATGCTAAATGCTTCTGTTGAGGGCTACTATTCCAATTTCTGGGGAGGAATGTCTGAAAAGGTAAACCTCAGTGTTTCTCTTAATCATCTTATAGAACCTCTATAAATATATGACCAGCCCAAATGCTAAGGACAACATCAACCTCCTGGGAAGGAAAGACCAGAGTATAATCTTCCGACTGCGCACACATGTACTGCTTAACAATCACCTGAGCAGAATACAACCACAACACACTCCAGGGTGCCGGCTGTGCATTCATCTCTATGAAACTGTTGACCACCACCTTTTTGAATGTCCAGCGCTGGATGACATCAGGAAAATGCTTCTCCCTCCAGGATCAGATAAATGGAACACATTATATGGAACAAAAAAACAGCTCACAAACACATGCATATATCACACAATAGCATTGGGTCAAAGGGCATGAGCCCATGGACCGCTGGACCACCAACCAACAATCTTATAGAATCCTGTTAACTAGCACAGTTACGGTAACAGACTCTCGGTCCAAAAATAAGTTGCTCGCAATTCCTGGAGATATCAAACATACAGTCCATTGTTTAGAGTTCCAAAACAAAGAGGACAATTGTTGGAGTGGATAATGTCAAGTTAGTTATCAAGTATCTACAGCAATGAACTCCAACAAGTAACAGGCAGATCCAAGCCTAGAAATGAAATGCCTGAGCCTGTACTTATGCTGCAGGACCTAAAAAGGGAGCAAAGAATTGCAAAGCAGTGACCTCTATACGTTACATGTTTGTAGAAGGCGACTGAGAAGGTTGGTTGAAGGCCAAAGTTCCATGCCATGCTGAAGTCGGATATGTCAAGCTGAAGTTCCATGCCATGCTGAAGTCGGATATTGCACCCAAGCTGTAAGCAACATATTCCATTCTCTGGTCTATATCCTGGTAACCAGCAGGAATTTGAGAAAGAATACAGAAGAATCAGAAACTTGAGAAATGTGATTGGAGAAACTAGAAGTGATATGGTTTGCAACCAGAGGATATATCCTCCCTGTATGTTGCCTGCGCTTGTAGGTAGAGCAAAGAATAGCACTACTGTTTACTTTCCATGCAAATTATTAGAGAAGGAGACTAAGGTTTTGGAGGTGGAGTTGTATGTCCCTTCCCAAATAGAGTCAAAGTGACCCAGAAGCCACATGTGTCGGGTCGAAAGGCACAGATATCACAGTTAAGCTGTAACCATGTCGACACAATGCATTCCATTCTCCAGAATACATCCTGTTAATCTGCAGAACTTTGAAAACAAATGCAGCAGAAGAAGAATAATACTCTGTATTAAAAGGTACTTTCAATGCTATATAACCATACAGGTTAAGTTAACGGGATCTGGAAGGATGGATGAAAGTATATTTCATTTGTGAGCTACAGAAATTTTACCGTGTATCCTTACACCATCTGCCGGAAGCGATCCTACATTGGTAGTAGGCAGCTTTTTTCCATGGAGGAGGCAACTTCATATTTTCTGGTTGTTGTTATTGTTGTCAATAATGCCAGGAATTGTGAGCGATTTGCTCTTAATTCTTGTGTGTAGTGGGAGTGGTTTCTCAGATCTATCTTTCATACCCAAGAGACTTCAGCTTCTGGCTCAATGCATTGTCTATTGAAAAAGACATCTACTCGGAGGGGGTATGAATACTTTCCGGTAACACGATGTGAAAAGCTTTTTCCCTGTTTGACAGACTAGTTGTATACAAAGTCAAAGCTTTTGTTGTTTACAATAGACATACATCAAAGAGTTGTTTCCTCCTTGGACAATGTCTCCATTCAGAACTTCACTTTATCTGACAATGTTTCCATTCAGAACTTTTTTTTAAATTTGACAATGTCTCCATTCAGAACTTCACTTTATCTGAAAATGTTTCCATTCAGAACCTTACTTATCTGACAATATCAAAGTTTAGACATAATGATTGCTTCCTAATTAATATTTAGCATCATAGTTTGCAGATTGGCTAGCTTGTAATTTGATATCTTCTGAATTCAGAGAGTAGTGCATATAGTAATTCTAAATCAGATATAATTTAGCCATATAAGGAGACATAACAAAATGGAACAATAAATAATGGAAGGTATGTTTCCTGGAAGCAGAGGTAAGGGCCGCCAAAAAGACAAGGATGGATTAGAGACATCTCAGATTATTTAAACTCCGCCGAAGATGGATGTATCGGGTCATTGGTGCAATTAAAACAGCGACACAACACATTTCCATTCTCTGGACTACATTCTGCTGGAAATCTAGTAGGACCATTGTCCTGCTACAACAGAAATCCAGTGGGAGTTTGAGAATGAATGCTGAAGATGAAGAATGTTTAAACACGCCCCTTCCTGCGTCAGGTCTACCCTAAAGACAACTACAATCTGGAAAGAATATGTCATGTGGAATATATATAAATCAGCCTGGCAGACCAGTAATAATTACTTGGTGGGTTACCTGCCTTACACGAACCTGTGTGTCAGCCTAGTCTGCAGTTAAGTATGATTAGATTCTGATACCTCTGAAGATGGATGTGTCGGGTCATTGGCTCAAATAAAACGGTGACACAACGCATTTCCATTCTCTGGTCTATATTCTGCTGGAAATCTAGTAGTGTGATTTTCCTGCTACAAGAGAGATCCAGCGGGAGTTTGAGAATGAACGCTGAAGAAGAAGATTATGATAAACAATCCAACATTTCTTTTATTGAGAAGTGAGTCACAAATGTTTCTTGTATTCCTCCTCAGGGCTACTACATTCGTAGTAGTAACTATCTATCCATTGTAGACCAGGAGATTTTTGGAGTGTTTCCTGTTCCTATGGTGCACTCTGCTATTCTTATCAACCTGCATCACTACCTTTAACCGAATCTTTCCTACAATAGACCTCCAGTGGGATATAGTGGTCCAAGAGATGACATCATTTTATTTGCTCATTCTGTGAAAGCTTTAGGTAAGTGGGTGTTGGTTCATCATCATCATTAAGTGTCGTTATTAAAAACGTGATGCTACATGGCAGTCCAAGGTAGAATGCAAAAGAAAAAGGAGAAGGATGGTGATAAAAAACAGTGACTTTAACCTTCACAATGCTTATGTAAACACTTGTCGATAAACACAAAAAATGGCGGCTCTTGCCGTTGTCGATAGAAGTCATCCAATGAGATATTGTGTTAAATATACATACCAGAGCCTGATTGGTCAATGCACATACTTGGGAAACATATGCAAGTGAAGCCGATACATTTCTACGCCCATCATGATCGTAGTGAAAATTTCTACGTTGAAGTAACACGTTTTATACCAATTAATCTGACCACATCTGCACACCGGTACGATGCCATGATGGTGAATCTGGTTTATAGACCGTTGTATCAATGTATTTTGAATAAAATAACATTGAATCGTGGCTTGAATCATGAATTATTGGGTTATTTAGTTTCACAGCAGTAAATATACAGAATGATGTATTGGTGTGGGGACTTTCAGATGTTTGATATCGAATATGTTGAAGTGGCACCAAAAATAACTCTAGGCCTAAGCTCAAAGAACGATTTTACTGCAAATCTACATGTTTTATATAGTTCCCCCGGCAATATTTTGATAATGAAAGACCATAAATACAACAGATTTGTGTGTGATTTAGTGTACAGTGTTGCCAAACAATTCAATAAGTAAAGTAAGTTATTTTTTTACTAATTTTTCTGCTTTATTTGTTATAAAATATAAGTTTTTTTGTGAAAAACATCTTTACCACTTTCTCATACGACTGGTATCACACACACACATACATAAATTACACCAATATATGCAGAATTCAATTCTTTATTTATATGTGCAAATATTAAATATCTCTAACAACCAAAAAATTATCACATTTTCAAAACAGTCACCATCAATAACGCAAATTGTCAAAAAAGAATCCGGTGGCAGGAAGACGTTTTGTATTTTTTAATCCGTCTTGCTAATGGTTAAACTGTAGTTACCATCGAAGATGGATGTGCTGGGCCATTGGCGTAAATAAAACGGCAACACAACGCATTTCCATTCTTTGGACTAAATTCAACTGGAAATTTTGTAGGACCATTGTCCTGTTGCAAGAGAAATCCAGCGGGAGTTTGAGAATGAACGCTGAAGAAGAAGAAACTGTAGTTCAAACTTTTGTGTGTGTAGGATCGCCTTTTACGACATGCGTCGAAGGTAAACAGTGTTGCTATTCTTTGCTCCCCTGCAACACACTGGTGATTATGTAATATTAAATATAACTTATGGTAGGTTAGTGGTTCATGAGTTCATGCCCTTTGACCCAAATATAACTCATCAAAATGTGAGCAGTTTCTGTGTTCTCGGTTAATAGACTGATGCGACACACACACATGGTTAACATACGTTGGCAAAAACTCAAATGTAAATTATGAAGAAATAATTGTTAACGAGTTACAATATCAAGCTAAACATTAAATATGTCATATTTAAATTGTATTGAATTATATATGCCTCAAATGAAATAGTAGCACATCATACTTCATGCTCCATGGTGGAAATGAAAAAATAAATTTGTGTTGGTTACTTGAGAGCCAACGCAGAAGTAGAAGATATTCTGAACAATCTTCGAACAATATAGAATATTTTTTCCGTATTGAAAGCCTTATATAAAATGTTTTTGACCATGGGTCACTTTACTTCTAAATAAAATGGGGTTGTGACTCAAGAAAAGTTGAGAAATTATGGTTTAGATGATCTGAAATGTGTTTGTGAAGTATTTATTGAATCAGAGTTGAATTTGTGCGGACAGTAAATATTTAACTGATCTGAGACCTGACATACCAAACGCTTACAGATTTTCCTACAGTGCAGAGAAGCTGATCCTGGAGGTAAGCAATACTTGATGATTTCCTTGATGATGTTCTTGAACAAAGTGTATAATATTTTCATTACAAGAAGTTTCTCCTCTGTACAGTTCACCTCATGTGTATATACCAGAGAAGCCTAAAGACAAACTAGGATTTGATCAGTCAAGTTATGTGTCATTTTGTTGTAGTTTGTATACATAGGATCTGATCAGGCAAGTTATGTGTCATTTTGTTGTAGTTTGTATACATTTTCTGTTAGATAACATGGTTGGTAAACAATATCATTTTGTTGTAGTTTGTATACATTTTTTGTTAAATAACTGAAGGTAAACTTTTAGTTTTAAAAGTTGTAAAGGTATTTTATAATATTTATTAAGTTTTTTTTTTGGCTGCGTAAAATGTTCATCTTATGGTAAAATTATGCTCCTTTCAGTCGCAAAGTTAATCCAATTCGGTTATATCAGAGCTTTTAACCATAAAAGCGAAAGTGTGTTTCCAGGGCCCGAAAGGGGAGCTTTTTGTTCTTCAGTCAGATATCAGGTTACAGCGCCAATAGCTTCAATGAACTGTGTAATTCGCTTCAGGTCATCCATGGAACCCCTCAAGTCTGGAAGTTCTGCCGTCTCAGTAGGAAAATAAACATATTTTCTCACTCTCTTCTTGGTAGATTTGGCAGGCATGAAGGATGTGTTCTGCAGTCTCTGGGCTCAGTCCACAGTTGCACAGGTCTGTCTACAAATTTTCAACTCATTTTAGAAGTCATGCTGAAATCGGATGTGTCAGACCGAAAGGTGCATATAACACAGTCACGCTGTAAACCATGACGCAACACATTCCGTTCTCCAGACTGCATCTTGATAATTTTTAAGAAGTTTGAGAATGAAAGAAGAAGAATGTGGAGGTTGCTGTTCTGATAATCCAACCACCATGAACTTCGTTAATTAAAAACATTCATACTCATCAGGTAGCATATCCTGTAGCAGTCATCACAGCCTTTCGAAGCTTCTGTCAATCTTGAGCTAGTCTTCCTGCTTTTGTTACTGTCATGTTCAGGTGGTCTTTGATGTCTTGCATCCATCTTCTGGGTTTCTGGGTCTGTCTCTTGTAAGTCTCCCTGGCATCATCCCCTCCATTATGGTCTTCTCTAGGCTGTCTGGTGTTAAAAACTTTATTTATTCATATTTGCAGATATACATGATCAACTTGAAACGACGGCCGGCTAGAAGACTTCGGATGCTGACAGCCTTTGACTACTTGGGGATAGATGCCAAAATTGTGGATGCTGTAGATGGAAAGTTAGTATAAATATCAACTTCTCTCCTGTTATTTGTAATTTTGTTGTAAACTCGCAGTATGACATTCATTAAAAAAGGAGTTTTCATGTTTTCACTTTTTCATTGAGGCGTAGTGGGGAGTATGGGGTTAAGTCTGTATTTTTCATTGACCAACATCATACCTGCGGCTACTTTCCCAGAAGATCTGGTGCCCTTTTCTTAGGCTGGGTCAACCTAGAAGCCATTAGTCTTCTTCTTCAGTTGAAAAGATTCAACTCCTGTTGAATTTCTCTTTTAGCAGGATCATTGTCCTGCTGGATTTCTTGCAGGATGTAATCCAGAGAATGGAAATACGCTGTGTCTCCGTTTTATTTGCGCCAATGGCCTGATACATTCGTCTTCGACAGGAAAATTGGTATAAGTTCATAAGTTACATAGTTGACTTTTTAATTCTTGTCTCAACACTGTCCATTCTTCAGTCAGCTGTACAAATGCTCCCAAAATATTTAAATTTCTGCACTTGCTTTACTTCAGTAGTTGATCATTTATTTTGATTGTATTGGGTTTTCTGCCTATAAACATTACTTCTGTATTTTCTTTATTGATCTTCATGTTGTGATTGAGGCAGCTTTCATTGAGTAGGTTTATGTGATCTTTCAGCACTTCACTTGAACTGTGGAAAAGGCACTGATGGTCAGCAATGAGTGGTTCAATTAAGTCAATTAAGTAATGGTAAACGTCTGGTGGTGTTTTACTGTTTTGATAATGTTATCCATGTAAATAATAAACAATAATGGTTTGTCAGTCCTGCATTTGTTCTAACTGCAGATGTTACTCGTTTGTTAGTCCTGCATTTGTTCTAACTGAAGATGTTACTGGTTTGTCAGTCCTGCATTTGTTCTAACTGCAGATGTTACTGGTTTGTCAGTCCTGCATTTGTTCTAACTGCAGATGTTACTCGTTTGTTAGTCCTGCATTTGTTCTAACTGAAGATGTTACTGGTTTGTCAGTCCTGCATTTGTTCTAACTGCAGATGTTACTGGTTTGTCAGTCCTGCATTTGTTCTAACTGCAGATGTTACTGGTTTGTTAGTCCTGCATTTGTTCTAACTGCAGATTTCTAATAATAAACTACTGGTAGATACATTTATGAAATATGTTGAAAAGTTTCAAAATCAAAAAATATATTTATAATGATAAACTAGATACATTTATGAAATGTGTTGATAAGTTTGAAAAAGAAAATCAAAAAATATATTTCTAATGATAAACTAGATACATTTATGAGATGTGTTGAAAAGTTTGAAAAAGAAAATGAAAAGATATATTTCTAGTGATAATCTACCGGTAGATACATTTATGAGATGTGTTGAAAAGATTGAAAAAGAAAATAAAAAAATATATTTCTAATGAGAAACTACCGGTAGATACATTTATGAGATGTGTTGAAAAGTTTGAAAATCAAAAAAATATATTTCTAGTGATAAACTAGTTACATTTATGAAATATGTTAAAATGTTTGAACAAGAAAATAAAAAAAATATATTTCTAATGATAAACTATATACATTTATGAAATGTGTTGAAAAGTTTGAAAAAGAAAATGAAAAGATATATTTCTAGTGATAATCTACAGGTAGATACATTTATGAGATGTGTTGAAAAGTTTGGAAAAGATAATCAAAAAATATATTTCTAGTGATAAACTATATACATTTATGAAATATGTCGAAAAGTTTGAACAAGAAAATGAAAAGATATATTTCTAATGATAAACTACCGGTAGATACATTTATGAGATGTGTTGAAAAGTTTCAAAAAGAAAATTAAAAAAAATATTTCTAATGATAAACTAGATACATTTATGAAATGTGTTGAAAAGTTTCAAAATCAAAAAAATATATTTCTAATGATAAAAACTAGATACATTTATGAAATGTGTTGAACAATTTCAAAAAGAAAATCAAAAAATAAATTTCTATTGATAAACTATATATACTTATGAAATGTGTTGAAAAGTTTTAAAAAAAAAAAAAATGTATAATGATAAACTATATACATTTATGAAATGTGTTGAAAAGTTTGAAAAAGAAAGTGAAAAGATATATTTCTAGTGATAATCTAGATACATTTATGAAATGTGTTGAAAAGTTTAAAAATAAAATAAAAAGATATATTTCTAGTGATCATCTACCTGTAGATACATTTATGAGATGTGTTGAAAAGTTTGAAAAAGAAAACAAAAAAATATATTTCTAATGATAAACTACCAGTAGATACATTGATGTGTTGAAAAGTTTCAAAATCAAAAAATACATTTCTAATGATAAAAACTAGATACATTTATGAAATGTGTTGAAAAATTTCAAAAATAAAATGAAAAAAAAAATTATATTAATAAACTATATACACTTATGAAATGTGTTGAAAAGTTTGAAAATCAAAAAAATAAATATTTATAATGATAAACTATATACATTTATGAAATGTGTTGAAAAGTTTCAAAAAGAAAGTGAAAAGATATATTTCTAGTGATAATCTACCGGTAGATACATTTATGAGATGTGTTGAAAAGTTTGAAAAAGAAAACAAAAAAATATATTTCTAATGATAAACTACCAGTAGATACATTGATGTGTTGAAAAGTTTCAAAATCAAAAAATACATTTCTAATGATAAAAACTAGATACATTTATGAAATGTGTTGAAAAATTTCAAAAAGAAAATGAAAAAAAAAAATTCTATTAATAAACTATATACACTTATGAAATGTGTTGAAAAGTTTGAAAATCAAAAAAATAAATATTTATAATGATAAACTATATACATTTATGAAATGTGTTGAAAAGTTTGAAAAAGAAAATGAAAAGATATATTTCTAGTGATAATCTACCGGTAGATACATTTATGAGATGTGTTGAAAAGTTTCAAAAAGAAAATAAAAAAATATATTTCTAATGATAAACTACATACATTTATGAAATGTGTTGAAACGTTTCAAAATAAAAAAAATATATTTCTAATGATAAAAACTAGATACATTTATGAAATGTGTTGAAAAGTTTGAAAAAGAAAATAAAAAAATAAATTTCTATTGATACACTATATACACTTATGAAATGTGTTAAAAAGTTTGAAAATCAAAAAATATATTTCTAATGATAAACTAGATACATTTATGAAATGTGTTGAAAAGTTTGGAAAAGATAATCAAAAAATATATTTCTAGTGATAAACTATATACATTTATGAGATGTGTTGAAAAGTTTCAAAAAGAAAAAAAATATATTTCTAATGATAAAAACTAGATACATTTATGAAATGTGTTAAAAAGTTTCAAAATCAAAAAAATATATTTCTAATGATAAAAACTAGATACATTTATGAAATGTGTTGAAAAGTTTGAAAAAGAAAATGAAAAGATATATTTCTAGTGATAATATACCGGTAGATACATTTATGAGATGTGTAGAAAAGATTGAAAAAGAATATAAAAAAATATATTTCTAATGATAAACTACCGGTACATACATTTATGAGATGTGTTGAAAAGTTTTAAAAAGAAAATAAAAAAATATATTTCTAATGATAAATTACCGGTAGATACATTTATGAGATGTGTTGAAAAGTTTCAAAATAAAAAAAATACATTTCTAATGATAAAAACTAGATACATTTATGAAATGTGTTGAGAAATTTCAAAAAGAAAATCAAAAAATAAATTTCTATTGATAAACTATATACACTTATGAAATGTGTTGAAAAGTTTGAAAATCAAAAAAAAAATATTTATAATGATAAACTATATACATTTATGAAATGTGTTGAAAAGTTTGAAAAAGAAAATGAAAAGATATATTTCTAGTGATAATCTACCGGTAGATACATTTATGAGATGTGTTGAAAAGATTGAGAAAGAAAATAAAAAAATACATTTCTAATGATAAACTACCGGTACATACATTTATGAGATGTGTTGAAAAGTTTGAAAAAGAAAATAAAAAAATATATTTATAATGATAAACTATATACATTTATGAAATGTGTTCAAAATTGTGAAAAAGAAAATGAAAAGATATATTTCTAGTGATAATCTACCGGTAGATACATTTATGAGATGTGTTGAAAAGTTTGAAATTTAAAAAAATATATTTCTAATGATAAACTAGATACATTTATGAAATGTGTTGAAAACTTTGAAAAAGAAAATAAAAAAATAAATTTCTATTGATACACTATATACACTTATGAAATGTGTTGAAAAGTTTCAAAAAGAAAATAAAAAAATATATTTCTAATGATAAACTAGATACATTTATGAAATGTGTTGAAACGTTTCAAAATCAAAAAAATATATTTCTAATGATAAAAACTAGATACATTTATGAAATGTGTTGAAAAGTTTGAAAAAGAAAATAAAAAAATAAATTTCTATTGATACACTATATACACTTATGAAATGTGTTGAAAAGTTTGAAAATCAAAAAATATATTTCTAATGATAAACTAGATACATTTATGAAATGTGTTGAAAAGTTTGAAAAAGAAAATGAAAAGATATATTTCTAGTGATAATCTACCAGTAGATACATTTATGAGATGTGTTGAAAATATTGAAAAATAAAATAAAAAAATATATTTCTAATGATAAACTACCAGTAAATACATTTATGAGATGTGTTGAAAAGTTTGAAAAAGAAAACAAAAAAATATATTTCTAATGATAAACTACCAGTAGATACATTGATGTGTTGAAAAGTTTCAAAATCAAAAAATACATTTCTAATGATAAAAACTAGATACATTTATGAAATGTGTTGACAAATTTCAAAAAGAAAATCAAAAAATAAAATTCTATTGATACACTATATACACTTATGAAATGTGTTGAAAAGTTTGAAAATGAAAAAATATATTTCTAATGATAAACTATATTCATTTATGAAATGTGTTGAAAAGTGTGAAAAAGAAAATGAAAATATATATTTCTAATGATAAACTACCGGTACATACATTTATGAGATGTGTTGAAAAGTTTGAAAAAGAAAATAAAAAAATATATTTCTAATGATAAACTACCGGTAGATACATTTATGAGATGTGTTGAAAAGTTTCAAAAACAAAATATAAAAATATATTTCTAATGATAAACTAGATACATTTATGAAATGTGTTGAAAAGTTTCAAAATTAAAAAAATATATTTCTAATGATAAAAACTAGATACATTTATGAAATGTGTTGAAAAATTTCAAAAATAAAATCAAAAAATTAATTTCTAATGATAAACTATATACATTTATGAAATGTGTTGAAAAGTTTGAAAAAGAAAATGAAAAGATATATTTCTTGTGATAATCTACCGGTAGATACATTTATGAGATGTGTTGAAAAGATTGAAAAATAAAATAAAAAAATATATTTCTAATGATAAACTACCAGTACATACATTTATGAGATGTGTTGAAAAGTTTGAAAAAGAAAACAAAAAAATATATTTCTAATGATAAACTACCAGTAGATACATGATGTGTTGAAAAGTTTCAAAATCAAAAAATACATTTCTAATGATAAAAACTAGATACATTTATGAAATGTGTTGAAAAATTTCAAAAAGAAAATCAAAAAATAAAATTCTATTGATAAACTATATACACTTATGAAATGTGTTGAAAAGTTTGAAAATCAAAAAAATAAATATTTATAATGATAAACTATATACATTTATGAAATGTGTTGAAAAGTTTGAAAAAGAAAATGAAAAGATATATTTCTAGTGATAATCTACCGGTAGATACATTTATGAAATGTGTTGAAAAGTTTGAAAATCAAAAAATATATTTCTAATGATAAACTATATTCATTTATGAAATGTGTTGAAAAGTGTGAAAAAGAAAATGAAAATATATATTTCTAAATATAAACTACCGGTACATACATTTATGAGATGTGTTGAAAAGTTTGAAAAAGAAAATAAAAAAATATATTTCTAATGATAAACTACCGGTAGATACATTTATGAGATGTGTTGAAAAGTTTCAAAAACAAAATATAAAAATATATTTCTAATGATAAACTAGATACATTTATGAAATGTGTTGAAAAGTTTCAAAATTAAAAAAATATATTTCTAATGATAAAAACTAGATACATTTATGAAATGTGTTTAAAAAAAATTTCAAAAAGAAAATCAAAAAATTAATTTCTAATGATAAACTATATACATTTATGAAATGTGTTGAAAAGTTTGAAAAAGAAAATGAAAAAATATATTTCTAGTGATAATCTACCGGTAGATACATTTATGAGATGTGTTGAAAAGATTGAAAAAGAAAATTAAAAAATATATTTCTAATGATAAACTACCGGTAGATACATTTATGAGATGTGTTGAAAAGTTTCAAAATCAAAAAAATATATTTCTAATGATAGAAACTAGATACATTTATGAAATGTGTTGAAAAGTTTGAAAAAGAAAATAAAAAAATAAATTTCTATTGATAAACTATATACACTTATGAAATGTGTTGAAAAGTTTGAAAATCAAAAAAAAAATATTTATAATGATAAACTATATACATTTATGAAATGTGTTGAAAAGTTTGAAAAAGAAAATGAAAAGATATATTTCTAGTGATAATCTACCGGTAGATACATTTATGAGATGTGTTGAAAAGTTTGAAATTTAAAAAAAAAATATTTCTAATGATAAACTAGATATATTTATGAAATGTGTTGAAAACTTTGAAAAAGAAAATCAAAAAATAAATTTCTATAGATACACTATATACACTTATGAAATGTGTTGAAAAGTTTGAACAAGAAAATAAAAAAAAATATATTTCTAATGATAAACTATATTCATTTATGAAATGTGTTGAAAAGTTTGAAAAAGAAAATGAAAAGATATATTTCTAGTGATAATCTACCGGTAGATACATTTATGAAATGTGCTGAAAAGTTTGAAAAAGAAAATCAAAAAATAAATTTCTATTGATACACTATATACACTTATGAAATGTGTTGAAAAGTTTGAAAATGAAAAAATATATTTCTAATGATAAACTATATTCATTTATGAAATGTGTTGAAAAGTGTGAAAAAGAAAATGAAAATATATATTTCTAATGATAAACTACCGGTACATACATTTATGAGATGTGTTGAAAAGTTTGAAAAAGAAAATAAAAAAATATATTTCTAATGATAAACTACCGGTAGATACATTTATGAGATGTGTTGAAAAGTTTCAAAAACAAAATATAAAAATATATTTCTAATGATAAACTAGATACATTTATGAAATGTGTTGAAAAGTTTCAAAATTAAAAAAATATATTTCTAATGATAAAAACTAGATACATTTATGAAATGTGTTGAAAAATTTCAAAAAGAAAATCAAAAAATTAATTTCTAATGATAAACTATATACATTTATGAAATGTGTTGAAAAGTTTCAAAATCAAAAAATAAATTTCTATAGATACACTATATACGCTTATGAAATGTGTTGAAAAGTTTGAACAAGAAAATAAAAAAAAATATATTTGTAATGATAAACTGTATTCATTTATGAAATGTGTTGAAAAGTTTGAAAAAGAAAATGAAAAGATATATTTCTAGTGATAATCTACCGGTACATACATTTATGAGATGTGTTGAAAAGTTTGAAAAAGAAAGTCAAAAAATAAATTTCTATTGATAAACTATATACACTTATGAAATGTGTTGAAAAGATTGAGAAAGAAAATAAAAAAATATATTTCTAATGATAAACTACCGGTAGATACATTTATGAGATGTGTTGAAAAGTTTGAAAAAGAAAATAAAAAAATATATTTCTAATGATAAACTACCGGTACATACATTTATGAGATGTGTTGAAAAGTTTCAAAAAGAAAATAAAAAAATATATTTCTAATGATAAAAACTAGATACATTTATGAAATGTGTTGAGAAATTTCAAAAAGAAAATAAAAAAATAAATTTCTATTGATAAACTATATACACTTATGAAATGTGTTGAAAAGTTTAAAATAAAAAAAAAATATTTATAATGATAAACTATATACATTTATGAAATGTGTTGAAAAGTTTGAAAAAGAAAATGAAAAGATATATTTCTAGTGATAATCTACCGGTAGATACATTTATGAGATGTGTTGAAAAGTTTGAAATTTAAAAAAAAAATATTTCTAATGATAAACTAGATATATTTATGAAATGTGTTGAAAACTTTGAAAAAGAAAATCAAAAAATAAATTTCTATAGATACACTATATACACTTATGAAATGTGTTGAAAAGTTTGAACAAGAAAATAAAAAAAAATATATTTCTAATGATAAACTATATTCATTTATGAAATGTGTTGAAAAGTTTGAAAAAGAAAATGAAAAGATATATTTCTAATGATAAACTACCGGTACATACATTTATGAGATTTGTTGAAAAGTTTGAAAAAGAAAATAAAAAAATATATTTCTAATGATAAACTACCGGTAGATACATTTATGAGATGTGTTGAAAAGTTTCAAAAACAAAATATAAAAATATATTTCTAATGATAAACTAGATACATTTATGAAATGTGTTGAAAAGTTTCAAAAGTAAAAAAATATATTTCTAATGATAAAAACTAGATACATTTATGAAATGTGTTGAAAAATTTCAAAAAGAAAATCAAAAAATTAATTTCTAATGATAAACTATATACATTTATGAAATGTGTTGAAAAGTTTCAAAATCAAAAAATAAATTTCTATAGATACACTATATACGCTTATGAAATGTGTTGAAAAGTTTGAACAAGAAAATAAAAAAAAATATATTTGTAATGATAAACTGTATTCATTTATGAAATGTGTTGAAAAGTTTGAAAAAGAAAATGAAAAGATATATTTCTAGTGATAATCTACCGGTACATACATTTATGAGATGTGTTGAAAAGTTTGAAAAAGAAAGTCAAAAAATAAATTTCTATTGATAAACTATATACACTTATGAAATGTGTTGAAAAGATTGAGAAAGAAAATAAAAAAATATATTTCTAATGATAAACTACCGGTAGATACATTTATGAGATGTGTTGAAAAGTTTGAAAAAGAAAATAAAAAAATATATTTCTAATGATAAACTACCGGTACATACATTTATGAGATGTGTTGAAAAGTTTCAAAAAGAAAATAAAAAAATATATTTCTAATGATAAAAACTAGATACATTTATGAAATGTGTTGAGAAATTTCAAAAAGAAAATAAAAAAATAAATTTCTATTGATAAACTATATACACTTATGAAATGTGTTGAAAAGTTTAAAATAAAAAAAAAAATATTTATAATGATAAACTATATTCATTTATGAAATGTGTTGAAAAGTTTGAAAAAGAAAATGAAAAGATATATTTCTAGTGATAATCTACCGGTAGATACATTTATGAAATGTGCTGAAAAGTTTGAAAAAGAAAATCAAAAAATAAATTTCTATTGATACACTATATACACTTATGAAATGTGTTGAAAAGTTTGAAAATGAAAAAATATATTTCTAATGATAAACTATATTCATTTATGAAATGTGTTGAAAAGTGTGAAAAAGAAAATGAAAATATATATTTCTAATGATAAACTACCGGTACATACATTTATGAGATGTGTTGAAAAGTTTGAAAAAGAAAATAAAAAAATATATTTCTAATGATAAACTACCGGTAGATACATTTATGAGATGTGTTGAAAAGTTTCAAAAACAAAATATAAAAATATATTTCTAATGATAAACTAGATACATTTATGAAATGTGTTGAAAAGTTTCAAAATTAAAAAAATATATTTCTAATGATAAAAACTAGATACATTTATGAAATGTGTTGAAAAATTTCAAAAAGAAAATCAAAAAATTAATTTCTAATGATAAACTATATACATTTATGAAATGTGTTGAAAAGTTTCAAAATCAAAAAATAAATTTCTATAGATACACTATATACGCTTATGAAATGTGTTGAAAAGTTTGAACAAGAAAATAAAAAAAAATATATTTGTAATGATAAACTGTATTCATTTATGAAATGTGTTGAAAAGTTTGAAAAAGAAAATGAAAAGATATATTTCTAGTGATAATCTACCGGTACATACATTTATGAGATGTGTTGAAAAGTTTGAAAAAGAAAGTCAAAAAATAAATTTCTATTGATAAACTATATACACTTATGAAATGTGTTGAAAAGATTGAGAAAGAAAATAAAAAAATATATTTCTAATGATAAACTACCGGTAGATACATTTATGAGATGTGTTGAAAAGTTTGAAAAAGAAAATAAAAAAATATATTTCTAATGATAAACTACCGGTACATACATTTATGAGATGTGTTGAAAAGTTTCAAAAAGAAAATAAAAAAATATATTTCTAATGATAAAAACTAGATACATTTATGAAATGTGTTGAGAAATTTCAAAAAGAAAATAAAAAAATAAATTTCTATTGATAAACTATATACACTTATGAAATGTGTTGAAAAGTTTAAAATAAAAAAAAAATATTTATAATGATAAACTATATACATTTATGAAATGTGTTGAAAAGTTTGAAAAAGAAAATGAAAAGATATATTTCTAGTGATAATCTACCGGTAGATACATTTATGAGATGTGTTGAAAAGTTTGAAATTTAAAAAAAAAATATTTCTAATGATAAACTAGATATATTTATGAAATGTGTTGAAAACTTTGAAAAAGAAAATCAAAAAATAAATTTCTATAGATACACTATATACACTTATGAAATGTGTTGAAAAGTTTGAACAAGAAAATAAAAAAAAATATATTTCTAATGATAAACTATATTCATTTATGAAATGTGTTGAAAAGTTTGAAAAAGAAAATGAAAAGATATATTTCTAATGATAAACTACCGGTACATACATTTATGAGATTTGTTGAAAAGTTTGAAAAAGAAAATAAAAAAATATATTTCTAATGATAAACTACCGGTAGATACATTTATGAGATGTGTTGAAAAGTTTCAAAAACAAAATATAAAAATATATTTCTAATGATAAACTAGATACATTTATGAAATGTGTTGAAAAGTTTCAAAAGTAAAAAAATATATTTCTAATGATAAAAACTAGATACATTTATGAAATGTGTTGAAAAATTTCAAAAAGAAAATCAAAAAATTAATTTCTAATGATAAACTATATACATTTATGAAATGTGTTGAAAAGTTTCAAAATCAAAAAATAAATTTCTATAGATACACTATATACGCTTATGAAATGTGTTGAAAAGTTTGAACAAGAAAATAAAAAAAAATATATTTGTAATGATAAACTGTATTCATTTATGAAATGTGTTGAAAAGTTTGAAAAAGAAAATGAAAAGATATATTTCTAGTGATAATCTACCGGTACATACATTTATGAGATGTGTTGAAAAGTTTGAAAAAGAAAGTCAAAAAATAAATTTCTATTGATAAACTATATACACTTATGAAATGTGTTGAAAAGATTGAGAAAGAAAATAAAAAAATATATTTCTAATGATAAACTACCGGTAGATACATTTATGAGATGTGTTGAAAAGTTTGAAAAAGAAAATAAAAAAATATATTTCTAATGATAAACTACCGGTACATACATTTATGAGATGTGTTGAAAAGTTTCAAAAAGAAAATAAAAAAATATATTTCTAATGATAAAAACTAGATACATTTATGAAATGTGTTGAGAAATTTCAAAAAGAAAATAAAAAAATAAATTTCTATTGATAAACTATATACACTTATGAAATGTGTTGAAAAGTTTAAAATAAAAAAAAAAATATTTATAATGATAAACTATATACATTTATGAAATGTGTTGAAAAGTTTGAAAAAGAAAATGAAAAGATATATTTCTAGTGATAATCTACCGGTAGATACATTTATGAGATGTGTTAAAAAGTTTGAAATTTAAAAAAAAAATATTTCTAATGATAAACTAGATATATTTATGAAATGTGTTGAAAACTTTGAAAAAGAAAATCAAAAAATAAATTTCTATAGATACACTATATACACTTATGAAATGTGTTGAAAAGTTTGAACAAGAAAATAAAAAAAAATATATTTCTAATGATAAACTATATTCATTTATGAAATGTGTTGAAAAGTTTGAAAAAGAAAATGAAAAGATATATTTCTAGTGATAATCTACCGGTAGATACATTTATGAAATGTGTTGAAAAGATTGAAAAAGAATATAAAAAAATATATTTCTAATGATAAACTACCGGTACATACATTTATGAGATGTGTTGAAAAGTTTTAAAAAGAGAATAAAAAAATATATTTCTAATGATAAATTACCGGTAGATACATTATGAGATGTGTTGAAAAGTTTCAAAATAAAAAAAATACATTTCTAATGATAAAAACTAGATACATTTATGAAATGTGTTGAGAAATTTCAAAAAGAAAATAAAAAAATAAATTTCTATTGATAAACTATATACACTTATGAAATGTGTTGAAAAGTTTGAAAATCAAAAAAAAAATATTTATAATGATAAACTATATACATTTATGAAATGTGTTGAAAAGTTTGAAAAAGAAAATGAAAAGATATATTTCTAGTGATAATCTACCGGTAGATACATTTATGAGATGTGTTGAAAAGTTTGAAATTTAAAAAAAAAATATTTCTAATGATAAACTAGATATATTTATGAAATGTGTTGAAAACTTTGAAAAAGAAAATCAAAAAATAAATTTCTATAGATACACTATATACACTTATGAAATGTGTTGAAAAGTTTGAACAAGAAAATAAAAAAAAATATATTTCTAATGATAAACTATATTCATTTATGAAATGTGTTGAAAAGTTTGAAAAAGAAAATGAAAAGATATATTTCTAGTGATAATCTACCGGTAGATACATTTATGAAATGTGTTGAAAAGATTGAAAAAGAATATAAAAAAATATATTTCTAATGATAAACTACCGGTACATACATTTATGAGATGTGTTGAAAAGTTTTAAAAAGAGAATAAAAAAATATATTTCTAATGATAAATTACCGGTAGATACATTATGAGATGTGTTGAAAAGTTTCAAAATAAAAAAAATACATTTCTAATGATAAAAACTAGATACATTTATGAAATGTGTTGAGAAATTTCAAAAAGAAAATAAAAAAATAAATTTCTATTGATAAACTATATACACTTATGAAATGTGTTGAAAAGTTTGAAAATCAAAAAAAAAATATTTATAATGATAAACTATATACATTTATGAAATGTGTTGAAAAGTTTGAAAAAGAAAATGAAAAGATATATTTCTAGTGATAATCTACCGGTAGATACATTTATGAGATGTGTTGAAAAGTTTGAAATTTAAAAAAAAAATATTTCTAATGATAAACTAGATATATTTATGAAATGTGTTGAAAACTTTGAAAAAGAAAATCAAAAAATAAATTTCTATAGATACACTATATACACTTATGAAATGTGTTGAAAAGTTTGAACAAGAAAATAAAAAAAAATATATTTCTAATGATAAACTATATTCATTTATGAAATGTGTTGAAAAGTTTGAAAAAGAAAATGAAAAGATATATTTCTAGTGATAATCTACCGGTAGATACATTTATGAAATGTGTTGAAAAGTTTGAAAAAGAAAATCAAAAAATAAATTTCTATTGATACACTATATACACTTATGAAATGTGTTGAAAAGTTTGAAAATCAAAAAATATATTTCTAATGATAAACTATATTCATTTATGAAATGTGTTGAAAAGTGTGAAAAAGAAAATGAAAATATATATTTCTAATGATAAACTACCGGTACATACATTTATGAGATGTGTTGAAAAGTTTGAAAAAGAAAATAAAAAAATATATTTCTAATGATAAACTACCGGTAGATACATTTATGAGATGTGTTGAAAAGTTTCAAAAACAAAATATAAAAATATATTTCTAATGATAAACTAGATACATTTATGAAATGTGTTGAAAAGTTTCAAAATTAAAAAAATATATTTCTAATGATAAAAACTAGATACATTTATGAAATGTGTTGAAAAATTTCAAAAAGAAAATCAAAAAATTAATTTCTAATGATAAACTATATACATTTATGAAATGTGTTGAAAAGTTTGAAAAAGAAAATGAAAAAATATATTTCTAGTGATAATCTACCGGTAGATACATTTATGAGATGTGTTGAAAAGATTGAAAAAGAAAATTAAAAAATATATTTCTAATGATAAACTACCGGTAGATACATTTATGAGATGTGTTGAAAAGTTTCAAAAAGAAAATAAAAAAATATATTTCTAATGATAAACTAGATACATTTATGAAATGTGTTGAAACGTTTCAAAATCAAAAAATATATTTCTAATGATAAAAACTAGATACATTTATGAAATGTGTTGAAAAGTTTCAAAATCAAAAAAATATATTTCTAATGATAAAAACTAGATACATTTATGAAATGTGTTGAAAAATTTCAAAAAGAAAATCAAAAAATTAATTTCTAATGATAAACTATATACATTTATGAAATGTGTTGAAAAGTTTCAAAATCAAAAAATAAATTTCTATAGATACACTATATACGCTTATGAAATGTGTTGAAAAGTTTGAACAAGAAAATAAAAAAAAATATATTTGTAATGATAAACTGTATTCATTTATGAAATGTGTTGAAAAGTTTGAAAAAGAAAATGAAAAGATATATTTCTAGTGATAATCTACCGGTACATACATTTATGAGATGTGTTGAAAAGTTTGAAAAAGAAAGTCAAAAAATAAATTTCTATTGATAAACTATATACACTTATGAAATGTGTTGAAAAGATTGAGAAAGAAAATAAAAAAATATATTTCTAATGATAAACTACCGGTAGATACATTTATGAGATGTGTTGAAAAGTTTGAAAAAGAAAATAAAAAAATATATTTCTAATGATAAACTACCGGTACATACATTTATGAGATGTGTTGAAAAGTTTCAAAAAGAAAATAAAAAAATATATTTCTAATGATAAAAACTAGATACATTTATGAAATGTGTTGAGAAATTTCAAAAAGAAAATAAAAAAATAAATTTCTATAGATACACTATATACACTTATGAAATGTGTTGAAAAGTTTAAAATCAAAAAAAAAATATTTATAATGATAAACTATATACATTTATGAAATGTGTTGAAAAGTTTGAAAAAGAAAATGAAAAGATATATTTCTAGTGATAATCTACCGGTAGATACATTTATGAGATGTGTTGAAAAGTTTGAAATTTAAAAAAAAAATATTTCTAATGATAAACTAGATATATTTATGAAATGTGTTGAAAACTTTGAAAAAGAAAATCAAAAAATAAATTTCTATAGATACACTATATACACTTATGAAATGTGTTGAAAAGTTTGAACAAGAAAATAAAAAAAAATATATTTCTAATGATAAACTATATTCATTTATGAAATGTGTTGAAAAGTTTGAAAAAGAAAATGAAAAGATATATTTCTAGTGATAATCTACCGGTAGATACATTTATGAAATGTGTTGAAAAATTTCAAAAAGAAAATCAAAAAATTAATTTCTAATGATAAACTATATACATTTATGAAATATGTTGAAAAGTTTCAAAATCAAAAAATAAATTTCTATAGATACACTATATACGCTTATGAAATGTGTTGAAAAGTTTGAACAAGAAAATAAAAAAAAATATATTTGTAATGATAAACTGTATTCATTTATGAAATGTGTTGAAAAGTTTGAAAAAGAAAATGAAAAGATATATTTCTAGTGATAATCTACCGGTACATACATTTATGAGATGTGTTGAAAAGTTTGAAAAAGAAAGTCAAAAAATAAATTTCTATTGATAAACTATATACACTTATGAAATGTGTTGAAAAGATTGAGAAAGAAAATAAAAAAATATATTTCTAATGATAAACTACCGGTAGATACATTTATGAGATGTGTTGAAAAGTTTTAAAAAGAAAATAAAAAAATATATTTCTAATGATAAATTACCGGTAGATACATTATGAGATGTGTTGAAAAGTTTCAAAATAAAAAAAATATATTTCTAATAATAAACTACCAGTAGATACATTTATGAGATGTGTTTAACAGTTTGAAACAGAAAATAAAAAAATATATTTCTAATGATAAACTAGATACATTTCTGAAATGTGTTGAAAAGTTTCAAAATCAAAGAAATATTTTTCTAATGATAAATTAGATACATTTATGAAATGTGTTGAAAAGTTTGAAAAAAAGAAATTTTTTTCTTTCTAATGATAAACTAGATACATTTATGAAATGTGTTGAAAAGTTTGAACAAGAAAATCAAAAAATAAATTTCTATTGATCAACTATATACACTTATGAAATGTGTTGAAAAGTTTAAAAAAAGAAAATCAAAAATATATTTCTAATAATAAACTACTGATAGATACATTTATGAAATGTGTTTAAATGTTTCAAAATCAAAAAATATATTTCTAATGATAAACTAGATACATTTATGAGATGTGTTTAAACGTTTGAAAAAGAAAATCACAAAATATATTTCTAGTGATACTCTACCGGTAGATACATTTATGAGATGTGTTGAACAGTTTGAAAATCAAAAATATATATTTCTAATGATAAACTAGATACATTTATGAGATGTGTTGAAAAGTTTGAAAAAGAAAATTAAAAATATATTTCTAATGATAAACTAGATAAATTTATGAAATGTGTTGAAAAGTTTGAAATTTAAAAAAAAACATATTTCTAATGATAAACTAGATACATTTATGAAATGTGTTGAAAAGTTTCAAAATCAAAAAAATTTATTTCTAATGATAAAAACTAGATACATTTATGAAATGTGTTGAAAAGTTTGGAGAAGAAAATAAAAATAAAATATTTCTAATGATAAACTATATACATTTATGAAATGTGTTGAAAAGTTTGAAAAAGAAAATAAAAAGATATATTTCTAATGATAAACTAGATAAATTTATGAAATGTGTTGAAAAGTTTGAAATTTAAAAAAAAACATATTTCTAATGATAAACTAGATACATTTATGAAATGTGTTGAAAAGTTTCAAAATCAAAAAAATTTATTTCTAATGATAAAAACTAGATACATTTATGAAATGTGTTGAAAAGTTTGGAGAAGAAAATAAAAATAAAATATTTCTAATGATAAACTATATACATTTATGAAATGTGTTGAAAAGTTTGAAAAAGAAAATAAAAAGATATATTTCTAGTGATAATCTACCGGAAGATACATTTATGAGATGTGTTGAAAAGATTGAAAAAGAAAATAAAAAAAGATATTTCTAATGAGAAACTACCGGTAGATACATTTATGAGATGTGTTGAAAAATTTGAAAAAGAAAATAAAAAAATATATTTTAAATGATAAACTAGATACATATATGAGATGTGTTGAAACGTTTGAAAAAGAAAATTAAAAAATATATTTCTAGTGATACTCTACCGGTAGATAGATGTGTTGAAAAGTTTGAAAATCAAAAAAATATATTTCTAATGATAAACTAGATACATTTATGAGATGTGTTGAACAGTTTGAAAATCAAAAAAATATCTTTCTAATGATAAACTAGATACACTTATGAAATGTGTTGAAAAGTTTGAAAATCAAAAAAATATATTTATAATGATAAACTAGATACATTTATGAAATGTGTTGAAAAGTTTGAAAAAAAGAAATTTTTTTCTTTCTAATGATAAACTAGATACATTTATGAAATGTGTTGAAAAGTTTGAACAAGAAAATCAAAAAATAAATTTCTATTGATCAACTATATACACTTATGAAATGTGTATAAAAGTTTAAAAAAAGAAAATCAAAAATATATTTCTAATAATAAACTACTGGTAGATACATTTATGAAATGTGTTTAAATGTTTCAAAATCAAAAAATATATTTCTAATGATAAACTAGATACATTTATGAGATGTGTTTAAACGTTTGAAAAAGAAAATCAAAAAATATATTTCTAGTGATACTCTACCGGTAGATACATTTATGAGATGTGTTGAACAGTTTGAAAATCAAAAATATATATTTCTAATGATACACTAGATACATTTATGAAATGTGTTAAAAAGTTTGAAATTTAAAAAAAACATATTTCTAATGATAAACTAGATACATTTATGAAATGTGTTGAAAAGTTTCAAAATCAAAAAAATTTATTTCTAATGATAAAAACTAGATACATTTATGAAATGTGTTGAAAAGTGTGGAGAAGAAAATGAAAAAATATATTTCCAGTAATAAACTAGATACATTTATGAAATATGTTGAAAAGTTTGAACAAGAAAATAAAAATAAAATATTTCTAATGATAAACTATATACATTTATGAAATGTGTTGAAAAGTTTGAAAAAGAAAATAAAAAGAAATATTTCTAGAGATCATCTACCGGAAGATACATTTATGAGATGTGTTGAAAAGATTGAAAAAGAAAATAAAAAAAAGATATTTCTAATGAGAAACTACCGGTAGATACATATATGAGATGTGTTGAAACGTTTGAAAAAGAAAATTAAAAAATATATTTCTAGTGATACTCTACCGGTAGATAGATGTGTTGAAAAGTTTGAAAATCAAAAAAATATATTTCTAATGATTAACTAGATACATTTATGAAATGTGTTTAAAAGTTTCAAAGTCAAAAAAATATATTTCTAATGATAAAAACTAGATAATTAATGAAATGTGTTAAAAAATTTCAATAAGAAAATCACAAAAATATATTTCTAATGATAAACTATATACATTTATGAAATGTGTTGAAAAGTTTCAAAATCAAAGAAATGTTTTTCTAATGATAAATTATATACATTTATGAAATGTGTTGAAAAGTTTAAACAAGAAAATTAAAAAAAAATATTTCTAATGATAAACTATATACATTTATGAAATGTGTTGAAAAGTTTCAAAAAGAAAATCAAATAATAAATTTCTATTGATCAACTATATACACTTATGAAATGTGTTGAAAAGTTTGGAAAAGAAAATCAAAAAATATATTTTTAGTGATAAACTATATACATTTATGAAATGTGTTGAAAAGTTTGAAAAAGAAAATGAAAAGATATATTTCTAATCATAATCTACTGGTAGATACATTTATGAGATGTGTTGAAAAGTTTGAAAAAAAAAATCAAAAAATATATTTCTAAAAATAAACTACTGGTAGATACATTTATGAAATGTGTTGAAAAGTTTCAAAATAAAAAAAATGTATTTCTAATGATAAAAACTAGATACATTTATGAAATGTGTTGAAAAGTTTGGAAAAGAAAATCAAAAAAATATATTTCCAGTGATAAACTAGATACATTTATGAAATATGTTGAAAAATTTGAACAAGAAAATAAAAATAAAATATTTCTAATGATAAACTATATACATTTATGAAATGTGTTGAAAAGTTTGAAAAAGAAAATAAAAGATATATTTCTAGTAATCATCTACCGGAAGATACATTTATGAGATGTGTTGAAAAGTTTGAAAAAGAAAATAAAAAATATATTTCTAATGATATACTAGATACACTTATGAAATGTGTTGAAAAGTTTGGAAAAGAAAATCAAAAAATATATTTATAAAAATAAACTACTGGTAGATACATTTATGAAATGTGTTGAAAAGTTTCAAAATAAAAAAATATATTTCTAATGATAAACTAGATACATATATGATATGTGTTGAAACGTTTGAAAAAGAAAATTAAAAAATATATTTCTAGTGATACTCTACTGGTAGATAGATGTGTTGAAAAGTTTGAAAATCAAAAAAATATATTTCTAATGATAAAAACTAGATAATTAATGAAATGTGTTTAAAAATTTCAATAAGAAAATCAAAAACATATATTTCTAATGATAAACTATATACATTTATGAAATGTGTTGAAAAGTTTCAAAATCAAAGAAATGTTTTTCTAATGATAAATTAATTACATTTATGAAATGTGTTGAAAAGTTTCAAAAAGAAAATGAAATAATAAATTTCTATTGATCAACTATATACACTTATGAAATGTGTTGAAAAGTTTGGAAAAGAAAATCAAAAAATATATTTTTAGTGATAAACTATATACATTTATGAAATGTGTTGAAAAGTTTGAAAAAGAAAATGAAAAGATATATTTCTAATGATAATCTACCGGTAGATACATTTATGAGATGTGTTGAAAAGTTTGAAAAAGAAAATCAAAAAATATATTTCTAGAAATAAACTACTGGTAGATACATTTATGAAATTTGTTGGAAAGTTTCAAAATAAAAAAATATATTTCTAATGATAAACTAGATAAATTTATGAAATGTGTTGAAATGTTTGGAAAAGAAAATCAAAAATTTTATTTCTAGTGATAAACTAGATACATTTATGAAATATGTTGAAAAGTTTGAATAAGAAAATAAAAAAAATATATTTCTAATGATAAACTGATACATTTATGAATGTGTTGAAAAGTTTGAAATTTAAAAAAAAAACATATTTCTAATGATAAACTAGATACATTTATGAAATGTGTTTAAATGTTTCAAAATCAAAAAATATATTTCTAATGATAAACTAGATACATTTATGAGATGTGTTTAAACGTTTGAAAAAGAAAATCAAAAAATATATTTCTAGTGATACTCTACCGGTAGATACATTTATGAGATGTGTTGAACAGTTTGAAAATCAAAAATATATATTTCTAATGATACACTAGATACATTTATGAAATGTGTTGAAAAGTTTGAAATTTAAAAAATACATATTTCTAATGATAAACTATATACATTTATGAAATGTGTTGAAAAGTTTCAAAATCAAAGAAATGTTTTTCTAATGATAAATTAATTACATTTATGAAATGTGTTGAAAAGTTTCAAAAAGAAAATGAAATAATAAATTTCTATTGATCAACTATATACACTTATGAAATGTGTTGAATAGTTTGAAAAAGAAAATGAAAAGATATATTTCTAGTGATAATCTACCGGTAGATACATTTATGAGATGTGTTGAAAAGTTTGACAAAGAAAATAAAAAAATATATTTCTAATGATAAAGTAGATACATTTATGAAATTTTTTGAAAAGTTTGAAAAAGAAAATCAAAAAATAAATTTCTATTGATCAACTATATACACTTATGAAATGTGTTGAAAAGTTTGGAAAAGAAAATCAAAAAATATATTTTTAGTGATAAACTATATACATTTATGAAATGTGTTGAAAAGTTTGAAAAATAAAATGAAAAGATATATTTCTAATGATAATCTACCGGTAGATACATTTATGAGATATGTTAAAAAGTTTGAAAAAGAAAATCAAAAAATATATTTCTAAAAATAAACTACTGGTATATACATTTATGAAATTTGTTGAAAAGTTTCAAAATAAAAAAATATATTTCTATTAATAAACTAGATACATTTATGAGATGTGTGAAAGGTTTGAAAAAGAAAATTAAAAAATATATTTCTAGTGATACTCTACCGGTAGATAGATGTGATGAAAAGTTTGAAAATCAAAAAAATATATTTCTAATGATAAACTAGATACATTTATGAAATGTGTTGAAAAGTTTCAAATTCAAGAAAATATATTTCTAATGATAAAAACTAGATAATTAATGAAATGTGTTTAAAAATTTCAAAAAGAAAATCAAAAAATTAATTTCTATTGATAAACTATATACACTTATGAAATGTGTTGAAAAGTTTGAAAATCAAAAAAATATATTTATAATGATAAACTAGATACATTCATGAAATATGTTGAAAAGTTTGAACAAGAAAATAAAAAAAATATATTTCTAATGATAAAGTATATACATTTATGAAATGTGTTGAAAAGTTTGAAAAAGAAAATGAAAAGATATATTTCTAATGATAATCTACCGGTAGATACATTTATGAGATGTGTTGAAAAGTTTGAAAAAGAAAATCAAAAAATATATTTCTAATAATAAACTACCAGTAGATACATTTATGAGATGTGTTTAACAGTTTGAAACAGAAAATAAAAAAATATATTTCTAATGATAAACTAGATACATTTCTGAAATGTGTTGAAAAGTTTCAAAATCAAAGAAATATTTTTCTAATGATAAATTAGATACATTTATGAAATGTGTTGAAAAGTTTGAAAAAAAGAAATTTTTTTCTTTCTAATGATAAACTAGATACATTTATGAAATGTGTTGAAAAGTTTGAACAAGAAAATCAAAAAATAAATTTCTATTGATCAACTATATACACTTATGAAATGTGTTGAAAAGTTTAAAAAAAGAAAATCAAAAATATATTTCTAATAATAAACTACTGGTAGATACATTTATGAAATGTGTTTAAATGTTTCAAAATCAAAAAATATATTTCTAATGATAAACTAGATACATTTATGAGATGTGTTTAAACGTTTGAAAAAGAAAATCACAAAATATATTTCTAGTGATACTCTACCGGTAGATACATTTATGAGATGTGTTGAACAGTTTGAAAATCAAAAATATATATTTCTAATGATAAACTAGATACATTTATGAGATGTGTTGAAAAGTTTGAAAAAGAAAATTAAAAATATATTTCTAATGATAAACTAGATAAATTTATGAAATGTGTTGAAAAGTTTGAAATTTAAAAAAAAACATATTTCTAATGATAAACTAGATACATTTATGAAATGTGTTGAAAAGTTTCAAAATCAAAAAAATTTATTTCTAATGATAAAAACTAGATACATTTATGAAATGTGTTGAAAAGTTTGGAGAAGAAAATAAAAATAAAATATTTCTAATGATAAACTATATACATTTATGAAATGTGTTGAAAAGTTTGAAAAAGAAAATAAAAAGATATATTTCTAGTGATCATCTACCGGAAGATACATTTATGAGATGTGTTGAAAAGATTGAAAAAGAAAATAAAAAAAGATATTTCTAATGAGAAACTACCGGTAGATACATTTATGAGATGTGTTGAAAAATTTGAAAAAGAAAATAAAAAAATATATTTTAAATGATAAACTAGATACATATATGAGATGTGTTGAAACGTTTGAAAAAGAAAATTAAAAAATATATTTCTAGTGATACTCTACCGGTAGATAGATGTGTTGAAAAGTTTGAAAATCAAAAAAATATATTTCTAATGATAAACTAGATACATTTATGAGATGTGTTGAACAGTTTGAAAATCAAAAAAATATCTTTCTAATGATAAACTAGATACACTTATGAAATGTGTTGAAAAGTTTGAAAATCAAAAAAATATATTTATAATGATAAACTAGATACATTTATGAAATGTGTTGAAAAGTTTGAAAAAAAGAAATTTTTTTCTTTCTAATGATAAACTAGATACATTTATGAAATGTGTTGAAAAGTTTGAACAAGAAAATCAAAAAATAAATTTCTATTGATCAACTATATACACTTATGAAATGTGTATAAAAGTTTAAAAAAAGAAAATCAAAAATATATTTCTAATAATAAACTACTGGTAGATACATTTATGAAATGTGTTTAAATGTTTCAAAATCAAAAAATATATTTCTAATGATAAACTAGATACATTTATGAGATGTGTTTAAACGTTTGAAAAAGAAAATCAAAAAATATATTTCTAGTGATACTCTACCGGTAGATACATTTATGAGATGTGTTGAACAGTTTGAAAATCAAAAATATATATTTCTAATGATACACTAGATACATTTATGAAATGTGTTAAAAAGTTTGAAATTTAAAAAAAACATATTTCTAATGATAAACTAGATACATTTATGAAATGTGTTGAAAAGTTTCAAAATCAAAAAAATTTATTTCTAATGATAAAAACTAGATACATTTATGAAATGTGTTGAAAAGTGTGGAGAAGAAAATGAAAAAATATATTTCCAGTAATAAACTAGATACATTTATGAAATATGTTGAAAAGTTTGAACAAGAAAATAAAAATAAAATATTTCTAATGATAAACTATATACATTTATGAAATGTGTTGAAAAGTTTGAAAAAGAAAATAAAAAGAAATATTTCTAGAGATCATCTACCGGAAGATACATTTATGAGATGTGTTGAAAAGATTGAAAAAGAAAATAAAAAAAGATATTTCTAATGAGAAACTACCGGTAGATACATATATGAGATGTGTTGAAACGTTTGAAAAAGAAAATTAAAAAATATATTTCTAGTGATACTCTACCGGTAGATAGATGTGTTGAAAAGTTTGAAAATCAAAAAAATATATTTCTAATGATTAACTAGATACATTTATGAAATGTGTTTAAAAGTTTCAAAGTCAAAAAAATATATTTCTAATGATAAAAACTAGATAATTAATGAAATGTGTTAAAAAATTTCAATAAGAAAATCACAAAAATATATTTCTAATGATAAACTATATACATTTATGAAATGTGTTGAAAAGTTTCAAAATCAAAGAAATGTTTTTCTAATGATAAATTATATACATTTATGAAATGTGTTGAAAAGTTTAAACAAGAAAATTAAAAAAAAATATTTCTAATGATAAACTATATACATTTATGAAATGTGTTGAAAAGTTTCAAAAAGAAAATCAAATAATAAATTTCTATTGATCAACTATATACACTTATGAAATGTGTTGAAAAGTTTGGAAAAGAAAATCAAAAAATATATTTTTAGTGATAAACTATATACATTTATGAAATGTGTTGAAAAGTTTGAAAAAGAAAATGAAAAGATATATTTCTAATCATAATCTACTGGTAGATACATTTATGAGATGTGTTGAAAAGTTTGAAAAAAAAAATCAAAAAATATATTTCTAAAAATAAACTACTGGTAGATACATTTATGAAATGTGTTGAAAAGTTTCAAAATAAAAAAAATGTATTTCTAATGATAAAAACTAGATACATTTATGAAATGTGTTGAAAAGTTTGGAAAAGAAAATCAAAAAAATATATTTCCAGTGATAAACTAGATACATTTATGAAATATGTTGAAAAGTTTGAACAAGAAAATAAAAATAAAATATTTCTAATGATAAACTATATACATTTATGAAATGTGTTGAAAAGTTTGAAAAAGAAAATAAAAGATATATTTCTAGTAATCATCTACCGGAAGATACATTTATGAGATGTGTTGAAAAGTTTGAAAAAGAAAATAAAAAATATATTTCTAATGATATACTAGATACACTTATGAAATGTGTTGAAAAGTTTGGAAAAGAAAATCAAAAAATATATTTATAAAAATAAACTACTGGTAGATACATTTATGAAATGTGTTGAAAAGTTTCAAAATAAAAAAATATATTTCTAATGATAAACTAGATACATATATGATATGTGTTGAAACGTTTGAAAAAGAAAATTAAAAAATATATTTCTAGTGATACTCTACTGGTAGATAGATGTGTTGAAAAGTTTGAAAATCAAAAAAATATATTTCTAATGATAAAAACTAGATAATTAATGAAATGTGTTTAAAAATTTCAATAAGAAAATCAAAAACATATATTTCTAATGATAAACTATATACATTTATGAAATGTGTTGAAAAGTTTCAAAATCAAAGAAATGTTTTTCTAATGATAAATTAATTACATTTATGAAATGTGTTGAAAAGTTTCAAAAAGAAAATGAAATAATAAATTTCTATTGATCAACTATATACACTTATGAAATGTGTTGAAAAGTTTGGAAAAGAAAATCAAAAAATATATTTTTAGTGATAAACTATATACATTTATGAAATGTGTTGAAAAGTTTGAAAAAGAAAATGAAAAGATATATTTCTAATGATAATCTACCGGTAGATACATTTATGAGATGTGTTGAAAAGTTTGAAAAAGAAAATCAAAAAATATATTTCTAGAAATAAACTACTGGTAGATACATTTATGAAATTTGTTGGAAAGTTTCAAAATAAAAAAATATATTTCTAATGATAAACTAGATAAATTTATGAAATGTGTTGAAATGTTTGGAAAAGAAAATCAAAAATTTTATTTCTAGTGATAAACTAGATACATTTATGAAATATGTTGAAAAGTTTGAATAAGAAAATAAAAAAAATATATTTCTAATGATAAACTGATACATTTATGAATGTGTTGAAAAGTTTGAAATTTAAAAAAAAAACATATTTCTAATGATAAACTAGATACATTTATGAAATGTGTTTAAATGTTTCAAAATCAAAAAATATATTTCTAATGATAAACTAGATACATTTATGAGATGTGTTTAAACGTTTGAAAAAGAAAATCAAAAAATATATTTCTAGTGATACTCTACCGGTAGATACATTTATGAGATGTGTTGAACAGTTTGAAAATCAAAAATATATATTTCTAATGATACACTAGATACATTTATGAAATGTGTTGAAAAGTTTGAAATTTAAAAAATACATATTTCTAATGATAAACTATATACATTTATGAAATGTGTTGAAAAGTTTCAAAATCAAAGAAATGTTTTTCTAATGATAAATTAATTACATTTATGAAATGTGTTGAAAAGTTTCAAAAAGAAAATGAAATAATAAATTTCTATTGATCAACTATATACACTTATGAAATGTGTTGAAAAGTTTGGAAAAGAAAATCAAAAAATATATTTTTAGTGATAAACTATATACATTTACGAAATGTGTTGAAAAGTTTGAAAAAGAAAATAAAAAGAAATATTTCTAGTGATCATCTACCGGAAGATACATTTATGAGATGTGTTGAAAAGATTGAAAAAGAAAATAAAAAAAGATATTTCTAATGAGAAACTACCGGTAGATACATTTATGAGATGTGTTGAAAAATTTGAAAAAGAAAATAAAAAAATATATTTCTAATGATAAACTAGATACATATATGAGATGTGTTGAAACGTTTGAAAAAGAAAATTAAAAAATATATTTCTAGTGATACTCTACCGGTAGATAGATGTGTTGAAAAGTTTGAAAATCAAAAAAATATATTTCTAATGATTAACTAGATACATTTATGAAATGTGTTTAAAAGTTTCAAAGTCAAAAAAATATATTTCTAATGATAAAAACTAGATAATTAATGAAATGTGTTTAAAAATTTCAATAAGAAAATCACAAAAATATATTTCTAATGATAAACTATATACATTTATGAAATGTGTTCAAAAGTTTCAAAATCAAAGAAATGTTTTTCTAATGATAAATTATATACATTTATGAAATGTGTTGAAAAGTTTAAACAAGAAAATCAAATAATAAATTTCTATTGATCAACTATATACACTTATGAAATGTGTTGAAAAGTTTGGAAAAGAAAATCAAAAAATATATTTTTAGTGATAAACTATATACATTTATGAAATGTGTTGAAAAGTTTGAAAAAGAAAATCAAAAAATAAATTTCTATTGATCAACTATATACACTTATGAAATGTGTTGAAAAGTTTAAAAAAAGAAAATCAAAAATATATTTCTAATAATAAACTACTGGTAGATACATTTATGAAATGTGTTTAAATGTTTCAAAATCAAAAAATATATTTCTAATGATAAACTAGATACATTTATGAGATGTGTTTAAACGTTTGAAAAAGAAAATCACAAAATATATTTCTAGTGATACTCTACCGGTAGATACATTTATGAGATGTGTTGAACAGTTTGAAAATCAAAAAATATATTTTTAGTGATAAACTATATACATTTATGAAATGTGTTGAAAAGTTTGAAAAAGAAAATGAAAAGATATATTTCTAATGATAATCTACCGGTAGATACATTTATGAGATGTGTTGAAAAGTTTGAAAAAGAAAATCAAAAAATATATTTCTAGAAATAAACTACTGGTAGATACATTTATGAAATTTGTTGGAAAGTTTCAAAATAAAAAAATATATTTCTAATGATAAACTAGATAAATTTATGAAATGTGTTGAAATGTTTGGAAAAGAAAATCAAAAATTTTATTTCTAGTGATAAACTAGATACATTTATGAAATATGTTGAAAAGTTTGAATAAGAAAATAAAAAAAATATATTTCTAATGATAAACTGATACATTTATGAATGTGTTGAAAAGTTTGAAATTTAAAAAAAAAACATATTTCTAATGATAAACTAGATACATTTATGAAATGTGTTTAAATGTTTCAAAATCAAAAAATATATTTCTTATGATAAACTAGATACATTTATGAGATGTGTTTAAACGTTTGAAAAAGAAAATCAAAAAATATATTTCTAGTGATACTCTACCGGTAGATACATTTATGAGATGTGTTGAACAGTTTGAAAATCAAAAATATATATTTCTAATGATACACTAGATACATTTATGAAATGTGTTGAAAAGTTTGAAATTTAAAAAATACATATTTCTAATGATAAACTATATACATTTATGAAATGTGTTGAAAAGTTTCAAAATCAAAGAAATGTTTTTCTAATGATAAATTAATTACATTTATGAAATGTGTTGAAAAGTTTCAAAAAGAAAATGAAATAATAAATTTCTATTGATCAACTATATACACTTATGAAATGTGTTGAAAAGTTTGGAAAAGAAAATCAAAAAATATATTTTTAGTGATAAACTATATACATTTACGAAATGTGTTGAAAAGTTTGAAAAAGAAAATAAAAAGAAATATTTCTAGTGATCATCTACCGGAAGATACATTTATGAGATGTGTTGAAAAGATTGAAAAAGAAAATAAAAAAAGATATTTCTAATGAGAAACTACCGGTAGATACATTTATGAGATGTGTTGAAAAATTTGAAAAAGAAAATAAAAAAATATATTTCTAATGATAAACTAGATACATATATGAGATGTGTTGAAACGTTTGAAAAAGAAAATTAAAAAATATATTTCTAGTGATACTCTACCGGTAGATAGATGTGTTGAAAAGTTTGAAAATCAAAAAAATATATTTCTAATGATTAACTAGATACATTTATGAAATGTGTTTAAAAGTTTCAAAGTCAAAAAAATATATTTCTAATGATAAAAACTAGATAATTAATGAAATGTGTTTAAAAATTTCAATAAGAAAATCACAAAAATATATTTCTAATGATAAACTATATACATTTATGAAATGTGTTCAAAAGTTTCAAAATCAAAGAAATGTTTTTCTAATGATAAATTATATACATTTATGAAATGTGTTGAAAAGTTTAAACAAGAAAATCAAATAATAAATTTCTATTGATCAACTATATACACTTATGAAATGTGTTGAAAAGTTTGGAAAAGAAAATCAAAAAATATATTTTTAGTGATAAACTATATACATTTATGAAATGTGTTGAAAAGTTTGAAAAAGAAAATCAAAAAATAAATTTCTATTGATCAACTATATACACTTATGAAATGTGTTGAAAAGTTTAAAAAAAGAAAATCAAAAATATATTTCTAATAATAAACTACTGGTAGATACATTTATGAAATGTGTTTAAATGTTTCAAAATCAAAAAATATATTTCTAATGATAAACTAGATACATTTATGAGATGTGTTTAAACGTTTGAAAAAGAAAATCACAAAATATATTTCTAGTGATACTCTACCGGTAGATACATTTATGAGATGTGTTGAACAGTTTGAAAATCAAAAATATATATTTCTAATGATAAACTAGATACATTTATGAGATGTGTTGAAAAGTTTGAAAAAGAAAATAAAAAATATATTTCTAATGATAAACTAGATAAATTTATGAAATGTGTTGAAAAGTTTGAAATTTAAAAAAAAACATATATCTAATGATAAACTAGATACATTTATGAAATGTGTTGAAAAGTTTCAAAATCAAAAAATTTTATTTCTAATGATAAAAACTAGATACATTTATGAAATGTGTTGAAAAGTTTGGAGAAGAAAATAAAAATAAAATATTTCTAATGATAAACTATATACATTTATGAAATGTGTTGAAAAGTTTGAAAAAGAAAATAAAAAGATATATTTCTAGTGATCATCTACCGGAAGATACATTTATGAGATGTGTTGAAAAGATTGAAAAAGAAAATAAAAAAAGATATTTCTAATGAGAAACTACCGGTAGATACATTTATGAGATGTGTTGAAAAATTTGAAAAAGAAAATAAAAAAATATATTTTAAATGATAAACTAGATACATATATGAGATGTGTTGAAACGTTTGAAAAAGAAAATTAAAAAATATATTTCTAGTGATACTCTACCGGTAGATAGATGTGTTGAAAAGTTTGAAAATCAAAAAAATATATTTCTAATGATAAACTAGATACATTTATGAAATGTGTTGAAAAGTTTGGAAAAGAAAATCAAAAAATATATTTTTAGTGATAAACTATATACATTTATGAAATGTGTTGAAAAGTTTGAAAAAGAAAATAAAAAGAAATATTTCTAGTGATCATCTACCGGAAGATACATTTATGAGATGTGTTGAAAAGATTGAAAAAGAAAATAAAAAAAGATATTTCTAATGAGAAACTACCGGTAGATACATTTATGAGATGTGTTGAAAAATTTGAAAAAGAAAATAAAAAAATATATTTCTAATGATAAACTAGATACATATATGAGATGTGTTGAAACGTTTGAAAAAGAAAATTAAAAAATATATTTCTAGTGATACTCTACCGGTAGATAGATGTGTTGAAAAGTTTGAAAATCAAAAAAATATATTTCTAATGATTAACTAGATACATTTATGAAATGTGTTTAAAAGTTTCAAAGTCAAAAAAATATATTTCTAATGATAAAAACTAGATAATTAATGAAATGTGTTTAAAAATTTCAATAAGAAAATCACAAAAATATATTTCTAATGATAAACTATATACATTTATGAAATGTGTTCAAAAGTTTCAAAATCAAAGAAATGTTTTTCTAATGATAAATTATATACATTTATGAAATGTGTTGAAAAGTTTAAACAAGAAAATCAAATAATAAATTTCTATTGATCAACTATATACACTTATGAAATGTGTTGAAAAGTTTGGAAAAGAAAATCAAAAAATATATTTTTAGTGATAAACTATATACATTTATGAAATGTGTTGAAAAGTTTGAAAAAGAAAATCAAAAAATAAATTTCTATTGATCAACTATATACACTTATGAAATGTGTTGAAAAGTTTAAAAAAAGAAAATCAAAAATATATTTCTAATAATAAACTACTGGTAGATACATTTATGAAATGTGTTTAAATGTTTCAAAATCAAAAAATATATTTCTAATGATAAACTAGATACATTTATGAGATGTGTTTAAACGTTTGAAAAAGAAAATCACAAAATATATTTCTAGTGATACTCTACCGGTAGATACATTTATGAGATGTGTTGAACAGTTTGAAAATCAAAAAATATATTTTTAGTGATAAACTATATACATTTATGAAATGTGTTGAAAAGTTTGAAAAAGAAAATGAAAAGATATATTTCTAATGATAATCTACCGGTAGATACATTTATGAGATGTGTTGAAAAGTTTGAAAAAGAAAATCAAAAAATATATTTCTAGAAATAAACTACTGGTAGATACATTTATGAAATTTGTTGGAAAGTTTCAAAATAAAAAAATATATTTCTAATGATAAACTAGATAAATTTATGAAATGTGTTGAAATGTTTGGAAAAGAAAATCAAAAATTTTATTTCTAGTGATAAACTAGATACATTTATGAAATATGTTGAAAAGTTTGAATAAGAAAATAAAAAAAATATATTTCTAATGATAAACTGATACATTTATGAATGTGTTGAAAAGTTTGAAATTTAAAAAAAAAACATATTTCTAATGATAAACTAGATACATTTATGAAATGTGTTTAAATGTTTCAAAATCAAAAAATATATTTCTAATGATAAACTAGATACATTTATGAGATGTGTTTAAACGTTTGAAAAAGAAAATCAAAAAATATATTTCTAGTGATACTCTACCGGTAGATACATTTATGAGATGTGTTGAACAGTTTGAAAATCAAAAATATATATTTCTAATGATACACTAGATACATTTATGAAATGTGTTGAAAAGTTTGAAATTTAAAAAATACATATTTCTAATGATAAACTATATACATTTATGAAATGTGTTGAAAAGTTTCAAAATCAAAGAAATGTTTTTCTAATGATAAATTAATTACATTTATGAAATGTGTTGAAAAGTTTCAAAAAGAAAATGAAATAATAAATTTCTATTGATAAACTATATACACTTATGAAATGTGTTGAAAAGTTTGGAAAAGAAAATCAAAAAATATATTTTTAGTGATAAACTATATACATTTATGAAATGTGTTGAAAAGTTTGAAAAAGAAAATAAAAAGAAATATTTCTAGTGATCATCTACCGGAAGATACATTTATGAGATGTGTTGAAAAGATTGAAAAAGAAAATAAAAAAAGATATTTCTAATGAGAAACTACCGGTAGATACATTTATGAGATGTGTTGAAAAATTTGAAAAAGAAAATAAAAAAATATATTTCTAATGATAAACTAGATACATATATGAGATGTGTTGAAACGTTTGAAAAAGAAAATTAAAAAATATATTTCTAGTGATACTCTACCGGTAGATAGATGTGTTGAAAAGTTTGAAAATCAAAAAAATATATTTCTAATGATTAACTAGATACATTTATGAAATGTGTTTAAAAGTTTCAAAGTCAAAAAAATATATTTCTAATGATAAAAACTAGATAATTAATGAAATGTGTTTAAAAATTTCAATAAGAAAATCACAAAAATATATTTCTAATGATAAACTATATACATTTATGAAATGTGTTCAAAAGTTTCAAAATCAAAGAAATGTTTTTCTAATGATAAATTATATACATTTATGAAATGTGTTGAAAAGTTTAAACAAGAAAATCAAATAATAAATTTCTATTGATCAACTATATACACTTATGAAATGTGTTGAAAAGTTTGGAAAAGAAAATCAAAAAATATATTTTTAGTGATAAACTATATACATTTATGAAATGTGTTGAAAAGTTTGAAAAAGAAAATCAAAAAATAAATTTCTATTGATCAACTATATACACTTATGAAATGTGTTGAAAAGTTTAAAAAAAGAAAATCAAAAATATATTTCTAATAATAAACTACTGGTAGATACATTTATGAAATGTGTTTAAATGTTTCAAAATCAAAAAATATATTTCTAATGATAAACTAGATACATTTATGAGATGTATTTAAACGTTTGAAAAAGAAAATCACAAAATATATTTCTAGTGATACTCTACCGGTAGATACATTTATGAGATGTGTTGAACAGTTTGAAAATCAAAAATATATATTTCTAATGATAAACTAGATACATTTATGAGATGTGTTGAAAAGTTTGAAAAAGAAAATAAAAAATATATTTCTAATGATAAACTAGATAAATTTATGAAATGTGTTGAAAAGTTTGAAATTTAAAAAAAAACATATATCTAATGATAAACTAGATACATTTATGAAATGTGTTGAAAAGTTTCAAAATCAAAAAATTTTATTTCTAATGATAAAAACTAGATACATTTATGAAATGTGTTGAAAAGTTTGGAGAAGAAAATAAAAATAAAATATTTCTAATGATAAACTATATACATTTATGAAATGTGTTGAAAAGTTTGAAAAAGAAAATAAAAAGATATATTTCTAGTGATCATCTACCGGAAGATACATTTATGAGATGTGTTGAAAAGATTGAAAAAGAAAATAAAAAAAGATATTTCTAATGAGAAACTACCGGTAGATACATTTATGAGATGTGTTGAAAAATTTGAAAAAGAAAATAAAAAAATATATTTTAAATGATAAACTAGATACATATATGAGATGTGTTGAAACGTTTGAAAAAGAAAATTAAAAAATATATTTCTAGTGATACTCTACCGGTAGATAGATGTGTTGAAAAGTTTGAAAATCAAAAAAATATATTTCTAATGATAAACTAGATACATTTATGAAATGTGTTGAAAAGTTTGAAAATCAAAAAAATATATTTCTAATGATAAACTAGATACATTTATGAGATGTGTTGAACAGTTTGAAAATCAAAAAAATATCTTTCTAATGATAAACTAGATACACTTATGAAATGTGTTGAAAAGTTTGAAAATCAAAAAAATATATTTATAATGATAAACTAGATACATTTATGAAATGTGTTGAAAAGTTTGAAAAAAAGAAATTTTTTTCTTTCTAATGATAAACTAGATACATTTATGAAATGTGTTGAAAAGTTTAAAAAAAGAAAATCAAAAATATATTTCTAATAATAAACTACTGGTAGATACATTTATGAAATGTGTTTAAATGTTTCAAAATCAAAAAATATATTTCTAATGATAAACTAGATACATTTATGAGATGTGTTTAAACGTTTGAAAAAGAAAATCAAAAAATATATTTCTAATGATACTCTACCGGTAGATACATTTATGAGATGTGTTGAACAGTTTGAAAATCAAAAATATATATTTCTAATGATACACTAGATACATTTATGAAATGTGTTGAAAAGTTTGAAATTTAAAAAAAACATATTTCTAATGATAAACTAGATACATTTATGAAATGTGTTGAAAAGTTTCAAAATCAAAAAAATTTATTTCTAATGATAAAAACTAGATACATTTATGAAATGTGTTGAAAAGTTTGGAGAAGAAAATGAAAAAATATATTTCCAGTAATAAACTAGATACATTTATGAAATATGTTGAAAAGTTTGAACAAGAAAATAAAAATAAAATATTTCTAATGATAAACTATATACATTTATGAAATGTGTTGAAAAGTTTGAAAAAGAAAATAAAAAGAAATATTTCTAGTGATCATCTACCGGAAGATACATTTATGAGATGTGTTGAAAAGATTGAAAAAGAAAATAAAAAAAGATATTTCTAATGAGAAACTACCGGTAGATACATTTATGAGATGTGTTGAAAAATTTGAAAAAGAAAATAAAAAAATATATTTCTAATGATAAACTAGATACATATATGAGATGTGTTGAAACGTTTGAAAAAGAAAATTAAAAAATATATTTCTAGTGATACTCTACCGGTAGATAGATGTGTTGAAAAGTTTGAAAATCAAAAAAATATATTTCTAATGATTAACTAGATACATTTATGAAATGTGTTTAAAAGTTTCAAAGTAAAAAAAATATATTTCTAATGATAAAAACTAGATAATTAATGAAATGTGTTTAAAAATTTCAATAAGAAAATCACAAAAATATATTTCTAATGATAAACTATATACATTTATGAAATGTGTTCAAAAGTTTCAAAATCAAAGAAATGTTTTTCTAATGATAAATTATATACATTTATGAAATGTGTTGAAAAGTTTAAACAAGAAAATTAAAAAAAAATATTTCTAATGATAAACTATATACATTTATGAAATGTGTTGAAAAGTTTCAAAAAGAAAATCAAATAATAAATTTCTATTGATCAACTATATACACTTATGAAATGTGTTGAAAAGTTTGGAAAAGAAAATCAAAAAATATATTTTTAGTGATAAACTATATACATTTATGAAATGTGTTGAAAAGTTTGAAAAAGAAAATCAAAAAATAAATTTCTATTGATCAACTATATACACTTATGAAATGTGTTGAAAAGTTTAAAAAAAGAAAATCAAAAATATATTTCTAATAATAAACTACTGGTAGATACATTTATGAAATGTGTTTAAATGTTTCAAAATCAAAAAATATATTTCTAATGATAAACTAGATACATTTATGAGATGTGTTTAAACGTTTGAAAAAGAAAATCACAAAATATATTTCTAGTGATACTCTACCGGTAGATACATTTATGAGATGTGTTGAACAGTTTGAAAATCAAAAATATATATTTCTAATGATAAACTAGATACATTTATGAGATGTGTTGAAAAGTTTGAAAAAGAAAATAAAAAATATATTTCTAATGATAAACTAGATAAATTTATGAAATGTGTTGAAAAGTTTCAAAATCAAAAAAATTTATTTCTAATGATAAAAACTAGATACATTTATGAAATGTGTTGAAAAGTTTGGAGAATAAAATAAAAATAAAATATTTCTAATGATAAACTATATACATTTATGAAATGTGTTGAAAAGTTTGAAAAAGAAAATAAAAAGATATATTTCTAGTGATCATCTACCGGAAGATACATTTATGAGATGTGTTGAAAAGATTGAAAAAGAAAATAAAAAAAGATATTTCTAATGAGAAACTACCGGTAGATACATTTATGAGATGTGTTGAAAAATTTGAAAAAGAAAATAAAAAAATATATTTTAAATGATAAACTAGATACATATATGAGATGTGTTGAAACGTTTGAAAAAGAAAATTAAAAAATATATTTCTAGTGATACTCTACCGGTAGATAGATGTGTTGAAAAGTTTGAAAATCAAAAAAATATATTTCTAATGATAAACTAGATACATTTATGAAATGTGTTGAAAAGTTTGAAAATCAAAAAAATATATTTCTAATGATAAACTAGATACATTTATGAGATGTGTTGAACAGTTTGAAAATCAAAAAAATATCTTTCTAATGATAAACTAGATACATTTATGAAATGTGTTGAAAAGTTTGAAAAAAAGAAATTTTTTTCTTTCTAATGATAAACTAGATACATTTATGAAATGTGTTGAAAAGTTTGAAAAAGAAAATCAAAAAATAAATTTCTATTGATCAACTATATACACTTATGAAATGTGTTGAAAAGTTTAAAAAAAGAAAATCAAAAATATATTTCTAATAATAAACTACTGGTAGATACATTTATGAAATGTGTTTAAATGTTTCAAAATCAAAAAATATATTTCTAATGATAAACTAGATACATTTATGAGATGTGTTTAAACGTTTGAAAAAGAAAATCACAAAATATATTTCTAGTGATACTCTACCGGTAGATACATTTATGAGATGTGTTGAACAGTTTGAAAATCAAAAATATATATTTCTAATGATAAACTAGATACATTTATGAGATGTGTTGAAAAGTTTGAAAAAGAAAATAAAAAATATATTTCTAATGATAAACTAGATAAATTTATGAAATGTGTTGAAAAGTTTGAAATTTAAAAAAAAACATATTTCTAATGATAAACTAGATACATTTATGAAATGTGTTGAAAAGTTTCAAAATCAAAAAAATTTATTTCTAATGATAAAAACTAGATACATTTATGAAATGTGTTGAAAAGTTTGGAGAAGAAAATAAAAATAAAATATTTCTAATGATAAACTATATACATTTATGAAATGTGTTGAAAAGTTTGAAAAAGAAAATAAAAAGATATATTTCTAGTGATCATCTACCGGAAGATACATTTATGAGATGTGTTGAAAAGATTGAAAAAGAAAATAAAAAAAGATATTTCTAATGAGAAACTACCGGTAGATACATTTATGAGATGTGTTGAAAAATTTGAAAAAGAAAATAAAACAATATATTTCTAATGATAAACTAGATACATATATGAGATGTGTTGAAAAAAAAGAAAAAGAAAATTAAAAAATATATTTCTAGTGATACTCTACCGGTAGATAGATGTGTTGAAAAGTTTGAAAATCAAAAAAATATATTTCTAATGATAAACTAGATACATTTATGAAATGTGTTGAAAAGTTTGAAAATCAAAAAAATATATTTCTAATGATAAACTAGATACATTTATGAGATGTGTTGAACAGTTTGAAAATCAAAAAAATATCTTTCTAATGATAAACTAGATACATTTATGAAATGTGTTGAAAAGTTTGAAAAAAAGAAATTTTTTTCTTTCTAATGATAAACTAGATACATTTATGAAATGTGTTGAAAAGTTTGAACAAGAAAATCAAAAAATAAATTTCTATTGATCAACTATATACACTTATGAAATGTGTTGAAAAGTTTAAAAAAAGAAAATCAAAAATATATTTCTAATAATAAACTACTGGTAGATACATTTATGAAATGTGTTTAAATGTTTCAAAATCAAAAAATATATTTCTAATGATAAACTAGATACATTTATGAGATGTGTTTAAACGTTTGAAAAAGAAAATCAAAAAATATATTTCTAGTGATACTCTACCGGTAGATACATTTATGAGATGTGTTGAACAGTTTGAAAATCAAAAATATATATTTCTAATGATACACTAGATACATTTATGAAATGTGTTGAAAAGTTTGAAATTTAAAAAAAACATATTTCTAATGATAAACTAGATACATTTATGAAATGTGTTGAAAAGTTTCAAAATCAAAAAAATTTATTTCTAATGATAAAAACTAGATACATTTATGAAATGTGTTGAAAAGTTTGGAGAAGAAAATGAAAAAATATATTTCCAGTAATAAACTAGATACATTTATGAAATATGTTGAAAAGTTTGAACAAGAAAATAAAAATAAAATATTTCTAATGATAAACTATATACATTTATGAAATGTGTTGAAAAGTTTGAAAAAGAAAATAAAAAGAAATATTTCTAGTGATCATCTACCGGAAGATACATTTATGAGATGTGTTGAAAAGATTGAAAAAGAAAATAAAAAAAGATATTTCTAATGAGAAACTACCGGTAGATACATATATGAGATGTGTTGAAACGTTTGAAAAAGAAAATTAAAAAATATATTTCTAGTGATACTCTACCGGTAGATAGATGTGTTGAAAAGTTTGAAAATCAAAAAAATATATTTCTAATGATTAACTAGATACATTTATGAAATGTGTTTAAAAGTTTCAAAGTCAAAAAAATATATTTCTAATGATAAAAACTAGATAATTAATGAAATGTGTTTAAAAATTTCAATAAGAAAATCAAAAACATATATTTCTAATGATAAACTATATACATTTATGAAATGTGTTGAAAAGTTTCAAAATCAAAGAAATGTTTTTCTAATGATAAATTAATTACATTTATGAAATGTGTTGAAAAGTTTCAAAAAGAAAATGAAATAATAAATTTCTATTGATCAACTATATACACTTATGAAATGTGTTGAAAAGTTTGGAAAAGAAAATCAAAAAATATATTTTTAGTGATAAACTATATACATTTATGAAATGTGTTGAAAAGTTTGAAAAAGAAAATGAAAAGATATATTTCTAATGATAATCTACCGGTAGATACATTTATGAGATGTGTTGAAAAGTTTGAAAAAGAAAATCAAAAAATATATTTCTAGAAATAAACTGCTGGTAGATACATTTATGAAATTTGTTGGAAAGTTTCAAAATAAAAAAATATATTTCTAATGATAAACTAGATAAATTTATGAAATGTGTTGAAATGTTTGGAAAAGAAAATCAAAAATTTTATTTCTAGTGATAAACTAGATACATTTATGAAATATGTTGAAAAGTTTGAAATTTAAAAAAAAAACATATTTCTAATGATAAACTAGATACATTTATGAAATGTGTTTAAATGTTTCAAAATCAAAAAATATATTTCTAATGATAAACTAGATACATTTATGAGATGTGTTTAAACGTTTGAAAAAGAAAATCAAAAAATATATTTCTAGTGATACTCTACCGGTAGATACATTTATGAGATGTGTTGAACAGTTTGAAAATCAAAAATATATATTTCTAATGATACACTAGATACATTTATGAAATGTGTTGAAAAGTTTGAAATTTAAAAAAAACATATTTCTAATGATAAACTAGATACATTTATGAAATGTGTTGAAAAGTTTCAAAATCAAAAAAATTTATTTCTAATGATAAAAACTAGATACATTTATGAAATGTGTTGAAAAGTTTGGAGAAGAAAATGAAAAAATATATTTCCAGTAATAAACTAGATACATTTATGAAATATGTTGAAAAGTTTGAACAAGAAAATAAAAATAAAATATTTCTAATGATAAACTATATACATTTATGAAATGTGTTGAAAAGTTTGAAAAAGAAAATAAAAAGAAATATTTCTAGTGATCATCTACCGGAAGATACATTTATGAGATGTGTTGAAAAGATTGAAAAAGAAAATAAAAAAAGATATTTCTAATGAGAAACTACCGGTAGATACATTTATGAGATGTGTTGAAAAATTTGAAAAAGAAAATAAAAAAATATATTTCTAATGATAAACTAGATACATATATGAGATGTGTTGAAACGTTTGAAAAAGAAAATTAAAAAATATATTTCTAGTGATACTCTACCGGTAGATAGATGTGTTGAAAAGTTTGAAAATCAAAAAAATATATTTCTAATGATTAACTAGATACATTTATGAAATGTGTTTAAAAGTTTCAGTCAAAAAAATATATTTCTAATGATAAAAACTAGATAATTAATGAAATGTGTTTAAAAATTTCAATAAGAAAATCACAAAAATATATTTCTAATGATAAACTATATACATTTATGAAATGTGTTCAAAAGTTTCAAAATCAAAGAAATGTTTTTCTAATGATAAATTATATACATTTATGAAATGTGTTGAAAAGTTTAAACAAGAAAATTAAAAAAAAATATTTCTAATGATAAACTATATACATTTATGAAATGTGTTGAAAAGTTTCAAAAAGAAAATCAAATAATAAATTTCTATTGATCAACTATATACACTTATGAAATGTGTTGAAAAGTTTGGAAAAGAAAATCAAAAAATATATTTTTAGTGATAAACTATATACATTTATGAAATGTGTTGAAAAGTTTGAAAAAGAAAATGAAAAGATATATTTCTAATCATAATCTACTGGTAGATACATTTATGAGATGTGTTGAAAAGTTTGAAAAAAAAAATCAAAAAATATATTTCTAAAAATAAACTACTGGTAGATACATTTATGAAATGTGTTGAAAAGTTTCAAAATAAAAAAAATGTATTTCTAATGATAAAAACTAGATACATTTATGAAATGTGTTGAAAAGTTTGGAAAAGAAAATCAAAAAAATATATTTCCAGTGATAAACTAGATACATTTATGAAATATGTTGAAAAGTTTGAACAAGAAAATAAAAATAAAATATTTCTAATGATAAACTATATACATTTATGAAATGTGTTGAAAAGTTTGAAAAAGAAAATAAAAGATATATTTCTAGTAATCATCTACCGGAAGATACATTTATGAGATGTGTTGAAAAGTTTGAAAAAGAAAATAAAAAATATATTTCTAATGATATACTAGATACACTTATGAAATGTGTTGAAAAGTTTGGAAAAGAAAATCAAAAAATATATTTCTAAAAATAAACTACTGGTAGATACATTTATGAAATGTGTTGAAAAGTTTCAAAATAAAAAAATATATTTCTAATGATAAACTAGATACATATATGATATGTGTTGAAACGTTTGAAAAAGAAAATTAAAAAATATATTTCTAGTGATACTCTACTGGTAGATAGATGTGTTGAAAAGTTTGAAAATCAAAAAAATATATTTCTAATGATAAAAACTAGATAATTAATGAAATGTGTTTAAAAATTTCAATAAGAAAATCAAAAACATATATTTCTAATGATAAACTATATACATTTATGAAATGTGTTGAAAAGTTTTAAAATCAAAGAAATGTTTTTCTAATGATAAATTAATTACATTTATGAAATGTGTTGAAAAGTTTCAAAAAGAAAATGAAATAATAAATTTCTATTGATCAACTATATACACTTATGAAATGTGTTGAAAAGTTTGGAAAAGAAAATCAAAAAATATATTTTTAGTGATAAACTATATACATTTATGAAATGTGTTGAAAAGTTTGAAAAAGAAAATGAAAAGATATATTTCTAATGATAATCTACCGGTAGATACATTTATGAGATGTGTTGAAAAGTTTGAAAAAGAAAATCAAAAAATATATTTCTAGAAATAAACTACTGGTAGATACATTTATGAAATTTGTTGGAAAGTTTCAAAATAAAAAAATATATTTCTAATGATAAACTAGATAAATTTATGAAATGTGTTGAAATGTTTGGAAAAGAAAATCAAAAATTTTATTTCTAGTGATAAACTAGATACATTTATGAAATATGTTGAAAAGTTTGAATAAGAAAATAAAAAAAATATATTTCTAATGATAAACTGATACATTTATGAATGTGTTGAAAAGTTTGAAATTTAAAAAAAAAACATATTTCTAATGATAAACTAGATACATTTATGAAATGTGTTGAAAAGTTTCAAAATCAAAAAAATTTATTTCTAATGATAAAAACTAGATACATTTATGAAATGTGTTGAAAAGTTTGGAAAAGAAAATCAAAAAAGTATATTTCCAGTGATAAACTAGATACATTTATGAATTATGTTGAAATGTTTGAACAAGAAAATAAAAATAAAATATTTCTAATGATAAACTATATACATTTATGAAATGTGTAGAAAAGTTTGAACAAGAAAATGAAAAGATATATTTCTAGTAATCATCTACCGGAAGATACATTTATGAGATGTGTTGAAAAGATTGAAAAAGAAAATAAAAAAATATATTTCTAATGAGAAACTACCGGTAGATACATTTTTTGAGATGTGTTGAAAAGTTTGAAAAAGAAAATAAAAAAATATATTTCTATTGATAAACTAGATACACTTATGAAATGTGTTGAAAAGTTTGGAAAAGAAAATCAAAAAATATATTTCTAAAAATAAACTACTGGTAGATACATTTATGAAATGTGTTGAAAAGTTTCAAAATAAAAAAATATATTTCTAATGATAAAAACTAGATAATTAATGAAATGTGTTTAAAAATTTCAATAAGAAAATAAAAAAAAATATATTTCTAATGATAAACTATATACATTTATGAAATGTGTTGAAAAGTTTCAAAATCAAAGAAATGTTTTTCTAATGATAGATTATATACATTTATGAAATGTGTTGAAAAGTTTAAACAAGAAAATTTTAAAAAAAATATTTCTAATGATAAACTATATACATTTATGAAATGTGTTGAAAAGTTTCAAAAAGAAAATCAAATAATAAATTTCTATTGATCAACTATATACACTTATGAAATGTGTTGAAAAGTTTGGAAAAGAAAATCAAAAAATATATTTTTAGTGATAAACTATATACATTTATGAAATGTGTTGAAAAGTTTGAAAAAGAAAATGAAAAGATATATTTCTAATCATGATGTTCGTCCGTCGTGATCGACGATGACCAAAAACTCAACCATAATAATAATAACAATAAATAATAAAATAATAAAGTTAATAGTGCGTTTTTAAATGACTAGCAAGTCCAATGCGCGCACAAAATGTTCTTTTACAGAATTGACAACAATAGAAGGTATCTGTGTGAGGTTGAGATGTTTTTTCTTTTCTACGTGTCCGCTTCTGTCTTGCAGTTTCTTGTCTGAATTCTTCTGCCGCTAGTGCTCCCGTTCTAATGCTGTAACGCCAAGCCGTTCTATCCTGAGCGAGGCTCTCCCAAGCGCCTACGTCAATGTTAAGATGTTTCAAGGATGACTTGAGCGTGTCTTTGAAACGCTTTTTCTGTCCACCAGCTTTTCGAAATCCTGCCTTGAGTTCTCCATAATATATTTGTTTTGGCAATCGCGAGTTCTCCATACGCACAAGATGGCCTGCCCAGCGTGCCTGCGCCTTCATAAGTATTGTGTGGATGCTTATTGAGGTTGATTTTTCCAAGACCTCGTAGTCTGGTACTTTGTCCCACCAATGGATGTTTAGTAATTTACGTAGGCAGGTAAGATGGAAATGATTTAAATTTCTTGCATGTCTAGCATACACTGTCCACGTTTCGCAGGCGTATAGTAAGGTTGGTATAACAGCAGCATGATATACTTGTAGTTTGGTGGTTGTTCTTATACCTCTTCTGTCCCATACATTTTTGCGTAATCCGCCAAATACAGCACTAGCTTTTGCCAGTCTCTTGTTAATTTCCACATCAATGTTGACATCGCGAGAGAGAGTGCTTCCAAGGTAAGTAAAATTGTCGACTACCTGCAGTTTTTCCTTATTGACGATGATGGAAGTAGCAGTATGTTGGCTATTTGATGTTGCTTGGTGCATGACTTCTGTTTTTTGTGTGTTAATAGTGAGACCAAAGTTGTTGCAGGCCTTTGAGAAGCGGTCTATGGTGCTCTGCATGTTTACGACAGAGTCAGCATACAATGCACAGTCGTCAGCATAAAGTAATCATTTCTAATCATAATCTACTGGTAGATACATTTATGAGATGTGTTGAAAAGTTTGAAAAAAAAAATCAAAAAATATATTTCTAAAAATAAACTACTGGTAGATACATTTATGAAATGTGTTGAAAAGTTTCAAAATAAAAAAAATGTATTTCTAATGATAAAAACTAGATACATTTATGAAATGTGTTGAAAAGTTTGGAAAAGAAAATCAAAAAAATATATTTCCAGTGATAAACTAGATACATTTATGAAATATGTTGAAAAGTTTGAACAAGAAAATAAAAATAAAATATTTCTAATGATAAACTATATACATTTATGAAATGTGTTGAAAAGTTTGAAAATCAAAAAAATATATTTCTAATGATTAACTAGATACATTTATGAAATGTGTTTAAAAGTTTCAAAGTCAAAAAAATATATTTCTAATGATAAAAACTAGATAATTAATGAAATGTGTTTAAAAATTTCAATAAGAAAATCAAAAACATATATTTCTAATGATAAACTATATACATTTATGAAATGTGTTGAAAAGTTTCAAAATCAAAGAAATGTTTTTCTAATGATAAATTAATTACATTTATGAAATGTGTTGAAAAGTTTCAAAAAGAAAATGAAATAATAAATTTCTATTGATCAACTATATACACTTATGAAATGTGTTGAAAAGTTTGGAAAAGAAAATCAAAAAATATATTTTTAGTGATAAACTATATACATTTATGAAATGTGTTGAAAAGTTTGAAAAAGAAAATGAAAAGATATATTTCTAATGATAATCTACCGGTAGATACATTTATGAGATGTGTTGAAAAGTTTGAAAAAGAAAATCAAAAAATATATTTCTAGAAATAAACTGCTGGTAGATACATTTATGAAATTTGTTGGAAAGTTTCAAAATAAAAAAATATATTTCTAATGATAAACTAGATAAATTTATGAAATGTGTTGAAATGTTTGGAAAAGAAAATCAAAAATTTTATTTCTAGTGATAAACTAGATACATTTATGAAATATGTTGAAAAGTTTGAAATTTAAAAAAAAAACATATTTCTAATGATAAACTAGATACATTTATGAAATGTGTTTAAATGTTTCAAAATCAAAAAATATATTTCTAATGATAAACTAGATACATTTATGAGATGTGTTTAAACGTTTGAAAAAGAAAATCAAAAAATATATTTCTAGTGATACTCTACCGGTAGATACATTTATGAGATGTGTTGAACAGTTTGAAAATCAAAAATATATATTTCTAATGATACACTAGATACATTTATGAAATGTGTTGAAAAGTTTGAAATTTAAAAAAAACATATTTCTAATGATAAACTAGATACATTTATGAAATGTGTTGAAAAGTTTCAAAATCAAAAAAATTTATTTCTAATGATAAAAACTAGATACATTTATGAAATGTGTTGAAAAGTTTGGAGAAGAAAATGAAAAAATATATTTCCAGTAATAAACTAGATACATTTATGAAATATGTTGAAAAGTTTGAACAAGAAAATAAAAATAAAATATTTCTAATGATAAACTATATACATTTATGAAATGTGTTGAAAAGTTTGAAAAAGAAAATAAAAAGAAATATTTCTAGTGATCATCTACCGGAAGATACATTTATGAGATGTGTTGAAAAGATTGAAAAAGAAAATAAAAAAAGATATTTCTAATGAGAAACTACCGGTAGATACATTTATGAGATGTGTTGAAAAATTTGAAAAAGAAAATAAAAAAATATATTTCTAATGATAAACTAGATACATATATGAGATGTGTTGAAACGTTTGAAAAAGAAAATTAAAAAATATATTTCTAGTGATACTCTACCGGTAGATAGATGTGTTGAAAAGTTTGAAAATCAAAAAAATATATTTCTAATGATTAACTAGATACATTTATGAAATGTGTTTAAAAGTTTCAGTCAAAAAAATATATTTCTAATGATAAAAACTAGATAATTAATGAAATGTGTTTAAAAATTTCAATAAGAAAATCACAAAAATATATTTCTAATGATAAACTATATACATTTATGAAATGTGTTCAAAAGTTTCAAAATCAAAGAAATGTTTTTCTAATGATAAATTATATACATTTATGAAATGTGTTGAAAAGTTTAAACAAGAAAATTAAAAAAAAATATTTCTAATGATAAACTATATACATTTATGAAATGTGTTGAAAAGTTTCAAAAAGAAAATCAAATAATAAATTTCTATTGATCAACTATATACACTTATGAAATGTGTTGAAAAGTTTGGAAAAGAAAATCAAAAAATATATTTTTAGTGATAAACTATATACATTTATGAAATGTGTTGAAAAGTTTGAAAAAGAAAATGAAAAGATATATTTCTAATCATAATCTACTGGTAGATACATTTATGAGATGTGTTGAAAAGTTTGAAAAAAAAAATCAAAAAATATATTTCTAAAAATAAACTACTGGTAGATACATTTATGAAATGTGTTGAAAAGTTTCAAAATAAAAAAAATGTATTTCTAATGATAAAAACTAGATACATTTATGAAATGTGTTGAAAAGTTTGGAAAAGAAAATCAAAAAAATATATTTCCAGTGATAAACTAGATACATTTATGAAATATGTTGAAAAGTTTGAACAAGAAAATAAAAATAAAATATTTCTAATGATAAACTATATACATTTATGAAATGTGTTGAAAAGTTTGAAAAAGAAAATAAAAGATATATTTCTAGTAATCATCTACCGGAAGATACATTTATGAGATGTGTTGAAAAGTTTGAAAAAGAAAATAAAAAATATATTTCTAATGATATACTAGATACACTTATGAAATGTGTTGAAAAGTTTGGAAAAGAAAATCAAAAAATATATTTCTAAAAATAAACTACTGGTAGATACATTTATGAAATGTGTTGAAAAGTTTCAAAATAAAAAAATATATTTCTAATGATAAACTAGATACATATATGATATGTGTTGAAACGTTTGAAAAAGAAAATTAAAAAATATATTTCTAGTGATACTCTACTGGTAGATAGATGTGTTGAAAAGTTTGAAAATCAAAAAAATATATTTCTAATGATAAAAACTAGATAATTAATGAAATGTGTTTAAAAATTTCAATAAGAAAATCAAAAACATATATTTCTAATGATAAACTATATACATTTATGAAATGTGTTGAAAAGTTTTAAAATCAAAGAAATGTTTTTCTAATGATAAATTAATTACATTTATGAAATGTGTTGAAAAGTTTCAAAAAGAAAATGAAATAATAAATTTCTATTGATCAACTATATACACTTATGAAATGTGTTGAAAAGTTTGGAAAAGAAAATCAAAAAATATATTTTTAGTGATAAACTATATACATTTATGAAATGTGTTGAAAAGTTTGAAAAAGAAAATGAAAAGATATATTTCTAATGATAATCTACCGGTAGATACATTTATGAGATGTGTTGAAAAGTTTGAAAAAGAAAATCAAAAAATATATTTCTAGAAATAAACTACTGGTAGATACATTTATGAAATTTGTTGGAAAGTTTCAAAATAAAAAAATATATTTCTAATGATAAACTAGATAAATTTATGAAATGTGTTGAAATGTTTGGAAAAGAAAATCAAAAATTTTATTTCTAGTGATAAACTAGATACATTTATGAAATATGTTGAAAAGTTTGAATAAGAAAATAAAAAAAATATATTTCTAATGATAAACTGATACATTTATGAATGTGTTGAAAAGTTTGAAATTTAAAAAAAAAACATATTTCTAATGATAAACTAGATACATTTATGAAATGTGTTGAAAAGTTTCAAAATCAAAAAAATTTATTTCTAATGATAAAAACTAGATACATTTATGAAATGTGTTGAAAAGTTTGGAAAAGAAAATCAAAAAAGTATATTTCCAGTGATAAACTAGATACATTTATGAATTATGTTGAAATGTTTGAACAAGAAAATAAAAATAAAATATTTCTAATGATAAACTATATACATTTATGAAATGTGTAGAAAAGTTTGAACAAGAAAATGAAAAGATATATTTCTAGTAATCATCTACCGGAAGATACATTTATGAGATGTGTTGAAAAGATTGAAAAAGAAAATAAAAAAATATATTTCTAATGAGAAACTACCGGTAGATACATTTTTTGAGATGTGTTGAAAAGTTTGAAAAAGAAAATAAAAAAATATATTTCTATTGATAAACTAGATACACTTATGAAATGTGTTGAAAAGTTTGGAAAAGAAAATCAAAAAATATATTTCTAAAAATAAACTACTGGTAGATACATTTATGAAATGTGTTGAAAAGTTTCAAAATAAAAAAATATATTTCTAATGATAAAAACTAGATAATTAATGAAATGTGTTTAAAAATTTCAATAAGAAAATAAAAAAAAATATATTTCTAATGATAAACTATATACATTTATGAAATGTGTTGAAAAGTTTCAAAATCAAAGAAATGTTTTTCTAATGATAGATTATATACATTTATGAAATGTGTTGAAAAGTTTAAACAAGAAAATTTTAAAAAAAATATTTCTAATGATAAACTATATACATTTATGAAATGTGTTGAAAAGTTTCAAAAAGAAAATCAAATAATAAATTTCTATTGATCAACTATATACACTTATGAAATGTGTTGAAAAGTTTGGAAAAGAAAATCAAAAAATATATTTCTAAAAATAAACTACTGGTAGATACATTTATGAAATGTGTTGAAAAGTTTCAAAATAAAAAAATATATTTCTAATGATAAACTAGATACATATATGATATGTGTTGAAACGTTTGAAAAAGAAAATTAAAAAATATATTTCTAGTGATACTCTACTGGTAGATAGATGTGTTGAAAAGTTTGAAAATCAAAAAAATATATTTCTAATGATAAAAACTAGATAATTAATGAAATGTGTTTAAAAATTTCAATAAGAAAATCAAAAACATATATTTCTAATGATAAACTATATACATTTATGAAATGTGTTGAAAAGTTTTAAAATCAAAGAAATGTTTTTCTAATGATAAATTAATTACATTTATGAAATGTGTTGAAAAGTTTCAAAAAGAAAATGAAATAATAAATTTCTATTGATCAACTATATACACTTATGAAATGTGTTGAAAAGTTTGGAAAAGAAAATCAAAAAATATATTTTTAGTGATAAACTATATACATTTATGAAATGTGTTGAAAAGTTTGAAAAAGAAAATGAAAAGATATATTTCTAATGATAATCTACCGGTAGATACATTTATGAGATGTGTTGAAAAGTTTGAAAAAGAAAATCAAAAAATATATTTCTAGAAATAAACTACTGGTAGATACATTTATGAAATTTGTTGGAAAGTTTCAAAATAAAAAAATATATTTCTAATGATAAACTAGATAAATTTATGAAATGTGTTGAAATGTTTGGAAAAGAAAATCAAAAATTTTATTTCTAGTGATAAACTAGATACATTTATGAAATATGTTGAAAAGTTTGAATAAGAAAATAAAAAAAATATATTTCTAATGATAAACTGATACATTTATGAATGTGTTGAAAAGTTTGAAATTTAAAAAAAAAACATATTTCTAATGATAAACTAGATACATTTATGAAATGTGTTGAAAAGTTTCAAAATCAAAAAAATTTATTTCTAATGATAAAAACTAGATACATTTATGAAATGTGTTGAAAAGTTTGGAAAAGAAAATCAAAAAAGTATATTTCCAGTGATAAACTAGATACATTTATGAATTATGTTGAAATGTTTGAACAAGAAAATAAAAATAAAATATTTCTAATGATAAACTATATACATTTATGAAATGTGTAGAAAAGTTTGAACAAGAAAATGAAAAGATATATTTCTAGTAATCATCTACCGGAAGATACATTTATGAGATGTGTTGAAAAGATTGAAAAAGAAAATAAAAAAATATATTTCTAATGAGAAACTACCGGTAGATACATTTTTTGAGATGTGTTGAAAAGTTTGAAAAAGAAAATAAAAAAATATATTTCTATTGATAAACTAGATACACTTATGAAATGTGTTGAAAAGTTTGGAAAAGAAAATCAAAAAATATATTTCTAAAAATAAACTACTGGTAGATACATTTATGAAATGTGTTGAAAAGTTTCAAAATAAAAAAATATATTTCTAATGATAAAAACTAGATAATTAATGAAATGTGTTTAAAAATTTCAATAAGAAAATAAAAAAAAATATATTTCTAATGATAAACTATATACATTTATGAAATGTGTTGAAAAGTTTCAAAATCAAAGAAATGTTTTTCTAATGATAGATTATATACATTTATGAAATGTGTTGAAAAGTTTAAACAAGAAAATTTTAAAAAAAATATTTCTAATGATAAACTATATACATTTATGAAATGTGTTGAAAAGTTTCAAAAAGAAAATCAAATAATAAATTTCTATTGATCAACTATATACACTTATGAAATGTGTTGAAAAGTTTGGAAAAGAAAATCAAAAAATATATTTTTAGTGATAAACTATATACATTTATGAAATGTGTTGAAAAGTTTGAAAAAGAAAATGAAAAGATATATTTCTAATCATGATGTTCGTCCGTCGTGATCGACGATGACCAAAAACTCAACCATAATAATAATAACAATAAATAATAAAATAATAAAGTTAATAGTGCGTTTTTAAATGACTAGCAAGTCCAATGCGCGCACAAAATGTTCTTTTACAGAATTGACAACAATAGAAGGTATCTGTGTGAGGTTGAGATGTTTTTTCTTTTCTACGTGTCCGCTTCTGTCTTGCAGTTTCTTGTCTGAATTCTTCTGCCGCTAGTGCTCCCGTTCTAATGCTGTAACGCCAAGCCGTTCTATCCTGAGCGAGGCTCTCCCAAGCGCCTACGTCAATGTTAAGATGTTTCAAGGATGACTTGAGCGTGTCTTTGAAACGCTTTTTCTGTCCACCAGCTTTTCGAAATCCTGCCTTGAGTTCTCCATAATATATTTGTTTTGGCAATCGCGAGTTCTCCATACGCACAAGATGGCCTGCCCAGCGTGCCTGCGCCTTCATAAGTATTGTGTGGATGCTTATTGAGGTTGATTTTTCCAAGACCTCGTAGTCTGGTACTTTGTCCCACCAATGGATGTTTAGTAATTTACGTAGGCAGGTAAGATGGAAATGATTTAAATTTCTTGCATGTCTAGCATACACTGTCCACGTTTCGCAGGCGTATAGTAAGGTTGGTATAACAGCAGCATGATATACTTGTAGTTTGGTGGTTGTTCTTATACCTCTTCTGTCCCATACATTTTTGCGTAATCCGCCAAATACAGCACTAGCTTTTGCCAGTCTCTTGTTAATTTCCACATCAATGTTGACATCGCGAGAGAGAGTGCTTCCAAGGTAAGTAAAATTGTCGACTACCTGCAGTTTTTCCTTATTGACGATGATGGAAGTAGCAGTATGTTGGCTATTTGATGTTGCTTGGTGCATGACTTCTGTTTTTTGTGTGTTAATAGTGAGACCAAAGTTGTTGCAGGCCTTTGAGAAGCGGTCTATGGTGCTCTGCATGTTTACGACAGAGTCAGCATACAATGCACAGTCGTCAGCATAAAGTAATCATTTCTAATCATAATCTACTGGTAGATACATTTATGAGATGTGTTGAAAAGTTTGAAAAAAAAAATCAAAAAATATATTTCTAAAAATAAACTACTGGTAGATACATTTATGAAATGTGTTGAAAAGTTTCAAAATAAAAAAAATGTATTTCTAATGATAAAAACTAGATACATTTATGAAATGTGTTGAAAAGTTTGGAAAAGAAAATCAAAAAAATATATTTCCAGTGATAAACTAGATACATTTATGAAATATGTTGAAAAGTTTGAACAAGAAAATAAAAATAAAATATTTCTAATGATAAACTATATACATTTATGAAATGTGTTGAAAAGTTTGAAAAAGAAAATAAAAGATATATTTCTAGTAATCATCTACCGGAAGATACATTTATGAGATGTGTTGAAAAGTTTGAAAAAGAAAATAAAAAATATATTTCTAATGATATACTAGATACACTTATGAAATGTGTTGAAAAGTTTGGAAAAGAAAATCAAAAAATATATTTCTAAAAATAAACTACTGGTAGATACATTTATGAAATGTGTTGAAAAGTTTCAAAATAAAAAAATATATTTCTAATGATAAACTAGATACATATATGATATGTGTTGAAACGTTTGAAAAAGAAAATTAAAAAATATATTTCTAGTGATATTCTACTGGTAGATAGATGTGTTGAAAAGTTTGAAAATCAAAAAAATATATTTCTAATGATAAAAACTAGATAATTAATGAAATGTGTTTAAAAATTTCAATAAGAAAATCAAAAACATATATTTCTAATGATAAACTATATACATTTATGAAATGTGTTGAAAAGTTTTAAAATCAAAGAAATGTTTTTCTAATGATAAATTAATTACATTTATGAAATGTGTTGAAAAGTTTCAAAAAGAAAATGAAATAATAAATTTCTATTGATCAACTATATACACTTATGAAATGTGTTGAAAAGTTTGGAAAAGAAAATCAAAAAATATATTTTTAGTGATAAACTATATACATTTATGAAATGTGTTGAAAAGTTTGAAAAAGAAAATGAAAAGATATATTTCTAATGATAATCTACCGGTAGATACATTTATGAGATGTGTTGAAAAGTTTGAAAAAGAAAATCAAAAAATATATTTCTAGAAATAAACTACTGGTAGATACATTTATGAAATTTGTTGGAAAGTTTCAAAATAAAAAAATATATTTCTAATGATAAACTAGATAAATTTATGAAATGTGTTGAAATGTTTGGAAAAGAAAATCAAAAATTTTATTTCTAGTGATAAACTAGATACATTTATGAAATATGTTGAAAAGTTTGAATAAGAAAATAAAAAAAATATATTTCTAATGATAAACTGATACATTTATGAATGTGTTGAAAAGTTTGAAATTTAAAAAAAAAACATATTTCTAATGATAAACTAGATACATTTATGAAATGTGTTGAAAAGTTTCAAAATCAAAAAAATTTATTTCTAATGATAAAAACTAGATACATTTATGAAATGTGTTGAAAAGTTTGGAAAAGAAAATCAAAAAAGTATATTTCCAGTGATAAACTAGATACATTTATGAATTATGTTGAAATGTTTGAACAAGAAAATAAAAATAAAATATTTCTAATGATAAACTATATACATTTATGAAATGTGTAGAAAAGTTTGAACAAGAAAATGAAAAGATATATTTCTAGTAATCATCTACCGGAAGATACATTTATGAGATGTGTTGAAAAGATTGAAAAAGAAAATAAAAAAATATATTTCTAATGAGAAACTACCGGTAGATACATTTTTTGAGATGTGTTGAAAAGTTTGAAAAAGAAAATAAAAAAATATATTTCTATTGATAAACTAGATACACTTATGAAATGTGTTGAAAAGTTTGGAAAAGAAAATCAAAAAATATATTTCTAAAAATAAACTACTGGTAGATACATTTATGAAATGTGTTGAAAAGTTTCAAAATAAAAAAATATATTTCTAATGATAAAAACTAGATAATTAATGAAATGTGTTTAAAAATTTCAATAAGAAAATAAAAAAAAATATATTTCTAATGATAAACTATATACATTTATGAAATGTGTTGAAAAGTTTCAAAATCAAAGAAATGTTTTTCTAATGATAGATTATATACATTTATGAAATGTGTTGAAAAGTTTAAACAAGAAAATTTTAAAAAAAATATTTCTAATGATAAACTATATACATTTATGAAATGTGTTGAAAAGTTTCAAAAAGAAAATCAAATAATAAATTTCTATTGATCAACTATATACACTTATGAAATGTGTTGAAAAGTTTGGAAAAGAAAATCAAAAAATATGTTTTTAGTGATAATCTACCGGTAGATAGATGTGTTGAAAAGGTTGAAAATCAAAAAAATATATTTATAATGATAAACTAGATACATTCATGAAATATGTTGAAAAGTTTCAACAAGAAAATAAAAAAATATATTTCTAATGATAAACTATATACATTTATGAAATGTGTTGAAAAGTTTGAAAAAGAAAATGAAAATATTTCTAATGATAATCTACCGGTAGATACATTTATGAGATGTGTTGAAAAGTTTGAAAAAGAAAATCCAAAAATATATTTCTAATAATAAACTACCAGTAGATACATTTATGAGATGTGTTTAACAGTTTGAAAAAGAAAATAAAAAAATATATTTCTAATGATAAACTAGATACATTTCTGAAATGTGTTGAAAAGTTTCAAAATCAAAGAAATATTTTTCTAATGATAAATTAGATACATTTATGAAATGTGTTCAAAATTTTGAAAAAAAGAAATTTTTTTATTTCTAAAGATAAACTAGATACATTTATGAAATGTGTTGCAAAGTTGGAACAAGAAAATCAAAAAATAAATTTCTATTGATCAACTATATACACTTATGAAATGTGTTGAAAAGTTTAAAAAAAGAAAATCAAAAATATATTTCTAATAATAAACTACCAGTAGATACATTTATGAGATGTGTTTAACAGTTTGAAACAGAAAATAAAAAAATATATTTCTAATGATAAACTAGATACATTTCTGAAATGTGTTGAAAAGTTTCAAAATCAAAGAAATATTTTTCTAATGATAAATTAGATACATTTATGAAATGTGTTGAAAAGTTTGAAAAAAAGAAATTTTTTTCTTTCTAATGATAAACTAGATACATTTATGAAATGTGTTGAAAAGTTTGAACAAGAAAATCAAAAAATAAATTTCTATTGATCAACTATATACACTTATGAAATGTGTTGAAAAGTTTAAAAAAAGAAAATGAAAAATATATTTCTAATAATAAACTACTGGTAGATACATTTATGAAATGTGTTTAAATGTTTCAAAATCAAAAAATATATTTCTAATGATAAACTAGATACATTTATGAGATGTGTTTAAACGTTTGAAAAAGAAAATCACAAAATATATTTCTAGTGATACTCTACCGGTAGATACATTTATGAGATGTGTTGAACAGTTTGAAAATCAAAAATATATATTTCTAATGATAAACTAGATACATTTATGAGATGTGTTGAAAAGTTTGAAAAAGAAAATAAAAAATATATTTCTAATGATAAACTATATACATTTATGAAATGTGTTGAAAAGTTTGAAAAAGAAAATAAAAAGATATATTTCTAGTGATCATCTACCGGAAGATACATTTATGAGATGTGTTGAAAAGATTGAAAAAGAAAATAAAAAAAGATATTTCTAATGAGAAACTACCGGTAGATACATTTATGAGATGTGTTGAAAAATTTGAAAAAGAAAATAAAAAAATATATTTCTAATGATAAACTAGATACATATATGAGATGTGTTGAAACGTTTGAAAAAGAAAATTAAAAAATATATTTCTAGTGATACTCTACCGGTAGATAGATGTGTTGAAAAGTTTGAAAATCAAAAAAATATATTTCTAATGATAAACTAGATACATTTATGAAATGTGTTGAAATGTTTGAACAAGAAAATAAAAAAAATATATTTCTAATGATAAACTATATACATTTATGAAATGTGTTGGAAAGTTTCAAAATCAAAGAAATATTTTTCTAATGATAAATTAGATACATTTATGAAATGTGTTGAAAAGTTTAAACAAGAAAATAAAAAAAAATATTTCTAATGATAAACTATATACATTTATGAAATGTGTTGAAAAGTTTAAAAAAGAAAATAAAAAGATATATTTCTAGTGATCATCTACCGGAAGATACATTTATGAGATGTGTTGAAAAGATTGAAAAAGAAAATAAAAAAAGATATTTCTAATGAGAAACTACCGGTAGATACATTTATGAGATGTGTTGAAAAATTTGAAAAAGAAAATAAAACAATATATTTCTAATGATAAACTAGATACATATATGAGATGTGTTGAAAAAAAAGAAAAAGAAAATTAAAAAATATATTTCTAGTGATACTCTACCGGTAGATAGATGTGTTGAAAAGTTTGAAAATCAAAAAAATATATTTCTAATGATAAACTAGATACATTTATGAAATGTGTTGAAAAGTTTGAAAATCAAAAAAATATATTTCTAATGATAAACTAGATACATTTATGAGATGTGTTGAACAGTTTGAAAATCAAAACAATATCTTTCTAATGATAAACTAGATACATTTATGAAATGTGTTGAAAAGTTTCAAAATCAAAAAAATATATTTCTAATGATAAAAACTAGATAATTATTGAAATGTGTTTAAAAATTTCAAAAAGAAAATAAAAAAATTAATTTCTATTGATAAACTATATACACTTATGAAATGTGTTGAAAAGTTTGAAAATCAAAAAAATATATTTATAATGATAAACTAGATACATTCATGAAATATGTTGAAAAGTTTGAACAAGAAAATAAAAAAAATATATTTCTAATGATAAACTATATACATTTATGAAATGTGTTGAAAAGTTTGAAAAAGAAAATGAAAAGATATATTTCTAATGATAATCTACCGGTAGATACATTTATGAGATGTGTTGAAAAGTTTGAAAAAGAAAATCAAAAAATATATTTCTAATAATAAACTACCAGTAGATACATTTATGAGATGTGTTTAACAGTTTGAAACAGAAAATAAAAAAATATATTTCTAATGATAAACTAGATACATTTCTGAAATGTGTTGAAAAGTTTCAAAATCAAAGAAATATTTTTCTAATGATAAATTAGATACATTTATGAAATGTGTTGAAAAGTTTGAAAAAAAGAAATTTTTTTCTTTCTAATGATAAACTAGATACATTTATGAAATGTGTTGAAAAGTTTGAACAAGAAAATCAAAAAATATATTTCTAATAATAAACTACTGGTAGATACATTTACGAAATATGTTTAAATGTTTCAAAATCAAAAAATATATTTCTAATGATAAACTAGATACATTTATGAGATGTGTTTAAACGTTTGAAAAAGAAAATCAAAAAATATATTTCTAGTGATACTCTACCTGTAGATACATTTATGAGATGTGTTTAACAGTTTGAAACAGAAAATAAAAAAATATATTTCTAATGATAAACTAGATACATTTCTGAAATGTGTTGAAAAGTTTCAAAATCAAAGAAATATTTTTCTAATGATAAATTAGATACATTTATGAAATGTGTTGAAAAGTTTGAAAAAAAGAAATTTTTTTCTTTCTAATGATAAACTAGATACATTTATGAAATGTGTTGAAAAGTTTGAACAAGAAAATCAAAAAATAAATTTCTATTGATCAACTATATACACTTATGAAATGTGTTGAAAAGTTTAAAAAAAGAAAATCAAAAATATATTTCTAATAATAAACTACTGGTAGATACATTTATGAAATGTGTTTAAATGTTTCAAAATCAAAAAATATATTTCTAATGATAAACTAGATACATTTATGAGATGTGTTTAAACGTTTGAAAAAGAAAATCACAAAATATATTTCTAGTGATACTCTACCGGTAGATACATTTATGAGATGTGTTGAACAGTTTGAAAATCAAAAATATATATTTCTAATGATAAACTAGATACATTTATGAGATGTGTTGAAAAGTTTGAAAAAGAAAATAAAAAATATATTTCTAATGATAAACTAGATAAATTTATGAAATGTGTTGAAAAGTTTGAAATTTAAAAAAAAACATATTTCTAATGATAAACTAGATACATTTATGAAATGTGTTGAAAAGTTTCAAAATCAAAAAAATTTATTTCTAATGATAAAAACTAGATACATTTATGAAATGTGTTGAAAAGTTTGGAGAAGAAAATAAAAATAAAATATTTCTAATGATAAACTATATACATTTATGAAATGTGTTGAAAAGTTTGAAAAAGAAAATAAAAAGATATATTTCTAGTGATCATCTACCGGAAGATACATTTATGAGATGTGTTGAAAAGATTGAAAAAGAAAATAAAAAAAGATATTTCTAATGAGAAACTACCGGTAGATACATTTATGAGATGTGTTGAAAAATTTGAAAAAGAAAATAAAAAAATATATTTCTAATGATAAACTAGATACATATATGAGATGTGTTGAAACGTTTGAAAAAGAAAATTAAAAAATATATTTCTAGTGATACTCTACCGGTAGATAGATGTGTTGAAAAGTTTGAAAATCAAAAAAATATATTTCTAATGATAAACTAGATACATTTATGAAATGTGTTGAAATGTTTGAACAAGAAAATAAAAAAAATATATTTCTAATGATAAACTATATACATTTATGAAATGTGTTGGAAAGTTTCAAAATCAAAGAAATATTTTTCTAATGATAAATTAGATACATTTATGAAATGTGTTGAAAAGTTTAAACAAGAAAATAAAAAAAAATATTTCTAATGATAAACTAGATACATATATGAGATGTGTTGAAAAAAAAGAAAAAGAAAATTAAAAAATATATTTCTAGTGATACTCTACCGGTAGATAGATGTGTTGAAAAGTTTGAAAATCAAAAAAATATATTTCTAATGATAAACTAGATACATTTATGAAATGTGTTGAAAAGTTTGAAAATCAAAAAAATATATTTCTAATGATAAACTAGATACATTTATGAGATGTGTTGAACAGTTTGAAAATCAAAACAATATCTTTCTAATGATAAACTAGATACATTTATGAAATGTGTTGAAAAGTTTCAAAATCAAAAAAATATATTTCTAATGATAAAAACTAGATAATTATTGAAATGTGTTTAAAAATTTCAAAAAGAAAATAAAAAAATTAATTTCTATTGATAAACTATATACACTTATGAAATGTGTTGAAAAGTTTGAAAATCAAAAAAATATATTTATAATGATAAACTAGATACATTCATGAAATATGTTGAAAAGTTTGAACAAGAAAATAAAAAAAATATATTTCTAATGATAAACTATATACATTTATGAAATGTGTTGAAAAGTTTGAAAAAGAAAATGAAAAGATATATTTCTAATGATAATCTACCGGTAGATACATTTATGAGATGTGTTGAAAAGTTTGAAAAAGAAAATCAAAAAATATATTTCTAATAATAAACTACCAGTAGATACATTTATGAGATGTGTTTAACAGTTTGAAACAGAAAATAAAAAAATATATTTCTAATGATAAACTAGATACATTTCTGAAATGTGTTGAAAAGTTTCAAAATCAAAGAAATATTTTTCTAATGATAAATTAGATACATTTATGAAATGTGTTGAAAAGTTTGAAAAAAAGAAATTTTTTTCTTTCTAATGATAAACTAGATACATTTATGAAATGTGTTGAAAAGTTTGAACAAGAAAATCAAAAAATAAATTTCTATTGATCAACTATATACACTTATGAAATGTGTTGAAAAGTTTAAAAAAAGAAAATCAAAAATATATTTCTAATAATAAACTACTGGTAGATACATTTATGAAATGTGTTTAAATGTTTCAAAATCAAAAAATATATTTCTAATGATAAACTAGATACATTTATGAGATGTGTTTAAACGTTTGAAAAAGAAAATCACAAAATATATTTCTAGTGATACTCTACCGGTAGATACATTTATGAGATGTGTTGAACAGTTTGAAAATCAAAAATATATATTTCTAATGATAAACTAGATACATTTATGAGATGTGTTGAAAAGTTTGAAAAAGAAAATAAAAAATATATTTCTAATGATAAACTAGATAAATTTATGAAATGTGTTGAAAAGTTTGAAATTTAAAAAAAAACATATTTCTAATGATAAACTAGATACATTTATGAAATGTGTTGAAAAGTTTCAAAATCAAAAAAATTTATTTCTAATGATAGAAACTAGATACATTTATGAAATGTGTTGAAAAGTTTGGAGAAGAAAATAAAAATAAAATATTTCTAATGATAAACTATATACATTTATGAAATGTGTTGAAAAGTTTGAAAAAGAAAATAAAAAGATATATTTCTAGTGATCATCTACCGGAAGATACATTTATGAGATGTGTTGAAAAGATTGAAAAAGAAAATAAAAAAAGATATTTCTAATGAGAAACTACCGGTAGATACATTTATGAGATGTGTTGAAAAATTTGAAAAAGAAAATAAAAAAATATATTTCTAATGATAAACTAGATACATATATGAGATGTGTTGAAACGTTTGAAAAAGAAAATTAAAAAATATATTTCTAGTGATACTCTACCGGTAGATAGATGTGTTGAAAAGTTTGAAAATCAAAAAAATATATTTCTAATGATAAACTAGATACATTTATGAAATGTGTTGAAATGTTTGAACAAGAAAATAAAAAAAATATATTTCTAATGATAAACTATATACATTTATGAAATGTGTTGGAAAGTTTCAAAATCAAAGAAATATTTTTCTAATGATAAATTAGATACATTTATGAAATGTGTTGAAAAGTTTAAACAAGAAAATAAAAAAAAATATTTCTAATGATAAACTAGATACATATATGAGATGTGTTGAAAAAAAAGAAAAAGAAAATTAAAAAATATATTTCTAGTGATACTCTACCGGTAGATAGATGTGTTGAAAAGTTTGAAAATCAAAAAAATATATTTCTAATGATAAACTAGATACATTTATGAAATGTGTTGAAAAGTTTGAAAATCAAAAAAATATATTTCTAATGATAAACTAGATACATTTATGAGATGTGTTGAACAGTTTGAAAATCAAAACAATATCTTTCTAATGATAAACTAGATACATTTATGAAATGTGTTGAAAAGTTTCAAAATCAAAAAAATATATTTCTAATGATAAAAACTAGATAATTATTGAAATGTGTTTAAAAATTTCAAAAAGAAAATAAAAAAATTAATTTCTATTGATAAACTATATACACTTATGAAATGTGTTGAAAAGTTTGAAAATCAAAAAAATATATTTATAATGATAAACTAGATACATTCATGAAATATGTTGAAAAGTTTGAACAAGAAAATAAAAAAAATATATTTCTAATGATAAACTATATACATTTATGAAATGTGTTGAAAAGTTTGAAAAAGAAAATGAAAAGATATATTTCTAATGATAATCTACCGGTAGATACATTTATGAGATGTGTTGAAAAGTTTGAAAAAGAAAATCAAAAAATATATTTCTAATAATAAACTACCAGTAGATACATTTATGAGATGTGTTTAACAGTTTGAAACAGAAAATAAAAAAATATATTTCTAATGATAAACTAGATACATTTCTGAAATGTGTTGAAAAGTTTCAAAATCAAAGAAATATTTTTCTAATGATAAATTAGATACATTTATGAAATGTGTTGAAAAGTTTGAAAAAAAGAAATTTTTTTCTTTCTAATGATAAACTAGATACATTTATGAAATGTGTTGAAAAGTTTGAACAAGAAAATCAAAAAATAAATTTCTATTGATCAACTATATACACTTATGAAATGTGTTGAAAAGTTTAAAAAAAGAAAATCAAAAATATATTTCTAATAATAAACTACTGGTAGATACATTTATGAAATGTGTTTAAATGTTTCAAAATCAAAAAATATATTTCTAATGATAAACTAGATACATTTATGAGATGTGTTTAAACGTTTGAAAAAGAAAATCACAAAATATATTTCTAGTGATACTCTACCGGTAGATACATTTATGAGATGTGTTGAACAGTTTGAAAATCAAAAATATATATTTCTAATGATAAACTAGATACATTTATGAGATGTGTTGAAAAGTTTGAAAAAGAAAATAAAAAATATATTTCTAATGATAAACTAGATAAATTTATGAAATGTGTTGAAAAGTTTGAAATTTAAAAAAAAACATATTTCTAATGATAAACTAGATACATTTATGAAATGTGTTGAAAAGTTTCAAAATCAAAAAAATTTATTTCTAATGATAGAAACTAGATACATTTATGAAATGTGTTGAAAAGTTTGGAGAAGAAAATAAAAATAAAATATTTCTAATGATAAACTATATACATTTATGAAATGTGTTGAAAAGTTTGAAAAAGAAAATAAAAAGATATATTTCTAGTGATCATCTACCGGAAGATACATTTATGAGATGTGTTGAAAAGATTGAAAAAGAAAATAAAAAAAGATATTTCTAATGAGAAACTACCGGTAGATACATTTATGAGATGTGTTGAAAAATTTGAAAAAGAAAATAAAAAAATATATTTCTAATGATAAACTAGATACATATATGAGATGTGTTGAAACGTTTGAAAAAGAAAATTAAAAAATATATTTCTAGTGATACTCTACCGGTAGATAGATGTGTTGAAAAGTTTGAAAATCAAAAAAATATATTTCTAATGATAAACTAGATACATTTATGAAATGTGTTGAAATGTTTGAACAAGAAAATAAAAAAAATATATTTCTAATGATAAACTATATACATTTATGAAATGTGTTGGAAAGTTTCAAAATCAAAGAAATATTTTTCTAATGATAAATTAGATACATTTATGAAATGTGTTGAAAAGTTTAAACAAGAAAATAAAAAAAAATATTTCTAATGATAAACTATATACATTTATGAAATGTGTTGAAAAGTTTAAAAAAGAAAATAAAAAGATATATTTCTAGTGATCATCTACCGGAAGATACATTTATGAGATGTGTTGAAAAGATTGAAAAAGAAAATAAAAAAAGATATTTCTAATGATAAACTAGATACATTTATGAGATGTGTTGAACAGTTTGAAAATCAAAACAATATCTTTCTAATGATAAACTAGATACATTTATGAAATGTGTTGAAAAGTTTCAAAATCAAAAAAATATATTTCTAATGATAAAAACTAGATAATTATTGAAATGTGTTTAAAAATTTCAAAAAGAAAATAAAAAAATTAATTTCTATTGATAAACTATATACACTTATGAAATGTGTTGAAAAGTTTGAAAATCAAAAAAATATATTTATAATGATAAACTAGATACATTCATGAAATATGTTGAAAAGTTTGAACAAGAAAATAAAAAAAATATATTTCTAATGATAAACTATATCATCATCAAGTGCCGTCTCCGCAACGAAGGTTGGCTGCAACGTATCTCCAACATCTCCTGTCTCTTGTCTTGGTGGTGCACTCTGCTAGACTGTAACCTGTCCATCGTGTAATGTTACTCTCCCACTTGTATCTCTGCCTACCTCTTGCTCGCTTCCCTTTGACTTTACCCTCAAGTAAGGTCTTCAATAGGGTGTCATGTCTTTTAATGTGTCCAAAGTATTTTATTTGCCTGATCTTTATTTCTCTTAGTAGTTCTTTCTTCATATTAAGTGTTTTTAGCACCTCTTTATTTGTTTTCTTCTCTTTCCATGATGTTCTCCCTATTCTTCTATATACCCACATCTCAAAGGCATCAATTTTGTCTTCTAATTGTTTATTTAGTGTCCATGTTTCTGAGCCATACATTAATATGGAATAGATGTAGCATTTTATAATTCTCATTTTTAACTTGTTTGTAATTTGTTTAGATATTAATAATTTCCTCATGTCATTGAAGGTACTTTTAGCCATTCCTATTCTCCTTTTAACTTCTGTTTCACATCTGCCATCATTTGTGACTATGTGTCCAAGATATTGATACTGTTTTACTTGTTGTAGTTTCTCTCCCTGTATGTTTACGTTTACCTCCTGTTCTTCTGTGTTTTTGCTGATTATCATGGTTTTTGTTTTTTGAATGTTTATATCCAGTCCATATTCATTACTTGATTTATTGACTTGATCTATTAGTCTTTGTAGTTCATGTTCACTTTCTGCTAAAAGAACAGTGTCATCTGCATATCTAATGTTGTTTATTATTTTCCCATTGATCTTGAGTCCTGGTATTTCTTCTATATTTTTAAAGATATTCTCTGTGTAGATATTAAATAGGCATGGTGATAAAATGCATCCTTGTCTTACCCCTCTTCTTATTTCTATGTACGGTGAGTAGCTGTTTTCACACCTTATTGATGCAGTTTGTTCCCAATATATATTTCTAATCAGCCTGATGTCTTTTCCATCTATGCCTATTTCTTGAAGACATTTGATTAATTTTTGATGTTGGACTCTGTCAAAGGCCTTGCTGTAGTCTATGAAGCAAATATAGATACTTTTTTGGACTTCTATATATTTATCTATCACTAGCCGGATACTCAGTATAGCTTCTCTGGTTCCTTTGTTTTTCCTAAAACCGAATTGTTCTTCACCGACCTCCATGTCTATCTTGTTCTTAATTCTTTCATGTATTATCTTGAGAAGTATTTTAGTTAGATGGCTCATTAGACTTATTGTTCTATATTCTGTACAGTCCACAGCCCTGGGCTTCTTAGGTAGTGGTATGAATATTGATGATGTTAGGTCTTTAGGTATATGTCCTGTTTCGTATATGTCATTGCAAATTTCTGTGATAGTATCTACACCAAATTCATTTAGAGTTTTTATTATGTCTGCTGTTATGTTGTCAGAGCCTGGAGCTTTTCCACATTTTATTGAATTTATTGCATGTTCTACTTCTGATTTCAGTATTGCTGGTCCATCATTGTTGTGTATTGTTGGTTTTTTGTTCCGTTGGTCGTCAAACAGTTCTGTTACATAATCTGCCCATCTTGTGAGTGCTTCTGTTTTATCAAATATTATTTTACCATTTTTATCTTTTATGCAGCCACCGCCATTAATAGGATTTTTCTTATTTGTGATCAGCCTTATCTCCTTATGCATTAATTTTGTCTTCTGTTGTATGGACATCTCCTCTATTTCATTGCATTTTGTTTCTAGCCATTGTTTTTTCGCTGTTCTGCACATGTTACGTATCTCCTTGTCTATACTTGAGTATTTTGGTGTATTTTTAGCTTTCTTTCTTTCTGTCATTTTCTCTAATATTTCATCTGTCATCCATGTTTGTTTGTTCTTGGTATTTCTTGTTGGTAAATTTTTACTTGATGTTTGAATACTTTTCTTTAGGCTTTCCCATTTATTGTCTATTTTCTCTAAACTATAGATAAACTATATACATTTATGAAATGTGTTGAAAAGTTTGAAAAAGAAAATGAAAAGATATATTTCTAATGATAATCTACCGGTAGATACATTTATGAGATGTGTTGAAAAGTTTGAAAAAGAAAATCAAAAAATATATTTCTAATAATAAACTACCAGTAGATACATTTATGAGATGTGTTTAACAGTTTGAAACAGAAAATAAAAAAATATATTTCTAATGATAAACTAGATACATTTCTGAAATGTGTTGAAAAGTTTCAAAATCAAAGAAATATTTTTCTAATGATAAATTAGATACATTTATGAAATGTGTTGAAAAGTTTGAAAAAAAGAAATTTTTTTCTTTCTAATGATAAACTAGATACATTTATGAAATGTGTTGAAAAGTTTGAACAAGAAAATCAAAAAATATATTTCTAATAATAAACTACTGGTAGATACATTTACGAAATATGTTTAAATGTTTCAAAATCAAAAAATATATTTCTAATGATAAACTAGATACATTTATGAGATGTGTTTAAACGTTTGAAAAAGAAAATCAAAAAATATATTTCTAGTGATACTCTACCTGTAGATACATTTATGAGATGTGTTTAACAGTTTGAAACAGAAAATAAAAAAATATATTTCTAATGATAAACTAGATACATTTCTGAAATGTGTTGAAAAGTTTCAAAATCAAAGAAATATTTTTCTAATGATAAATTAGATACATTTATGAAATGTGTTGAAAAGTTTGAAAAAAAGAAATTTTTTTCTTTCTAATGATAAACTAGATACATTTATGAAATGTGTTGAAAAGTTTGAACAAGAAAATCAAAAAATAAATTTCTATTGATCAACTATATACACTTATGAAATGTGTTGAAAAGTTTAAAAAAAGAAAATCAAAAATATATTTCTAATAATAAACTACTGGTAGATACATTTATGAAATGTGTTTAAATGTTTCAAAATCAAAAAATATATTTCTAATGATAAACTAGATACATTTATGAGATGTGTTTAAACGTTTGAAAAAGAAAATCACAAAATATATTTCTAGTGATACTCTACCGGTAGATACATTTATGAGATGTGTTGAACAGTTTGAAAATCAAAAATATATATTTCTAATGATAAACTAGATACATTTATGAGATGTGTTGAAAAGTTTGAAAAAGAAAATAAAAAATATATTTCTAATGATAAACTAGATAAATTTATGAAATGTGTTGAAAAGTTTGAAATTTAAAAAAAAACATATTTCTAATGATAAACTAGATACATTTATGAAATGTGTTGAAAAGTTTCAAAATCAAAAAAATTTATTTCTAATGATAAAAACTAGATACATTTATGAAATGTGTTGAAAAGTTTGGAGAAGAAAATAAAAATAAAATATTTCTAATGATAAACTATATACATTTATGAAATGTGTTGAAAAGTTTGAAAAAGAAAATAAAAAGATATATTTCTAGTGATCATCTACCGGAAGATACATTTATGAGATGTGTTGAAAAGATTGAAAAAGAAAATAAAAAAAGATATTTCTAATGAGAAACTACCGGTAGATACATTTATGAGATGTGTTGAAAAATTTGAAAAAGAAAATAAAAAAATATATTTCTAATGATAAACTAGATACATATATGAGATGTGTTGAAACGTTTGAAAAAGAAAATTAAAAAATATATTTCTAGTGATACTCTACCGGTAGATAGATGTGTTGAAAAGTTTGAAAATCAAAAAAATATATTTCTAATGATAAACTAGATACATTTATGAAATGTGTTGAAATGTTTGAACAAGAAAATAAAAAAAATATATTTCTAATGATAAACTATATACATTTATGAAATGTGTTGGAAAGTTTCAAAATCAAAGAAATATTTTTCTAATGATAAATTAGATACATTTATGAAATGTGTTGAAAAGTTTAAACAAGAAAATAAAAAAAAATATTTCTAATGATAAACTAGATACATATATGAGATGTGTTGAAAAAAAAGAAAAAGAAAATTAAAAAATATATTTCTAGTGATACTCTACCGGTAGATAGATGTGTTGAAAAGTTTGAAAATCAAAAAAATATATTTCTAATGATAAACTAGATACATTTATGAAATGTGTTGAAAAGTTTGAAAATCAAAAAAATATATTTCTAATGATAAACTAGATACATTTATGAGATGTGTTGAACAGTTTGAAAATCAAAACAATATCTTTCTAATGATAAACTAGATACATTTATGAAATGTGTTGAAAAGTTTCAAAATCAAAAAAATATATTTCTAATGATAAAAACTAGATAATTATTGAAATGTGTTTAAAAATTTCAAAAAGAAAATAAAAAAATTAATTTCTATTGATAAACTATATACACTTATGAAATGTGTTGAAAAGTTTGAAAATCAAAAAAATATATTTATAATGATAAACTAGATACATTCATGAAATATGTTGAAAAGTTTGAACAAGAAAATAAAAAAAATATATTTCTAATGATAAACTATATACATTTATGAAATGTGTTGAAAAGTTTGAAAAAGAAAATGAAAAGATATATTTCTAATGATAATCTACCGGTAGATACATTTATGAGATGTGTTGAAAAGTTTGAAAAAGAAAATCAAAAAATATATTTCTAATAATAAACTACCAGTAGATACATTTATGAGATGTGTTTAACAGTTTGAAACAGAAAATAAAAAAATATATTTCTAATGATAAACTAGATACATTTCTGAAATGTGTTGAAAAGTTTCAAAATCAAAGAAATATTTTTCTAATGATAAATTAGATACATTTATGAAATGTGTTGAAAAGTTTGAAAAAAAGAAATTTTTTTCTTTCTAATGATAAACTAGATACATTTATGAAATGTGTTGAAAAGTTTGAACAAGAAAATCAAAAAATATATTTCTAATAATAAACTACTGGTAGATACATTTACGAAATATGTTTAAATGTTTCAAAATCAAAAAATATATTTCTAATGATAAACTAGATACATTTATGAGATGTGTTTAAACGTTTGAAAAAGAAAATCAAAAAATATATTTCTAGTGATACTCTACCTGTAGATACATTTATGAGATGTGTTTAACAGTTTGAAACAGAAAATAAAAAAATATATTTCTAATGATAAACTAGATACATTTCTGAAATGTGTTGAAAAGTTTCAAAATCAAAGAAATATTTTTCTAATGATAAATTAGATACATTTATGAAATGTGTTGAAAAGTTTGAAAAAAAGAAATTTGTTTCTTTCTAATGATAAACTAGATACATTTATGAAATGTGTTGAAAAGTTTGAACAAGAAAATCAAAAAATAAATTTCTATTGATCAACTATATACACTTATGAAATGTGTTGAAAAGTTTAAAAAAAGAAAATCAAAAATATATTTCTAATAATAAACTACTGGTAGATACATTTATGAAATGTGTTTAAATGTTTCAAAATCAAAAAATATATTTCTAATGATAAACTAGATACATTTATGAGATGTGTTTAAACGTTTGAAAAAGAAAATCACAAAATATATTTCTAGTGATACTCTACCGGTAGATACATTTATGAGATGTGTTGAACAGTTTGAAAATCAAAAATATATATTTCTAATGATAAACTAGATACATTTATGAGATGTGTTGAAAAGTTTGAAAAAGAAAATAAAAAATATATTTCTAATGATAAACTAGATAAATTTATGAAATGTGTTGAAAAGTTTGAAATTTAAAAAAAAACATATTTCTAATGATAAACTAGATACATTTATGAAATGTGTTGAAAAGTTTCAAAATCAAAAAAATTTATTTCTAATGATAAAAACTAGATACATTTATGAAATGTGTTGAAAAGTTTGGAGAAGAAAATAAAAATAAAATATTTCTAATGATAAACTATATACATTTATGAAATGTGTTGAAAAGTTTGAAAAAGAAAATAAAAAGATATATTTCTAGTGATCATCTACCGGAAGATACATTTATGAGATGTGTTGAAAAGATTGAAAAAGAAAATAAAAAAAGATATTTCTAATGAGAAACTACCGGTAGATACATTTATGAGATGTGTTGAAAAATTTGAAAAAGAAAATAAAAAAATATATTTCTAATGATAAACTAGATACATATATGAGATGTGTTGAAACGTTTGAAAAAGAAAATTAAAAAATATATTTCTAGTGATACTCTACCGGTAGATAGATGTGTTGAAAAGTTTGAAAATCAAAAAAATATATTTCTAATGATAAACTAGATACATTTATGAAATGTGTTGAAATGTTTGAACAAGAAAATAAAAAAAATATATTTCTAATGATAAACTATATACATTTATGAAATGTGTTGGAAAGTTTCAAAATCAAAGAAATATTTTTCTAATGATAAATTAGATACATTTATGAAATGTGTTGAAAAGTTTAAACAAGAAAATAAAAAAAAATATTTCTAATGATAAACTATATACATTTATGAAATGTGTTGAAAAGTTTAAAAAAGAAAATAAAAAGATATATTTCTAGTGATCATCTACCGGAAGATACATTTATGAGATGTGTTGAAAAGATTGAAAAAGAAAATAAAAAAAGATATTTCTAATGAGAAACTACCGGTAGATACATTTATGAGATGTGTTGAAAAATTTGAAAAAGAAAATAAAACAATATATTTCTAATGATAAACTAGATACATATATGAGATGTGTTGAAAAAAAAGAAAAAGAAAATTAAAAAATATATTTCTAGTGATACTCTACCGGTAGATAGATGTGTTGAAAAGTTTGAAAATCAAAAAAATATATTTCTAATGATAAACTAGATACATTTATGAAATGTGTTGAAAAGTTTGAAAATCAAAAAAATATATTTCTAATGATAAACTAGATACATTTATGAGATGTGTTGAACAGTTTGAAAATCAAAACAATATCTTTCTAATGATAAACTAGATACATTTATGAAATGTGTTGAAAAGTTTCAAAATCAAAAAAATATATTTCTAATGATAAAAACTAGATAATTATTGAAATGTGTTTAAAAATTTCAAAAAGAAAATCAAAAAATTAATTTCTATTGATAAACTATATACACTTATGAAATGTGTTGAAAAGTTTGAAAATCAAAAAAATATATTTATAATGATAAACTAGATACATTCATGAAATATGTTGAAAAGTTTGAACAAGAAAATAAAAAAAATATATTTCTAATGATAAACTATATACATTTATGAAATGTGTTGAAAAGTTTGAAAAAGAAAATGAAAAGATATATTTCTAATGATAATCTACCGGTAGATACATTTATGAGATGTGTTGAAAAGTTTGAAAAAGAAAATCAAAAAATATATTTCTAATAATAAACTACCAGTAGATACATTTATGAGATGTGTTTAACAGTTTGAAACAGAAAATAAAAAAATATATTTCTAATGATAAACTAGATACATTTCTGAAATGTGTTGAAAAGTTTCAAAATAAAAGAAATATTTTTCTAATGATAAATTAGATACATTTATGAAATGTGTTGAAAAGTTTGAAAAAAAGAAATTTTTTTCTTTCTAATGATAAACTAGATACATTTATGAAATGTGTTGAAAAGTTTGAACAAGAAAATCAAAAAATATATTTCTAATAATAAACTACTGGTAGATACATTTACGAAATATGTTTAAATGTTTCAAAATCAAAAAATATATTTCTAATGATAAACTAGATACATTTATGAGATGTGTTTAAACGTTTGAAAAAGAAAATCAAAAAATATATTTCTAGTGATACTCTACCGGTAGATACATTTATGAGATGTGTTGAACAGTTTGAAAATCAAAAATATATATTTCTAATGATAAACTAGATACATTTATGAGATGTGTTGAAAAGTTTGAAAAAGAAAATAAAAAATATATTTCTAATGATAAACTAGATAAATTTATGAAATGTGTTGAAAAGTTTGAAATTTAAAAAAAACATATGTCTAATGATAAACTAGATACATTTATGAAATGTGTTGAAAAGTTTCAAAATCAAAAAAATTTATTTCTAATGATAAAAACTAGATACATTTATGAAATGTGTTGAAAAGTTTGGAGAAGAAAATGAAAAAATATGTTTCCAGTGATAAACTAGATACATTTATGAAATATGTTGATAAGTTTGTACAAGAAAATAAAAAGAAAATATTTCTAATGATAAACTATATACATTTATGAAATGTGTTGAAAAGTTTGAAAAAGAAAATAAAAAGATATATTTCTAGTGATCATCTACCGGAAGATACATTTATGAGATGTGTTGAAAAGATTGAAAAAGAAAATAAAAAAAGATATTTCTAATGAGAAACTACCGGTAGATACATTTATGAGATGTGTTGAAAAATTTGAAAAAGAAAATAAAAAAATATATTTCTAATGATAAACTAGATACATAAATGAGATGTGTTGAAACGTTTGAAAAAGAAAATTAAAAAATATATTTCTAGTGATACTCTACTGGTAGATAGATGTGTTGAAAAGTTTGAAAATCAAAAAAATATATTTCTAATGATTAACTAGATACATTTATGAAATGTGTTTAAAAGTTTCAAAGTCAAAAAAATATATTTCTAATGATAAAAACTAGATAATTAATGAAATGTGTTTAAAAATTTCAATAAGAAAATCACAAAAATATATTTCTAATGATAAACTATATACATTTATGAAATGTGTTGAAAAGTTTCAAAATCAAAGAAATGTTTTTCTAATGATAAATTATATACATTTATGAAATGTGTTGAAAAGTTTAAACAAGAAAATTAAAAAAAAATATTTCTAATGATAAACTATATACACTTATGAAATGTGTTGAAAAGTTTGGAAAAGAAAATCAAAAAATATATTTTTAGTGATAAACTATATACATTTATGAAATGTGTTGAAAAGTTTGAAAAAGAAAATGAAAAGATATATTTCTAATCATAATCTACTGGTAGATACATTTATGAGATGTGTTGAAAAGTTTCAAAATTAAAAAAATGTATTTCTAATGATAAAAACTAGATACATTTATGAAATGTGTTGAAAAGTTTGGAAAAGAAAATCAAAAAAATATATTTCCAGTGATAAACTAGATACATTTATGAAATATGTTGAAAAGTTTGAACAAGAAAATAAAAATAAAATATTTCTAATGATAAACTATATACATTTATGAAATGTGTTGAAAAGTTTGAAAAAGAAAATAAAAGATATATTTCTAGTAATCATCTACCGGAAGATACATTTATGAGATGTGTTGAAAAGTTTGAAAAAGAAAATAAAAAATATATTTCTAATGATATACTAGATAGATACACTTATGAAATGTGTTGAAAAGTTTGGAAAAGAAAATCAAAAAATATATTTCTAAAAATAAACTACTGGTAGATACATTTATGAAAACTGTTGAAAAGTTTCAAAATAAAAAAAATATATTTCTAATGATAAACTAGATACATATATGAGATGTGTTGAAACGTTTGAAAAAGAAAATTAAAAAATATATTTCTAGTGATACTCTACTGATAGATAGATGTGTTGAAAAGTTTGAAAATCAAAAAAATATATTTCTAATGATAAAAACTAGATAATTAATGAAATGTGTTTAAAAATTTCAATAAGAAAATCAAAAACATATATTTCTAATGATAAACTATATACATTTATGAAATGTGTTGAAAAGTTTCAAAATCAAAGAAATGTTTTTCTAATGATAAATTAATTACATTTATGAAATGTGTTGAAAAGTTTCAAAAAGAAAATGAAATAATAAATTTCTATTGATCAACTATATACACTTATGAAATGTGTTGAAAAGTTTGGAAAAGAAAATCAAAAAATATATTTTTAGTGATAAACTATATACATTTATGAAATGTGTTGAAAAAGAAAATGAAAAGATATATTTCTAATGATAATCTACCGGTAGATACATTTATGAGATGTGTTGAAAAGTTTGAAAAAGAAAATCAAAAAATATATTTCTAGAAATAAACTACTGGTAGATACATTTATGAAATTTGTTGGAAAGTTTCAAAATAAAAAAATATATTTCTAATGATAAACTAGATAAATTTATGAAATGTGTTGAAATGTTTGGAAAATAAAATCAAAAATTTTATTTCTAGTGATAAACTAGATACATTTATGAAATATGTTGAAAAGTTTGAATAAGAAAATAAAAAAAATATATTTCTAATGATAAACTGATACATTTATGAATGTGTTGAAAAGTTTCAAAATCAAAAAAATTTATTTCTAATGATAAAAACTAGATACATTTATGAAATGTGTTGAAAAGTTTGGAAAAGAAAATCAAAAAAGTATATTTCCAGTGATAAACTAGATACATTTATGAAATATGTTGAAAAGTTTGAACAAGAAAATAAAAATAAAATATTTCTAATGATAAACTATATACATTTATGAAATGTGTAGAAAAGTTTGAACAAGAAAATGAAAAGATATATTTCTAGTAATCATCTACCGGAAGATACATTTATGAGATGTGTTGAAAAGATTGAAAAAGAAAATAAAAAAATATATTTCTATTGATAAACTAGATACACTTATGAAATGTGTTGAAAAGTTTGGAAAAGAAAATCAAAAAATATATTTCTAAAAATAAACTACTGGTAGATACATTTATGAAATGTGTTGAAAAGTTTCAAAATAAAAAAATATATTTCTAATGATAAACTAGATACATATATGAGATGTGTTGAAACGTTAGAAAAAGAAAATTAAAAAATATATTTCTAGTGATACTCTACCGGTAGATAGATGTGTTGAAAAGTTTGAAAATCAAAAAAATATATTTCTAATGATAAAAACTAGATAATTAATGAAATGTGTTTAAAAATTTCAATAAGAAAATCAAAAAAATATATTTCTAATGATAAACTATATACATTTATGAAATGTGTTGAAAAGTTTCAAAATCAAAGAAATGTTTTTCTAATGATAAATTATATACATTTATGAAATGTGTTGAAAAGTTTAAACAAGAAAATTTTTAAAAAAATATTTCTAATGATAAACTATATACATTTATGAAATGTGTTGAAAAGTTTCAAAAAGAAAATCAAATAATAAATTTCTATTGATCAACTATATACACTTATGAAATGTGTTGAAAAGTTTGGAAAAGAAAATCAAAAAATATATTTTTAGTGATAATCTACCGGTAGATAGATGTGTTGAAAAGGTTGAAAATCAAAAAAATATATTTATAATGATAAACTATATACATTTATGAAATGTGTTGAAAAGTTTGAAAAAGAAAATGAAAATATTTCTAATGATAATCTACCGGTAGATACATTTATGAGATGTGTTGAAAAGTTTGAAAAAGAAAATCCAAAAATATATTTCTAATAATAAACTACCAGTAGATACATTTATGAGATGTGTTTAACAGTTTGAAAAAGAAAATAAAAAAATATATTTCTAATGATAAACTAGATACATTGCTGAAATGTGTTGAAAAGTTTCAAAATCAAAGAAATATTTTTCTAATGATAAAAACTAGATAATTAATGAAATGTGTTGAAAAGTGTGGAAAAGAAAATCAAAAAATATATTTCTAATGATAAACTAGATACATTGCTGAAATGTGTTGAAAAGTTTCAAAATCAAAGAAATATTTTTCTAATGATAAATTAGATACATTTATGAGATGTGTTGAAGAGTTTGAAAAAGAAAATAAAAAAATATTTTTCTAATGATAAATTAGATACATTTATGAGATGTGTTGAAAAGTTTGAAATTAAAAATAAATATATTTCTAATAATAAACTAGATACATTTATGAGATGTGTTGAACAGTTTGAAAAAGAAAATAAAAAAAAATATTTCTAATGATAAACTAGATACATTTCTGAAATGTGTTGAAAAGTTTCAAAATCAAAGAAATATTTTTCTAATAATAAATTAGATACATTTATGAAATGTCTTGAAAAGTTTGCAAAAAAAAAAAATATATTTCTAATGATAAACTAGATACATTTATGAAATGTGTTGAAAAGTATGGAAAATAAAATCAAAACATATATTTCTAGTGATAAACTATATACATTTATGAAATGTGTTGAAAAGTTTGGAAAAGAAAATCAAAAAATTTATTTCTAGTGATAAACTATATACATTTATGAAATGTGTTGAAAAGTTTCAAAATCAAAAAAATATATTTCTAATGATAAAAACTAGATAATTAATGAAATGTGTTGAAAAGTTTGGAAAAGAAAATAAAAAAATATATTTCTAATGATAAACTAGATACATTGCTGAAATGTGTTGAAAAGTTTCAAAATCAAAGAAATATTTTTCTAATGATAAATTAGATACATTTATGAGATGTGTTGAAAAGTTTGAAAAAGAAAATAAAAAAATATTTTTCTAATGATAAATTAGATACATTTATGAGATGTGTTGAAAAGTTTGAAATTAAAAATAAATATATTTCTAATAATAAACTAGATACATTTATGAGATGTGTTGAAAAGTTTGAAAAAGAAAATAAAAATATATATTTCTAATGATAAACTAGATACATTGCTGAAATGTGTTGAAAAGTTTCAAAATCAAAGAAATATTTTTCTAATGATAAATTAGATACATTTATGAAATATGTTGAAAAGTTTAATCAAGAAAATAAAAAAAAATTATTTCTAATGATAAACTATATACATTTATGAAATGTGTTGAAAAGTTTGAAAAATAAAATGAAAAGATATATTTCTAGTGATAATCTACTGGTAGATACATTTATGAGATGTGTTGAAAAGATTGAAAAAGAAAATCAAAAAAATATATTTCTAATGATAAACTAGATACATTTATGAAATGTGTTGAAAAATTTCAAAAAGAAAATTAAAAAATAAATTTCTATTGATAAACTATATATATACACTTATGAAATGTGTTGAAAATTTTGAAAATCAAAAAAAAATATTTATAATGATAAACTATATACATTTATGAAATGTGTTGAAAAGTTTGAAAAAGAAAATGAAAAGATATATTTCTAATGATAATCTACTGGTAGATACATTTATGAGATGTGTTGAAAAGTTTGAAATTAAAAATAAATATATTTCTAATAATAAACTAGATACATTTATGAAATGTGTTGAAAAGTTTGGAAAAGAAAATCAAAAAATATCAGCAATCACTATATTGGGTGCCACCTGGAGTAAGAAGAAGAGGGAGACCTAGAGAAACTCTACGAAGAACCATTAATAGAGAAGGCATGTCAATGAACCTAAACAACACGCAACAATTGAAAGACCTGGCTACACAAAGACAGAAATGAAAGGCTATGGTTTCTGCCCTATGCGTCGCCTATGGCCCTGGAGGAACATAACATAACATTTATGAAATATGTTGAAAAATTTGAACAAGAAAATTGAAAAAAAAATATTTCTAATGATAAACTACCGGTAGATACATTTATGAGATGTGTTGAAATGTTTGATAAAGAAAATCAAAAAATATATTTCTAATGATAAACTACCACCGGTAGATATATTTATGAGATGTGTTGAAAAGATTGAAAAAGAAAATTAAAAAATATATTTCTAATGATATACTACCGGTTGATGCATTTATGAGATGTGTTGAAAAGTTTGAAAATCATACAACATATTTCTAGTGATAAAATAGATACATTTATGAAATATGTTGAAAAGTTTAAACAAGAAAATTGAAAAAAAAATATTTCTAATGATAAACTATATACATTTATGAGATGTGTTGAATAATTTGAAAAAGAAAATCAAAAAATATATTTCTAATGATAAACTAGATACATTTATGAGATGTGTTGAAACGTTTGAAAAAGAAAATCAAAAAATATATTTCTAATGATAAACTAGATACATTTCTGAAATGTGTTGAAAAGTTTGAACAAGAAAATAAAAAAAAATTATTTCTAATGATAAACTATATACATTTATGAAATGTGTTGAAAAGTTTGAAAAATAAAATGAAATATATATTTCTAGTGATAATCTACCGGTAGATACATTTATGAGATGTGTTGAAAAGTTTGAAAAAGAAAATCCAAAAATATATTTCTAATAATAAACTACCAGTAGATACATTTATGAGATGTGTTTAACAGTTTGAAAAAGAAAATAAAAAAATATATTTCTAATGATAAACTAGATACATTTCTGAAATGTGTTGAAAAGTTTCAAAATCAAAGAAATATTTTTCTAATAATAAATTAGATACATTTTTAAAATATGTTGAAAAGTTTGAACAAGAAAATAAAAAAAAATTATTTCTAATGATAAACTATATACATTTATGAAATGTGTTGAAAAGTTTGAAAAATAAAATGAAATATATATTTCTAGTGATAATCTACCGGTAGATACATTTATGAGATGTGTTGAAAAGTTTGAAAAAGAAAATCCAAAAATATATTTCTAATAATAAACTACCAGTAGATACATTTATGAGATGTGTTTAACAGTTTGAAAAAGAAAATAAAAAAATATATTTCTAATGATAAACTATATACATTTATGAAATGTGTTTTAAAGTTTCAAAATCAAAAAAATATATTTCTAATGATAAAAACTAGATAATTAATGAAATGTGTTGAAAAGTTTGGAAAAGAAAATAAAAAAATATATTTCTAATGATAAACTAGATACATTGCTGAAATGTGTTGAAAAGTTTCAAAATCAAAGAAATATTTTTCTAATGATAAATTAGATACATTTATGAAATATGTTGAAAAGTTTAATCAAGAAAATAAAAAAAAATTATTTCTAATGATAAACTATATACATTTATGAAATGTGTTGAAAAGTTTGAAAAATAAAATGAAAAGATATATTTCTAGTGATAATCTACTGGTAGATACATTTATGAGATGTGTTGAAAAGATTGAAAAAGAAAATCAAAAAAATATATTTCTAATGATAAACTAGATACATTTATGAAATGTGTTGAAAAATTTCAAAAAGAAAATTAAAAAATAAATTTCTATTGATAAACTATATATATACACTTATGAAATGTGTTGAAAATTTTGAAAATCAAAAAAAATTATTTATAATGATAAACTATATACATTTATGAAATGTGTTGAAAAGTTTGAAAAAGAAAATGAAAAGATATTTTTCTAATGATAATCTACTGGTAGATACATTTATGAGATGTGTTGAAAAGTTTGAAATTTAAAATTAATATATTTCTAATAATAAACTAGATACATTTATGAAATGTGTTGAAAAGTTTGGAAAAGAAAATCAAAAAATATCAGCAATCACTATATTGGGTGCCACCTGGAGTAAGAAGAAGAGGGAGACCTAGAGAAACTCTACGAAGAACCATTAATAGAGAAGGCATGTCAATGAACCTAAACAACACGCAACAATTGAAAGACCTGGCTACACAAAGACAGAAATGAAAGGCTATGGTTTCTGCCCTATGCGTCGCCTATGGCCCTGGAGGAACATAACATAACATTTATGAAATATGTTGAAAAATTTGAACAAGAAAATTGAAAAAAAAATATTTCTAATGATAAACTACCGGTAGATACATTTATGAGATGTGTTGAAATGTTTGATAAAGAAAATCAAAAAATATATTTCTAATGATAAACTACCACCGGTAGATATATTTATGAGATGTGTTGAAAAGATTGAAAAAGAAAATTAAAAAATATATTTCTAATGATATACTACCGGATGATGCATTTATGAGATGTGTTGAAAAGTTTTAAAATCATACAACATATTTCTAGTGATAAAATAGATACATTTATGAAATATGTTGAAAAGTTTAAACAAGAAAATTGAAAAAAAAATATTTCTAATGATAAACTATATACATTTATGAGATGTGTTGAATAATTTGAAAAAGAAAATCAAAAAATATATTTCTAATGATAAACTAGATACATTTATGAGATGTGTTGAAACGTTTGAAAAAGAAAATCAAAAAATATATTTCTAATGATAAACTAGATACATTTCTGAAATGTGTTGAAAAGTTTCAAAATCAAAGAAATATTTTTCTAATGATAAATTAGATACATTTATGAAATGTGTTGAAAAGTTTGAAAAAAAGAAATTTTTTTCTTTCTAATGATAAACTAGATACATTTATGAAATGTGTTGAAAAGTTTGAACAAGAAAATCAAAAAATAAATTTCTATTGATCAACTATATACACTTATGAAATGTGTTGAAAAGTTTAAAAAAAGAAAATCAAAAATATATTTCTAATAATAAACTACTGGTAGATACATTTATGAAATGTGTTTAAATGTTTCAAAATCAAAAAATATATTTCTAATGATAAACTAGATACATTTATGAGATGTGTTTAAACGTTTGAAAAAGAAAATCACAAAATATATTTCTAGTGATACTCTACCGGTAGATACATTTATGAGATGTGTTGAAATGTTTGATAAAGAAAATCAAAAAATATATTTCTAATGATAAACTACCACCGGTAGATATATTTATGAGATGTGTTGAAAAGATTGAAAAAGAAAATTAAAAAATATATTTCTAATGATATACTACCGGTTGATGCATTTATGAGATGTGTTGAAAAGTTTGAAAATCATACAACATATTTCTAGTGATAAAATAGATACATTTATGAAATATGTTGAAAAGTTTAAACAAGAAAATTGAAAAAAAAATATTTCTAATGATAAACTATATACATTTATGAGATGTGTTGAATAATTTGAAAAAGAAAATCAAAAAATATATTTCTAATGATAAACTAGATACATTTATGAGATGTGTTGAAACGTTTGAAAAAGAAAATCAAAAAATATATTTCTAATGATAAACTAGATACATTTCTGAAATGTGTTGAAAAGTTTCAAAATCAAAGAAATATTTTTCTAATAATAAATTAGATACATTTTTAAAATATGTTGAAAAGTTTGAACAAGAAAATAAAAAAAAATTATTTCTAATGATAAACTATATACATTTATGAAATGTGTTGAAAAGTTTGAAAAATAAAATGAAATATATATTTCTAGTGATAATCTACCGGTAGATACATTTATGAGATGTGTTGAAAAGTTTGAAAAAGAAAATCCAAAAATATATTTCTAATAATAAACTACCAGTAGATACATTTATGAGATGTGTTTAACAGTTTGAAAAAGAAAATAAAAAAATATATTTCTAATGATAAACTAGATACATTTCTGAAATGTGTTGAAAAGTTTCAAAATCAAAGAAATATTTTTCTAATAATAAATTAGATACATTTTTAAAATATGTTGAAAAGTTTGAACAAGAAAATAAAAAAAAATTATTTCTAATGATAAACTATATACATTTATGAAATGTGTTGAAAAGTTTGAAAAATAAAATGAAATATATATTTCTAGTGATAATCTACCGGTAGATACATTTATGAGATGTGTTGAAAAGTTTGAAAAAGAAAATCCAAAAATATATTTCTAATAATAAACTACCAGTAGATACATTTATGAGATGTGTTTAACAGTTTGAAAAAGAAAATAAAAAAATATATTTCTAATGATAAACTAGATACATTTCTGAAATGTGTTGAAAAGTTTCAAAATCAAAGAAATATTTTTCTAATGATAAATTAGATACATTTATGAAATGTGTTCAAAATTTTGAAAAAAAGAAATTTTTTTATTTCTAAAGATAAACTAGATATATTTATGAAATGTGTTGCAAAGTTGGAACAAGAAAATCAAAAAATAAATTTCTATTGATCAACTATATACACTTATGAAATGTGTTGAAAAGTTTAAAAAAAGAAAATCAAAAATATATTTCTAATAATAAACTACTGGTAGATACATTTATGAAATGTGTTTAAATGTTTCAAAATCAAAAAATATATTTCTGATTATAAACTAGATACATTTATGAGATGTGTTGAAACGTTTGAAAGTCAAAAATATATATTTCTAATTATAAACTAGATACATTTATGAGATGTGTTGAAACGTTTGAAAAAGAAAATCAAAAAATATATTTCTAATGATAAACTAGATACATTTCTGAAATGTGTTGAAAAGTTTGAACAAGAAAATAAAAAAAAATTATTTCTAATGATAAACTATATACATTTATGAAATGTGTTGAAAAGTTTGAAAAATAAAATGAAATATATATTTCTAGTGATAATCTACCGGTAGATACATTTATGAGATGTGTTGAAAAGTTTGAAAAAGAAAATCCAAAAATATATTTCTAATAATAAACTACCAGTAGATACATTTATGAGATGTGTTTAACAGTTTGAAAAAGAAAATAAAAAAATATATTTCTAATGATAAACTAGATACATTTCTGAAATGTGTTGAAAAGTTTCAAAATCAAAGAAATATTTTTCTAATAATAAATTAGATACATTTTTAAAATATGTTGAAAAGTTTGAACAAGAAAATAAAAAAAAATTATTTCTAATGATAAACTATATACATTTATGAAATGTGTTGAAAAGTTTGAAAAATAAAATGAAATATATATTTCTAGTGATAATCTACCGGTAGATACATTTATGAGATGTGTTGAAAAGTTTGAAAAAGAAAATCCAAAAATATATTTCTAATAATAAACTACCAGTAGATACATTTATGAGATGTGTTTAACAGTTTGAAAAAGAAAATAAAAAAATATATTTCTAATGATAAACTATATACATTTATGAAATGTGTTTTAAAGTTTCAAAATCAAAAAAATATATTTCTAATGATAAAAACTAGATAATTAATGAAATGTGTTGAAAAGTTTGGAAAAGAAAATAAAAAAATATATTTCTAATGATAAACTAGATACATTGCTGAAATGTGTTGAAAAGTTTCAAAATCAAAGAAATATTTTTCTAATGATAAATTAGATACATTTATGAAATATGTTGAAAAGTTTAATCAAGAAAATAAAAAAAAATTATTTCTAATGATAAACTATATACATTTATGAAATGTGTTGAAAAGTTTGAAAAATAAAATGAAAAGATATATTTCTAGTGATAATCTACTGGTAGATACATTTATGAGATGTGTTGAAAAGATTGAAAAAGAAAATCAAAAAAATATATTTCTAATGATAAACTAGATACATTTATGAAATGTGTTGAAAAATTTCAAAAAGAAAATTAAAAAATAAATTTCTATTGATAAACTATATATATACACTTATGAAATGTGTTGAAAATTTTGAAAATCAAAAAAAATTATTTATAATGATAAACTATATACATTTATGAAATGTGTTGAAAAGTTTGAAAAAGAAAATGAAAAGATATTTTTCTAATGATAATCTACTGGTAGATACATTTATGAGATGTGTTGAAAAGTTTGAAATTAAAAATAAATATATTTCTAATAATAAACTAGATACATTTATGAAATGTGTTGAAAAGTTTGGAAAAGAAAATCAAAAAATATCAGCAATCACTATATTGGGTGCCACCTGGAGTAAGAAGAAGAGGGAGACCTAGAGAAACTCTACGAAGAACCATTAATAGAGAAGGCATGTCAATGAACCTAAACAACACGCAACAATTGAAAGACCTGGCTACACAAAGACAGAAATGAAAGGCTATGGTTTCTGCCCTATGCGTCGCCTATGGCCCTGGAGGAACATAACATAACATTTATGAAATATGTTGAAAAATTTGAACAAGAAAATTGAAAAAAAAATATTTCTAATGATAAACTACCGGTAGATACATTTATGAGATGTGTTGAAATGTTTGATAAAGAAAATCAAAAAATATATTTCTAATGATAAACTACCACCGGTAGATATATTTATGAGATGTGTTGAAAAGATTGAAAAAGAAAATTAAAAAATATATTTCTAATGATATACTACCGGTTGATGCATTTATGAGATGTGTTGAAAAGTTTGAAAATCATACAACATATTTCTAGTGATAAAATAGATACATTTATGAAATATGTTGAAAAGTTTAAACAAGAAAATTGAAAAAAAAATATTTCTAATGATAAACTATATACATTTATGAGATGTGTTGAATAATTTGAAAAAGAAAATCAAAAAATATATTTCTAATGATAAACTAGATACATTTATGAGATGTGTTGAAACGTTTGAAAAAGAAAATCAAAAAATATATTTCTAATGATAAACTAGATACATTTCTGAAATGTGTTGAAAAGTTTCAAAATCAAAGAAATATTTTTCTAATGATAAATTAGATACATTTATGAAATGTGTTGAAAAGTTTGAAAAAAAGAAATTTTTTTCTTTCTAATGATAAACTAGATACATTTATGAAATGTGTTGAAAAGTTTGAACAAGAAAATCAAAAAATAAATTTCTATTGATCAACTATATACACTTATGAAATGTGTTGAAAAGTTTAAAAAAAGAAAATCAAAAATATATTTCTAATAATAAACTACTGGTAGATACATTTATGAAATGTGTTTAAATGTTTCAAAATCAAAAAATATATTTCTAATGATAAACTAGATACATTTATGAGATGTGTTTAAACGTTTGAAAAAGAAAATCACAAAATATATTTCTAGTGATACTCTACCGGTAGATACATTTATGAGATGTGTTGAAATGTTTGATAAAGAAAATCAAAAAATATATTTCTAATGATAAACTACCACCGGTAGATATATTTATGAGATGTGTTGAAAAGATTGAAAAAGAAAATTAAAAAATATATTTCTAATGATATACTACCGGTTGATGCATTTATGAGATTTGTTGAAAAGTTTGAAAATCATACAACATATTTCTAGTGATAAAATAGATACATTTATGAAATATGTTGAAAAGTTTAAACAAGAAAATTGAAAAAAAAATATTTCTAATGATAAACTATATACATTTATGAGATGTGTTGAATAATTTGAAAAAGAAAATCAAAAAATATATTTCTAATGATAAACTAGATACATTTATGAGATGTGTTGAAACGTTTGAAAAAGAAAATCAAAAAATATATTTCTAATGATAAACTAGATACATTTCTGAAATGTGTTGAAAAGTTTCAAAATCAAAGAAATATTTTTCTAATAATAAATTAGATACATTTTTAAAATATGTTGAAAAGTTTGAACAAGAAAATAAAAAAAAATTATTTCTAATGATAAACTATATACATTTATGAAATGTGTTGAAAAGTTTGAAAAATAAAATGAAATATATATTTCTAGTGATAATCTACCGGTAGATACATTTATGAGATGTGTTGAAAAGTTTGAAAAAGAAAATCCAAAAATATATTTCTAATAATAAACTACCAGTAGATACATTTATGAGATGTGTTTAACAGTTTGAAAAAGAAAATAAAAAAATATATTTCTAATGATAAACTAGATACATTTCTGAAATGTGTTGAAAAGTTTCAAAATCAAAGAAATATTTTTCTAATAATAAATTAGATACATTTTTAAAATATGTTGAAAAGTTTGAACAAGAAAATAAAAAAAAATTATTTCTAATGATAAACTATATACATTTATGAAATGTGTTGAAAAGTTTGAAAAATAAAATGAAATATATATTTCTAGTGATAATCTACCGGTAGATACATTTATGAGATGTGTTGAAAAGTTTGAAAAAGAAAATCCAAAAATATATTTCTAATAATAAACTACCAGTAGATACATTTATGAGATGTGTTTAACAGTTTGAAAAAGAAAATAAAAAAATATATTTCTAATGATAAACTAGATACATTTCTGAAATGTGTTGAAAAGTTTCAAAATCAAAGAAATATTTTTCTAATGATAAATTAGATACATTTATGAAATGTGTTCAAAATTTTGAAAAAAAGAAATTTTTTTATTTCTAAAGATAAACTAGATATATTTATGAAATGTGTTGCAAAGTTGGAACAAGAAAATCAAAAAATAAATTTCTATTGATCAACTATATACACTTATGAAATGTGTTGAAAAGTTTAAAAAAAGAAAATCAAAAATATATTTCTAATAATAAACTACTGGTAGATACATTTATGAAATGTGTTTAAATGTTTCAAAATCAAAAAATATATTTCTAATTATAAACTAGATACATTTATGAGATGTGTTGAAACGTTTGAAAGTCAAAAATATATATTTCTAATTATAAACTAGATACATTTATGAGATGTGTTGAAACGTTTGAAAGTCAAAAATATATATTTCTAATGATAAACTAGATACATTTATGAGATGTGTTGAAAAGTTTGAAAAAGAAAATAAAAAATATATTTCTAATGATAAACTAGATAAATTTATGAAATGTGTTGAAAAGTTTGAAATTTAAAAAAAAACATATTTCTAATGATAAACTAGATACATTTATGAAATGTGTTGAAAAGTTTGAAATTTAAAAAAAAACATATTTCTAATGATAAACTATATACATTTATGAAATGTGTTGAAAAGTTTGAAAAAGAAAATGAAAAGATATATTTCTAATGATAATCTACCGGTAGATACATTTATGAGATGTGTTGAAAAGTTTGAAAAAGAAAATCCAAAAATATATTTCTAATAATAAACTACCAGTAGATACATTTATGAGATGTGTTTAACAGTTTGAAAAAGAAAATCAAAAAATATATTTCTAATGATAAACTAGATACATTGCTGAAATGTGTTGAAAAGTTTCAAAATCAAAGAAATATTTTTCTAATGATAAAAACTAGATAATTAATGAAATGTGTTGAAAAGTGTGGAAAAGAAAATAAAAAAATATATTTCTAATGATAAACTAGATACATTTCTGAAATGTGTTGAAAAGTTTCAAAATCAAAGAAATATTTTTCTAATGATAAATTAGATACATTTATGAAATGTGTTCAAAATTTTGAAAAAAAGAAATTTTTTTATTTTTAAAGATAAACTAGATACATTTATGAAATGTGTTGCAAAGTTGGAACAAGAAAATCAAAAAATAAATTTCTATTGATCAACTATATACACTTATGAAATGTGTTGAAAAGTTTAAAAAAAGAAAATCAAAAATATATTTCTAATAATAAACTACTGGTAGATACATTTATGAAATGTGTTTAAATGTTTCAAAATCAAAAAATATATTTCTAATTATAAACTAGATACATTTATGAGATGTGTTGAAACGTTTGAAAGTCAAAAATATATATTTCTAATTATAAACTAGATACATTTATGAGATGTGTTGAAACGTTTGAAAGTCAAAAATATATATTTCTAATGATAAACTAGATACATTTATGAGATGTGTTGAAAAGTTTGAAAAAGAAAATAAAAAATATATTTCTAATGATAAACTAGATAAATTTATGAAATGTGTTGAAAAGTTTGAAATTTAAAAAAAAACATATTTCTAATGATAAACTAGATACATTTATGAAATGTGTTGAAAAGTTTGAAATTTAAAAAAAAACATATTTCTAATGATAAACTATATACATTTATGAAATGTGTTGAAAAGTTTGAAAAAGAAAATGAAAAGATATATTTCTAATGATAATCTACCGGTAGATACATTTATGAGATGTGTTGAAAAGTTTGAAAAAGAAAATCCAAAAATATATTTCTAATAATAAACTACCAGTAGATACATTTATGAGATGTGTTTAACAGTTTGAAAAAGAAAATCAAAAAATATATTTCTAATGATAAACTAGATACATTGCTGAAATGTGTTGAAAAGTTTCAAAATCAAAGAAATATTTTTCTAATTATAAAAACTAGATAATTAATGAAATGTGTTGAAAAGTGTGGAAAAGAAAATAAAAAAATATATTTCTAATGATAAACTAGATACATTGCTGAAATGTGTTGAAAAGTTTCAAAATCAAAGAAATATTTTTCTAATGATAAATTAGATACATTTATGAGATGTGTTGAAGAGTTTGAAAAAGAAAATAAAAAAATATTTTTCTAATGATAAATTAGATACATTTATGAGATGTGTTGAAAAGTTTGAAATTAAAAATAAATATATTTCTAATAATAAACTAGATACATTTATGAGATGTGTTGAACAGTTTGAAAAAGAAAATAAAAAAATATATTTCTAATGATAAACTAGATACATTTCTGAAATGTGTTGAAAAGTTTCAAAATCAAAGAAATATTTTTCTAATAATAAATTAGATACATTTATGAAATGTCTTGAAAAGTTTGCAAAAAAAAAAAATATATTTCTAATGATAAACTAGATACATTTATGAAATGTGTTGAAAAGTATGGAAAATAAAATCAAAACATATATTTCTAGTGATAAACTATATACATTTATGAAATGTGTTGAAAAGTTTGGAAAAGAAAATCAAAAAATTTATTTCTAGTGATAAACTATATACATTTATGAAATGTGTTGAAAAGTTTCAAAATCAAAAAAATATATTTCTAATGATAAAAACTAGATAATTAATGAAATGTGTTGAAAAGTTTGGAAAAGAAAATAAAAAAATATATTTCTAATGATAAACTAGATACATTGCTGAAATGTGTTGAAAAGTTTCAAAATCAAAGAAATATTTTTCTAATGATAAATTAGATACATTTATGAGATGTGTTGAAAAGTTTGAAAAAGAAAATAAAAAAATATTTTTCTAATGATAAATTAGATACATTTATGAGATGTGTTGAAAAGTTTGAAATTAAAAATAAATATATTTCTAATAATAAACTAGATACATTTATGAGATGTGTTGAAAAGTTTGAAAAAGAAAATAAAAATATATATTTCTAATGATAAACTAGATACATTGCTGAAATGTGTTGAAAAGTTTCAAAATCAAAGAAATATTTTTCTAATGATAAATTAGATACATTTATGAAATATGTTGAAAAGTTTAATCAAGAAAATAAAAAAAAATTATTTCTAATGATAAACTATATACATTTATGAAATGTGTTGAAAAGTTTGAAAAATAAAATGAAAAGATATATTTCTAGTGATAATCTACTGGTAGATACATTTATGAGATCTGTTGAAAAGATTGAAAAAGAAAATCAAAAAAATATATTTCTAATGATAAACTAGATACATTTATGAAATGTGTTGAAAAATTTCAAAAAGAAAATTAAAAAATAAATTTCTATTGATAAACTATATATATACACTTATGAAATGTGTTGAAAATTTTGAAAATCAAAAAAAAATATTTATAATGATAAACTATATACATTTATGAAATGTGTTGAAAAGTTTGAAAAAGAAAATGAAAAGATATATTTCTAATGATAATCTACTGGTAGATACATTTATGAGATGTGTTGAAAAGTTTGAAATTAAAAATAAATATATTTCTAATAATAAACTAGATACATTTATGAAATGTGTTGAAAAGTTTGGAAAAGAAAATCAAAAAATATCAGCAATCACTATATTGGGTGCCACCTGGAGTAAGAAGAAGAGGGAGACCTAGAGAAACTCTACGAAGAACCATTAATAGAGAAGGCATGTCAATGAACCTAAACAACACGCAACAATTGAAAGACCTGGCTACACAAAGACAGAAATGAAAGGCTATGGTTTCTGCCCTATGCGTCGCCTATGGCCCTGGAGGAACATAACATAACATTTATGAAATATGTTGAAAAATTTGAACAATAAAATTGAAAAAAAAATATTTCTAATGATAAACTACCGGTAGATACATTTATGAGATGTGTTGAAATGTTTGATAAAGAAAATCAAAAAATATATTTCTAATGATAAACTACCACCGGTAGATATATTTATGAGATGTGTTGAAAAGATTGAAAAAGAAAATTAAAAAATATATTTCTAATGATATACTACCGGTTGATGCATTTATGAGATGTGTTGAAAAGTTTGAAAATCATAAAACATATTTCTAGTGATAAAATAGATACATTTATGAAATATGTTGAAAAGTTTAAACAAGAAAATTGAAAAAAAAATATTTCTAATGATAAACTATATACATTTATGAGATGTGTTGAATAATTTGAAAAAGAAAATCAAAAAATATATTTCTAATGATAAACTAGATACATTTCTGAAATGTGTTGAAAAGTTTCAAAATCAAAGAAATATTTTTCTAATAATAAATTAGATACATTTTTAAAATATGTTGAAAAGTTTGAACAAGAAAATAAAAAAAAATTATTTCTAATGATAAACTATATACATTTATGAAATGTGTTGAAAAGTTTGAAAAATAAAATGAAATATATATTTCTAGTGATAATCTACCGGTAGATACATTTATGAGATGTGTTGAACAGTTTGAAAAAGAAAATAAAAAAAAATATTTCTAATGATATTCTAGATACATTTCTGAAATGTGTTGAAAAGTTTCAAAATCAAAGAAATATTTTTCTAATAATAAATTAGATACATTTATGAAATGTCTTGAAAAGTTTGCAAAAAAAATAAAATATATTTCTAATGGTAAACTAGATACATTTATGAAATGTGTTGAAAAGTTTGGAAAAGAAAATCAAAAATTTATTTCTAGTGATAAACTATATACATTTATGAAATGTGTTGAAAAGTTTCAAAATCAAAAAAATATATTTCTAATGATAAAAACTAGATAATTAATGAAATGTGTTGAAAAGTTTGGAAAAGAAAATCAAAAAATATTTTTCTAATGATAAATTAGATACATTTATGAGATGTGTTGAAAAGTGTGAAATTAAAAATAAATATATTTCTAATAATAAACTAGATACATTTATGAAATGTGTTGAAAAGTTTGGAAAAGAAAATCAAAAAATATATTTCTAGAGATAAACTAGATACATTTATGAAATATGTTGAAAAGTTTGAACAAGAAAATTGAAAAAAAAAATATTTCTAATGATAAACTACCGGTACATACATTTATGAGATGTGTTGAAATGTTTGATAAAGAAAATCCAAAAATATATTTCTAATGATAAACTACCGGTAGATACATTTCTGAGATGTGTTGAAAAGTTTGAAAAAGAAAATAAAAAAATATATTTCTAGTGATAAACTAGATACATTGCTGAAATGTGTTGAAAAGTTTCAAAATCAAAGAAATATTTTTCTAATGATAAATTAGATACATTTATGAAATGTGTTGAAAAATTTCAAAATGAAAATAAAAAAATAAATTTCTATTGATAAACTATATACATTTATGAAATGTGTTTTAAAGTTTGAAAAATAAAATGAAAAGATATATTTCTAGTGATAATCTACCGGTAGATACATTTATGAGATTTGTTGAAAAGATTTAAAAAGAAAATCAAAAAAATATATTTCTAATGATAAACTAGATACATTTATGAAATGTGTTTAAAAGTTTCAAAATCAAAAAAATATATTTCTAATGATAAAAACTAGATAATTAATGAAATGTGTTGAAAAGTTTGGAAAAGAAAATAAAAAAATATATTTCTAATGATAAACTAGATACATTGCTGAAATGTGTTGAAAAGTTTCAAAATCAAAGAAATATTTTTCTAATGATAAATTAGATACATTTATGAGATGTGTTGAAAAGTTTGAAAAAGAAAATAAAAAAATATTTTTCTAATGATAAATTAGATACATTTATGAGATGTGTTGAAAAGTTTGAAATTAAAAATAAATATATTTCTAATAATAAACTAGATACATTTATGAGATGTGTTGAAAAGTTTGAAAAAGAAAATAAAAATATATATTTCTAATGATAAACTAGATACATTGCTGAAATGTGTTGAAAAGTTTCAAAATCAAAGAAATATTTTTCTAATGATAAATTAGATACATTTATGAAATGTGTTGAAAAGTTTGAAAAAGAAAATGAAAAAATATATTTCTATTGATAATCTACCAGTAGATACATTTATGAGATGTGTTGAAAAGTTTGAAATTAAAAATAAATATTTCTAATATTTCTAATAATAAACTAGATACATTTATGAAATGTGTTGAAAAGTTTGGAAAAGAAAATCAAAAAATATCAGCAATCACTATATTGGGTGCCACCTGGAGTAAGAAGAAGAGGGAGACCTAGAGAAACTCTACGAAGAACCATTAATAGAGAAGGCATGTCAATGAACCTAAACAACACGCAACAATTGAAAGACCTGGCTACACAAAGACAGAAATGAAAGGCTATGGTTTCTGCCCTATGCGTCGCCTATGGCCCTGGAGGAACATAACATAACATTTATGAAATATGTTGAAAAATATTTCTATTTCTAACTATATACATTTATGAAATGTGTTGAAAAGTTTGAAAAAGAAAATAAAAAGATATATTTCTAGTGATCATCTACCGGAAGATACATTTATGAGATGTGTTGAAAAGATTGAAAAAGAAAATAAAAAAAGATATTTCTAATGAGAAACTACCGGTAGATACATTTATGAGATGTGTTGAAAAATTTGAAAAAGAAAATAAAAAAATATATTTCTAATGATAAACTAGATACATATATGAGATGTGTTGAAACGTTTGAAAAAGAAAATTAAAAAATATATTTCTAGTGATACTCTACCGGTAGATAGATGTGTTGAAAAGTTTGAAAATCAAAAAAATATATTTCTAATGATAAACTAGATACATTTATGAAATGTGTTGAAAAGTTTGAAAATCAAAAAAATATATTTCTAATGATAAACTTGATACATTTATGAGATGTGTTGAACAGTTTGAAAATCAAAAAAATATCTTTCTAATGATAAACTAGATACACTTATGAAATGTGTTGAAAAGTTTGAAAATCAAAAAAATATATTTATAATGATAAACTAGATACATTTATGAAATGTGTTGAAAAGTTTGAAAAAAAGAAATTTTTTTCTTTCTAATGATAAACTAGATACATTTATGAAATGTGTTGAAAAGTTTGAACAAGAAAATCAAAAAATAAATTTCTATTGATCAACTATATACACTTATGAAATGTGTTGAAAAGTTTAAAAAAAGAAAATCAAAAATATATTTCTAATAATAAACTACTGGTAGATACATTTATGAAATGTGTTTAAATGTTTCAAAATCAAAAAATATATTTCTAATGATAAACTAGATACATTTATGAGATGTGTTTAAACGTTTGAAAAAGAAAATCAAAAAATATATTTCTAGTGATACTCTACCGGTAGATACATTTATGAGATGTGTTGAACAGTTTGAAAATCAAAAATATATATTTCTAATGATACACTAGATACATTTATGAAATGTGTTGAAAAGTTTGAAATTTAAAAAAAACATATTTCTAATGATAAACTAGATACATTTATGAAATGTGTTGAAAAGTTTCAAAATCAAAAAAATTTATTTCTAATGATAAAAACTAGATACATTTATGAAATGTGTTGAAAAGTTTGGAGAAGAAAATGAAAAAATATATTTCCAGTAATAAACTAGATACATTTATGAAATATGTTGAAAAGTTTGAACAAGAAAATAAAAATAAAATATTTCTAATGATAAACTATATACATTTATGAAATGTGTTGAAAAGTTTGAAAAAGAAAATAAAAAGAAATATTTCTAGTGATCATCTACCGGAAGATACATTTATGAGATGTGTTGAAAAGATTGAAAAAGAAAATAAAAAAAGATATTTCTAATGAGAAACTACCGGTAGATACATATATGAGATGTGTTGAAACGTTTGAAAAAGAAAATTAAAAAATATATTTCTAGTGATACTCTACCGGTAGATAGATGTGTTGAAAAGTTTGAAAATCAAAAAAATATATTTCTAATGATTAACTAGATACATTTATGAAATGTGTTTAAAAGTTTCAAAGTCAAAAAAATATATTTCTAATGATAAAAACTAGATAATTAATGAAATGTGTTTAAAAATTTCAATAAGAAAATCACAAAAATATATTTCTAATGATAAACTATATACATTTATGAAATGTGTTGAAAAGTTTCAAAATCAAAGAAATGTTTTTCTAATGATAAATTATATACATTTATGAAATGTGTTGAAAAGTTTAAACAAGAAAATTAAAAAAAAATATTTCTAATGATAAACTATATACATTTATGAAATGTGTTGAAAAGTTTCAAAAAGAAAATCAAATAATAAATTTCTATTGATCAACTATATACACTTATGAAATGTGTTGAAAAGTTTGGAAAAGAAAATCAAAAAATATATTTTTAGTGATAAACTATATACATTTATGAAATGTGTTGAAAAGTTTGAAAAAGAAAATGAAAAGATATATTTCTAATCATAATCTACTGGTAGATACATTTATGAGATGTGTTGAAAAGTTTGAAAAAAAAAATCAAAAAATATATTTCTAAAAATAAACTACTGGTAGATACATTTATGAAATGTGTTGAAAAGTTTGGAAAAGAAAATCAAAAAAATATATTTCCAGTGATAAACTAGATACATTTATGAAATATGTTGAAAAGTTTGAACAAGAAAATAAAAATAAAATATTTCTAATGATAAACTATATACATTTATGAAATGTGTTGAAAAGTTTGAAAAAGAAAATAAAAGATATATTTCTAGTAATCATCTACCGGAAGATACATTTATGAGATGTGTTGAAAAGTTTGAAAAAGAAAATAAAAAATATATTTCTAATGATATACTAGATACACTTATGAAATGTGTTGAAAAGTTTGGAAAAGAAAATCAAAAAATATATTTCTAAAAATAAACTACTGGTAGATACATTTATGAAATGTGTTGAAAAGTTTCAAAATAAAAAAATATATTTCTAATGATAAACTAGATACATATATGATATGTGTTGAAACGTTTGAAAAAGAAAATTAAAAAATATATTTCTAGTGATACTCTACTGGTAGATAGATGTGTTGAAAAGTTTGAAAATCAAAAAAATATATTTCTAATGATAAAAACTAGATAATTAATGAAATGTGTTTAAAAATTTCAATAAGAAAATCAAAAACATATATTTCTAATGATAAACTATATACATTTATGAAATGTGTTGAAAAGTTTCAAAATCAAAGAAATGTTTTTCTAATGATAAATTAATTACATTTATGAAATGTGTTGAAAAGTTTCAAAAAGAAAATGAAATAATAAATTTCTATTGATCAACTATATACACTTATGAAATGTGTTGAAAAGTTTGAAAAAGAAAATCAAAAAATATATTTTTAGTGATAAACTATATACATTTATGAAATGTGTTGAAAAGTTTGAAAAAGAAAATGAAAAGATATATTTCTAATGATAATCTACCGGTAGATACATTTATGAGATGTGTTGAAAAGTTTGAAAAAGAAAATCAAAAAATATATTTCTAGAAATAAACTACTGGTAGATACATTTATGAAATTTGTTGGAAAGTTTCAAAATAAAAAAATATATTTCTAATGATAAACTAGATAAATTTATGAAATGTGTTGAAATGTTTGGAAAAGAAAATCAAAAATTTTATTTCTAGTGATAAACTAGATACATTTATGAAATATGTTGAAAAGTTTGAAATTTAAAAAAAAAACATATTTCTAATGATAAACTAGATACATTTATGAAATGTGTTTAAATGTTTCAAAATCAAAAAATATATTTCTAATGATAAACTAGATACATTTATGAGATGTGTTTAAACGTTTGAAAAAGAAAATCAAAAAATATATTTCTAGTGATACTCTACCGGTAGATACATTTATGAGATGTGTTGAACAGTTTGAAAATCAAAAATATATATTTCTAATGATACACTAGATACATTTATGAAATGTGTTGAAAAGTTTGAAATTTAAAAAAAACATATTTCTAATGATAAACTAGATACATTTATGAAATGTGTTGAAAAGTTTCGAAATCAAAAAAATTTATTTCTATTGATAAAAACTAGATACATTTATGAAATGTGTTGAAAAGTTTGGAGAAGAAAATGAAAAAATATATTTCCAGTAATAAACTAGATACATTTATGAGATGTGTTGAAACGTTTGAAAAAGAAAATTAAAAAATATATTTCTAGTGATACTCTACCGGTAGATAGATGTGTTGAAAAGTTTGAAAATCAAAAAAATATATTTCTAATGATTAACTAGATACATTTATGAAATGTGTTTAAAAGTTTCAAAGTCAAAAAAATATATTTCTAATGATAAAAACTAGATAATTAATGAAATGTGTTTAAAAATTTCAATAAGAAAATCACAAAAATATATTTCTAATGATAAACTATATACATTTATGAAATGTGTTGAAAAGTTTCAAAATCAAAGAAATGTTTTTCTAATGATAAATTATATACATTTATGAAATGTGTTGAAAAGTTTAAACAAGAAAATTAAAAAAAAATATTTCTAATGATAAACTATATACATTTATGAAATGTGTTGAAAAGTTTCAAAAAGAAAATCAAATAATAAATTTCTATTGATCAACTATATACACTTATGAAATGTGTTGAAAAGTTTGGAAAAGAAAATCAAAAAATATATTTTTAGTGATAAACTATATACATTTATGAAATGTGTTGAAAAGTTTGAAAAAGAAAATGAAAAGATATATTTCTAATCATAATCTACTGGTAGATACATTTATGAGATGTGTTGAAAAGTTTGAAAAAAAAAATCAAAAAATATATTTCTAAAAATAAACTACTGGTAGATACATTTATGAAATGTGTTGAAAAGTTTGGAAAAGAAAATCAAAAAAATATATTTCCAGTGATAAACTAGATACATTTATGAAATATGTTGAAAAGTTTGAACAAGAAAATAAAAATAAAATATTTCTAATGATAAACTATATACATTTATGAAATGTGTTGAAAAGTTTGAAAAAGAAAATAAAAGATATATTTCTAGTAATCATCTACCGGAAGATACATTTATGAGATGTGTTGAAAAGTTTGAAAAAGAAAATAAAAAATATATTTCTAATGATATACTAGATACACTTATGAAATGTGTTGAAAAGTTTGGAAAAGAAAATCAAAAAATATATTTCTAAAAATAAACTACTGGTAGATACATTTATGAAATGTGTTGAAAAGTTTCAAAATAAAAAAATATATTTCTAATGATAAACTAGATACATATATGATATGTGTTGAAACGTTTGAAAAAGAAAATTAAAAAATATATTTCTAGTGATACTCTACTGGTAGATAGATGTGTTGAAAAGTTTGAAAATCAAAAAAATATATTTCTAATGATAAAAACTAGATAATTAATGAAATGTGTTTAAAAATTTCAATAAGAAAATCAAAAACATATATTTCTAATGATAAACTATATACATTTATGAAATGTGTTGAAAAGTTTCAAAATCAAAGAAATGTTTTTCTAATGATAAATTAATTACATTTATGAAATGTGTTGAAAAGTTTCAAAAAGAAAATGAAATAATAAATTTCTATTGATCAACTATATACACTTATGAAATGTGTTGAAAAGTTTGGAAAAGAAAATCAAAAAATATATTTTTAGTGATAAACTATATACATTTATGAAATGTGTTGAAAAGTTTGAAAAAGAAAATGAAAAGATATATTTCTAATAATAATCTACCGGTAGATACATTTATGAGATGTGTTGAAAAGTTTGAAAAAGAAAATCAAAAAATATATTTCTAGAAATAAACTACTGGTAGATACATTTATGAAATTTGTTGGAAAGTTTCAAAATAAAAAAATATATTTCTAATGATAAACTAGATAAATTTATGAAATGTGTTGAAATGTTTGGAAAAGAAAATCAAAAATTTTATTTCTAGTGATAAACTAGATACATTTATGAAATATGTTGAAAAGTTTGAAATTTAAAAAAAAAACATATTTCTAATGATAAACTAGATACATTTATGAAATGTGTTTAAATGTTTCAAAATCAAAAAATATATTTCTAATGATAAACTAGATACATTTATGAGATGTGTTTAAACGTTTGAAAAAGAAAATCAAAAAATATATTTCTAGTGATACTCTACCGGTAGATACATTTATGAGATGTGTTGAACAGTTTGAAAATCAAAAATATATATTTCTAATGATACACTAGATACATTTATGAAATGTGTTGAAAAGTTTGAAATTTAAAAAAAACATATTTCTAATGATAAACTAGATACATTTATGAAATGTGTTGAAAAGTTTCGAAATCAAAAAAATTTATTTCTATTGATAAAAACTAGATACATTTATGAAATGTGTTGAAAAGTTTGGAGAAGAAAATGAAAAAATATATTTCCAGTAATAAACTAGATACATTTATGAAATATGTTGAAAAGTTTGAACAAGAAAATAAAAATAAAATATTTCTAATGATAAACTATATACATTTATGAAATGTGTTGAAAAGTTTGAAAAAGAAAATAAAAAGAAATATTTCTAGTGATCATCTACCGGAAGATACATTTATGAGATGTGTTGAAAAGATTGAAAAAGAAAATAAAAAAAGATATTTCTAATGAGAAACTACCGGTAGATACATTTATGAGATGTGTTGAAAAATTTGAAAAAGAAAATAAAAAAATATATTTCTAATGATAAACTAGATACATATATGAGATGTGTTGAAACGTTTGAAAAAGAAAATTAAAAAATATATTTCTAGTGATACTCTACCGGTAGATAGATGTGTTGAAAAGTTTGAAAATCAAAAAAATATATTTCTAATGATTAACTAGATACATTTATGAAATGTGTTTAAAAGTTTCAAAGTCAAAAAAATATATTTCTAATGATAAAAACTAGATAATTAATGAAATGTGTTTAAAAATTTCAATAAGAAAATCACAAAAATATATTTCTAATGATAAACTATATACATTTATGAAATGTGTTGAAAAGTTTCAAAATCAAAGAAATGTTTTTCTAATGATAAATTATATACATTTATGAAATGTGTTGAAAAGTTTAAACAAGAAAATTAAAAAAAAATATTTCTAATGATAAACTATATACATTTATGAAATGTGTTGAAAAGTTTCAAAAAGAAAATCAAATAATAAATTTCTATTGATCAACTATATACACTTATGAAATGTGTTGAAAAGTTTGGAAAAGAAAATCAAAAAATATATTTTTAGTGATAAACTATATACATTTATGAAATGTGTTGAAAAGTTTGAAAAAGAAAATCAAAAAATATATTTCTAAAAATAAACTACTGGTAGATACATTTATGAAATGTGTTGAAAAGTTTCAAAATAAAAAAAATGTATTTCTAATGATAAAAACTAGATACATTTATGAAATGTGTTGAAAAGTTTGGAAAAGAAAATCAAAAAAATATATTTCCAGTGATAAACTAGATACATTTATGAAATATGTTGAAAAGTTTGAACAAGAAAATAAAAATAAAATATTTCTAATGATAAACTATATACATTTATGAAATGTGTTGAAAAGTTTGAAAAAGAAAATAAAAGATATATTTCTAGTAATCATCTACCGGAAGATACATTTATGAGATGTGTTGAAAAGTTTGAAAAAGAAAATAAAAAATATATTTCTAATGATATACTAGATACACTTATGAAATGTGTTGAAAAGTTTGGAAAAGAAAATCAAAAAATATATTTCTAAAAATAAACTACTGGTAGATACATTTATGAAATGTGTTGAAAAGTTTCAAAATAAAAAAATATATTTCTAATGATAAACTAGATACATATATGATATGTGTTGAAACGTTTGAAAAAGAAAATTAAAAAATATATTTCTAGTGATACTCTACTGGTAGATAGATGTGTTGAAAAGTTTGAAAATCAAAAAAATATATTTCTAATGATAAAAACTAGATAATTAATGAAATGTGTTTAAAAATTTCAATAAGAAAATCAAAAACATATATTTCTAATGATAAACTATATACATTTATGAAATGTGTTGAAAAGTTTCAAAATCAAAGAAATGTTTTTCTAATGATAAATTAATTACATTTATGAAATGTGTTGAAAAGTTTCAAAAAGAAAATGAAATAATAAATTTCTATTGATCAACTATATACACTTATGAAATGTGTTGAAAAGTTTGGAAAAGAAAATCAAAAAATATATTTTTAGTGATAAACTATATACATTTATGAAATGTGTTGAAAAGTTTGAAAAAGAAAATGAAAAGATATATTTCTAATGATAATCTACCGGTAGATACATTTATGAGATGTGTTGAAAAGTTTGAAAAAGAAAATCAAAAAATATATTTCTAGAAATAAACTACTGGTAGATACATTTATGAAATTTGTTGGAAAGTTTCAAAATAAAAAAATATATTTCTAATGATAAACTAGATAAATTTATGAAATGTGTTGAAATGTTTGGAAAAGAAAATCAAAAATTTTATTTCTAGTGATAAACTAGATACATTTATGAAATATGTTGAAAAGTTTGAAATTTAAAAAAAAAACATATTTCTAATGATAAACTAGATACATTTATGAAATGTGTTTAAATGTTTCAAAATCAAAAAATATATTTCTAATGATAAACTAGATACATTTATGAGATGTGTTTAAACGTTTGAAAAAGAAAATCAAAAAATATATTTCTAGTGATACTCTACCGGTAGATACATTTATGAGATGTGTTGAACAGTTTGAAAATCAAAAATATATATTTCTAATGATACACTAGATACATTTATGAAATGTGTTGAAAAGTTTGAAATTTAAAAAAAACATATTTCTAATGATAAACTAGATACATTTATGAAATGTGTTGAAAAGTTTCGAAATCAAAAAAATTTATTTCTATTGATAAAAACTAGATACATTTATGAAATGTGTTGAAAAGTTTGGAGAAGAAAATGAAAAAATATATTTCCAGTAATAAACTAGATACATTTATGAAATATGTTGAAAAGTTTGAACAAGAAAATAAAAATAAAATATTTCTAATGATAAACTATATACATTTATGAAATGTGTTGAAAAGTTTGAAAAAGAAAATAAAAAGAAATATTTCTAGTGATCATCTACCGGAAGATACATTTATGAGATGTGTTGAAAAGATTGAAAAAGAAAATAAAAAAAGATATTTCTAATGAGAAACTACCGGTAGATACATTTATGAGATGTGTTGAAAAATTTGAAAAAGAAAATAAAAAAATATATTTCTAATGATAAACTAGATACATATATGAGATGTGTTGAAACGTTTGAAAAAGAAAATTAAAAAATATATTTCTAGTGATACTCTACCGGTAGATAGATGTGTTGAAAAGTTTGAAAATCAAAAAAATATATTTCTAATGATTAACTAGATACATTTATGAAATGTGTTTAAAAGTTTCAAAGTCAAAAAAATATATTTCTAATGATAAAAACTAGATAATTAATGAAATGTGTTTAAAAATTTCAATAAGAAAATCACAAAAATATATTTCTAATGATAAACTATATACATTTATGAAATGTGTTGAAAAGTTTCAAAATCAAAGAAATGTTTTTCTAATGATAAATTATATACATTTATGAAATGTGTTGAAAAGTTTAAACAAGAAAATTAAAAAAAAATATTTCTAATGATAAACTATATACATTTATGAAATGTGTTGAAAAGTTTCAAAAAGAAAATCAAATAATAAATTTCTATTGATCAACTATATACACTTATGAAATGTGTTGAAAAGTTTGGAAAAGAAAATCAAAAAATATATTTTTAGTGATAAACTATATACATTTATGAAATGTGTTGAAAAGTTTGAAAAAGAAAATGAAAAGATATATTTCTAATCATAAACTACTGGTAGATACATTTATGAAATGTGTTGAAAAGTTTCAAAATAAAAAAAATGTATTTCTAATGATAAAAACTAGATACATTTATGAAATGTGTTGAAAAGTTTGGAAAAGAAAATCAAAAAAATATATTTCCAGTGATAAACTAGATACATTTATGAAATATGTTGAAAAGTTTGAACAAGAAAATAAAAATAAAATATTTCTAATGATAAACTATATACATTTATGAAATGTGTTGAAAAGTTTGAAAAAGAAAATAAAAGATATATTTCTAGTAATCATCTACCGGAAGATACATTTATGAGATGTGTTGAAAAGTTTGAAAAAGAAAATAAAAAATATATTTCTAATGATATACTAGATACACTTATGAAATGTGTTGAAAAGTTTGGAAAAGAAAATCAAAAAATATATTTCTAAAAATAAACTACTGGTAGATACATTTATGAAATGTGTTGAAAAGTTTCAAAATAAAAAAATATATTTCTAATGATAAACTAGATACATATATGATATGTGTTGAAACGTTTGAAAAAGAAAATTAAAAAATATATTTCTAGTGATACTCTACTGGTAGATGTGTTGAAATGTTTGAAAATCAAAAAAATATATTTCTAATGATAAAAACTAGATAATTAATGAAATGTGTTTAAAAATTTCAATAAGAAAATCAAAAACATATATTTCTAATGATAAACTATATACATTTATGAAATGTGTTGAAAAGTTTGAAAAAGAAAATGAAAATATTTCTAATGATAATCTACCGGTAGATACATTTATGAGATGTGTTGAAAAGTTTGAAAAAGAAAATCCAAAAATATATTTCTAATAATAAACTACCAGTAGATACATTTATGAGATGTGTTTAACAGTTTGAAAAAGAAAATAAAAAAATATATTTCTAATGATAAACTAGATACATTGCTGAAATGTGTTGAAAAGTTTCAAAATCAAAGAAATATTTTTCTAATGATAAAAACTAGATAATTAATGAAATGTGTTGAAAAGTGTGGAAAAGAAAATCAAAAAATATATTTCTAATGATAAACTAGATACATTGCTGAAATGTGTTGAAAAGTTTCAAAATCAAAGAAATATTTTTCTAATGATAAATTAGATACATTTATGAGATGTGTTGAAGAGTTTGAAAAAGAAAATAAAAAAATATTTTTCTAATGATAAATTAGATACATTTATGAGATGTGTTGAAAAGTTTGAAATTAAAAATAAATATATTTCTAATAATAAACTAGATACATTTATGAGATGTGTTGAACAGTTTGAAAAAGAAAATAAAAAAATATATTTCTAATGATAAACTAGATACATTTCTGAAATGTGTTGAAAAGTTTCAAAATCAAAGAAATATTTTTCTAATAATAAATTAGATACATTTATGAAATGTCTTGAAAAGTTTGCAAAAAAAAATAATATATTTCTAATGATAAACTAGATACATTTATGAAATGTGTTGAAAAGTATGGAAAATAAAATCAAAACATATATTTCTAATGATAAACTAGATACATTTATGAAATGTGTTGAAAAGTTTGGAAAAGAAAATCAAAAAATTTATTTCTAGTGATAAACTATATACATTTATGAAATGTGTTGAAAAGTTTCAAAATCAAAAAAATATATTTCTAATGATAAAAACTAGATAATTAATGAAATGTGTTGAAAAGTTTGGAAAAGAAAATAAAAAAATATATTTCTAATGATAAACTAGATACATTGCTGAAATGTGTTGAAAAGTTTCAAAATCAAAGAAATATTTTTCTAATGATAAATTAGATACATTTATGAGATGTGTTGAAAAGTTTGAAAAAGAAAATAAAAAAATATTTTTCTAATGATAAATTAGATACATTTATGAGATGTGTTGAAAAGTTTGAAATTAAAAATAAATATATTTCTAATAATAAACTAGATACATTTATGAGATGTGTTGAATAATTTGAAAAAGAAAATCAAAAAATATATTTCTAATGATAAACTAGATACATTTCTGAAATGTGTTGAAAAGTTTCAAAATCAAAGAAATATTTTTCTAATAATAAATTAGATACATTTTTAAAATATGTTGAAAAGTTTGAACAAGAAAATAAAAAAAAATTATTTCTAATGATAAACTATATACATTTATGAAATGTGTTGAAAAGTTTGAAAAATAAAATGAAATATATATTTCTAGTGATAATCTACCGGTAGATACATTTATGAGATGTGTTGAAAAGTTTGAAAAAGAAAATCCAAAAATATATTTCTAATAATAAACTACCAGTAGATACATTTATGAGATGTGTTTAACAGTTTGAAAAAGAAAATAAAAAAATATATTTCTAATGATAAACTATATACATTTATGAAATGTGTTTTAAAGTTTCAAAATCAAAAAAATATATTTCTAATGATAAAAACTAGATAATTAATGAAATGTGTTGAAAAGTTTGGAAAAGAAAATAAAAAAATATATTTCTAATGATAAACTAGATACATTGCTGAAATGTGTTGAAAAGTTTCAAAATCAAAGAAATATTTTTCTAATGATAAATTAGATACATTTATGAAATATGTTGAAAAGTTTAATCAAGAAAATAAAAAAAAATTATTTCTAATGATAAACTATATACATTTATGAAATGTGTTGAAAAGTTTGAAAAATAAAATGAAAAGATATATTTCTAGTGATAATCTACTGGTAGATACATTTATGAGATGTGTTGAAAAGATTGAAAAAGAAAATCAAAAAAATATATTTCTAATGATAAACTAGATACATTTATGAAATGTGTTGAAAAATTTCAAAAAGAAAATTAAAAAATAAATTTCTATTGATAAACTATATATATACACTTATGAAATGTGTTGAAAATTTTGAAAATCAAAAAAAAATATTTATAATGATAAACTATATACATTTATGAAATGTGTTGAAAAGTTTGAAAAAGAAAATGAAAAGATATTTTTCTAATGATAATCTACTGGTAGATACATTTATGAGATGTGTTGAAAAGTTTGAAATTAAAAATAAATATATTTCTAATAATAAACTAGATACATTTATGAAATGTGTTGAAAAGTTTGGAAAAGAAAATAAAAAAATATCAGCAATCACTATATTGGGTGCCACCTGGAGTAAGAAGAAGAGGGAGACCTAGAGAAACTCTACGAAGAACCATTAATAGAGAAGGCATGTCAATGAACCTAAACAACACGCAACAATTGAAAGACCTGGCTACACAAAGACAGAAATGAAAGGCTATGGTTTCTGCCCTATGCGTCGCCTATGGCCCTGGAGGAACATAACATAACATTTATGAAATATGTTGAAAAATTTGAACAAGAAAATTGAAAAAAAAATATTTCTAATGATAAACTACCGGTAGATACATTTATGAGATGTGTTGAAATGTTTGATAAAGAAAATCAAAAAATATATTTCTAATGATAAACTACCACCGGTAGATATATTTATGAGATGTGTTGAAAAGATTGAAAAAGAAAATTAAAAAATATATTTCTAATGATATACTACCGGTTGATGCATTTATGAGATGTGTTGAAAAGTTTGAAAATCATACAACATATTTCTAGTGATAAAATAGATACATTTATGAAATATGTTGAAAAGTTTAAACAAGAAAATTGAAAAAAAAATATTTCTAATGATAAACTATATACATTTATGAGATGTGTTGAATAATTTGAAAAAGAAAATCAAAAAATATATTTCTAATGATAAACTAGATACATTTATGAGATGTGTTGAAACGTTTGAAAAAGAAAATCAAAAAATATATTTCTAATGATAAACTAGATACATTTCTGAAATGTGTTGAAAAGTTTCAAAATCAAAGAAATATTTTTCTAATAATAAATTAGATACATTTTTAAAATATGTTGAAAAGTTTGAACAAGAAAATAAAAAAAAATTATTTCTAATGATAAACTATATACATTTATGAAATGTGTTGAAAAGTTTGAAAAATAAAATGAAATATATATTTCTAGTGATAATCTACCGGTAGATACATTTATGAGATGTGTTGAAAAGTTTGAAAAAGAAAATCCAAAAATATATTTCTAATAATAAACTACCAGTAGATACATTTATGAGATGTGTTTAACAGTTTGAAAAAGAAAATAAAAAAATATATTTCTAATGATAAACTAGATACATTTCTGAAATGTGTTGAAAAGTTTCAAAATCAAAGAAATATTTTTCTAATGATAAATTAGATACATTTATGAAATGTGTTCAAAATTTTGAAAAAAAGAAATTTTTTTATTTCTAAAGATAAACTAGATACATTTATGAAATGTGTTGCAAAGTTGGAACAAGAAAATCAAAAAATAAATTTCTATTGATCAACTATATACACTTATGAAATGTGTTGAAAAGTTTAAAAAAAGAAAATCAAAAATATATTTCTAATAATAAACTACTGGTAGATACATTTATGAAATGTGTTTAAATGTTTCAAAATCAAAAAATATATTTCTAATGATAAACTAGATACATTGCTGAAATGTGTTGAAAAGTTTCAAAATCAAAGAAATATTTTTCTAATGATAAATTAGATACATTTATGAAATATGTTGAAAAGTTTAATCAAGAAAATAAAAAAAAATTATTTCTAATGATAAACTATATACATTTATGAAATGTGTTGAAAAGTTTGAAAAATAAAATGAAAAGATATATTTCTAGTGATAATCTACTGGTAGATACATTTATGAGATGTGTTGAAAAGATTGAAAAAGAAAATCAAAAAAATATATTTCTAATGATAAACTAGATACATTTATGAAATGTGTTGAAAAATTTCAAAAAGAAAATTAAAAAATAAATTTCTATTGATAAACTATATATATACACTTATGAAATGTGTTGAAAATTTTGAAAATCAAAAAAAAATATTTATAATGATAAACTATATACATTTATGAAATGTGTTGAAAAGTTTGAAAAAGAAAATGAAAAGATATTTTTCTAATGATAATCTACTGGTAGATACATTTATGAGATGTGTTGAAAAGTTTGAAATTAAAAATAAATATATTTCTAATAATAAACTAGATACATTTATGAAATGTGTTGAAAAGTTTGGAAAAGAAAATAAAAAAATATCAGCAATCACTATATTGGGTGCCACCTGGAGTAAGAAGAAGAGGGAGACCTAGAGAAACTCTACGAAGAACCATTAATAGAGAAGGCATGTCAATGAACCTAAACAACACGCAACAATTGAAAGACCTGGCTACACAAAGACAGAAATGAAAGGCTATGGTTTCTGCCCTATGCGTCGCCTATGGCCCTGGAGGAACATAACATAACATTTATGAAATATGTTGAAAAATTTGAACAAGAAAATTGAAAAAAAAATATTTCTAATGATAAACTACCGGTAGATACATTTATGAGATGTGTTGAAATGTTTGATAAAGAAAATCAAAAAATATATTTCTAATGATAAACTACCACCGGTAGATATATTTATGAGATGTGTTGAAAAGATTGAAAAAGAAAATTAAAAAATATATTTCTAATGATATACTACCGGTTGATGCATTTATGAGATGTGTTGAAAAGTTTGAAAATCATACAACATATTTCTAGTGATAAAATAGATACATTTATGAAATATGTTGAAAAGTTTAAACAAGAAAATTGAAAAAAAAATATTTCTAATGATAAACTATATACATTTATGAGATGTGTTGAATAATTTGAAAAAGAAAATCAAAAAATATATTTCTAATGATAAACTAGATACATTTATGAGATGTGTTGAAACGTTTGAAAAAGAAAATCAAAAAATATATTTCTAATGATAAACTAGATACATTTCTGAAATGTGTTGAAAAGTTTCAAAATCAAAGAAATATTTTTCTAATAATAAATTAGATACATTTTTAAAATATGTTGAAAAGTTTGAACAAGAAAATAAAAAAAAATTATTTCTAATGATAAACTATATACATTTATGAAATGTGTTGAAAAGTTTGAAAAATAAAATGAAATATATATTTCTAGTGATAATCTACCGGTAGATACATTTATGAGATGTGTTGAAAAGTTTGAAAAAGAAAATCCAAAAATATATTTCTAATAATAAACTACCAGTAGATACATTTATGAGATGTGTTTAACAGTTTGAAAAAGAAAATAAAAAAATATATTTCTAATGATAAACTAGATACATTTCTGAAATGTGTTGAAAAGTTTCAAAATCAAAGAAATATTTTTCTAATGATAAATTAGATACATTTATGAAATGTGTTCAAAATTTTGAAAAAAAGAAATTTTTTTATTTCTAAAGATAAACTAGATACATTTATGAAATGTGTTGCAAAGTTGGAACAAGAAAATCAAAAAATAAATTTCTATTGATCAACTATATACACTTATGAAATGTGTTGAAAAGTTTAAAAAAAGAAAATCAAAAATATATTTCTAATAATAAACTACTGGTAGATACATTTATGAAATGTGTTTAAATGTTTCAAAATCAAAAAATATATTTCTAATTATAAACTAGATACATTTATGAGATGTGTTGAAACGTTTGAAAGTCAAAAATATATATTTCTAATTATAAACTAGATACATTTATGAGATGTGTTGAAACGTTTGAAAGTCAAAAATATATATTTCTAATGATAAACTAGATACATTTATGAGATGTGTTGAAAAGTTTGAAAAAGAAAATAAAAAATATATTTCTAATGATAAACTAGATAAATTTATGAAATGTGTTGAAAAGTTTGAAATTTAAAAAAAAACATATTTCTAATGATAAACTAGATACATTTATGAAATGTGTTGAAAAGTTTGAAATTTAAAAAAAAACATATTTCTAATGATAAACTATATACATTTATGAAATGTGTTGAAAAGTTTGAAAAAGAAAATGAAAAGATATATTTCTAATGATAATCTACCGGTAGATACATTTATGAGATGTGTTGAAAAGTTTGAAAAAGAAAATCCAAAAATATATTTCTAATAATAAACTACCAGTAGATACATTTATGAGATGTGTTTAACAGTTTGAAAAAGAAAATCAAAAAATATATTTCTAATGATAAACTAGATACATTGCTGAAATGTGTTGAAAAGTTTCAAAATCAAAGAAATATTTTTCTAATAATAAATTAGATACATTTTTAAAATATGTTGAAAAGTTTGAACAAGAAAATAAAAAAAAATTATTTCTAATGATAAACTATATACATTTATGAAATGTGTTGAAAAGTTTGAAAAATAAAATGAAATATATATTTCTAGTGATAATCTACCGGTAGATACATTTATGAGATGTGTTGAAAAGTTTGAAAAAGAAAATCCAAAAATATATTTCTAATAATAAACTACCAGTAGATACATTTATGAGATGTGTTTAACAGTTTGAAAAAGAAAATAAAAAAATATATTTCTAATGATAAACTAGATACATTTCTGAAATGTGTTGAAAAGTTTCAAAATCAAAGAAATATTTTTCTAATGATAAATTAGATACATTTATGAAATGTGTTCAAAATTTTGAAAAAAAGAAATTTTTTTATTTCTAAAGATAAACTAGATACATTTATGAAATGTGTTGCAAAGTTGGAACAAGAAAATCAAAAAATAAATTTCTATTGATCAACTATATACACTTATGAAATGTGTTGAAAAGTTTAAAAAAAGAAAATCAAAAATATATTTCTAATAATAAACTACTGGTAGATACATTTATGAAATGTGTTTAAATGTTTCAAAATCAAAAAATATATTTCTAATTATAAACTAGATACATTTATGAGATGTGTTGAAACGTTTGAAAGTCAAAAATATATATTTCTAATTATAAACTAGATACATTTATGAGATGTGTTGAAACGTTTGAAAGTCAAAAATATATATTTCTAATGATAAACTAGATACATTTATGAGATGTGTTGAAAAGTTTGAAAAAGAAAATAAAAAATATATTTCTAATGATAAACTAGATAAATTTATGAAATGTGTTGAAAAGTTTGAAATTTAAAAAAAAACATATTTCTAATGATAAACTAGATACATTTATGAAATGTGTTGAAAAGTTTGAAATTTAAAAAAAAACATATTTCTAATGATAAACTATATACATTTATGAAATGTGTTGAAAAGTTTGAAAAAGAAAATGAAAAGATATATTTCTAATGATAATCTACCGGTAGATACATTTATGAGATGTGTTGAAAAGTTTGAAAAAGAAAATCCAAAAATATATTTCTAATAATAAACTACCAGTAGATACATTTATGAGATGTGTTTAACAGTTTGAAAAAGAAAATCAAAAAATATATTTCTAATGATAAACTAGATACATTGCTGAAATGTGTTGAAAAGTTTCAAAATCAAAGAAATATTTTTCTAATGATAAAAACTAGATAATTAATGAAATGTGTTGAAAAGTGTGGAAAAGAAAATAAAAAAATATATTTCTAATGATAAACTAGATACATTTCTGAAATGTGTTGAAAAGTTTCAAAATCAAAGAAATATTTGTCTAATGATAAATTAGATACATTTATGAAATGTGTTCAAAATTTTGAAAAAAAGAAATTTTTTTATTTCTAAAGATAAACTAGATACATTTATGAAATGTGTTGCAAAGTTGGAACAAGAAAATCAAAAAATAAATTTCTATTGATCAACTATATACACTTATGAAATGTGTTGAAAAGTTTAAAAAAAGAAAATCAAAAATATATTTCTAATAATAAACTACTGGTAGATACATTTATGAAATGTGTTTAAATGTTTCAAAATCAAAAAATATATTTCTAATTATAAACTAGATACATTTATGAGATGTGTTGAAACGTTTGAAAGTCAAAAATATATATTTCTAATTATAAACTAGATACATTTATGAGATGTGTTGAAACGTTTGAAAGTCAAAAATATATATTTCTAATGATAAACTAGATACATTTATGAGATGTGTTGAAAAGTTTGAAAAAGAAAATAAAAAATATATTTCTAATGATAAACTAGATAAATTTATGAAATGTGTTGAAAAGTTTGAAATTTTAAAAAAAACATATTTCTAATGATAAACTAGATACATTTATGAAATGTGTTGAAAAGTTTGAAATTTAAAAAAAAACATATTTCTAATGATAAACTATATACATTTATGAAATGTGTTGAAAAGTTTGAAAAAGAAAATGAAAAGATATATTTCTAATGATAATCTACCGGTAGATACATTTATGAGATGTGTTGAAAAGTTTGAAAAAGAAAATCCAAAAATATATTTCTAATAATAAACTACCAGTAGATACATTTATGAGATGTGTTTAACAGTTTGAAAAAGAAAATCAAAAAATATATTTCTAATGATAAACTATATCTAGCAATATCACATATTGCTGAAATGTGTTGAAAAGTTTCAAAATCAAAGAAATATTTTTCTAATGATAAAAACTAGATAATTAATGAAATGTGTTGAAAAGTGTGGAAAAGAAAATAAAAAAATATATTTCTAATGATAAACTAGATACATTGCTGAAATGTGTTGAAAAGTTTCAAAATCAAATAAATATTTTTCTAATGATAAATTAGATACATTTATGAGATGTGTTGAAGAGTTTGAAAAAGAAAATAAAAAAATATTTTTCTAATGATAAATTAGATACATTTATGAGATGTGTTGAAAAGTTTGAAATTAAAAATAAATATATTTCTAATAATAAACTAGATACATTTATGAGATGTGTTGAACAGTTTGAAAAAGAAAATAAAAAAATATATTTCTAATGATAAACTAGATACATTTCTGAAATGTGTTGAAAAGTTTCAAAATCAAAGAAATATTTTTCTAATAATAAATTAGATACATTTATGAAATGTCTTGAAAAGTTTGCAAAAAAAAAAAATATATTTCTAATGATAAACTAGATACATTTATGAAATGTGTTGAAAAGTATGGAAAATAAAATCAAAACATATATTTCTAGTGATAAACTATATACATTTATGAAATGTGTTGAAAAGTTTGGAAAAGAAAATCAAAAAATTTATTTCTAGTGATAAACTATATACATTTATGAAATGTGTTGAAAAGTTTCAAAATCAAAAAAATATATTTCTAATGATAAAAACTAGATAATTAATGAAATGTGTTGAAAAGTTTCAAAATCAAAGAAATATTTTTCTAATGATAAATTAGATACATTTATGAGATGTGTTGAAAAGTTTGAAAAAGAAAATAAAAAAATATTTTTCTAATGATAAATTAGATACATTTATGAGATGTGTTGAAAAGTTTGAAATTAAAAATAAATATATTTCTAATAATAAACTAGATACATTTATGAGATGTGTTGAAAAGTTTGAAAAAGAAAATAAAAATATATATTTCTAATGATAAACTAGATACATTGCTGAAATGTGTTGAAAAGTTTCAAAATCAAAGAAATATTTTTCTAATGATAAATTAGATACATTTATGAAATATGTTGAAAAGTTTAATCAAGAAAATAAAAAAAAATTATTTCTAATGATAAACTATATACATTTATGAAATGTGTTGAAAAGTTTGAAAAATAAAATGAAAAGATATATTTCTAGTGATAATCTACTGGTAGATACATTTATGAGATGTGTTGAAAAGATTGAAAAAGAAAATCAAAAAAATATATTTCTAATGATAAACTAGATACATTTATGAAATGTGTTGAAAAATTTCAAAAAGAAAATTAAAAAATAAATTTCTATTGATAAACTATATATATACACTTATGAAATGTGTTGAAAATTTTGAAAATCAAAAAAAAATATTTATAATGATAAACTATATACATTTATGAAATGTGTTGAAAAGTTTGAAAAAGAAAATGAAAAAATATATTTCTATTGATAATCTACCAGTAGATACATTTATGAGATGTGTTGAAAAGTTTGAAATTAAAAATAAATATATTTCTAATAATAAACTAGATACATTTATGAAATGTGTTGAAAAGTTTGGAAAAGAAAATCAAAAAATATCAGCAATCACTATATTGGGTGCCACCTGGAGTAAGAAGAAGAGGGAGACCTAGAGAAACTCTACGAAGAACCATTAATAGAGAAGGCATGTCAATGAACCTAAACAACACGCAACAATTGAAAGACCTGGCTACACAAAGACAGAAATGAAAGGCTATGGTTTCTGCCCTATGCGTCGCCTATGGCCCTGGAGGAACATAACATAACATTTATGAAATATGTTGAAAAATTTGAACAAGAAAATTGAAAAAAAAATATTTCTAATGATAAACTACCGGTAGATACATTTATGAGATGTGTTGAAATGTTTGATAAAGAAAATCAAAAAATATATTTCTAATGATAAACTACCACCGGTAGATATATTTATGAGATGTGTTGAAAAGATTGAAAAAGAAAATTAAAAAATATATTTCTAATGATATACTACCGGTTGATGCATTTATGAGATGTGTTGAAAAGTTTGAAAATCATACAACATATTTCTAGTGATAAAATAGATACATTTATGAAATATGTTGAAAAGTTTAAACAAGAAAATTGAAAAAAAAATATTTCTAATGATAAACTATATACATTTATGAGATGTGTTGAATAATTTGAAAAAGAAAATCAAAAAATATATTTCTAATGATAAACTAGATACATTTATGAGATGTGTTGAAACGTTTGAAAAAGAAAATCAAAAAATATATTTCTAATGATAAACTAGATACATTTCTGAAATGTGTTGAAAAGTTTCAAAATCAAAGAAATATTTTTCTAATAATAAATTAGATACATTTTTAAAATATGTTGAAAAGTTTGAACAAGAAAATAAAAAAAAATTATTTCTAATGATAAACTATATACATTTATGAAATGTGTTGAAAAGTTTGAAAAATAAAATGAAATATATATTTCTAGTGATAATCTACCGGTAGATACATTTATGAGATGTGTTGAAAAGTTTGAAAAAGAAAATCCAAAAATATATTTCTAATAATAAACTACCAGTAGATACATTTATGAGATGTGTTTAACAGTTTGAAAAAGAAAATAAAAAAAAATATTTCTAATGATATTCTAGATACATTTCTGAAATGTGTTGAAAAGTTTCAAAATCAAAGAAATATTTTTCTAATAATAAATTAGATACATTTATGAAATGTCTTGAAAAGTTTGCAAAAAAAATAAAATATATTTCTAATGGTAAACTAGATACATTTATGAAATGTGTTGATTAGTTTGGAAAAGAAAATCAAAAATTTATTTCTAGTGATAAACTATATACATTTATGAAATGTGTTGAAAAGTTTCAAAATCAAAAAAATATATTTCTAATGATAAAAACTAGATAATTAATGAAATGTGTTGAAAAGTTTGGAAAAGAAAATCAAAAAATATTTTTCTAATGATAAATTAGATACATTTATGAGATGTGTTGAAAAGTGTGAAATTAAAAATAAATATATTTCTAATAATAAACTAGATACATTTATGAAATGTGTTGAAAAGTCTGGAAAAGAAAATCAAAAAATATATTTCTAGAGATAAACTAGATACATTTATGAAAAATGTTGAAAAGTTTGAACAAGAAAATTGAAAAAAAAAATATTTCTAATGATAAACTACCGGTAGATACATTTATCAGATGTGTTGAAATGTTTGATAAAGAAAATCCAAAAATATATTTCTAATGATAAACTACCGGTAGATACATTTCTGAGATGTGTTGAAAAGTTTGAAAAAGAAAATAAAAAAATATATTTCTAGTGATAAACTAGATACATTGCTGAAATGTGTTGAAAAGTTTCAAAATCAAAGAAATATTTTTCTAATGATAAATTAGATACATTTATGAAATGTGTTGAAAAATTTCAAAATGAAAATAAAAAAATAAATTTCTATTGATAAACTATATACATTTATGAAATGTGTTTTAAAGTTTCAAAATCAAAAAAATATATTTCTAATGATAAAAACTAGATAATTAATGAAATGTGTTGAAAAGTTTGGAAAAGAAAATAAAAAAATATATTTCTAATGATAAACTAGATACATTGCTGAAATGTGTTTAAAAGTTTCAAAATCAAAGAAATATTTTTCTAATGATAAATTAGATACATTTATGAAATATGTTGAAAAGTTTAATCAAGAAAATAAAAAAAAATTATTTCTAATGATAAACTATATACATTTATGAAATGTGTTGAAAAGTTTGAAAAATAAAATGAAAAGATATATTTCTAGTGATAATCTACTGGTAGATACATTTATGAGATGTGTTGAAAAGATTGAAAAAGAAAATCAAAAAAATATATTTCTAATGATAAACTAGATACATTTATGAAATGTGTTGAAAAATTTCAAAAAGAAAATTAAAAAATAAATTTCTATTGATAAACTATATATATACACTTATGAAATGTGTTGAAAATTTTGAAAATCAAAAAACAATATTTATAATGATAAACTATATACATTTATGAAATGTGTTGAAAAGTTTGAAAAAGAAAATGAAAAGATATATTTCTAATGATAATCTACTGGTAGATACATTTATGAGATGTGTTGAAAAGTTTGAAATTAAAAATAAATATATTTCTAATAATAAACTAGATACATTTATGAAATGTGTTGAAAAGTTTGGAAAAGAAAATCAAAAAATATCAGCAATCACTATATTGGGTGCCACCTGGAGTAAGAAGAAGAGGGAGACCTAGAGAAACTCTACGAAGAACCATTAATAGAGAAGGCATGTCAATGAACCTAAACAACACGCAACAATTGAAAGACCTGGCTACACAAAGACAGAAATGAAAGGCTATGGTTTCTGCCCTATGCGTCGCCTATGGCCCTGGAGGAACATAACATAACATTTATGAAATATGTTGAAAAATTTGAACAAGAAAATTGAAGAAAAAAATATTTCTAATGATAAACTACCGGTAGATACATTTATGAGATGTGTTGAAATGTTTGATAAAGAAAATCAAAAAATATATTTCTAATGATAAACTACCACCGGTAGATATATTTATGAGATGTGTTGAAAAGATTGAAAAAGAAAATTAAAAAATATATTTCTAATGATATACTACCGGTTGATGCATTTATGAGATGTGTTGAAAAGTTTGAAAATCATACAACATATTTCTAGTGATAAAATAGATACATTTATGAAATATGTTGAAAAGTTTAAACAAGAAAATTGAAAAAAAAATATTTCTAATGATAAACTATATACATTTATGAGATGTGTTGAATAATTTGAAAAAGAAAATCAAAAAATATATTTCTAATGATAAACTAGATACATTTCTGAAATGTGTTGAAAAGTTTCAAAATCAAAGAAATATTTTTCTAATAATAAATTAGATACATTTTTAAAATATGTTGAAAAGTTTGAACAAGAAAATAAAAAAAAATTATTTCTAATGATAAACTATATACATTTATGAAATGTGTTGAAAAGTTTGAAAAATAAAATGAAATATATATTTCTAGTGATAATCTACCGGTAGATACATTTATGAGATGTGTTGAACAGTTTGAAAAAGAAAATAAAAAAAAATATTTCTAATGATATTCTAGATACATTTCTGAAATGTGTTGAAAAGTTTCAAAATCAAAGAAATATTTTTCTAATAATAAATTAGATACATTTATGAAATGTCTTGAAAAGTTTGCCAAAAAAATAAAATATATTTCTAATGGTAAACTAGATACATTTATGAAATGTGTTGAAAAGTTTGGAAAAGAAAATCAAAAATTTATTTCTAGTGATAAACTATATACATTTATGAAATGTGTTGAAAAGTTTCAAAATCAAAAAAATATATTTCTAATGATAAAAACTAGATAATTAATGAAATGTGTTGAAAAGTTTGGAAAAGAAAATCAAAAAATATTTTTCTAATGATAAATTAGATACATTTATGAGATGTGTTGAAAAGTGTGAAATTAAAAATAAATATATTTCTAATAATAAACTAGATACATTTATGAAATGTGTTGAAAAGTTTGAACAAGAAAATTGAAAAAAAAAATATTTCTAATGATAAACTACCGGTAGATACATTTATGAGATGTGTTGAAATGTTTGATAAAGAAAATCAAAAAATATATTTCTAATGATAAACTAGATACATTTCTGAGATGTGTTGAAAAGTTTGAAAAAGAAAATAAAAAAATATATTTCTAGTGATAAACTAGATACATTGCTGAAATGTGTTGAAAAGTTTCAAAATCAAAGAAATATTTTTCTAATGATAAATTAGATACATTTATGAAATGTGTTGAAAAATTTCAAAATGAAAATAAAAAAATAAATTTCTATTGATAAACTATATACATTTATGAAATGTGTTTTAAAGTTTGAAAAATAAAATGAAAAGATATATTTCTAGTGATAATCTACCGGTAGATACATTTATGAGATTTGTTGAAAAGATTTAAAAAGAAAATCAAAAAAATATATTTCTAATGATAAACTAGATACATTTATGAAATGTGTTTAAAAGTTTCAAAATCAAAAAAATATATTTCTAATGATAAAAACTAGATAATTAATGAAATGTGTTGAAAAGTTTGGAAAAGAAAATAAAAAAATATATTTCTAATGATAAACTAGATACATTGCTGAAATGTGTTGAAAAGTTTCAAAATCAAAGAAATATTTTTCTAATGATAAATTAGATACATTTATGAGATGTGTTGAAAAGTTTGAAAAAGAAAATAAAAAAATATTTTTCTAATGATAAATTAGATACATTTATGAGATGTGTTGAAAAGTTTGAAATTAAAAATAAATATATTTCTAATAATAAACTAGATACATTTATGAGATGTGTTGAAAAGTGTGAAAAAGAAAATAAAAATATATATTTCTAATGATAAACTAGATACATTGCTGAAATGTGTTGAAAAGTTTCAAAATCAAAGAAATATTTTTCTAATGATAAATTAGATACATTTATGAAATATGTTGAAAAGTTTAATCAAGAAAATAAAACAAAATTATTTCTAATGATAAACTATATACATTTATGAAATGTGTTTTAAAGTTTGAAAAATAAAATGAAAAGATATATTTCTAGTGATAATCTACCGGTAGATACATTTATGAGATTTGTTGAAAAGATTTAAAAAGAAAATCAAAAAAATATATTTCTAATGATAAACTAGATACATTTATGAAATGTGTTTAAAAGTTTCAAAATCAAAAAAATATATTTCTAATGATAAAAACTAGATAATTAATGAAATGTGTTGAAAAGTTTGGAAAAGAAAATAAAAAAATATATTTCTAATGATAAACTAGATACATTGCTGAAATGTGTTGAAAAGTTTCAAAATCAAAGAAATATTTTTCTAATGATAAATTAGATACATTTATGAGATGTGTTGAAAAGTTTGAAAAAGAAAATAAAAAAATATTTTTCTAATGATAAATTAGATACATTTATGAGATGTGTTGAAAAGTTTGAAATTAAAAATAAATATATTTCTAATAATAAACTAGATACATTTATGAGATGTGTTGAAAAGTGTGAAAAAGAAAATAAAAATATATATTTCTAATGATAAACTAGATACATTGCTGAAATGTGTTGAAAAGTTTCAAAATCAAAGAAATATTTTTCTAATGATAAATTAGATACATTTATGAAATATGTTGAAAAGTTTAATCAAGAAAATAAAACAAAATTATTTCTAATGATAAACTATATACATTTATGAAATGTGTTGAAAAGTTTGAAAAATAAAATGAAAAGATATATTTCTAATGATAATCTACTGGTAGATACATTTATGAGATGTGTTGAAAAGATTGAAAAAGAAAATCAAAAAAATATATTTCTATTGATAAACTATATATATACACTTATGAAATGTGTTGAAAATTTTGAAAATCAAAAAAAAATATTTATAATGATAAACTATATACATTTATGAAATGTGTTGAAAAGTTTGAAAAAGAAAATGAAAAAATATATTTCTATTGATAATCTACCAGTAGATACATTTATGAGATGTGTTGAAAAGTTTGAAATTAAAAATAAATATATTTCTAATAATAAACTAGATACATTTATGAAATGTGTTGAAAAGTTTGGAAAAGAAAATCAAAAAATATCAGCAATCACTATATTGGGTGCCACCTGGAGTAAGAAGAAGAGGGAGACCTAGAGAAACTCTACGAAGAACCATTAATAGAGAAGGCATGTCAATGAACCTAAACAACACGCAACAATTGAAAGACCTGGCTACACAAAGACAGAAATGAAAGGCTATGGTTTCTGCCCTATGCGTCGCCTATGGCCCTGGAGGAACATAACATAACATTTATGAAATATGTTGAAAAATTTGAACAAGAAAATTGAAAAAAAAATATTTCTAATGATAAACTACCGGTAGATACATTTATGAGATGTGTTGAAATGTTTGATAAAGAAAATCAAAAAATATATTTCTAATGATAAACTACCGGTTGATGCATTTATGAGATGTGTTGAAAAGTTTGAAAATCATACAACATATTTCTAGTGATAAAATAGATACATTTATGAAATATGTTGAAAAGTTTAAACAAGAAAATTGAAAAAAAAATATTTCTAATGATAAACTATATACATTTATGAGATGTGTTGAATAATTTGAAAAAGAAAATCAAAAAATATATTTCTAATGATAAACTAGATACATTTATGAGATGTGTTGAAACGTTTGAAAAAGAAAATCAAAAAATATATTTCTAATGATAACTAGATACATTTCTGAAATGTGTTGAAAAGTTTCAAAATCAAAGAAATATTTTTCTAATAATAAATTAGATACATTTTTAAAATATGTTGAAAAGTTTGAACAAGAAAATAAAAAAAAATTATTTCTAATGATAAACTATATACATTTATGAAATGTGTTGAAAAGTTTGAAAATCAAAGAAATATTTTTCTAATAATAAATTAGATACATTTATGAAATGTCTTGAAAAGTTTGCCAAAAAAATAAAATATATTTCTAATGGTAAACTAGATACATTTATGAAATGTGTTGAAAAGTTTGGAAAAGAAAATCAAAAATGTATTTCTAGTGATAAACTATATACATTTATGAAATGTGTTGAAAAGTTTCAAAATCAAAAAAATATATTTCTAATGATAAAAACTAGATAATTAATGAAATGTGTTGAAAAGTTTGGAAAAGAAAATCAAAAAATATTTTTCTAATGATAAATTAGATACATTTATGAGATGTGTTGAAAAGTGTGAAATTAAAAATAAATATATTTCTAATAATAAACTAGATACATTTATGAAATGTGTTGAAAAGTTTGGAAAAGAAAATCAAAAAATATATTTCTAGAGATAAACTAGATACATTTATGAAATATGTTGAAAAGTTTGAACAAGAAAATTGAAAAAAAAAATATTTCTAATGATAAACTACCGGTAGATACATTTATGAGATGTGTTGAAATGTTTGATAAAGAAAATCCAAAAATATATTTCTAATGATAAACTACCGGTAGATACATTTCTGAGATGTGTTGAAAAGTTTGAAAAAGAAAATAAAAAAATATATTTCTAGTGATAAACTAGATACATTGCTGAAATGTGTTGAAAAGTTTCAAAATCAAAGAAATATTTTTCTAATGATAAATTAGATACATTTATGAAATGTGTTGAAAAATTTCAAAATGAAAATAAAAAAATAAATTTCTATTGATAAACTATATACATTTATGAAATGTGTTTTAAAGTTTGAAAAATAAAATGAAAAGATATATTTCTAGTGATAATCTACCGGTAGATACATTTATGAGATTTGTTGAAAAGATTTAAAAAGAAAATCAAAAAAATATATTTCTAATGATAAACTAGATACATTTATGAAATGTGTTTAAAAGTTTCAAAATCAAAAAAATATATTTCTAATGATAAAAACTAGATAATTAATGAAATGTGTTGAAAAGTTTGGAAAAGAAAATAAAAAAATATATTTCTAATGATAAACTAGATACATTGCTGAAATGTGTTGAAAAGTTTCAAAATCAAAGAAATATTTTTCTAATGATAAATTAGATACATTTATGAGATGTGTTGAAAAGTTTGAAAAAGAAAATAAAAAAATATTTTTCTAATGATAAATTAGATACATTTATGAGATGTGTTGAAAAGTTTGAAATTAAAAATAAATATATTTCTAATAATAAACTAGATACATTTATGAGATGTGTTGAAAAGTTTGAAAAAGAAAATAAAAATATATATTTCTAATGATAAATTAGATACATTTATGAAATATGTTGAAAAGTTTAATCAAGAAAATAAAACAAAATTATTTCTAATGATAAACTATATACATTTATGAAATGTGTTGAAAAGTTTGAAAAATAAAATGAAAAGATATATTTCTAATGATAATCTACTGGTAGATACATTTATGAGATGTGTTGAAAAGATTGAAAAAGAAAATCAAAAAAATATATTTCTATTGATAAACTATATATATACACTTATGAAATGTGTTGAAAATTTTGAAAATCAAAAAAAAATATTTATAATGATAAACTATATACATTTATGAAATGTGTTGAAAAGTTTGAAAAAGAAAATGAAAAAATATATTTCTATTGATAATCTACCAGTAGATACATTTATGAGATGTGTTGAAAAGTTTGAAATTAAAAATAAATATATTTCTAATAATAAACTAGATACATTTATGAAATGTGTTGAAAAGTTTGGAAAAGAAAATCAAAAAATATCAGCAATCACTATATTGGGTGCCACCTGGAGTAAGAAGAAGAGGGAGACCTAGAGAAACTCTACGAAGAACCATTAATAGAGAAGGCATGTCAATGAACCTAAACAACACGCAACAATTGAAAGACCTGGCTACACAAAGACAGAAATGAAAGGCTATGGTTTCTGCCCTATGCGTCGCCTATGGCCCTGGAGGAACATAACATAACATTTATGAAATATGTTGAAAAATTTGAACAAGAAAATTGAAAAAAAAATATTTCTAATGATAAACTACCGGTAGATACATTTATGAGATGTGTTGAAATGTTTGATAAAGAAAATCAAAAAATATATTTCTAATGATAAACTACCGGTTGATGCATTTATGAGATGTGTTGAAAAGTTTGAAAATCATACAACATATTTCTAGTGATAAAATAGATACATTTATGAAATATGTTGAAAAGTTTGAACAAGAAAATTGAAAAAAAAATATTTCTAATGATAAACTTTATACATTTATGAAATGTGTTGAAAAGTTTGAAAAAGAAAATGAAAAGATATATTTCTAGTGATAATCTACCGGTAGATACATTTATCAGATGTGTTGAAAAGATTGAAAAAGAAAATCAAAAAATATATTTCTAATGATAAATACTGGTAGAAACATTTATGAGATGTGTTGAAAAGTTTGAAAAAGAAAATTAAAAAATATATTTCTAATGATATACTAGATACATTGCTGAAATGTGTTGAAAAGTTTCAAAATCAAAGAAATATTTTTCTAATTATAAATTAGATACATTTATGAAATGTGTTGAAATGTTTGAAGAAGAAAATTTTAAAAAATATTTCTAATGATAAACTATATACATTTATGAGATGTGTTGAAAAATTTGAAAAAGAAAATCAAAAAATATATTTCTAATGATAAACTAGATACATTTATGAGATGTGTTGAAACGTTTGAAAAAGAAAATAAAAAAATATATTTCTAATGATAAACTAGATACATTTCTGAAATGTGTTGAAAAGTTTCAAAATCAAAGAAATATTTTTCTAATTATAAATTAGATACATTTATGAAATGTGTTGAAATGTTTGAAAAAGAAAATAAAAATATATATTTCTAATGATAAACTAGATACATTGCTGAAATGTGTTGAAAAGATTCAAAATCAAAGAAATATTTTTCCAATGATAAATTAGATACATTTATGAAATATGTTGAAAAATTTAATCAAGAAAATATAAAAAAATTATTTCTAATGATAAACTATATACATTTATGAAATGTGTTTTAAAGTTTGAAAAATAAAATGAAAAGATATATTTCTAGTGATAATCTACTGGTAGATACATTTATGAGATGTGTTGAAAAGATTGAAAAAGAAAATCAAAAAAAATATATTTCTAATGATATACTACCGGTTGATGCATTTGTGAGATGTGTTGAAAAGTTTGAAAATCATACAACATATTTCTAGTGATAAAATAGATACATTTATGAAATACGTTGAAAAGTTTGAACAAGAAAATTGAAAAAAAACTATTTCTAATGATAAACTTTATACATTTATGAAATGTGTTGAAAAGTTTGAAAAAGAAAATGAAAAGATATATTTCTAGTGATAATCTACCGGTAGATACATTTATGAGATGTGTTGAAAAGATTGAAAAAGAAAATCAAAAAATATATTTCTAATGATAAATACTGGTAGAAACATTTATGAGATGTGTTGAAAAGTTTGAAAAAGAAAATTTAAAAATATATTTCTAATGATATACTAGATACATTGCTGAAATGTGTTGAAAAGTTTCAAAATCAAAGAAATATTTTTCTAATGATAAATTAGATACATTTATGAAATATGTTGAAAAGTTTAATCAAGAAAATAAAAAAAAATTATTTGTAATGAAAAACTATATACATTTATGAGATGTGTTGAAAAATTTGAAAAAGAAAATCAAAAATATATTTCTAATGATAAACTAGATACATTTATGAGATGTGTTGAAACGTTTGAAAAAGAAAATCAAAAAATATATTTCTAATGATAAACTAGATACATTTCTGAAATGTGTTGAAAAGTTTCAAAATCAAAGAAATATTTTTCTAATAATAAATTAGATACATTTTTAAAATATGTTGAAAAGTTTGAACAAGAAAATAAAAAAAAATTATTTCTAATGATAAACTATATACATTTATGAAATGTGTTTTAAAGTTTGAAAAATAAAATGAAAAGATATATTTCTAGTGATAATCTACTGGTAGATACATTTATGAGATGTGTTGAAAAGATTGAAAAAGAAAATCAAAAAAATATATTTCTAATGATAAACTAGATACATTTATGAAATGTGTTGAAAAATTTCAAAAAGAAAATTAAAAAATAAATTTTTATTGATAAACTATATATATACACTTATGAAATGTGTTGAAAATTTTGAAAATCAAAAAAAAATATTTATAATGATAAACTATATACATTTATGAAATGTGTTGAAAAGTTTGAAAAAGAAAATGAAAAGATATATTTCTATTGATAATCTACCAGTAGATACATTTATGAGATGTGTTGAAAAGTTTGAAATTAAAAATAAATATATTTCTAATAATAAACTAGATACATTTATGAAATGTGTTGAAAAGTTTGGAAAAGAAAATCAAAAAATATCAGCAATCACTATATTGGGTGCCACCTGGAGTAAGAAGAAGAGGGAGACCTAGAGAAACTCTACGAAGAACCATTAATAGAGAAGGCATGTCAATGAACCTAAACAACACGCAACAATTGAAAGACCTGGCTACACAAAGACAGAAATGAAAGGCTATGGTTTCTGCCCTATGCGTCGCCTATGGCCCTGGAGGAACATAACATAACATTTATGAAATATGTTGAAAAATTTGAACAAGAAAATTGAAAAAAAAATATTTCTAATGATAAACTACCGGTAGATACATTTATGAGATGTGTTGAAATGTTTGATAAAGAAAATCAAAAAATATATTTCTAATGATAAACTACCACCGGTAGATATATTTATGAGATGTGTTGAAAAGATTGAAAAAGAAAATTAAAAAATATATTTCTAATGATATACTACCGGTTGATGCATTTATGAGATGTGTTGAAAAGTTTGAAAATCATACAACATATTTCTAGTGATAAAATAGATACATTTATGAAATATGTTGAAAAGTTTAAACAAGAAAATTGAAAAAAAAATATTTCTAATGATAAACTATATACATTTATGAGATGTGTTGAAAAATTTGAAAAAGAAAATCAAAAAATATATTTCTAATGATAAACTAGATACATTTATGAGATGTGTTGAAACGTTTGAAAAAGAAAATCAAAAAATATATTTCTAATGATAAACTAGATACATTTCTGAAATGTGTTGAAAAGTTTCAAAATCAAAGAAATATTTTTCTAATAATAAATTAGATACATTTTTAAAATATGTTGAAAAGTTTGAACAAGAAAATAAAAAAAAATTATTTCTAATGATAAACTATATACATTTATGAAATGTGTTGAAAAGTTTGAAAAAGAAAATGAAAAAATATATTTCTATTGATAATCTACCAGTAGATACATTTATGAGATGTGTTGAAAAGTTTGAAATTAAAAATAAATATATTTCTAATAATAAACTAGATACATTTATGAAATGTGTTGAAAAGTTTGGAAAAGAAAATCAAAAAATATCAGCAATCACTATATTGGGTGCCACCTGGAGTAAGAAGAAGAGGGAGACCTAGAGAAACTCTACGAAGAACCATTAATAGAGAAGGCATGTCAATGAACCTAAACAACACGCAACAATTGAAAGACCTGGCTACACAAAGACAGAAATGAAAGGCTATGGTTTCTGCCCTATGCGTCGCCTATGGCCCTGGAGGAACATAACATAACATTTATGAAATATGTTGAAAAATTTGAACAAGAAAATTGAAAAAAAAATATTTCTAATGATAAACTACCGGTAGATACATTTATGAGATGTGTTGAAATGTTTGATAAAGAAAATCAAAAAATATATTTCTAATGATAAACTACCACCGGTAGATATATTTATGAGATGTGTTGAAAAGATTGAAAAAGAAAATTAAAAAATATATTTCTAATGATATACTACCGGTTGATGCATTTATGAGATGTGTTGAAAAGTTTGAAAATCATACAACATATTTCTAGTGATAAAATAGATACATTTATGAAATATGTTGAAAAGTTTAAACAAGAAAATTGAAAAAAAAATATTTCTAATGATAAACTATATACATTTATGAGATGTGTTGAAAAATTTGAAAAAGAAAATAAAAAATATATTTCTAATGATAAACTAGATACATTTATGAGATGTGTTGAAACGTTTGAAAAAGAAAATCAAAAAATATATTTCTAATGATAAACTAGATACATTTCTGAAATGTGTTGAAAAGTTTCAAAATCAAAGAAATATTTTTCTAATAATAAATTAGATACATTTTTAAAATATGTTGAAAAGTTTGAACAAGAAAATAAAAAAAAATTATTTCTAATGATAAACTATATACATTTATGAAATGTGTTGAAAAGTTTGAAAAATAAAATGAAATATATATTTCTAGTGATAATCTACCGGTAGATACATTTATGAGATGTGTTGAAAAGATTGAAAAAGAAAATCAAAAAATATATTTCTAATGATAAATACCGGTAGATACATTTATGAGATGTGTTGAACAGTTTGAAAAAGAAAATAAAAAAAAATATTTCTAATGATATTCTAGATACATTTCTGAAATGTGTTGAAAAGTTTCAAAATCAAAGAAATATTTTTCTAATAATAAATTAGATACATTTATGAAATGTCTTGAAAAGTTTGCAAAAAAAAATAAAATATATTTCTAATGGTAAACTAGATACATTTATGAAATGTGTTGAAAAGTTTGGAAAAGAAAATCAAAAATTTATTTCTAGTGATAAACTATATACATTTATGAAATGTGTTGAAAAGTTTGGAAAAGAAAATCAAAAAATATTTTTCTAATGATAAATTAGATACATTTATGAGATGTGTTGAAAAGTGTGAAATTAAAAATAAATATATTTCTAATAATAAACTAGATACATTTATGAAATGTGTTGAAAAGTTTGGAAAAGAAAATCAAAAAATATATTTCTAGAGATAAACTAGATACATTTATGAAATATGTTGAAAAGTTTGAACAAGAAAATTGAAAAAAAAAATATTTCTAATGATAAACTACCGGTAGATACATTTATGAGATGTGTTGAAATGTTTGATAAAGAAAATCCAAAAATATATTTCTAATGATAAACTACCGGTAGATACATTTCTGAGATGTGTTGAAAAGTTTGAAAAAGAAAATAAAAAAATATATTTCTAGTGATAAACTAGATACATTGCTGAAATGTGTTGAAAAGTTTCAAAATCAAAGAAATATTTTTCTAATGATAAATTAGATACATTTATGAAATGTGTTGAAAAATTTCAAAATGAAAATAAAAAAATAAATTTCTATTGATAAACTATATACATTTATGAAATGTGTTTTAAAGTTTGAAAAATAAAATGAAAAGATATATTTCTAGTGATAATCTACCGGTAGATACATTTATGAGATTTGTTGAAAAGATTTAAAAAGAAAATCAAAAAAATATATTTCTAATGATAAACTAGATACATTTATGAAATGTGTTTAAAAGTTTCAAAATCAAAAAAATATATTTCTAATGATAAAAACTAGATAATTAATGAAATGTGTTGAAAAGTTTGGAAAAGAAAATAAAAAAATATATTTCTAATGATAAACTAGATACATTGCTGAAATGTGTTGAAAAGTTTCAAAATCAAAGAAATATTTTTCTAATGATAAATTAGATACATTTATGAGATGTGTTGAAAAGTTTGAAAAAGAAAATAAAAAAATATTTTTCTAATGATAAACTAGATACATTGCTGAAATGTGTTGAAAAGTTTCAAAATCAAAGAAATATTTTTCTAATGATAAATTAGATACATTTATGAAATATGTTGAAAAGTTTAATCAAGAAAATAAAACAAAATTATTTCTAATGATAAACTATATACATTTATGAAATGTGTTGAAAAGTTTGAAAAATAAAATGAAAAGATATATTTCTAATGATAATCTACTGGTAGATACATTTATGAGATGTGTTGAAAAGATTGAAAAAGAAAATCAAAAAAATATATTTCTATTGATAAACTATATATATACACTTATGAAATGTGTTGAAAAATTTGAAAATCAAAAAAAAATATTTATAATGATAAACTATATACATTTATGAAATGTGTTGAAAAGTTTCAAAATCAAAAAAATATATTTCTAATGATAAAAACTAGATAATTAATGAAATGTGTTGAAAAGTTTGGAAAAGAAAATCAAAAAATATTTTTCTAATGATAAATTAGATACATTTATGAGATGTGTTGAAAAGTGTGAAATTAAAAATAAATATATTTCTAATAATAAACTAGATACATTTATGAAATGTGTTGAAAAGTTTGGAAAAGAAAATCAAAAAATATATTTCTAGAGATAAACTAGATACATTTATGAAATATGTTGAAAAGTTTGAACAAGAAAATTGAAAAAAAAAATATTTCTAATGATAAACTACCGGTAGATACATTTATGAGATGTGTTGAAATGTTTGATAAAGAAAATCCAAAAATATATTTCTAATGATAAACTACCGGTAGATACATTGCTGAAATGTGTTGAAAAGTTTCAAAATCAAAGAAATATTTTTCTAATGATAAATTAGATACATTTATGAAATGTGTTGAAAAATTTCAAAATGAAAATAAAAAAATAAATTTCTATTGATAAACTATATACATTTATGAAATGTGTTTTAAAGTTTGAAAAATAAAATGAAAAGATATATTTCTAGTGATAATCTACCGGTAGATACATTTATGAGATTTGTTGAAAAGATTTAAAAAGAAAATCAAAAAAATATATTTCTAATGATAAACTAGATACATTTATGAAATGTGTTTAAAAGTTTCAAAATCAAAAAAATATATTTCTAATGATAAAAACTAGATAATTAATGAAATGTGTTGAAAAGTTTGGAAAAGAAAATAAAAAAATATATTTCTAATGATAAACTAGATACATTGCTGAAATGTGTTGAAAAGTTTCAAAATCAAAGAAATATTTTTCTAATGATAAATTAGATACATTTATGAGATGTGTTGAAAAGTTTGAAAAAGAAAATAAAAAAATATTTTTCTAATGATAAATTAGATACATTTATGAGATGTGTTGAAAAGTTTGAAATTAAAAATAAATATATTTCTAATAATAAACTAGATACATTTATGAGATGTGTTGAAAAGTTTGAAAAAGAAAATAAAAATATATATTTCTAATGATAAACTAGATACATTGCTGAAATGTGTTGAAAAGTTTCAAAATCAAAGAAATATTTTTCTAATGATAAATTAGATACATTTATGAAATATGTTGAAAAGTTTAATCAAGAAAATAAAACAAAATTATTTCTAATGATAAACTATATACATTTATGAAATGTGTTGAAAAGTTTGAAAAATAAAATGAAAAGATATATTTCTAATGATAATCTACTGGTAGATACATTTATGAGATGTGTTGAAAAGATTGAAAAAGAAAATCAAAAAAATATATTTCTATTGATAAACTATATATATACACTTATGAAATGTGTTGAAAATTTTGAAAATCAAAAAAAAATATTTATAATGATAAACTATATACATTTATGAAATGTGTTGAAAAGTTTGAAAAAGAAAATGAAAAAATATATTTCTATTGATAATCTACCAGTAGATACATTTATGAGATGTGTTGAAAAGTTTGAAATTAAAAATAAATATATTTCTAATAATAAACTAGATACATTTATGAAATGTGTTGAAAAGTTTGGAAAAGAAAATCAAAAAATATCAGCAATCACTATATTGGGTGCCACCTGGAGTAAGAAGAAGAGGGAGACCTAGAGAAACTCTACGAAGAACCATTAATAGAGAAGGCATGTCAATGAACCTAAACAACACGCAACAATTGAAAGACCTGGCTACACAAAGACAGAAATGAAAGGCTATGGTTTCTGCCCTATGCGTCGCCTATGGCCCTGGAGGAACATAACATAACATTTATGAAATATGTTGAAAAATTTGAACAAGAAAATTGAAAAAAAAATATTTCTAATGATAAACTACCGGTAGATACATTTATGAGATGTGTTGAAATGTTTGATAAAGAAAATCAAAAAATATATTTCTAATGATAAACTACCGGTTGATGCATTTATGAGATGTGTTGAAAAGTTTGAAAATCATACAACATATTTCTAGTGATAAAATAGATACATTTATGAAATATGTTGAAAAGTTTGAACAAGAAAATTGAAAAAAAAATATTTCTAATGATAAACTTTATACATTTATGAAATGTGTTGAAAAGTTTGAAAAAGAAAATGAAAAGATATATTTCTAGTGATAATCTACCGGTAGATACATTTATCAGATGTGTTGAAAAGATTGAAAAAGAAAATCAAAAAATATATTTCTAATGATAAATACTGGTAGAAACATTTATGAGATGTGTTGAAAAGTTTGAAAAAGAAAATTAAAAAATATATTTCTAATGATATACTAGATACATTGCTGAAATGTGTTGAAAAGTTTCAAAATCAAAGAAATATTTTTCTAATTATAAATTAGATACATTTATGAAATGTGTTGAAATGTTTGAAGAAGAAAATTTTAAAAAATATTTCTAATGATAAACTATATACATTTATGAGATGTGTTGAAAAATTTGAAAAAGAAAATCAAAAAATATATTTCTAATGATAAACTAGATACATTTATGAGATGTGTTGAAACGTTTGAAAAAGAAAATAAAAAAATATATTTCTAATGATAAACTAGATACATTTCTGAAATGTGTTGAAAAGTTTCAAAATCAAAGAAATATTTTTCTAATTATAAATTAGATACATTTATGAAATGTGTTGAAATGTTTGAAAAAGAAAATAAAAATATATATTTCTAATGATAAACTAGATACATTGCTGAAATGTGTTGAAAAGTTTCAAAATCAAAGAAATATTTTTCTAATAATAAATTAGATACATTTTTAAAATATGTTGAAAAGTTTGAACAAGAAAATAAAAAAAAATTATTTCTAATGATAAACTATATACATTTATGAAATGTGTTTTAAAGTTTGAAAAATAAAATGAAAAGATATATTTCTAGTGATAATCTACTGGTAGATACATTTATGAGATGTGTTGAAAAGATTGAAAAAGAAAATCAAAAAAATATATTTCTAATGATAAACTAGATACATTTATGAAATGTGTTGAAAAATTTCAAAAAGAAAATTAAAAAATAAATTTTTATTGATAAACTATATATATACACTTATGAAATGTGTTGAAAATTTTGAAAATAAAAAAAAAATATTTATAATGATAAACTATATACATTTATGAAATGTGTTGAAAAGTTTGAAAAAGAAAATGAAAAGATATATTTCTATTGATAATCTACCAGTAGATACATTTATGAGATGTGTTGAAAAGTTTGAAATTAAAAATAAATATATTTCTAATAATAAACTAGATACATTTATGAAATGTGTTGAAAAGTTTGGAAAAGAAAATCAAAAAATATCAGCAATCACTATATTGGGTGCCACCTGGAGTAAGAAGAAGAGGGAGACCTAGAGAAACTCTACGAAGAACCATTAATAGAGAAGGCATGTCAATGAACCTAAACAACACGCAACAATTGAAAGACCTGGCTACACAAAGACAGAAATGAAAGGCTATGGTTTCTGCCCTATGCGTCGCCTATGGCCCTGGAGGAACATAACATAACATTTATGAAATATGTTGAAAAATTTGAACAAGAAAATTGAAAAAAAAATATTTCTAATGATAAACTATATACATTTATGAGATGTGTTGAAAAATTTGAAAAAGAAAATCAAAAATATATTTCTAATGATAAACTAGATACATTTATGAGATGTGTTGAAACGTTTGAAAAAGAAAATCAAAAAATATATTTCTAATGATAAACTAGATACATTTCTGAAATGTGTTGAAAAGTTTCAAAATCAAAGAAATATTTTTCTAATAATAAATTAGATACATTTTTAAAATATGTTGAAAAGTTTGAACAAGAAAATAAAAAAAAATTATTTCTAATGATAAACTATATACATTTATGAAATGTGTTTTAAAGTTTGAAAAATAAAATGAAAAGATATATTTCTAGTGATAATCTACTGGTAGATACATTTATGAGATGTGTTGAAAAGATTGAAAAAGAAAATCAAAAAAATATATTTCTAATGATAAACTAGATACATTTATGAAATGTGTTGAAAAATTTCAAAAAGAAAATTAAAAAATAAATTTTTATTGATAAACTATATATATACACTTATGAAATGTGTTGAAAATTTTGAAAATCAAAAAAAAATATTTATAATGATAAACTATATACATTTATGAAATGTGTTGAAAAGTTTGAAAAAGAAAATGAAAAAATATATTTCTATTGATAATCTACCAGTAGATACATTTATGAGATGTGTTGAAAAGTTTGAAATTAAAAATAAATATATTTCTAATAATAAACTAGATACATTTATGAAATGTGTTGAAAAGTTTGGAAAAGAAAATCAAAAAATATCAGCAATCACTATATTGGGTGCCACCTGGAGTAAGAAGAAGAGGGAGACCTAGAGAAACTCTACGAAGAACCATTAATAGAGAAGGCATGTCAATGAACCTAAACAACACGCAACAATTGAAAGACCTGGCTACACAAAGACAGAAATGAAAGGCTATGGTTTCTGCCCTATGCGTCGCCTATGGCCCTGGAGGAACATAACATAACATTTATGAAATATGTTGAAAAATTTGAACAAGAAAATTGAAAAAAAAATATTTCTAATGATAAACTACCGGTAGATACATTTATGAGATGTGTTGAAATGTTTGATAAAGAAAATCAAAAAATATATTTCTAATGATAAACTACCGGTTGATGCATTTATGAGATGTGTTGAAAAGTTTGAAAATCATACAACATATTTCTAGTGATAAAATAGATACATTTATGAAATATGTTGAAAAGTTTGAACAAGAAAATTGAAAAAAAAATATTTCTAATGATAAACTTTATACATTTATGAAATGTGTTGAAAAGTTTGAAAAAGAAAATGAAAAGATATATTTCTAGTGATAATCTACCGGTAGATACATTTATCAGATGTGTTGAAAAGATTGAAAAAGAAAATCAAAAAATATATTTCTAATGATAAATACTGGTAGAAACATTTATGAGATGTGTTGAAAAGTTTGAAAAAGAAAATTAAAAAATATATTTCTAATGATATACTAGATACATTGCTGAAATGTGTTGAAAAGTTTCAAAATCAAAGAAATATTTTTCTAATTATAAATTAGATACATTTATGAAATGTGTTGAAATGTTTGAAGAAGAAAATTTTAAAAAATATTTCTAATGATAAACTATATACATTTATGAGATGTGTTGAAAAATTTGAAAAAGAAAATCAAAAAATATATTTCTAATGATAAACTAGATACATTTATGAGATGTGTTGAAACGTTTGAAAAAGAAAATAAAAAAATATATTTCTAATGATAAACTAGATACATTTCTGAAATGTGTTGAAAAGTTTCAAAATCAAAGAAATATTTTTCTAATTATAAATTAGATACATTTATGAAATGTGTTGAAATGTTTGAAAAAGAAAATAAAAATATATATTTCTAATGATAAACTAGATACATTGCTGAAATGTGTTGAAAAGTTTCAAAATCAAAGAAATATTTTTCTAATGATAAATTAGATACATTTATGAAATATGTTGAAAAGTTTAATCAAGAAAATATAAAAAAATTATTTCTAATGATAAACTATATACATTTATGAAATGTGTTGAAAAGTTTGAAAAATAAAATGAAAAGATATATTTCTAGTGATAATCTACTGGTAGATACATTTATGAGATGTGTTGAAAAGATTGAAAAAGAAAATAAAAAAAAATATATGTCTAATGATATACTACCGGTTGATGCATTTGTGAGATGTGTTGAAAAGTTTGAAAATCATACAACATATTTCTAGTGATAAAATAGATACATTTATGAAATATGTTGAAAAGTTTGAACAAGAAAATTGAAAAAAAACAATTTCTAATGATAAACTTTATACATTTATGAAATGTGTTGAAAAGTTTGAAAAAGAAAATGAAAAGATATATTTCTAGTGATAATCTACCGGTAGATACATTTATGAGATGTGTTGAAAAGATTGAAAAAGAAAATCAAAAAATATATTTCTAATGATAAATACTGGTAGAAACATTTATGAGATGTGTTGAAAAGTTTGAAAAAGAAAATTTAAAAATATATTTCTAATGATATACTAGATACATTGCTGAAATGTGTTGAAAAGTTTCAAAACAAAGAAATATTTTTCTAATGATAAATTAGATACATTTATGAAATATGTTGAAAAGTTTAATCAAGAAAATAAAAAAAAATTATTTCTAATGAAAAACTATATACATTTATGAGATGTGTTGAAAAATTTGAAAAAGAAAATCAAAAATATATTTCTAATGATAAACTAGATACATTTATGAGATGTGTTGAAACGTTTGAAAAAGAAAATCAAAAAATATATTTCTAATGATAAACTAGATACATTTCTGAAATGTGTTGAAAAGTTTCAAAATCAAAGAAATATTTTTCTAATAATAAATTAGATACATTTTTAAAATATGTTGAAAAGTTTGAACAAGAAAATAAAAAAAAATTATTTCTAATGATAAACTATATACATTTATGAAATGTGTTTTAAAGTTTGAAAAATAAAATGAAAAGATATATTTCTAGTGATAATCTACTGGTAGATACATTTATGAGATGTGTTGAAAAGATTGAAAAAGAAAATCAAAAAAATATATTTCTAATGATAAACTAGATACATTTATGAAATGTGTTGAAAAATTTCAAAAAGAAAATTAAAAAATAAATTTTTATTGATAAACTATATATATACACTTATGAAATGTGTTGAAAATTTTGAAAATCAAAAAAAAATATTTATAATGATAAACTATATACATTTATGAAATGTGTTGAAAAGTTTGAAAAAGAAAATGAAAAGATATATTTCTATTGATAATCTACCAGTAGATACATTTATGAGATGTGTTGAAAAGTTTGAAATTAAAAATAAATATATTTCTAATAATAAACTAGATACATTTATGAAATGTGTTGAAAAGTTTGGAAAAGAAAATCAAAAAATATCAGCAATCACTATATTGGGTGCCACCTGGAGTAAGAAGAAGAGGGAGACCTAGAGAAACTCTACGAAGAACCATTAATAGAGAAGGCATGTCAATGAACCTAAACAACACGCAACAATTGAAAGACCTGGCTACACAAAGACAGAAATGAAAGGCTATGGTTTCTGCCCTATGCGTCGCCTATGGCCCTGGAGGAACATAACATAACATTTATGAAATATGTTGAAAAATTTGAACAAGAAAATTGAAAAAAAAATATTTCTAATGATAAACTACCGGTAGATACATTTATGAGATGTGTTGAAATGTTTGATAAAGAAAATCAAAAAATATATTTCTAATGATAAACTACCACCGGTAGATATATTTATGAGATGTGTTGAAAAGATTGAAAAAGAAAATTAAAAAATATATTTCTAATGATATACTACCGGTTGATGCATTTATGAGATGTGTTGAAAAGTTTGAAAATCATACAACATATTTCTAATGATAAAATAGATACATTTATGAAATATGTTGAAAAGTTTAAACAAGAAAATTGAAAAAAAAAATATTTCTAATGATAAACTATATACATTTATGAGATGTGTTGAAAAATTTGAAAAAGAAAATCAAAAAATATATTTCTAATGATAAACTAGATACATTTATGAGATGTGTTGAAACGTTTGAAAAAGAAAATCAAAAAATATATTTCTAATGATAAACTAGATACATTTCTGAAATGTGTTGAAAAGTTTCAAAATCAAAGAAATATTTTTCTAATAATAAATTAGATACATTTTTAAAATATGTTGAAAAGTTTGAACAAGAAAATAAAAAAAAATTATTTCTAATGTTAAACTATATACATTTATGAAATGTGTTGAAAAGTTTGAAAAATAAAATGAAATATATATTTCTAGTGATAATCTACCGGTAGATACATTTATGAGATGTGTTGAAAAGATTGAAAAAGAAAATCAAAAAATATATTTCTAATGATAAATACCGGTAGATACATTTATGAGATGTGTTGAACAGTTTGAAAAAGAAAATAAAAAAAAATATTTCTAATGATATTCTAGATACATTTCTGAAATGTGTTGAAAAGTTTCAAAATCAAAGAAATATTTTTCTAATAATAAATTAGATACATTTATGAAATGTCTTGAAAAGTTTGCAAAAAAAAATAAAATATATTTCTAATGGTAAACTAGATACATTTATGAAATGTGTTGAAAAGTTTGGAAAAGAAAATCAAAAATTTATTTCTAGTGATAAACTATATACATTTATGAAATGTGTTGAAAAGTTTCAAAATCAAAAAAATATATTTCTAATGATAAAAACTAGATAATTAATGAAATGTGTTGAAAAGTTTGGAAAAGAAAATCAAAAAATATTTTTCTAATGATAAATTAGATACATTTATGAGATGTGTTGAAAAGTGTGAAATTAAAAATAAATATATTTCTAATAATAAACTAGATACATTTATGAAATGTGTTGAAAAGTTTGGAAAAGAAAATCAAAAAATATATTTCTAGAGATAAACTAGATACATTTATGAAATATGTTGAAAAGTTTGAACAAGAAAATTGAAAAAAAAAATATTTCTAATGATAAACTACCGGTAGATACATTTATGAGATGTGTTGAAATGTTTGATAAAGAAAATCCAAAAATATATTTCTAATGATAAACTACCGGTAGATACATTTCTGAGATGTGTTGAAAAGTTTGAAAAAGAAAATAAAAAAATATATTTCTAGTGATAAACTAGATACATTGCTGAAATGTGTTGAAAAGTTTCAAAATCAAAGAAATATTTTTCTAATGATAAATTAGATACATTTATGAAATGTGTTGAAAAATTTCAAAATGAAAATAAAAAAATAAATTTCTATTGATAAACTATATACATTTATGAAATGTGTTTTAAAGTTTGAAAAATAAAATGAAAAGATATATTTCTAGTGATAATCTACCGGTAGATACATTTATGAGATTTGTTGAAAAGATTTAAAAAGAAAATCAAAAAAATATATTTCTAATGATAAACTAGATACATTTATGAAATGTGTTTAAAAGTTTCAAAATCAAAAAAATATATTTCTAATGATAAAAACTAGATAATTAATGAAATGTGTTGAAAAGTTTGGAAAAGAAAATAAAAAAATATATTTCTAATGATAAACTAGATACATTGCTGAAATGTGTTGAAAAGTTTCAAAATCAAAGAAATATTTTTCTAATGATAAATTAGATACATTTATGAGATGTGTTGAAAAGTTTGAAATTAAAAATAAATATATTTCTAATAATAAACTAGATACATTTATGAGATGTGTTGAAAAGTTTGAAAAAGAAAATAAAAATATATATTTCTAATGATAAACTAGATACATTGCTGAAATGTGTTGAAAAGTTTCAAAATCAAAGAAATATTTTTCTAATGATAAATTAGATACATTTATGAAATATGTTGAAATGTTTAATCAAGAAAATAAAACAAAATTATTTCTAATGATAAACTATATACATTTATGAAATGTGTTGAAAAGTTTGAAAAATAAAATGAAAAGATATATTTCTAATGATAATCTACTGGTAGATACATTTATGAGATGTGTTGAAAAGATTGAAAAAGAAAATCAAAAAAATATATTTCTATTGATAAACTATATATATACACTTATGAAATGTGTTGAAAATTTTGAAAATCAAAAAAAAATATTTATAATGATAAACTATATACATTTATGAAATGTGTTGAAAAGTTTGAAAAAGAAAATGAAAAAATATATTTCTATTGATAATCTACCAGTAGATACATTTATGAGATGTGTTGAAAAGTTTGAAATTAAAAATAAATATATTTCTAATAATAAACTAGATACATTTATGAAATGTGTTGAAAAGTTTGGAAAAGAAAATCAAAAAATATCAGCAATCACTATATTGGGTGCCACCTGGAGTAAGAAGAAGAGGGAGACCTAGAGAAACTCTACGAAGAACCATTAATAGAGAAGGCATGTCAATGAACCTAAACAACACGCAACAATTGAAAGACCTGGCAACACAAAGACAGAAATGAAAGGCTATGGTTTCTGCCCTATGCGTCGCCTATGGCCCTGGAGGAACATAACATAACATTTATGAAATATGTTGAAAAATTTGAACAAGAAAATTGAAAAAAAAATATTTCTAATGATAAACTACCGGTAGATACATTTATGAGATGTGTTGAAATGTTTGATAAAGAAAATCAAAAAATATATTTCTAATGATAAACTACCACCGGTAGATACATTTATGAGATGTGTTGAAAAGATTGAAAAAGAAAATTAAAAAATATATTTCTAATGATATACTACCGGTTGATGCATTTATGAGATGTGTTGAAAAGTTTGAAAATCATACAACATATTTCTAGTGATAAAATAGATACATTTATGAAATATGTTGAAAAGTTTGAACAAGAAAATTGAAAAAAAAATATTTCTAATGATAAACTTTATACATTTATGAAATGTGTTGAAAAGTTTGAAAAAGAAAATGAAAAGATATATTTCTAGTGATAATCTACCGGTAGATACATTTATCAGATGTGTTGAAAAGATTGAAAAAGAAAATCAAAAAATATATTTCTAATGATAAATACTGGTAGAAACATTTATGAGATGTGTTGAAAAGTTTGAAAAAGAAAATTAAAAAATATATTTCTAATGATATACTAGATACATTGCTGAAATGTGTTGAAAAGTTTCAAAATCAAAGAAATATTTTTCTAATTATAAATTAGATACATTTATGAAATGTGTTGAAATGTTTGAAGAAGAAAATTTGAAAAAAATATTTCTAATGATAAACTATATACATTTATGAGATGTGTTGAAAAATTTGAAAAAGAAAATCAAAAAATATATTTCTAATGATAAACTAGATACATTTATGAGATGTGTTGAAACGTTTGAAAAAGAAAATAAAAAAATATATTTCTAATGATAAACTAGATACATTTCTGAAATGTGTTGAAAAGTTTCAAAATCAAAGAAATATTTTTCTAATTATAAATTAGATACATTTATGAAATGTGTTGAAATGTTTGAAAAAGAAAATAAAAATATATATTTCTAATGATAAACTAGATACATTGCTGAAATGTGTTGAAAAGTTTCAAAATCAAAGAAATATTTTTCTAATGATAAATTAGATACATTTATGAAATATGTTGAAAAGTTTAATCAAGAAAATAAAAAAAAATTATTTCTAATGATAAACTATATACATTTATGAAATGTGTTGAAAAGTTTGAAAAATAAAATGAAAAGATATATTTCTAGTGATAATCTACTGGTAGATACATTTATGAGATGTGTTGAAAAGATTGAAAAAGAAAATCAAAAAAATATATTTCTAATGATATACTACCGGTTGATGCATTTGTGAGATGTGTTGAAAAGTTTGAAAATCATACAACATATTTCTAGTGATAAAATAGATACATTTATGAAATATGTTGAAAAGATTGAAAAAGAAAATCAAAAAATATATTTCTAATGATAAATACTGGTAGAAACATTTATGAGATGTGTTGAAAAGTTTGAAAAAGAAAATTTAAAAATATATTTCTAATGATATACTAGATACATTGCTGAAATGTGTTGAAAAGTTTCAAAATCAAAGAAATATTTTTCTAATGATAAATTAGATACATTTATGAAATATGTTGAAAAGTTTAATCAAGAAAATTAAAAAAAATTATTTCTAATGATAAACTATATACATTTATGAGATGTGTTGAAAAATTTGAAAAAGAAAATCAAAAATATATTTCTAATGATAAACTAGATACATTTATGAGATGTGATGAAACGTTTGAAAAAGAAAATCAAAAAATATATTTCTAATGATAAACTAGATACATTTCTGAAATGTGTTGAAAAGTTTCAAAATCAAAGAAATATTTTTCTAATAATAAATTAGATACATTTTTAAAATATGTTGAAAAGTTTGAACAAGAAAATAAAAAAAAATTATTTCTAATGATAAACTATATACATTTATGAAATGTGTTTTAAAGTTTGAAAAATAAAATGAAAAGATATATTTCTAGTGATAATCTACCGGTAGATACATTTATGAGATGTGTTGAAAAGTTTGAAAAAGAAAATAAAAAAATATATTTCTATTGATAATCTACCAGTAGATACATTTATGAGATGTGTTGAAAAGTTTGAAATTAAAAATAAATATATTTCTAATAATAAACTAGATACATTTATGAAATGTGTTGAAAAGTTTGGAAAAGAAAATCAAAAAATATCAGCAATCACTATATTGGGTGCCACCTGGAGTAAGAAGAAGAGGGAGACCTAGAGAAACTCTACGAAGAACCATTAATAGAGAAGGCATGTCAATGAACCTAAACAACACGCAACAATTGAAAGACCTGGCAACACAAAGACAGAAATGAAAGGCTATGGTTTCTGCCCTATGCGTCGCCTATGGCCCTGGAGGAACATAACATAACATTTATGAAATATGTTGAAAAATTTGAACACGAAAATTGAAAAAAAAATATTTCTAATGATAAACTACCGGTAGATACATTTATGAGATGTGTTGAAATGTTTGATAAAGAAAATCAAAAAATATATTTCTAATGATAAACTACCGGTAGATACATTTATGAGATGTGTTGAAAAGTTAGAAAAAGAAAATAAAAAAATATATTTCTAGTGATAAACTAGATACATTGCTGAAATGAATTAAAAGTTTCAAAATCAAAGAAATATTTTTCTAATGATAAATTAGATACATTTTTAAAATATGTTGAAAAGTTTGAACAAGAAAATTAAAAAAAATTATTTCTAATGATAAACTATATACATTTATGAAATGTGTTGAAAAGTTTGAAAAATAAAATGAAAGATATATTTCTAATGATATACTACCGGTTGATGCATTTATGAGATGTGTTGAAAAGATTGAAAAAGAAAATCATACAACATATTTCTAGTGATAAAATAGATACATTTATGAGATGTGTTGAAAAGTTTGAAAAAGGAAATTAAAAAATAAATTTCTATTGATAAACTATATATATACACTTATGAAATGTGTTGAAAATTTTGAAAATCAAAAAAAAAATATTTATAATGATAAACTATATACATTTATGAAATGTGTTGAAAAGTTTGAAAAAGAAAATGAAAAGATATATTTCTATTGATAATCTACCAGTAGATACATTTATGAGATGTGTTGAAAAGATTGAAATTAAAAATAAATATATTTCTAATAATAAACTAGATACATTGCTGAAATGTGTTAAAAAGGTTTCAAAATCAAAGAAATATTTTTCTAATGATAAATTAGATACATTTATGAAATGTGTTGAAATGTTTGAACAAGAAAATTTTAAAAAATTATTTCTAATGATAAACTATATACATTTATGAAATGTGTTGAAAAATTTGAAAAAGAAAATCAAAAAATATATTTCTAATGATAAACTAGATAAATTTATGAGATGTGTTGAAAAGTTTGAAAAAAAAAATAAAAAAATATTTTTCTAATGATAAATTAGATACATTTATGAGATGTGTTGAAAAGTTTGAAATTAAAAATAAATATATTTCTAATAATAAACTAGATACATTAATGAGATGTGTTGAAAAATTTCAAAAAGGAAATTAAAAAATAAATTTCTATTGATAAACTATATATATACACTTATGAAATGTGTTGAAAAGTTTGAAAAAGAAAATGAAAAGATATATTTCTATTGATAATCTACCAGTAGATACATTTAAGAGATGTGTTGAAAAGATTGAAGTTAAAAATAAATATATTTCTAATAATAAACTAGATACATTTATGAAATGTGTTGAAAAGTTTGGAAAAGAAAATCAAAAAATATCAGCAATCACTATATTGGGTGCCACCTGGAGTAAGAAGAAGAGGGAGACCTAGAGAAACTCTACGAAGAACCATTAATAGAGAAGGCATGTCAATGAACCTAAACAACACGCAACAATTGAAAGACCTGGCAACACAAAGACAGAAATGAAAGGCTATGTTTTCTGCCCTATGCGTCGCCTATGGCCCTGGAGGAACATAACATAACATTTATGAAATATGTTGAAAAATTTGAACAAGAAAATTGAAAAAAAAATATTTTTAATGATAAACTACCGGTAGATACATTTATGAGATGTGTTGAAATGTTTGATAAAGAAAATCAAAAAATATATTTCTAATGATAAACTACCACCGGTAGATACATTTATGAGATGTGTTGAAAAGATTGAAAAAGAAAATTAAAAAATATATTTCTAATGATATACTACCGGTTGATGCATTTATGAGATGTGTTGAAAAGTTTGAAAATCATACAACATATTTCTAGTGATAAAATAGATACATTTATGAAATATGTTGAAAAGTTTGAACAAGAAAATTGAAAAAAAAATATTTCTAATGATAAACTTTATACATTTATGAAATGTGTTGAAAAGTTTGAAAAAGAAAATGAAAAGATATATTTCTAGTGATAATCTACCGGTAGATACATTTATCAGATGTGTTGAAAAGATTGAAAAAGAAAATCAAAAAATATATTTCTAATGATAAATACTGGTAGAAACATTTATGAGATGTGTTGAAAAGTTTGAAAAAGAAAATTAAAAAATATATTTCTAATGATATACTAGATACATTGCTGAAATGTGTTGAAAAGTTTCAAAATCTAAGAAATATTTTTCTAATTATAAATTAGATACATTTATGAAATGTGTTGAAATGTTTGAAGAAGAAAATTTTAAAAAATATTTCTAATGATAAACTATATACATTTATGAGATGTGTTGAAAAATTTGAAAAAGAAAATCAAAAAATATATTTCTAATGATAAACTAGATACATTTATGAGATGTGTTGAAACGTTTGAAAAAGAAAATAAAAAAATATATTTCTAATGATAAACTAGATACATTTCTGAAATGTGTTGAAAAGTTTCAAAATCAAAGAAATATTTTTCTAATTATAAATTAGATACATTTATGAAATGTGTTGAAATGTTTGAAAAAGAAAATAAAAATATATATTTCTAATGATAAACTAGATACATTGCTGAAATGTGTTGAAAAGTTTCAAAATCAAAGAAATATTTTTCTAATGATAAATTAGATACATTTATGAAATATGTTGAAAAGTTTAATCAAGAAAATAAAAAAAAATTATTTCTAATGATAAACTATATACATTTATGAAATGTGTTGAAAAGTTTGAAAAATAAAATGAAAAGATATATTTCTAGTGATAATCTACTGGTAGATACATTTATGAGATGTGTTGAAAAGATTGAAAAAGAAAATCAAAAAAATATATTTCTAATGATATACTACCGGTTGATGCATTTGTGAGATGTGTTGAAAAGTTTGAAAATCATACAACATATTTCTAGTGATAAAATAGATACATTTATGAAATATGTTGAAAAGTTTGAACAAGAAAATTGAAAAAAAAATATTTCTAATGATAAACTTTATACATTTATGAAATGTGTTGAAAAGTTTGAAAAAGAAAATGAAAAGATATATTTCTAGTGATAATCTACCGGTAGATACATTTATCAGATGTGTTGAAAAGATTGAAAAAGAAAATCAAAAAATATATTTCTAATGATAAATACTGGTAGAAACATTTATGAGATGTGTTGAAAAGTTTGAAAAAGAAAATTTAAAAATATATTTCTAATGATATACTAGATACATTGCTGAAATGTGTTGAAAAGTTTCAAAATCAAAGAAATATTTTTCTAATGATAAATTAGATACATTTATGAAATATGTTGAAAAGTTTAATCAAGAAAATAAAAAAAAATTATTTCTAATGATAAACTATATACATTTATGAGATGTGTTGAAAAATTTGAAAAAGAAAATCAAAAATATATTTCTAATGATAAACTAGATACATTTATGAGATGTGTTGAAACGTTTGAAAAAGAAAATCAAAAAATATATTTCTAATGATAAACTAGATACATTTCTGAAATGTGTTGAAAAGTTTGAAAATCATACAACATATTTCTAGTGATAAAATAGATACATTTATGAAATATGTTGAAAAGTTTGAACAAGAAAATAAAAAAAAATTATTTCTAATGATAAACTATATACATTTATGAAATGTGTTTTAAAGTTTGAAAAATAAAATGAAAAGATATATTTCTAGTGATAATCTACCGGTAGATACATTTATGAGATGTGTTGAAAAGTTTGAAAAAGAAAATAAAAAAATATATTTCTATTGATAATCTACCAGTAGATACATTTATGAGATGTGTTGAAAAGTTTGAAATTAAAAATAAATATATTTCTAATAATAAACTAGATACATTTATGAAATGTGTTGAAAAGTTTGGAAAAGAAAATCAAAAAATATCAGCAATCACTATATTGGGTGCCACCTGGAGTAAGAAGAAGAGGGAGACCTAGAGAAACTCTACGAAGAACCATTAATAGAGAAGGCATGTCAATGAACCTAAACAACACGCAACAATTGAAAGACCTGGCAACACAAAGACAGAAATGAAAGGCTATGGTTTCTGCCCTATGCGTCGCCTATGGCCCTGGAGGAACATAACATAACATTTATGAAATATGTTGAAAAATTTGAACAAGAAAATTGAAAAAAAAATATTTCTAATGATAAACTACCGGTAGATACATTTATGAGATGTGTTGAAATGTTTGATAAAGAAAATCAAAAAATATATTTCTAATGATAAACTACCGGTAGATACATTTATGAGATGTGTTGAAAAGTTAGAAAAAGAAAATAAAAAAATATATTTCTAGTGATAAACTAGATACATTGCTGAAATGAATTAAAAGTTTCAAAATCAAAGAAATATTTTTCTAATGATAAATTAGATACATTTTTAAAATATGTTGAAAAGTTTGAACAAGAAAATTAAAAAAAATTATTTCTAATGATAAACTATATACATTTATGAAATGTGTTGAAAAGTTTGAAAAATAAAATGAAAGATATATTTCTAATGATATACTACCGGTTGATGCATTTATGAGATGTGTTGAAAAGATTGAAAAAGAAAATCATACAACATATTTCTAGTGATAAAATAGATACATTTATGAGATGTGTTGAAAAGTTTGAAAAAGAAAATTAAAAAATATATTTCTAATGATAAATTAGATACATTTATGAGATGTGTTGAAAAGTTTGAAATTAAAAATAAATATATTTCTAATAATAAACTAGATACATTAATGAGATGTGTTGAAAAATTTCAAAAAGGAAATTAAAAAATAAATTTCTATTGATAAACTATATATATACACTTATGAAATGTGTTGAAAATTTTGAAAATCAAAAAAAAAATATTTATAATGATAAACTATATACATTTATGAAATGTGTTGAAAAGTTTGAAAAAGAAAATGCAAAGATATATTTCTATTGATAATCTACCAGTAGATACATTTATGAGATGTGTTGAAAAGATTGAAATTAAAAATAAATATATTTCTAATAATAAACTAGATACATTGCTGAAATGTGTTGAAAAGTTTCAAAATCAAAGAAATATTTTTCTAATGATAAATTAGATACATTTATGAAATGTGTTGAAATGTTTGAACAAGAAAATTTAAAAAAATTATTTCTAATGATAAACTATATACATTTATGAGATGTGTTGAAAAATTTGAAAAAGAAAATCAAAAAATATATTTCTAATGATAAACTAGATACATTTATGAGATGTGTTGAAAAGTTTGAAAAAAAAAATAAAAAAATATTTTTCTAATGATAAATTAGATACATTTATGAGATGTGTTGAAAAGTTTGAAATTAAAAATAAATATATTTCTAATAATAAACTAGATACATTAATGAGATGTGTTGAAAAATTTCAAAAAGGAAATTAAAAAATAAATTTCTATTGATAAACTATATATATACACTTATGAAATGTGTTGAAAAGTTTGAAAAAGAAAATGAAAAGATATATTTCTATTGATAATCTACCAGTAGATACATTTATGAGATGTGTTGAAAAGATTGAAATTAAAAATAAATATATTTCTAATAATAAACTAGATACATTTATGAAATGTGTTGAAAAGTTTGGAAAAGAAAATCAAAAAATATCAGCAATCACTATATTGGGTGCCACCTGGAGTAAGAAGAAGAGGGAGACCTAGAGAAACTCTACGAAGAACCATTAATAGAGAAGGCATGTCAATGAACCTAAACAACACGCAACAATTGAAAGACCTGGCAACACAAAGACAGAAATGAAAGGCTATGGTTTCTGCCCTATGCGTCGCCTATGGCCCTGGAGGAACATAACATAACATTTATGAAATATGTTGAAAAATTTGAACAAGAAAATTGAAAAAAAAATATTTTTAATGATAAACTACCGGTAGATACATTTATGAGATGTGTTGAAATGTTTGATAAAGAAAATCAAAAAATATATTTCTAATGATAAACTACCACCGGTAGATACATTTATGAGATGTGTTGAAAAGATTGAAAAAGAAAATTAAAAAATATATTTCTAATGATATACTACCGGTTGATGCATTTATGAGATGTGTTGAAAAGTTTGAAAATCATACAACATATTTCTAGTGATAAAATAGATACATTTATGAAATATGTTGAAAAGTTTGAACAAGAAAATTGAAAAAAAAATATTTCTAATGATAAACTTTATACATTTATGAAATGTGTTGAAAAGTTTGAAAAAGAAAATGAAAAGATATATTTCTAGTGATAATCTACCGGTAGATACATTTATCAGATGTGTTGAAAAGATTGAAAAAGAAAATCAAAAAATATATTTCTAATGATAAATACTGGTAGAAACATTTATGAGATGTGTTGAAAAGTTTGAAAAAGAAAATTAAAAAATATATTTCTAATGATATACTAGATACATTGCTGAAATGTGTTGAAAAGTTTCAAAATCTAAGAAATATTTTTCTAATTATAAATTAGATACATTTATGAAATGTGTTGAAATGTTTGAAGAAGAAAATTTTAAAAAATATTTCTAATGATAAACTATATACATTTATGAGATGTGTTGAAAAATTTGAAAAAGAAAATCAAAAAATATATTTCTAATGATAAACTAGATACATTTATGAGATGTGTTGAAACGTTTGAAAAAGAAAATAAAAAAATATATTTCTAATGATAAACTAGATACATTTCTGAAATGTGTTGAAAAGTTTCAAAATCAAAGAAATATTTTTCTAATTATAAATTAGATACATTTATGAAATGTGTTGAAATGTTTGAAAAAGAAAATAAAAATATATATTTCTAATGATAAACTAGATACATTGCTGAAATGTGTTGAAAAGTTTCAAAATCAAAGAAATATTTTTCTAATGATAAATTAGATACATTTATGAAATATGTTGAAAAGTTTAATCAAGAAAATAAAAAAAAATTATTTCTAATGATAAACTATATACATTTATGAAATGTGTTGAAAAGTTTGAAAAATAAAATGAAAAGATATATTTCTAGTGATAATCTACTGGTAGATACATTTATGAGATGTGTTGAAAAGATTGAAAAAGAAAATCAAAAAAATATATTTCTAATGATATACTACCGGTTGATGCATTTGTGAGATGTGTTGAAAAGTTTGAAAATCATACAACATATTTCTAGTGATAAAATAGATACATTTATGAAATATGTTGAAAAGTTTGAACAAGAAAATTGAAAAAAAAATATTTCTAATGATAAACTTTATACATTTATGAAATGTGTTGAAAAGTTTGAAAAAGAAAATGAAAAGATATATTTCTAGTGATAATCTACCGGTAGATACATTTATCAGATGTGTTGAAAAGATTGAAAAAGAAAATCAAAAAATATATTTCTAATGATAAATACTGGTAGAAACATTTATGAGATGTGTTGAAAAGTTTGAAAAAGAAAATTTAAAAATATATTTCTAATGATATACTAGATACATTGCTGAAATGTGTTGAAAAGTTTCAAAATCAAAGAAATATTTTTCTAATGATAAATTAGATACATTTATGAAATATGTTGAAAAGTTTAATCAAGAAAATAAAAAAAAATTATTTCTAATGATAAACTATATACATTTATGAGATGTGTTGAAAAATTTGAAAAAGAAAATCAAAAATATATTTCTAATGATAAACTAGATACATTTATGAGATGTGTTGAAACGTTTGAAAAAGAAAATCAAAAAATATATTTCTAATGATAAACTAGATACATTTCTGAAATGTGTTGAAAAGTTTGAAAATCATACAACATATTTCTAGTGATAAAATAGATACATTTATGAAATATGTTGAAAAGTTTGAACAAGAAAATAAAAAAAAATTATTTCTAATGATAAACTATATACATTTATGAAATGTGTTTTAAAGTTTGAAAAATAAAATGAAAAGATATATTTCTAGTGATAATCTACCGGTAGATACATTTATGAGATGTGTTGAAAAGTTTGAAAAAGAAAATAAAAAAATATATTTCTATTGATAATCTACCAGTAGATACATTTATGAGATGTGTTGAAAAGTTTGAAATTAAAAATAAATATATTTCTAATAATAAACTAGATACATTTATGAAATGTGTTGAAAAGTTTGGAAAAGAAAATCAAAAAATATCAGCAATCACTATATTGGGTGCCACCTGGAGTAAGAAGAAGAGGGAGACCTAGAGAAACTCTACGAAGAACCATTAATAGAGAAGGCATGTCAATGAACCTAAACAACACGCAACAATTGAAAGACCTGGCAACACAAAGACAGAAATGAAAGGCTATGGTTTCTGCCCTATGCGTCGCCTATGGCCCTGGAGGAACATAACATAACATTTATGAAATATGTTGAAAAATTTGAACAAGAAAATTGAAAAAAAAATATTTCTAATGATAAACTACCGGTAGATACATTTATGAGATGTGTTGAAATGTTTGATAAAGAAAATCAAAAAATATATTTCTAATGATAAACTACCGGTAGATACATTTATGAGATGTGTTGAAAAGTTAGAAAAAGAAAATAAAAAAATATATTTCTAGTGATAAACTAGATACATTGCTGAAATGAATTAAAAGTTTCAAAATCAAAGAAATATTTTTCTAATGATAAATTAGATACATTTTTAAAATATGTTGAAAAGTTTGAACAAGAAAATTAAAAAAAATTATTTCTAATGATAAACTATATACATTTATGAAATGTGTTGAAAAGTTTGAAAAATAAAATGAAAGATATATTTCTAATGATATACTACCGGTTGATGCATTTATGAGATGTGTTGAAAAGATTGAAAAAGAAAATCATACAACATATTTCTAGTGATAAAATAGATACATTTATGAGATGTGTTGAAAAGTTTGAAAAAGAAAATTAAAAAATATATTTCTAATGATAAATTAGATACATTTATGAGATGTGTTGAAAAGTTTGAAATTAAAAATAAATATATTTCTAATAATAAACTAGATACATTAATGAGATGTGTTGAAAAATTTCAAAAAGGAAATTAAAAAATAAATTTCTATTGATAAACTATATATATACACTTATGAAATGTGTTGAAAATTTTGAAAATCAAAAAAAAAATATTTATAATGATAAACTATATACATTTATGAAATGTGTTGAAAAGTTTGAAAAAGAAAATGCAAAGATATATTTCTATTGATAATCTACCAGTAGATACATTTATGAGATGTGTTGAAAAGATTGAAATTAAAAATAAATATATTTCTAATAATAAACTAGATACATTGCTGAAATGTGTTGAAAAGTTTCAAAATCAAAGAAATATTTTTCTAATGATAAATTAGATACATTTATGAAATGTGTTGAAATGTTTGAACAAGAAAATTTAAAAAAATTATTTCTAATGATAAACTATATACATTTATGAGATGTGTTGAAAAATTTGAAAAAGAAAATCAAAAAATATATTTCTAATGATAAACTAGATACATTTATGAGATGTGTTGAAAAGTTTGAAAAAAAAAATAAAAAAATATTTTTCTAATGATAAATTAGATACATTTATGAGATGTGTTGAAAAGTTTGAAATTAAAAATAAATATATTTCTAATAATAAACTAGATACATTAATGAGATGTGTTGAAAAATTTCAAAAAGGAAATTAAAAAATAAATTTCTATTGATAAACTATATATATACACTTATGAAATGTGTTGAAAAGTTTGAAAAAGAAAATGAAAAGATATATTTCTATTGATAATCTACCAGTAGATACATTTATGAGATGTGTTGAAAAGATTGAAATTAAAAATAAATATATTTCTAATAATAAACTAGATACATTTATGAAATGTGTTGAAAAGTTTGGAAAAGAAAATCAAAAAATATCAGCAATCACTATATTGGGTGCCACCTGGAGTAAGAAGAAGAGGGAGACCTAGAGAAACTCTACGAAGAACCATTAATAGAGAAGGCATGTCAATGAACCTAAACAACACGCAACAATTGAAAGACCTGGCAACACAAAGACAGAAATGAAAGGCTATGGTTTCTGCCCTATGCGTCGCCTATGGCCCTGGAGGAACATAACATAACATTTATGAAATATGTTGAAAAATTTGAACAAGAAAATTGAAAAAAAAATATTTCTAATGATAAACTACCGGTAGATACATTTATGAGATGTGTTGAAATGTTTGATAAAGAAAATCAAAAAATATATTTCTAATGATAAACTACCGGTAAGATACATTTATGAGATTTGTTGAAAAGTTTGAAAAAGAAAATAAAAGAATATATTTCTAGTGATAAACTAGATACATTGCTGAAATGAATTAAAAGTTTCAAAATCAAAGAAATATTTTTCTAATAATAAATTAGATACATTTTTAAAATATGTTGAAAAGTTTGAACAAGAAAATAAAAAAAAATTATTTCTAATGATAAACTATATACATTTATGAAATGTGTTGAAAAGTTTGAAAAATAAAATGAAAGATATATTTCTAGTGATAATCTACCGGTAGATACATTTATGAGATGTGTTGAAAAGATTGAAAAAGAAAATTAAAAAAATAAATTTCTAATGATATACTACCGGTTGATGCATTTATGAGATGTGTTGAAAAGTTTGGAAATCATACAACATATTTCTAGTGATAAAATAGATACATTTATGAAATATGTTGAAAAGTTTGAACAAGAAAATTGAAAAAAAAATATTTCTAATGATAAACTTTATACATTTATGAAATGTGTTGAAAAGTTTGAACAAGAAAATGAAAAGATATATTTCTAGTGATAATCTACCGGTAGATACATTTATGAGATGTGTTGAAAAGATTGAAAAAGAAAATCAAAAAATATATTTCTAATGATAAATACCGGTAGATACATTTATGAGATGTGTTGAACAGTTTGAAAAAGAAAATAAAAAAATATATTTCTAATGATAAACTATATACATTTATGAAATGTGTTGAAAAGTTTCAAAATCAAAAAAATATATTTCTAATGATAAAAACTAGATAATTAATGAAATGTGTTGAAAAGTTTGGAAAAGAAAATCAAAAAATATATTTCTATTGATAAACTAGATACATTTATGAAATATGTTGAAAAGTTTGAAAAAGAAAATAAAAAAATATATTTCTAATGATAAACTAGATACATTGCTGAAATGTGTTGAAAAGTTTCAAAATCAAAGAAATATTTTTCTAATGATAAATTAGATACATTTATGAGATGTGTTGAAAAGTTTGAAAAAGAAAATTAAAAAATATTTTTCTAATGATATACTACCGGTTGATGCATTTATGAGATGTGTTGAAAAGTTTGAAATTAAAAATAAATATATTTCTAATAATAAACTAGATACATTTATGAAATGTGTTGAAAAGTTTGGAAAAGAAAATCAAAAAATATATTTCTAGAGATAAACTAGATACATTAATGAAATATGTTGAAAAGTTTGAACAAGAAAATTGAAAAAAAAATATTTCTAATGATAAACTACCGGTAGATACATTTATGAGATGTGTTTAAATGTCTGATAAAGAAAATCCAAAAATATATTTCTAATGATAAACTACCGGTAGATACATTTATGAGATGTGTTGAAAAGTTTGAAAAAGAAAATAAAAAAATATATTTCTAGTGATAAACTAGATACATTTATGAAATGTGTTTTAAAGTTTGAAAAATAAAATGAAAAGATATATTTCTAGTGATAATCTACCGGTAGATACATTTATGAGATTTGTTGAAAAGATTTAAAAAGAAAATCAAAAAAATATATTTCTAATGATAAACTAGATACATTTATGAAATGTGTTTATAAGTTTCAAAATAAAAAAAATATATTTCTAATGATAAAAACTAGATACATTTATGAAATGTGTTGAAAAATTTCAAAAAGAAAATAAAAAAATAAATTTCTATTGATAAACTATATATACACACTTATGAAATGTGTTTTAAATTTTGAAAATAAAAAAAATAAAAAAAAATATTTATAATGATAAACTATATACATTTATGAAATGTGTTGAAAAGTTTGAAAATCAAACAATATATTTCTAGTGATAAACTAGATACATTTATGATATATGTTGAAAAGTTTGAACAAAAAAAATGAAAAAAAATATTTCTAGTGATAAACTTTATACATTTATGAAATGTGTTGAAAAGTTTGAAAATCAAACAATATATTTCTAGTGATAAACTTTATACATTTATGAAATGTGTTGAAAAGTTTGAAATAGAAAATGAAACAAATATATTTCTAATGATGAACTACCGGTAGATACATTTATGAGATGTGTTGAAAAGTTTGAAAAAGAAAATAAAAATATATATTTCTAATGATAAACTAGATACATTGCTGAAATGTGTTGAAAAGTTTCAAAATCAAAGAAATATTTTTCTAATGATAAATTAGATACATTTATGAAATATGTTGAAAAGTTTAATCAAGAAAATAAAAAAAAATTATTTCTAATGATAAACTATATACATTTATGAAATGTGTTGAAAAGTTTGAAAAATAAAATGAAAAGATATATTTCTAGTGATAATCTACTGGTAGATACATTTATGAGATGTGTTGAAAAGATTGAAAAAGAAAATCAAAAAAATATATTTCTAATGATAAACTAGATACATTTATGAAATGTGTTGAAAAATTTCAAAAAGAAAATTAAAAAATAAATTTCTATTGATAAACTATATATATAGACTTATGAAATGTGTTGAAAATTTTGAAAATCAAAAAAAAATATTTATAATGATAAACTATATACATTTATGAAATGTGTTGAAAAGTTTGAAAAAGAAAATGAAAAGATATATTTCTAGTGATAATCTACTGGTAGATACATTTATGAGATGTGTTGAAAAGATTGAAAAAGAAAATCAAAAAAATATATTTCTAATGATAAACTAGATACATTTATGAAATGTGTTGAAAAATTTCAAAAAGAAAATTAAAAAATAAATTTCTATTGATAAACTATATATATAGACTTATGAAATGTGTTGAAAATTTTGAAAATCAAAAAAAAATATTTATAATGATAAACTATATACATTTATGAAATGTGTTGAAAAGTTTGAAAAAGAAAATGAAAAGATATATTTCTATTGATAATCTACCAGTAGATACATTTATGAGATGTGTTGAAAAGTTTGAAATTAAAAATAAATATATTTCTAATAATAAACTAGATACATTTATGAAATGTGTTGAAAAGTTTGGAAAAGAAAATCAAAAAATATATTTCTATTGATAAACTAGATACATTTATGAAATATGTTGAAAAGTTTGAAAAAGAAAATAAAAAAATATATTTCTAATGATAAACTAGATACATTGCTGAAATGTGTTGAAAAGTTTCAAAATCAAAGAAATATTTTTCTAATGATAAAGTAGATACATTTATGAGATGTGTTGAAAAGTTTGAAAAAGAAAATTAAAAAATATTTTTCTAATGATATACTACCGGTTGATGCATTTATGAGATGTGTTGAAAAGTTTGAAATTAAAAATAAATATATTTCTAATAATAAACTTGATACATTTATGAAATGTGTTGAAAAGTTTGGAAAAGAAAATCAAAAAATATATTTCTAGAGATAAACTAGATACATTAATGAAATGTGTTGAAAAGTTTCAAAATCAAAGAAATATTTTTCTAATGATAAATTAGATACATTTATGAAATGTGTTGAAAAATTTCAAAAAAAAATAAAAAAATTAATTTCTATTGATAAACTATATACATTTATGAAATGTGTTTTAAAGTTTGAAAAATAAAATGAAAAGATATATTTCTAGTGATAATCTACCGGTAGATACATTTATGAGATTTGTTGAAAAGATTTAAAAAGAAAATCAAAAAAATATATTTCTAATGATAAACTAGATACATTTATGAAATGTGTTTATAAGTTTCAAAATAAAAAAAATATATTTCTAATGATAAAAACTAGATACATTTATGAAATGTGTTGAAAAATTTCAAAAAGAAAATAAAAAAATAAATTTCTATTGATAAACTATATATACACACTTATGAAATGTGTTTTAAATTTTGAAAATAAAAAAAATTTAAAAAAATATTTATAATGATAAACTATATACATTTATGAAATGTGTTGAAAAGTTTGAAAATCAAACAATATATTTCTAGTGATAAACTAGATACATTTATGATATATGTTGAAAAGTTTGAACAAAAAAATTGAAAAAAAATATTTCTATTGATAAACTTTATACATTTATGAAATGTGTTGAAAAGTTTGAAAATCAAACAATATATTTCTAGTGATAAACTTTATACATTTATGAAATGTGTTGAAAAGTTTGAAATAGAAAATGAAACAAATATATTTCTAATGATGAACTACCGGTAGATACATTTATGAGATGTGTTGAAAAGTTTGAAAAAGAAAATAAAAATATATATTTCTAATGATAAACTAGATACATTGCTGAAATGTGTTGAAAAGTTTCAAAATCAAAGAAATATTTTTCTAATGATAAATTAGATACATTTATGAAATATGTTGAAAAGTTTGATCAAGAAAATAAAAAAAAATTATTTCTAATGATAAACTATATACATTTATGAAATGTGTTGAAAAGTTTGAAAAATAAAATAAAAAATATATTTCTAGTGATAATCTACTGGTAGATACATTTATGAGATGTGTTGAAAAGATTGAAAAAGAAAATCAAAAAAATATATTTCTAATGATAAACTATATACATTTATGAAATGTGTTGAAAAGTTTCAAAATCAAAAAAATATATTTCTAATGATAAAAACTAGATAATTAATGAAATGTGTTGAAAAGTTTGGAAAAGAAAATCAAAAAATATATTTCTATTGATAAACTAGATACATTTATGAAATATGTTGAAAAGTTTGAAAAAGAAAATAAAAAAATATATTTCTAATGATAAACTAGATACATTGCTGAAATGTGTTGAAAAGTTTCAAAATCAAAGAAATATTTTTCTAATGATAAATTAGATACATTTATGAGATGTGTTGAAAAGTTTGAAAAAGAAAATTAAAAAATATTTTTCTAATGATATACTACCGGTTGATGCATTTATGAGATGTGTTGAAAAGTTTGAAATTAAAAATAAATATATTTCTAATAATAAACTAGATACATTTATGAAATGTGTTGAAAAGTTTGGAAAAGAAAATCAAAAAATATATTTCTAGAGATAAACTAGATACATTAATGAAATATGTTGAAAAGTTTGAACAAGAAAATTGAAAAAAAAATATTTCTAATGATAAACTACCGGTAGATACATTTATGAGATGTGTTTAAATGTCTGATAAAGAAAATCCAAAAATATATTTCTAATGATAAACTACCGGTAGATACATTTATGAGATGTGTTGAAAAGTTTGAAAAAGAAAATAAAAAAATATATTTCTAGTGATAAACTAGATACATTTATGAAATGTGTTTTAAAGTTTGAAAAATAAAATGAAAAGATATATTTCTAGTGATAATCTACCGGTAGATACATTTATGAGATTTGTTGAAAAGATTTAAAAAGAAAATCAAAAAAATATATTTCTAATGATAAACTAGATACATTTATGAAATGTGTTTATAAGTTTCAAAATAAAAAAAATATATTTCTAATGATAAAAACTAGATACATTTATGAAATGTGTTGAAAAATTTCAAAAAGAAAATAAAAAAATAAATTTCTATTGATAAACTATATATACACACTTATGAAATGTGTTTTAAATTTTGAAAATAAAAAAAATAAAAAAAAATATTTATAATGATAAACTATATACATTTATGAAATGTGTTGAAAAGTTTGAAAATCAAACAATATATTTCTAGTGATAAACTAGATACATTTATGATATATGTTGAAAAGTTTGAACAAAAAAAATGAAAAAAAATATTTCTAGTGATAAACTTTATACATTTATGAAATGTGTTGAAAAGTTTGAAAATCAAACAATATATTTCTAGTGATAAACTTTATACATTTATGAAATGTGTTGAAAAGTTTGAAATAGAAAATGAAACAAATATATTTCTAATGATGAACTACCGGTAGATACATTTATGAGATGTGTTGAAAAGTTTGAAAAAGAAAATAAAAATATATATTTCTAATGATAAACTAGATACATTGCTGAAATGTGTTGAAAAGTTTCAAAATCAAAGAAATATTTTTCTAATGATAAATTAGATACATTTATGAAATATGTTGAAAAGTTTGATCAAGAAAATAAAAAAAAATTATTTCTAATGATAAACTATATACATTTATGAAATGTGTTGAAAAGTTTGAAAAATAAAATAAAAAATATATTTCTAGTGATAATCTACTGGTAGATACATTTATGAGATGTGTTGAAAAGATTGAAAAAGAAAATCAAAAAAATATATTTCTAATGATAAACTATATACATTTATGAAATGTGTTGAAAAGTTTCAAAATCAAAAAAATATATTTCTAATGATAAAAACTAGATAATTAATGAAATGTGTTGAAAAGTTTGGAAAAGAAAATCAAAAAATATATTTCTATTGATAAACTAGATACATTTATGAAATATGTTGAAAAGTTTGAAAAAGAAAATAAAAAAATATATTTCTAATGATAAACTAGATACATTGCTGAAATGTGTTGAAAAGTTTCAAAATCAAAGAAATATTTTTCTAATGATAAATTAGATACATTTATGAGATGTGTTGAAAAGTTTGAAAAAGAAAATTAAAAAATATTTTTCTAATGATATACTACCGGTTGATGCATTTATGAGATGTGTTGAAAAGTTTGAAATTAAAAATAAATATATTTCTAATAATAAACTAGATACATTTATGAAATGTGTTGAAAAGTTTGGAAAAGAAAATCAAAAAATATATTTCTAGAGATAAACTAGATACATTAATGAAATATGTTGAAAAGTTTGAACAAGAAAATTGAAAAAAAAATATTTCTAATGATAAACTACCGGTAGATACATTTATAAGATGTGTTGAACAGTTTGAAAAAAGAAAATAAAAAAGTATATTCTAATGATAAACTAGATACATTTCTGAAATGTGTTGAAAAGTTTCAAAATCAAAGAAATATTTTTCTAATAATAAATTAGATACATTTATGAAATGTCTTGAAAAGTTTGCAAAAAAAAATAAAATATATTTCTAATGATAAACTAGATACATTTATGAAATGTGTTGAAAAGTTTGTAAAAGAAAATCAAAAAAATATATTTCTAGTGATAAACTATATACATTTATGAAATGTGTTGAAAAGTTTGGAAAAGAAAATCAAAAAAATTTATTTCTAGTGATAAACTATATACATTTATGAAATGTGTTGAAAAGTTTCAAAATCAAAAAAATATATTTCTAATGATAAAAACTAGATAATTAATGAAATGTGTTGAAAAGTTTGGAAAAGAAAATCAAAAAATATATTTCTATTGATAAACTAGATACATTTATGAAATATGTTGAAAAGTTTGAAAAAGAAAATAAAAAAATATATTTCTAATGATAAACTAGATACATTGCTGAAATGTGTTGAAAAGTTTCAAAATCAAAGAAATATTTTTCTAATGATAAATTAGATACATTTATGAGATGTGTTGAAAAGTTTGAAAAAGAAAATTTAAAAATATTTTTCTAATGATATACTACCGGTTGATGCATTTATGAGATGTGTTGAAAAGTTTGAAATTAAAAATAAATATATTTCTAATAATAAACTAGATACATTTATGAAATGTGTTGAAAAGTTTGGAAAAGAAAATCAAAAAATATATTTCTAGAGATAAACTAGATACATTAATGAAATATGTTGAAAAGTTTGAACAAGAAAATTGAAAAAAAAATATTTCTAATGATAAACTACCGGTAGATACATTTATGAGATGTGTTTAAATGTTTGATAAAGAAAATCCAAAAATATATTTCTAATGATAAACTACCGGTAGATACATTTATGAGATGTGTTGAAAAGTTTGAAAAAGAAAATAAAAAAATATATTTCTAGTGATAAACTAGATACATTGCTGAAATGTGTTGAAAAGTTTCAAAATCAAAGAAATATTTTTCTAATGATAAATTAGATACATTTATGAAATGTGTTGAAAAATTTCAAAAAAAAATAAAAAAATTAATTTCTATTGATAAACTATATACATTTATGAAATGTGTTTTAAAGTTTGATAAATAAAATGAAAAGATATATTTCTAGTGATAATCTACCGGTAGATACATTTATGAGATTTGTTGAAAAGATTTAAAAAGAAAATCAAAAAAAAATATTTTTAATGATAAACTAGATACATTTATGAAATGTGTTTAAAAGTTTCAAAATAAAAAAAATATATTTCTAATGATAAAAACTAGATACATTTATGAAATGTATTGAAAAATTTCAAAAAGAAAATAAAAAAAAAATTTCTATTGATAAACTATATATACACACTTATGAAATGTGTTTTAAATTTTGAAAATAAAAAAAAATATTTATAATGATAAACTATATACATTTATGAAATGTGTTGAAAAGTTTGAAAATCAAACAATATATTTCTAGTGATAAACTAGATACATTTATGATATATGTTGACAAGTTTGAACAAAAAAATTGAAAAAAAATATTTCTAGTGATAAACTTTATACATTTATTAAATGTGTTGAAAAGTTTGAAATAGAAAATGAAACAAATATAAATCTAATGATGAACTACCGGTAGATACATTTATTAGATGTGTTGAAAAGTTTGAAAAAGAAAATAAAAATATATATTTCTAATGATAAACTAGATACATTTATGAAATATGTTGAAAAGTTTGATCAAGAAAATAAAAAAAAATTATTTCTAATGATAAACTATATACATTTATGAAATGTGTTTAAAAGTTTGAAAAATAAAATGAAAAGATATATTTCTAGTGATAATCTACTGGTAGATACATTTATGAGATGTGTTGAAAAGATTGAAAAAGAAAATCAAAAAAATATATTTCTAATGATAAACTAGATACATTTATGAAATGTGTTGAAAAGTTTCAAAATACAAAAAATATATTTCTAATGATAAAAACTAGATACATTTATGAAATGTATTGAAAAATTTCAAAAAGAAAATAAAAAAATAAATTTCTATTGATAAACTATATATATACACTTATGAAATGTGTTGAGAATTTTGAAAATAAAAAAAACATATTAATAATGATAAATACCGGTAGATACATTTATGAGATGTGTTTAAAAGTTTGAAAAAGAAAATTAAAAAATATATTTCTAATGATAAACTAGATACATTGCTGAAATGTGTTGAAAAGTTTCAAAATCAAAGAAATATTTTTCTAATGATAAATTAGATACATTTATGAAATGTTTGAACAAGAAAATAAAAAAAAATATTTCTAATGATAAACTTTATACATTTATGAAATGTGTTGAAAAGTTTGAAAAAGAAAATCAAAAAATATATTTCTAATGATAAACTATATACATTTATGAAATGTGTTTGAAAGTTTGAAAAATAAAATGAAAAGATATATTTCTAGTGATAATCTACTGGTAGATACATTTATGAGATGTGTTGAAAAGATTGAAAAAGAAAATCAAAAAAATATATTTCCAATGATAAACTAGATACATTGCTGAAATGTGTTGAAAAGTTTCAAAATCAAAGAAATATTTTTCTAATGATAAATTAGATACATTTATGAAATGTGATGAAATGTTTGAACAAGAAAATAAAAAAAAATATTTATAATGATAAACTTTATACATTTATGAAATGTGTTGAAAAGTTTGAAAAAGAAAATCAAAAAATATATTTCTAATGATAAACTAGATACATTTATGAGATGTGTTGAAACGTTTGAAAAAGAAAATCAAAAAATATATTTCTAATGATAAACTACCGGTAGATACATTTATAAGATGTGTTGAACAGTTTGAAAAAAGAAAATAAAAAAGTATATTCTAATGATAAACTAGATACATTTCTGAAATGTGTTGAAAAGTTTCAAAATCAAAGAAATATTTTTCTAATAATAAATTAGATACATTTATGAAATGTCTTGAAAAGTTTGCAAAAAAAAATAAAATATATTTCTAATGATAAACTAGATACATTTATGAAATGTGTTGAAAAGTTTGTAAAAGAAAATCAAAAAAATATATTTCTAGTGATAAACTATATACATTTATGAAATGTGTTGAAAAGTTTGGAAAAGAAAATCAAAAAAATTTATTTCTAGTGATAAACTATATACATTTATGAAATGTGTTGAAAAGTTTCAAAATCAAAAAAATATATTTCTAATGATAAAAACTAGATAATTAATGAAATGTGTTGAAAAGTTTGGAAAAGAAAATCAAAAAATATATTTCTATTGATAAACTAGATACATTTATGAAAAATGTTGAAAAGTTTGAAAAAGAAAATAAAAAAATATATTTCTAATGATAAACTAGATACATTGCTGAAATGTGTTGAAAAGTTTCAAAATCAAAGAAATATTTTTCTAATGATAAATTAGATACATTTATGAGATGTGTTGAAAAGTTTGAAAAAGAAAATAAAAAAATATTTTTCTAATGATATACTACCGGTTGATGGATTTATGAGATGTGTTGAAAAGTTTGAAATTAAAAATAAATATATTTCTAATAATAAACTAGATACATTTATGAAATGTGTTGAAAAGTTTGGAAAAGAAAATCAAAAAATATATTTCTAGAGATAAACTAGATACATTAATGAAATATGTTGAAAAGTTTGAACAAGAAAATTGAAAAAAAAATATTTCTAATGATAAACTACCGGTAGATACATTTATGAGATGTGTTTAAATGTTTGATAAAGAAAATCCAAAAATATATTTCTAATGATAAACTACCGGTAGATACATTTATGAGATGTGTTGAAAAGTTTGAAAAAGAAAATAAAAAAATATATTTCTAGTGATAAACTAGATACATTGCTGAAATGTGTTGAAAAGTTTCAAAATCAAAGAAATATTTTTCTAATGATAAATTAGATACATTTATGAAATGTGTTGAAAAATTTCAAAAAAAAATAAAAAAATTAATTTCTATTGATAAACTATATACATTTATGAAATGTGTTTTAAAGTTTGATAAATAAAATGAAAAGATATATTTCTAGTGATAATCTACCGGTAGATACATTTATGAGATTTGTTGAAAAGATTTAAAAAGAAAATCAAAAAACAATATTTTTAATGATAAACTAGATACATTTATGAAATGTGTTTAAAAGTTTCAAAATAAAAAAAATATATTTCTAATGATAAAAACTAGATACATTTATGAAATGTATTGAAAAATTTCAAAAAGAAAATAAAAAAATAAATTTCTATTGATAAACTATATATACACACTTATGAAATGTGTTTTAAATTTTGAAAATAAAAAAAATAAAAAAAAATATTTATAATGATAAACTATATACATTTATGAAATGTGTTGAAAACTTTGAAAATCAAACAATATATTTCTAGTGATAAACTAGATACATTTATGATATATGTTGACAAGTTTGAACAAAAAAATTGAAAAAAAATATTTCTAGTGATAAACTTTATACATTTATGAAATGTGTTGAAAAGTTTGAAATAGAAAATGAAACAAATATATTTCTAATGATGAACTACCGGTAGATACATTTATTAGATGTGTTGAAAAGTTTGAAAAAGAAAATAATAATATATATTTCTAATGATAAACTAGATACATTTATGAAATTTGTTGAAAAGTTTCAAAATACAAAAAATATATTTCTAATGATAAAAACTAGATACATTTATGAAATGTGTTGAAAAATTTCAAAAAGAAAATAAAAAAATTAATTTCTATTGATAAACTATATATATACACTTATGAAATGTGTTGAAAATTTTGAAAATAAAAAAAAACATATTAATAATGATAAATACCGGTAGATACATTTATGAGATGTGTTTAAAAGTTTGAAAAAGAAAATTAAAAAATATATTTCTAATGATAAACTAGATACATTGCTGAAATGTGTTGAAAAGTTTCAAAATCAAAGAAATATTTTTCTAATGATAAATTAGATACATTTATGAAATGTTTGAACAAGAAAATAAAAAAAAATATTTCTAATGATAAACTTTATACATTTATGAAATGTGTTGAAAAGTTTGAAAAAGAAAATCAAAAAATATATTTCTAATGATAAACTATATACATTTATGAAATGTGTTTGAAAGTTTGAAAAATAAAATGAAAACATATATTTCTAGTGATAATCTACTGGTAGATACATTTATGAGATGTGTTGAAAAGATTGAAAAAGAAAATCAAAAAAATATATTTCCAATGATAAACTAGATACATTGCTGAAATGTGTTGAAAAGTTTCATAATCAAAGAAATATTTTTCTAATGATAAATTAGATACATTTATGAAATGTGATGAAATGTTTGAACAAGAAAATAAAAAAAAATATTTCTAATGATAAACTTTATACATTTATGAAATGTGTTGAAAAGTTTGAAAAAGAAAATCAAAAAATATATTTCTAATGATAAACTAGATACATTTATGAGATGTGTTGAAACGTTTGAAAAAGAAAATCAAAAAATATATTTCTAATGATAAACTACCGGTAGATACATTTATAAGATGTGTTGAACAGTTTGAAAAAAGAAAATAAAAAAGTATATTCTAATGATAAACTAGATACATTTCTGAAATGTGTTGAAAAGTTTCAAAATCAAAGAAATATTTTTCTAATAATAAATTAGATACATTTATGAAATGTCTTGAAAAGTTTGCAAAAAAAAAATAAAATATATTTCTAATGATAAACTAGATACATTTATGAAATGTGTTGAAAAGTTTGAAAAAGAAAATCAAAAAAATATATTTCTAGTGATAAACTATATACATTTATGAAATGTGTTGAAAAGTTTGGAAAAGAAAATCAAAAAAATTTATTTCTAGTGATAAACTATATACATTTATGAAATGTGTTGAAAAGTTTCAAAATCAAAAAAATATATTTCTATTGATAAAAACTAGATAATTAATGAAATGTGTTGAAAAGTTTGGAAAAGAAAATCAAAAAATATATTTCTATTGATAAACTAGATACATTTATGAAATATGTTGAAAAGTTTGAAAAAGAAAATAAAAAAATATATTTCTAATGATAAACTAGATACATTGCTGGAATGTGTTGAAAAGTTTCAAAATCAAAGAAATATTTTTCTAATGATAAATTAGATACATTTATGAGATGTGTTGAAAAGTTTGAAAAAGAAAATAAAAAAATATTTTTCTAATGATATACTACCGGTTGATGCATTTATGAGATGTGTTGAAAAGATTGAAATTAAAAATAAATATATTTCTAATAATAAACTAGATACATTTATGAAATGTGTTGAAAAGTTTGGAAAAGAAAATCAAAAAATATATTTCTAGAGATAAACTAGATACATTAATGAAATATGTTGAAAAGTTTGAACAAGAAAATTGAAAAAAAAATATTTCTAATGATAAACTACCGGTAGATACATTTATGAGATGTGTTTAAATGTTTGATAAAGAAAATCCAAAAATATATTTCTAATGATAAACTACCGGTAGATACATTTATGAGATGTGTTGAAAAGTTTGAAAAAGAAAATAAAAAAATATATTTCTAGTGATAAACTAGATACATTGCTGAAATGTGTTGAAAAGTTTCAAAATCAAAGAAATATTTTTGTAATGATAAATTAGATACATTTATGAAATGTGTTGAAAAATTTCAAAAAAAAATAAAAAAATTAATTTCTATTGATAAACTATATACATTTATGAAATGTGTTTTAAAGTTTGATAAATAAAATGAAAAGATATATTTCTAGTGATAATCTACCGGTAGATACATTTATGAGATTTGTTGAAAAGATTTAAAAAGAAAATCAAAAAACAATATTTTTAATGATAAACTAGATACATTTATGAAATGTGTTTAAAAGTTTCAAAATAAAAAAAATATATTTCTAATGATAAAAACTAGATACATTTATGAAATGTATTGAAAAATTTCAAAAAGAAAATAAAAAAATAAATTTCTATTGATAAACTATATACATTTATGAAATGTGTTGAAAACTTTGAAAATCAAACAATATATTTCTAGTGATAAACTAGATACATTTATGATATATGTTGACAAGTTTGAACAAAAAAATTGAAAAAAAATATTTCTAGTGATAAACTTTATACATTTATGAAATGTGTTGAAAAGTTTGAAATAGAAAATGAAACAGATATATTTCTAATGATGAACTACCGGTAGATACATTTATTAGATGTGTTGAAAAGTTTGAAAAAGAAAATAATAATATATATTTCTAATGATAAACTAGATACATTTATGAAATATGTTGAAAAGTTTGATCAAGAAAATAAAAAAATATTATTTCTAATGATAAACTATATACATTTATGAAATGTGTTGAAAAGTTTGAAAAATAAAATGAAAAGATATATTTCTAGTGATAATCTACTGGTAGATACATTTATGAGATGTGTTGAAAAGATTGAAAAAGAAAATCAAAAAAATATATTTCTAATGATAAACTAGATACATTTATGAAATTTGTTGAAAAGTTTCAAAATACAAAAAATATATTTCTAATGATAAAAACTAGATACATTTATGAAATGTGTTGAAAAATTTCAAAAAGAAAATAAAAAAATAAATTTCTATTGATAAACTATATATATACACTTATGAAATGTGTTGAAAATTTTGAAAATAAAAAAAAACATATTAATAATGATAAATACCGGTAGATACATTTAGGAGATGTGTTGAAAAGTTTGAAAAAGAAAATTAAAAATTATATTTCTAATGATAAATACCGGTAGATACATTTATGAGATGTGTTGAAAAGTTTGAAAAAGAAAATTAAAAAATATATTTCTAATGATAAACTAGATACATTGCTGAAATGTGTTGAAAAGTTTTAAAATCAAAAAATATATTTCTAATGATAAACTAGATACATTTATGAGATGTGTTGAAACGTTTGAAAAAGAAAATCAAAAAATATATTTCTAATGATAAACTACCGGTAGATACATTTATGAGATGTGTTGAACAGTTTGAAAAAAGAAAATAAAAAAATATATTTCTAATGATAAACTAGATACATTTCTGAAATGTGTTGAAAAGTTTCAAAATCAAAGAAATATTTTTCTAATAATAAATTAGATACATTTATGAAATGTCTTGAAAAGTTTGCAAAAAAAAATAAAATATTTTTCTAATGATAAACTAGATACATTTATGAAATGTGTTGAAAAGTTTGGAAAAGAAAATCATAAAAATATATTTCTAGTGATAAACTATATACATTTATGAAATGTGTTGAAAAGTTTCAAAATAAAAAAAAAAATTTTTCTAATGATAAAAACTAGATAATTAATGAAATGTGTTGAAAAGTTTGGAAAAGAAAATCAAAAAATATATTTCTAATGATAAACTAGATACATTGCTGAAATGTGTTGAAAAGTTTCAAAATCAAACAAATATTTTTCTAATGATAAATTAGATACATTTATGAGATGTGTTGAAAAGTTTGAAAAAGAAAATTAAAAAATATTTTTCTAATGATATACTACCGGTTGATGCATTTATGAGATATGTTGAAAAGTTTGAAAATCATACAACTTATTTCTAGTGATAAAATAGATACATTTATGAAATATGTTGAAAAGTTTGAACAAGAAAATTTAAAAAAAAATATTTCCTATGATAAACTTTATACATTTATGAAATGTGTTCAAAAATTTGAAAAAGAAAATGAAAAGATATATTTCTAGTGATAATCTACCGGTAGATACATTTATGAGATGTGTTGAAAAGATTGAAAAAGAAAATCAAAAAATATATTTCTAATGATAAATACCGGTAGATACATTTATGAGATGTGTTGAAAAGTTTGAAAAAGAAAATAAAAAAATATATTTCTAGTGATGAACTAGATACATTTCTGAAATGTGTTGAAAAGTTTCAAAATCAATGAAATATTTTTCTAATAATAAATTAGATACATTTTTTAAATATGTTGAAAAGTTTGAACAAGAAAATTAAAAAAAATTATTTCTAATGATAAACTATATACATTTATGAAATGTGTTGAAAAGTTTGAAAAATAAAATGAAATATATATTTCTAGTGATAATCTACCGGTAGATACATTTATGAGATGTGTTGAAAAGATTGAAAAAGAAAATTAAAAATATATTTCTAATGATATACTACCGGTTGATGCATTTATGAGATGTGTTGAAAAGTTTGAAAATCATACAACATATTTATAGTGATAAAATAGATACATTATTTAAATATGTTGAAAAGTTTGAAAAAGAAAATTAAAAAATTTATTTCTAATGATAAACTAGATACATTGCTGAAATGTGTTGAAAAGTTTCAAAATCAAAGAAATATTGTTCTAATGATAAATTAGATACATTTATGAAATGTGTTGAAAAGTTTGGAAAAGAAAATCAAAAAATTTATTTCTAGTGATAAACTATATACATTTATGAGATGTGTTGAAACGTTTGAAATAGAAAATCAAAAAATATATTTCTAATGATAAACTACCGGTAGATACATTTATGAGATGTGTTGAACAGTTTGAAAAAAGAAAATAAAAAAATATATTTTTAATGATAAACTAGATACATTTATGAAATATGTTGAAAATTTTGATCAAGAAAATAAAAAAATATTATTTCTAATGATAAACTATATACATTTATGAAATGTGTTGAAAAGTTTGAAAAATAAAATGAAAAGATATATTTCTAGTGATAATCTACTGGTAGATACATTTATGAGATGTGTTGAAAAGATTGAAAAAGAAAATCAAAAAAATATATTTCTAATGATAAACTAGATACATTTATGAAATTTGTTGAAAAGTTTCAAAATACAAAAAATATATTTCTAATGATAAAAACTAGATACATTTATGAAATGTGTTGAAAAATTTCAAAAAGAAAATAAAAAAATAAATTTCTATTGATAAACTATATACATTTATGAAATGTGTTGAAAACTTTGAAAATCAAACAATATATTTCTAGTGATAAACTAGATACATTTATGATATATGTTGACAAGTTTGAACAAAAAAATTGAAAAAAAATATTTCTAGTGATAAACTTTATACATTTATGAAATGTGTTGAAAAGTTTGAAATAGAAAATGAAACAAATATATTTCTAATGATGAACTACCGGTAGATACATTTATTAGATGTGTTGAAAAGTTTGAAAAAGAAAATAATAATATATATTTCTAATGATAAACTAGATACATTTATGAAATATGTTGAAAAGTTTGATCAAGAAAATAAAAAAATATTATTTCTAATGATAAACTATATACATTTATGAAATGTGTTGAAAAGTTTGAAAAATAAAATGAAAAGATATATTTCTAGTGATAATCTACTGGTAGATACATTTATGAGATGTGTTGAAAAGATTGAAAAAGAAAATCAAAAAAATATATTTCTAATGATAAAAACTAGATACATTTATGAAATGTGTTGAAAAATTTCAAAAAGAAAATAAAAAAATAAATTTCTATTGATAAACTATATATATACACTTATGAAATGTGTTGAAAATTTTGAAAATAAAAAAAAACATATTAATAATGATAAATACCGGTAGATACATTTATGAGATGTGTTGAAAAGTTTGAAAAAGAAAATTAAAAATTATATTTCTAATGATAAATACCGGTAGATACATTTATGAGATGTGTTGAAAAGTTTGAAAAAGAAAATTAAAAAATATATTTCTAATGATAAACTAGATACATTGCTGAAATGTGTTGAAAAGTTTCAAAATCAAAAAATATATTTCTAATGATAAACTAGATACATTTATGAGATGTGTTGAAACGTTTGAAAAAGAAAATCAAAAAATATATTTCTAATGATAAACTACCGGTAGATACATTTATGAGATGTGTTGAACAGTTTGAAAAAAGAAAATAAAAAAATATATTTCTAATGATAAACTAGATACATTTCTGAAATGTGTTGAAAAGTTTCAAAATCAAAGAAATATTTTTCTAATAATAAATTAGATACATTTATGAAATGTCTTGAAAAGTTTGCAAAAAAAAATAAAATATTTTTCTAATGATAAACTAGATACATTTATGAAATGTGTTGAAAAGTTTGGAAAAGAAAATCATAAAAATATATTTCTAGTGATAAACTATATACATTTATGAAATGTGTTGAAAAGTTTCAAAATCAAAAAAAAAATTTTTCTAATGATAAAAACTAGATAATTAATGAAATGTGTTGAAAAGTTTGGAAAAGAAAATCAAAAAATATATTTCTAATGATAAACTAGATACATTGCTGAAATGTGTTGAAAAGTTTCAAAATCAAAGAAATATTTTTCTAATGATAAATTAGATACATTTATGAGATGTGTTGAAAAGTTTGAAAAAGAAAATTAAAATATATTTTTCTAATGATATACTACCGGTTGATGCATTTATGAGATATGTTGAAAAGTTTGAAAATCATACAACATATTTCTAGTGATAAAATAGATACATTTATGAAATATGTTGAAAAGTTTGAACAAGAAAATTGAAAAAAAAATATTTCCTATGATAAACTTTATACATTTATGAAATGTGTTCAAAAATTTGAAAAAGAAAATGAAAAGATATATTTCTAGTGATAATCTACCGGTAGATACATTTATGAGATGTGTTGAAAAGATTGAAAAAGAAAATCAAAAAATATATTTCTAATGATAAATACCGGTAGATACATTTATGAGATGTGTTGAAAAGTTTGAAAAAGAAAACTAAAAAAATGTATTTCTAGTGATGAACTAGATACATTTCTGAAATGTGTTGAAAAGTTTCAAAATCAATGAAATATTTTTCTAATAATAAATTAGATACATTTTTTAAATATGTTGAAAAGTTTGAACAAGAAAATTAAAAAAAATTATTTCTAATGATAAACTATATACATTTATGAAATGTGTTGAAAAGTTTGAAAAATAAAATGAAATATATATTTCTAGTGATAATCTACCGGTAGATACATTTATGAGATGTGTTGAAACGTTTGAAAAAGAAAATCAAAAAATATATTTCTAATGATAAACTACCGGTAGATACATTTATGAGATGTGTTGAACAGTTTGAAAAAAGAAAATAAAAAAATATATTTCTAATGATAAACTAGATACATATGAAATGTGTTGAAAAGTTTCAAAATCAAAGAAATATTTTTCTAATAATAAATTAGATACATTTATGAAATGTCTTGAAAAGTTTGCAGAAAAAAATAAAATATATTTCTAATGATAAACTAGATACATTTGTGAAATGTGTTGAAAAGTTTGGAAAAGAAAATCAAAGAAATATATTTCTAGTGATAAACTATATACATTTATGAAATGTGTTGAAAAGTTTCAAAATCAAAAAAATATATTTCTAATGATAAAAACTAGATAATTAATGAAATGTGTTGAAAAGTTTGGAAAAGAAAATCAAAAAATATATTTCTATTGATAAACTAGATACATTTATGAAATATGTTGAAAAGTTTGAAAAAGAAAATGAAAAGATATATTTTTAGTGATAATCTACCGGTAGATACATTTATGAGATGTGTTGAAAAGATTGAAAAAGAAAATGTAAAAGATATATTTCTAGTGATAATCTACCGGTAGATACATTTATGAAATGTGTTGAAATGTTTGAACAAGAAAATTAAAAAAATATATTTCTAATGATAAACTATATACACTTATGAAATTTGTTGAAAATTTTGAAAATCTCAAAAATATATTTCTAATGATAAACTAGATACATTTATGAAATATGTTGAAAAGTTTGAACATGAAAATAAAAAAAATATATTTCTAATGATAAACTATATACATTTATGAAATGTGTTGAAAAGTTTGAAAAAGAAAATGAAAAGATATATTTCTAGTGATAATCTACCGGTAGATACATTTATGAAATATGTTGAAATGTTTGAACAATAAAATTAAAAAAAAATATTTCTAATGATAAACTATATACATTTATGAAATGTGTTGAAACGTTTGAAAAAGAAAATGAAAAAAATATATTTCTAATGATAAACTAGAAACATTTATGAGATGTGTTGAAACGTTTGAAAAAGAAAAATTAAAAAATATATTTCTAATGATAAACTACCGGTAGATACATTTATGAGATGTGTTGAACAGTTTGAAAAAAGAAAATAAAAAAATATATTTCTAATGATAAACTAGATACATATGAAATGTGTTGAAAAGTTTCAAAATCAAAGAAATATTTTTCTAATAATAAATTAGATACATATATGAAATGTCTTGAAAAGTTTGAAAAAAAAATAATATATTTCTAATGATAAACTAGATACATTTGTGAAATGTGTTGAAAAGTTTGGAAAAGAAAATCAAAAAAATATATTTCTAGTGATAAACTATATACATTTATGAAATGTGTTGAAAAGTTTCAAAATCAAAAAAATATATTTCTAATGATAAAAACTAGATAATTAATGAAATATGTTGAAAAGTTTGAACATGAAAATAAAAAAAATATATTTCTAATGATAAACTGTATACATTTATGAAATGTGTTGAAAAGTTTGAAAAAGAAAATGAAAAGATATATTTCTAGTGATAATCTACCGGTAGATACATTTATGAGATGTGTTGAAAAGATTGAAAAAGAAAATGTAAAAGATATATTTCTAGTGATAATCTACCGGTAGATACATTTATGAGATGTGTTGAAAAGATTGAAAAAGAAAATGTAAAAGATATATTTCTAGTGATAATCTACCGGTAGATACATTTATTAGATGTGTTGAAAAGTTTGAAAAAGAAAATAATAATATATATTTCTAATGATAAACTAGATACATTTATGAAATATGTTGAAAAGTTTGATCAAGAAAATAAAAAAATATTATTTCTAATGATAAACTATATACATTTATGAAATGTGTTGAAAAGTTTGAAAAATAAAATGAAAAGATATATTTCTAGTGATAATCTACTGGTAGATACATTTATGAGATGTGTTGAAAAGATTGAAAAAGAAAATCAAAAAAATATATTTCTAATGATAAAAACTAGATACATTTATGAAATGTGTTGAAAAATTTCAAAAAGAAAATAAAAAAATAAATTTCTATTGATAAACTATATATATACACTTATGAAATGTGTTGAAAATTTTGAAAATAAAAAAAAACATATTAATAATGATAAATACCGGTAGATACATTTATGAGATGTGTTGAAAAGTTTGAAAAAGAAAATTAAAAATTATATTTCTAATGATAAATACCGGTAGATACATTTATGAGATGTGTTGAAAAGTTTGAAAAAGAAAATTAAAAAATATATTTCTAATGATAAACTAGATACATTGCTGAAATGTGTTGAAAAGTTTCAAAATCAAAAAATATATTTCTAATGATAAACTAGATACATTTATGAGATGTGTTGAAACGTTTGAAAAAGAAAATCAAAAAATATATTTCTAATGATAAACTACCGGTAGATACATTTATGAGATGTGTTGAACAGTTTGAAAAAAGAAAATAAAAAAATATATTTCTAATGATAAACTAGATACATTTCTGAAATGTGTTGAAAAGTTTCAAAATCAAAGAAATATTTTTCTAATAATAAATTAGATACATTTATGAAATGTCTTGAAAAGTTTGCAAAAAAAAATAAAATATTTTTCTAATGATAAACTAGATACATTTATGAAATGTGTTGAAAAGTTTGGAAAAGAAAATCATAAAAATATATTTCTAGTGATAAACTATATACATTTATGAAATGTGTTGAAAAGTTTCAAAATCAAAAAAAAAATTTTTCTAATGATAAAAACTAGATAATTAATGAAATGTGTTGAAAAGTTTGGAAAAGAAAATCAAAAAATATATTTCTAATGATAAACTAGATACATTGCTGAAATGTGTTGAAAAGTTTCAAAATCAAAGAAATATTTTTCTAATGATAAATTAGATACATTTATGAGATGTGTTGAAAAGTTTGAAAAAGAAAATTAAAAAATATTTTTCTAATGATATACTACCGGTTGATGCATTTATGAGATATGTTGAAAAGTTTGAAAATCATACAACATATTTCTAGTGATAAAATAGATACATTTATGAAATATGTTGAAAAGTTTGAACAAGAAAATTGAAAAAAAAATATTTCCTATGATAAACTTTATACATTTATGAAATGTGTTCAAAAATTTGAAAAAGAAAATGAAAAGATATATTTCTAGTGATAATCTACCGGTAGATACATTTATGAGATGTGTTGAAAAGATTGAAAAAGAAAATCAAAAAATATATTTCTAATGATAAATACCGGTAGATACATTTATGAGATGTGTTGAAAAGTTTGAAAAAGAAAACTAAAAAAATGTATTTCTAGTGATGAACTAGATACATTTCTGAAATGTGTTGAAAAGTTTCAAAATCAATGAAATATTTTTCTAATAATAAATTAGATACATTTTTTAAATATGTTGAAAAGTTTGAACAAGAAAATTAAAAAAAATTATTTCTAATGATAAACTATATACATTTATGAAATGTGTTGAAAAGTTTGAAAAATAAAATGAAATATATATTTCTAGTGATAATCTACCGGTAGATACATTTATGAGATGTGTTGAAACGTTTGAAAAAGAAAATCAAAAAATATATTTCTAATGATAAACTACCGGTAGATACATTTATGAGATGTGTTGAACAGTTTGAAAAAAGAAAATAAAAAAATATATTTCTAATGATAAACTAGATACATATGAAATGTGTTGAAAAGTTTCAAAATCAAAGAAATATTTTTCTAATAATAAATTAGATACATTTATGAAATGTCTTGAAAAGTTTGCAGAAAAAAATAAAATATATTTCTAATGATAAACTAGATACATTTGTGAAATGTGTTGAAAAGTTTGGAAAAGAAAATCAAAGAAATATATTTCTAGTGATAAACTATATACATTTATGAAATGTGTTGAAAAGTTTCAAAATCAAAAAAATATATTTCTAATGATAAAAACTAGATAATTAATGAAATGTGTTGAAAAGTTTGGAAAAGAAAATCAAAAAATATATTTCTATTGATAAACTAGATACATTTATGAAATATGTTGAAAAGTTTGAAAAAGAAAATGAAAAGATATATTTTTAGTGATAATCTACCGGTAGATACATTTATGAGATGTGTTGAAAAGATTGAAAAAGAAAATGTAAAAGATATATTTCTAGTGATAATCTACCGGTAGATACATTTATGAAATGTGTTGAAATGTTTGAACAAGAAAATTAAAAAAATATATTTCTAATGATAAACTATATACACTTATGAAATTTGTTGAAAATTTTGAAAATCTAAAAAATATATTTCTAATGATAAACTAGATACATTTATGAAATATGTTGAAAAGTTTGAACATGAAAATAAAAAAAATATATTTCTAATGATAAACTATATACATTTATGAAATGTGTTGAAAAGTTTGAAAAAGAAAATGAAAAGATATATTTCTAGTGATAATCTACCGGTAGATACATTTATGAAATATGTTGAAATGTTTGAACAATAAAATTTAAAAAAAATATTTCTAATGATAAACTATATACATTTATGAAATGTGTTGAAACGTTTGAAAAAGAAAATGAAAAAAATATATTTCTAATGATAAACTAGAAACATTTATGAGATGTGTTGAAACGTTTGAAAAAGAAAAATTAAAAAATATATTTCTAATGATAAACTACCGGTAGATACATTTATGAGATGTGTTGAACAGTTTGAAAAAAGAAAATAAAAAAATATATTTCTAATGATAAACTAGATACATATGAAATGTGTTGAAAAGTTTCAAAATCAAAGAAATATTTTTCTAATAATAAATTAGATACATTTATGAAATGTCTTGAAAAGTTTGAAAAAAAAATAATATATTTCTAATGATAAACTAGATACATTTGTGAAATGTGTTGAAAAGTTTGGAAAAGAAAATCAAAAAAATATATTTCTAGTGATAAACTATATACATTTATGAAATGTGTTGAAAAGTTTCAAAATCAAAAAAATATATTTCTAATGATAAAAACTAGATAATTAATGAAATATGTTGAAAAGTTTGAACATGAAAATAAAAAAAATATATTTCTAATGATAAACTGTATACATTTATGAAATGTGTTGAAAAGTTTGAAAAAGAAAATGAAAAGATATATTTCTAGTGATAATCTACCGGTAGATACATTTATGAGATGTGTTGAAAAGATTGAAAAAGAAAATGTAAAAGATATATTTCTAGTGATAATCTACCGGTAGATACATTTATGAGATGTGTTGAAAAGATTGAAAAAGAAAATGTAAAAGATATATTTCTAGTGATAATCTACCGGTAGATACATTTATGAGATGTGTTGAAAATATTGAAAAAGAAAATAAAAATATATATTTCTAATGATAAAAATTAGATACATTTATGAAATGTGTTGAAAAGTTTCAAAAAGAAAATCAAAAAATTAATTTCTATTGATAAACTATATACATTTATGAAATGTGTTGAAACGTTTGAAAAAGAAAATGAAAAAAATATATTTATAATGATAAACTAGAAACATTTATGAGATGTGTTGAAACGTTTGAAAAAGAAAATCAAAAAATATATTTCTAATGATAAACTACCGGTAGATACATTTATGAGATGTGTTGAACAGTTTGAAAAAAGAAAATAAAAAAATATATTTCTAATGATAAACTAGATACATATGAAATGTGTTGAAAAGTTTCAAAATCAAAGAAATATTTTTCTAATAATAAATTAGATACATTTATGAAATGTCTTGAAAAGTTTGAAAAAAAAAATATATTTCTAATGATAAACTAGATACATTTGTGAAATGTGTTGAAAAGTTTGGAAAAGAAAATCAAAAAAATATATTTCTAGTGATAAACTATATACATTTATGAAATGTGTTGAAAAGTTTCAAAATCAAAAAAATATATTTCTAATGATAAAAACTAGATAATTAATGAAATATGTTGAAAAGTTTGAACATGAAAATAAAAAAAATATATTTCTAATGATAAACTGTATACATTTATGAAATGTGTTGAAAAGTTTGAAAAAGAAAATGACAAGATATATTTCTAGTGATAATCTACCGGTAGATACATTTATGAGATGTGTTGAAAAGATTGAAAAAGAAAATGTAAAAGATATATTTCTAGTGATAATCTACCGGTAGATACATTTATGAGATGTGTTGAAAATATTGAGAAAGAAAATAAAAATATATATTTTTAATAATAAAAATTAGATACATTTATGAAATGTGTTGAAAAGTTTCAAAAAGAAAATCCAAAAATTAATTTCTATTGATAAACTATATACACTTATGAAATTTGTTGAAAATTTTGAAAATCTAAAAAATATATTTCTAATGATAAACTAGATACATTTATGGAATATGTTGAAAAGTTTGAACATGAAAATAAAAAAAATATATTTCTAATGATAAACTATATACATTTATGAAATGTGTTGGAAAGTTTGAAAAAGAAAATGAAAAGATATATTTCTAGTGATAATCTACCGGTAGATACATTTATGAGATGTGTTGAAAAGATTGAAAAAGAAAATGAAAAAGAAATTTCATAAATGTATCTAGTTTAAAATTAGAAATATATATTTTCTTTTTTCAAACTTTTCAACATAATTCATAAATGTATCTAGTTTATCACTAGAAATATATTTTTTGATTTTCTTTTCCAAACTTTTCAACACATTTCATAAATGTATCTAATTTATCATTAGAAATATATTTTTTGATTTTCTTTTTCAATCTTTTCAACACATCTCATAAATGTATCTACCGGTAGATTATCACTAGAAATATATCTTTTCATTTTCTTTTTCAAACTTTTCAACACATTTCATAAGTGTATATAGTTTATCAATAGAAATTAATTTTTTGATTTTCTATTTGAAATTTTACAACACATTTCATAAATGTATCTAGTTTTTATCATTAGAAATAATTTTTTTGATTTCCAAACTTTTCAACATATCTCATAAATGTATCTACCGGTAGTTTGTCATTAGAAATATATTTTTTTATTTTCTTTTTCAATCTTTTCAACATATTTCATAAATGTATATAGTTTATCATTAGAAATATTTTTTTTAATTTTCTTGTTCAAACTTTTCAATATATTTCATAAATGAATATAGTTTATCATTAGAAATATATTTTTTTTATTTTCTTGTTCAAACTTTTCAACATATTTCATAAATGAATATAATTTATCATTAGAAATATATTTTTTTTATTTTCTTGTTCAAACTTTTCAACATATTTCATAAATGTATATAGTTTATCATTAGAAATATATTTTTTTTATTTTCTTGTTCAAACTTTTCAACATATTTCATAAATGTATATAGTTTATCATTAGAAATATATTTTTTTTAATTTCAAACTTTTCAACACATTTCATAAATGTATCTAGTTTATCATTAGAAATATATTTTTTGATTTTCTTTTCCAAACTTTTCAACACATTTCATAAATGTATCTAGTGTATAAATCACTAGAAATATATTTTTTCATTTTCTGTTTCAAACTTTTCAACACATTTCATAAATGTATATAGTTTATCATTAGAAATATTTATTTTTCAATTTTCTTGTTCTAACTTTTCAACATATTTCATAAATGTATCAGTTTATCATTAGAAATATATTTTTTTTAAATTTAAATATTTTAAACACATCTCATAAATGTATCTACCGGTAGATTATCACTAGAAATATATCTTTTCATTTTCTTTTTCAAACTTTTCAACACATTTCATAAGTGTATATAGTTTATCAATAGAAATTAATTTTTTGATTTTCTATTTGAAATTTTTCAACACATTTTATAAATGTATCTAGTTTTTATAATTAGAAATATATTTGTTTGATTTTCAAACTTTTCAACATATCTCATAAATGTATCTACCGGTAGTTTATCATTAGAAATATATTTTTTGATTTTCTTTTTCAATCTTTTCAACACATCTCATAAATGTATCTACGGGTAGATTATCACTAGAAATATATCTTTTCATTTTCTATTTGAAATTTTTCAACACATTTCATAAATGTATCTAGTTTTTATCATTAGAAATATATGTTTTTGATTTTAAAACTTTTCAACATATCTCATAAATGTATCTACCGGTAGTTTATCATTAGAAATATATTTTTTTTATTTTCTTGTTCAAACTTTTCAACATATTTCATAAATGTATCTAATTTATCATTAGAAAAATATTTCTTTGATTTTGGAATTTTTCAACACATCTCATAAATAAATGTATCTAGTTTATCATTAGAAATAAATTTTTTTGAATTTAAAACTTTTCAGCACATCTCATAAATGTATCTAGTTTATCATTAGAAATATATTTTTTGATTTTCTTTTTCAAACTTTTCAACACATTTCATAAATGTATATAGTTTATCACTAGAAATATATTTTTTGATTTTCAAACTTTTCAACATATTTCATAAATGTATATAGTTTATCACTAGAAATATATTTTTTGATTTTCAAACTTTTCAACACATTTCATAAATGTATCTAGTTTATCATTAGAAATATATTTTTTTAAATTTCAAACTTTTCAACACATCTCATAAATGTATCTACTAGTAGAGTATCACTAGACATATATTTTTGATTTTTTTTTCAAACTTTTCAACACATTTCATAAATGTATCTACTGGTAGATTATCACTAGAAATATATCTTTTAATTTTCTTGTTCAAACTTTTCAATATATTTCATAAATGAATATAGTTTATCATTAGAAATAAAAAAATTTTATTTACTTGTTCAAACTTTTCAACATATTTCATAAATGTATATAGTTTATCACTAGAAATATATTTTTTGATTTTGAATATTTTCAACACATTTCATAAATGTATCTAGTGTATGTATCACTAGAAATATATTTTTTCATTTTCTGTTTCAAACTTTTCAACACATTTCATAAATGTATATAGTTTATCATTAGAAATATTTATTTTTCAATTTTCTTGTTCTAACTTTTCAACACATTTCATAAATGTATCAGTTTATCATTAGAAATATATTTTTTTTAAATTTAAATATTTTAAACACATCTCATAAATGTATCTACCGGTAGATTATCACTAGAAATATATCTTTTCATTTTCTTTTTCAAACTTTTCAACACATTTCATAAGTGTATATAGTTTATCAATAGAAATTAATTTTTTGATTTTCTATTTGAAATTTTTCAACACATTTCATAAATGTATCTAGTTTTTATAATTAGAAATATATTTGTTTGATTTTCAAACTTTTCAACATATCTCATAAATGTATCTACCGGTAGTTTATCATTAGAAATATATTTTTTGATTTTCTTTTTCAATCTTTTCAACACATCTCATAAATGTATCTACGGGTAGATTATCACTAGAAATATATCTTTTCATTTTCTTTTTCAAACTTTTCAACACATTTCATAAATGTATATAGTTTATCATTAGAAATATTAATTTTTATTTTCTTGTTCAAACTTTTCAATATATTTCATAAATGAATATAGTTTATCATTAGAAATATATTTTTTTTATTTTCTTGTTCAAACTTTTCAACATATTTCATAAATGTATATAGTTTATCACTAGAAATATATTTTTTGATTTTCTTTTTCAAACTTTTCAACATATCTCATAAATGTATCTACCGGTAGTTTATCATTAGAAATATATTTTTTCATTTTCTTTTTCAAACTTTTCAATATATTTCATAAATGAATATAGTTTATCATTAGAAATATATTTTTTTGATTTACTTGTTCAAACTTTTCAACATATTTCATAAATGTATATAGTTTATCACTAGAAATATATTTTTTGATTTTGAATATTTTCAACACATTTCATAAATGTATCTAGTGTATGTATCACTAGAAATATATTTTTTCATTTTCTGTTTCAAACTTTTCAACACATTTCATAAATGTATATAGTTTATCATTAGAAATATTTATTTTTCAATTTTCTTGTTCTAACTTTTCAACACATTTCATAAATGTATCAGTTTATCATTAGAAATATATTTTTTTTAAATTTAAATATTTTAAACACATCTCATAAATGTATCTACCGGTAGATTATCACTAGAAATATATCTTTTCATTTTCTTTTTCAAACTTTTCAACACATTTCATAAGTGTATATAGTTTATCAATAGAAATTAATTTTTTGATTTTCTATTTGAAATTTTTCAACACATTTCATAAATGTATCTAGTTTTTATAATTAGAAATATATTTGTTTGATTTTCAAACTTTTCAACATATCTCATAAATGTATCTACCGGTAGTTTATCATTAGAAATATATTTTTTGATTTTCTTTTTCAATCTTTTCAACACATCTCATAAATGTATCTACGGGTAGATTATCACTAGAAATATATCTTTTCATTTTCTTTTTCAAACTTTTCAACACATTTCATAAATGTATATAGTTTATCATTAGAAATATTAATTTTTATTTTCTTGTTCAAACTTTTCAATATATTTCATAAATGAATATAGTTTATCATTAGAAATATATTTTTTTTATTTTCTTGTTCAAACTTTTCAACATATTTCATAAATGTATATAGTTTATCACTAGAAATATATTTTTTGATTTTCTTTTTCAAACTTTTCAACATATCTCATAAATGTATCTACCGGTAGTTTATCATTAGAAATATATTTTTTCATTTTCTTTTTCAAACTTTTCAATATATTTCATAAATGAATATAGTTTATCATTAGAAATATATTTTTTTGATTTACTTGTTCAAACTTTTCAACATATTTCATAAATGTATATAGTTTATCACTAGAAATATATTTTTTGATTTTGAATATTTTCAACACATTTCATAAATGTATCTAGTGTATGTATCACTAGAAATATATTTTTTCATTTTCTGTTTCAAACTTTTCAACACATTTCATAAATGTATATAGTTTATCATTAGAAATATTTATTTTTCAATTTTCTTGTTCTAACTTTTCAACACATTTCATAAATGTACCGGTATCAGTTTATCATTAGAATTATATTTTTTTTTAAATTTAAATATTTTAAACACATCTCATAAATGTATCTACCGGTAGATTATCACTAGAAATATATCTTTTCTTTTTCAAACTTTTCAACACATTTCATAAGTGTATATAGTTTATCAATAGAAATTAATTTTTTGATTTTCTATTTGAAATTTTTCAACACATTTCATAAATGTATCTAGTTTTTATAATTAGAAATATATTTGTTTGATTTTCAAACTTTTCAACACATCTCATAAATGTATCTACCGGTAGATTATCACTAGAAATATATCTTTTCATTTTCTTTTTCAAACTTTTCAATATATTTCATAAATGAATATAGTTTATCATTAGAAATATTTTTTTTTTATTTTCTTGTTCAAACTTTTCAACATATTTCATAAATGAATATAGTTTATCATTAGAAATATATTTTTTTTATTTTCTTGTTCAAACTTTTCAACATATTTCATAAATGTATATAGTTTATCATTAGAAATATATTTTTTTTATTTTCTTGTTCAAACTTTTCAACATATTTCATAAATGTATATAGTTTATCACTAGAAATATATTTTTTGATTTTCAAACTTTTCAACACATTTCATAAATGTATCTAGTTTATCATTAGAAATATATTTTTTTTAATTTCAAACTTTTCAACACATTTCATAAATGTATCTAGTTTATCATTAGAAATATATTTTTTGATTTTCTTTTCCAAACTTTTCAACACATTTCATAAATGTATCTAGTGTATAAATCACTAGAAATATATTTTTTCATTTTCTGTTTCAAACTTTTCAACACATTTCATAAATGTATATAGTTTATCATTAGAAATATTTATTTTTCAATTTTCTTGTTCTAACTTTTCAACATATTTCATAAATGTATCAGTTTATCATTAGAAATATATTTTTTTTAAATTTAAATATTTTAAACACATCTCATAAATGTATCTACGGGTAGATTATCACTAGAAATATATCTTTTCATTTTCTTTTTCAAACTTTTCAACACATTTCATAAGTGTATATAATTTATCAATAGAAATTAATTTTTTGATTTTCTATTTGAAATTTTTCAACACATTTCATAAATGTATCTAGTTTTTATAATTAGAAATATATTTGTTTGATTTTCAAACTTTTCAACATATCTCATAAATGTATCTACCTGTAGTTTATCATTAGAAATATATTTTTTGATTTTCTTTTTCAATCTTTTCAACACATCTCATAAATGTATCTACGGGTAGATTATCACTAGAAATATATCTTTTCATTTTCTATTTGAAATTTTTCAACACATTTCATAAATGTATCTAGTTTTTATCATTAGAAATATATGTTTTTGATTTTAAAACTTTTCAACATATCTCATAAATGTATCTACCGGTAGTTTATCATTAGAAATATATTTTTTTTATTTTCTTGTTCAAACTTTTCAACATATTTCATAAATGTATCTAATTTATCATTAGAAAAATATTTCTTTGATTTTGGAATTTTTCAACACATCTCATAAATAAATGTATCTAGTTTATCATTAGAAATAAATTTTTTTGAATTTAAAACTTTTCAGCACATCTCATAAATGTATCTACCAGTAGTTTATCACTAGAAATATATCTTTTCATTTTCTTGTTCAAACTTTTCAACACATTTCATAAATGTATATAGTTTATCATTAGAAATATTTTTTTTTTATTTTCTTGTTCAAACTTTTCAACATATTTCATAAATGTATATAGTTTATCACTAGAAATATATTTTTTGATTTTCAAACTTTTCAACATATTTCATAAATGTATATAGTTTATCACTAGAAATATATTTTTTGATTTTCAAACTTTTCAACACATTTCATAAATGTATCTAGTTTATCATTAGAAATATATTTTTTTAAATTTCAAACTTTTCAACACATCTCATAAATGTATCTACTAGTAGAGTATCACTAGACATATATTTTTGATTTTTTTTTCAAACTTTTCAACACATTTCATAAATGTATCTACGGGTAGATTATCACTAGAAATATATCTTTTAATTTTCTTGTTCAAACTTTTCAATATATTTCATAAATGAATATAGTTTATCATTAGAAATAAAAAAATTTTATTTACTTGTTCAAACTTTTCAACATATTTCATAAATGTATATAGTTTATCACTAGAAATATATTTTTTGATTTTGAATATTTTCAACACATTTCATAAATGTATCTAGTGTATGTATCACTAGAAATATATTTTTTCATTTTCTGTTTCAAACTTTTCAACACATTTCATAAATGTATCAGTTTATCATTAGAAATATATTTTTTTTAAATTTAAATATTTTAAACACATCTCATAAATGTATCTACCGGTAGATTATCACTAGAAATATATCTTTTCATTTTCTTTTTCAAACTTTTCAACACATTTCATAAGTGTATATAGTTTATCAATAGAAATTAATTTTTTGATTTTCTATTTGAAATTTTTCAACACATTTCATAAATGTATCTAGTTTTTATAATTAGAAATATATTTGTTTGATTTTCAAACTTTTCAACATATCTCATAAATGTATCTACCGGTAGTTTATCATTAGAAATATATTTTTTGATTTTCTTTTTCAATCTTTTCAACACATCTCATAAATGTATCTACGGGTAGATTATCACTAGAAATATATCTTTTCATTTTCTTTTTCAAACTTTTCAACACATTTCATAAATGTATATAGTTTATCATTAGAAATATTAATTTTTATTTTCTTGTTCAAACTTTTCAATATATTTCATAAATGAATATAGTTTATCATTAGAAATATATTTTTTTTATTTTCTTGTTCAAACTTTTCAACATATTTCATAAATGTATATAGTTTATCACTAGAAATATATTTTTTGATTTTCTTTTTCAAATTTTTCAACATATCTCATAAATGTATCTACCGGTAGTTTATCATTAGAAATATATTTTTTCATTTTCTTTTTCAAACTTTTCAATATATTTCATAAATGAATATAGTTTATCATTAGAAATATATTTTTTTGATTTTCTTTTTCAAACTTTTCAACATATTTCATAAATGTATCTAGTTTATCATTAGAAATATATTTTTTGATTTTCTTTTTCAAACTTTTCAACACATCTCATAAATGTATCTACCGGTAGATTATCACTAGAAATATATCTTTTCATTTTCTTTTTCAAACTTTTCAATATATTTCATAAATGAATATAGTTTATCATTAGAAATATATTTTTTTGATTTTCTTTTTCAAACTTTTCAACATATTTCATAAATGTATCTAGTTTATCATTAGAAATATATTTTTTGATTTTCTTTTTCAAACTTTTCAACACATCTCATAAATGTATCTACTCGTAGAGTATCACTAGACATATATTTTTGATTTTTTTTTCAAACTTTTCAACACATTTTATAAATGTATCTACTGGTAGATTATCACTAGAAATATATCTTTTCATTTTCTTGTTCAAACTTTTCAATATATTTCATAAATGAATATAGTTTATCATTAGAAATAAATTCTTTTTTTTTTCTTGTTCAAACTTTTCAACATATTTCATAAGTGTATATAGTTTATCACTAGAAATATATTTTTTGATTTTGAATATTTTCAACACATTTCATAAATGTATCTAGTGTATGTATCACTAGAAATATATTTTTTCATTTTCTGTTTCAAACTTTTCAACACATTTCATAAATGTATATAGTTTATCATTAGAAATATTTATTTTTCAATTTTCTTGTTCTAACTTTTCAACACATTTCATAAATGTACCGGTATCAGTTTATCATTAGAATTATATTTTTTTTTAAATTTAAATATTTTAAACACATCTCATAAATGTATCTACCGGTAGATTATCACTAGAAATATATCTTTTCTTTTTCAAACTTTTCAACACATTTCATAAGTGTATATAGTTTATCAATAGAAATTAATTTTTTGATTTTCTATTTGAAATTTTTCAACACATTTCATAAATGTATCTAGTTTTTATAATTAGAAATATATTTGTTTGATTTTCAAACTTTTAAACACATCTCATAAATGTATCTACCGGTAGATTATCACTAGAAATATATCTTTTCATTTTCTTTTTCAAACTTTTCAACACATTTCATAAGTGTATATAGTTTATCAATAGAAATTAATTTTTTGATTTTCTATTTGAAATTTTTCAACACATTTCATAAATGTATCTAGTTTTTATAATTAGAAATATATTTGTTTGATTTTCAAACTTTTCAACATATCTCATAAATGTATCTACCGGTAGTTTATCATTAGAAATATATTTTTTGATTTTCTTTTTCAATCTTTTCAACACATATCATAAATGTATCTACGGGTAGATTATCACTAGAAATATATCTTTTCATTTTCTTTTTCAAACTTTTCAACACATTTCATAAATGTATATAGTTTATCATTAGAAATATTAATTTTTATTTTCTTGTTCAAACTTTTCAATATATTTCATAAATGAATATAGTTTATCATTAGAAATATATATTTTTTATTTTCTTGTTCAAACTTTTCAACATATTTCATAAATGTATATAGTTTATCACTAGAAATATATTTTTTGATTTTCTTTTTCAAACTTTTCAACATATCTCATAAATGTATCTACCGGTAGTTTATCATTAGAAATATATTTTTTCATTTTCTTTTTCAAACTTTTCAATATATTTCATAAATGAATATAGTTTATCATTAGAAATATATTTTTTTGATTTTCTTTTTCAAACTTTTCAACATATTTCATAAATGTATCTAGTTTATCATTAGAAATATATTTTTTGATTTTCTTTTTCAAACTTTTCAACACATCTCATAAATGTATCTACTCGTAGAGTATCACTAGACATATATTTTTGATTTTTTTTTCAAACTTTTCAACACATTTTATAAATGTATCTACTGGTAGATTATCACTAGAAATATATCTTTTCATTTTCTTGTTCAAACTTTTCAATATATTTCATAAATGAATATAGTTTATCATTAGAAATAAATTCTTTTTATTTTCTTGTTCAAACTTTTCAACATATTTCATAAATGTATATAGTTTATCACTAGAAATATATTTTTTGATTTTGAATATTTTCAACACATTTCATAAATGTATCTAGTGTATGTATCACTAGAAATATATTTTTTCATTTTCTGTTTCAAACTTTTCAACACATTTCATAAATGTATATAGTTTATCATTAGAAATATTTATTTTTCAATTTTCTTGTTCTAACTTTTCAACACATTTCATAAATGTACCGGTATCAGTTTATCATTAGAATTATATTTTTTTTTAAATTTAAATATTTTAAACACATCTCATAAATGTATCTACCGGTAGATTATCACTAGAAATATATCTTTTCTTTTTCAAACTTTTCAACACATTTCATAAGTGTATATAGTTTATCAATAGAAATTAATTTTTTGATTTTCTATTTGAAATTTTTCAACACATTTCATAAATGTATCTAGTTTTTATAATTAGAAATATATTTGTTTGATTTTCAAACTTTTCAACACATCTCATAAATGTATCTACCGGTAGATTATCACTAGAAATATATCTTTTCATTTTCTTTTTCAAACTTTTCAATATATTTCATAAATGAATATAGTTTATCATTAGAAATATATTTTTTTGATTTTCTTTTTCAAACTTTTCAACATATTTCATAAATGTATCTAGTTTATCATTAGAAATATATTTTTTGATTTTCTTTTCAAACTTTTCAACACATCTCATAAATGTATCTACTCGTAGAGTATCACTAGACATATATTTTTGATTTTTTTTTCAAACTTTTCAACACATTTTATAAATGTATCTACTGGTAGATTATCACTAGAAATATATCTTTTCATTTTCTTGTTCAAACTTTTCAATATATTTCATAAATGAATATAGTTTATCATTAGAAATAAATTCTTTTTATTTTCTTGTTCAAACTTTTCAACATATTTCATAAGTGTATATAGTTTATCACTAGAAATATATTTTTTGATTTTGAATATTTTCAACACATTTCATAAATGTATCTAGTGTATGTATCACTAGAAATATATTTTTTCATTTTCTGTTTCAAACTTTTCAACACATTTCATAAATGTATATAGTTTATCATTAGAAATATTTATTTTTCAATTTTCTTGTTCTAACTTTTCAACACATTTCATAAATGTACCGGTATCAGTTTATCATTAGAATTATATTTTTTTTTAAATTTAAATATTTTAAACACATCTCATAAATGTATCTACCGGTAGATTATCACTAGAAATATATCTTTTCTTTTTCAAACTTTTCAACACATTTCATAAGTGTATATAGTTTATCAATAGAAATTAATTTTTTGATTTTCTATTTGAAATTTTTCAACACATTTCATAAATGTATCTAGTTTTTATAATTAGAAATATATTTGTTTGATTTTCAAACTTTTAAACACATCTCATAAATGTATCTACCGGTAGATTATCACTAGAAATATATCTTTTCATTTTCTTTTTCAAACTTTTCAACACATTTCATAAGTGTATATAGTTTATCAATAGAAATTAATTTTTTGATTTTCTATTTGAAATTTTTCAACACATTTCATAAATGTATCTAGTTTTTATAATTAGAAATATATTTGTTTGATTTTCAAACTTTTCAACATATCTCATAAATGTATCTACCGGTAGTTTATCATTAGAAATATATTTTTTGATTTTCTTTTTCAATCTTTTCAACACATCTCATAAATGTATCTACGGGTAGATTATCACTAGAAATATATCTTTTCATTTTCTATTTGAAATTTTTCAACACATTTCATAAATGTATCTAGTTTTTATCATTAGAAATATATGTTTTTGATTTTAAAACTTTTCAACATATCTCATAAATGTATCTACCGGTAGTTTATCATTAGAAATATATTTTTTTTATTTTCTTGTTCAAACTTTTCAACATATTTCATAAATGTATCTAATTTATCATTAGAAAAATATTTCTTTGATTTTGGAATTTTTCAACACATCTCATAAATAAATGTATCTAGTTTATCATTAGAAATAAATTTTTTTGAATTTAAAACTTTTCAGCACATCTCATAAATGTATCTACCAGTAGTTTATCACTAGAAATATATCTTTTCATTTTCTTGTTCAAACTTTTCAACACATTTCATAAATGTATATAGTTTATCATTAGAAATATTTTTTTTTTATTTTCTTGTTCAAACTTTTCAACATATTTCATAAATGTATATAGTTTATCACTAGAAATATATTTTTTGATTTTCAAACTTTTCAACACATTTCATAAATGTATCTAGTTTATCATTAGAAATATATTTTTTTAAATTTCAAACTTTTCAACACATTTCATAAATGTATCTAGTTTATCATTAGAAATATATTTTTTGATTTTCTTTTTCAAACTTTTCAACACATCTCATAAATGTATCTACTAGTAGAGTATCACTAGACATATATTTTTGATTTTTTTTTCAAACTTTTCAACACATTTCATAAATGTATCTACTGGTAGATTATCACTAGAAATATATCTTTTAATTTTCTTGTTCAAACTTTTCAATATATTTCATAAATGAATATAGTTTATCATTAGAAATAAAAAAATTTTATTTACTTGTTCAAACTTTTCAACATATTTCATAAATGTATATAGTTTATCACTAGAAATATATTTTTTGATTTTGAATATTTTCAACACATTTCATAAATGTATCTAGTGTATGTATCACTAGAAATATATTTTTTCATTTTCTGTTTCAAACTTTTCAACACATTTCATAAATGTATATAGTTTATCATTAGAAATATTTATTTTTCAATTTTCTTGTTCTAACTTTTCAACACATTTCATAAATGTATCAGTTTATCATTAGAAATATATTTTTTTTAAATTTAAATATTTTAAACACATCTCATAAATGTATCTACCGGTAGATTATCACTAGAAATATATCTTTTCTTTTTCAAACTTTTCAACACATTTCATAAGTGTATATAGTTTATCAATAGAAATTAATTTTTTGATTTTCTATTTGAAATTTTTCAACACATTTCATAAATGTATCTAGTTTTTATAATTAGAAATATATTTGTTTGATTTTCAAACTTTTCAACATATCTCATAAATGTATCTACCAGTAGTTTATCATTAGAAATATATTTTTTGATTTTCTTTTTCAATCTTTTCAACACATCTCATAAATGTATCTACGGGTAGATTATCACTAGAAATATATCTTTTCATTTTCTTTTTCAAACTTTTCAACACATTTCATAAATGTATATAGTTTATCATTAGAAATATTAATTTTTATTTTCTTGTTCAAACTTTTCAATATATTTCATAAATGAATATAGTTTATCATTAGAAATATATTTTTTTTATTTTCTTGTTCAAACTTTTCAACATATTTCATAAATGTATATAGTTTATCACTAGAAATATATTTTTTGATTTTCTTTTTCAAACTTTTCAACATATCTCATAAATGTATCTACCGGTAGTTTATCATTAGAAATATATTTTTTCATTTTCTTTTTCAAACTTTTCAATATATTTCATAAATGAATATAGTTTATCATTAGAAATATATTTTTTTGATTTTCTTTTTCAAACTTTTCAACATATTTCATAAATGTATCTAGTTTATCATTAGAAATATATTTTTTGATTTTCTTTTTCAAACTTTTCAACACATCTCATAAATGTATCTACTCGTAGAGTATCACTAGACATATATTTTTGATTTTTTTTTTCAAACTTTTCAACACATTTTATAAATGTATCTACTGGTAGATTATCACTAGAAATATATCTTTTCATTTTCTTGTTCAAACTTTTCAATATATTTCATAAATGAATATAGTTTATCATTAGAAATAAATTCTTTTTATTTTCTTGTTCAAACTTTTCAACATATTTCATAAATGTATATAGTTTATCACTAGAAATATATTTTTTGATTTTGAATATTTTCAACACATTTCATAAATGTATCTAGTGTATGTATCACTAGAAATATATTTTTTCATTTTCTGTTTCAAACTTTTCAACACATTTCATAAATGTATATAGTTTATCATTAGAAATATTTATTTTTCAATTTTCTTGTTCTAACTTTTCAACACATTTCATAAATGTACCGGTATCAGTTTATCATTAGAATTATTTTTTTTTTTAAATTTAAATATTTTAAACACATCTCATAAATGTATCTACCGGTAGATTATCACTAGAAATATATCTTTTCTTTTTCAAACTTTTCAACACATTTCATAAGTGTATATAGTTTATCAATAGAAATTAATTTTTTGATTTTCTATTTGAAATTTTTCAACACATTTCATAAATGTATCTAGTTTTTATAATTAGAAATATATTTGTTTGATTTTCAAACTTTTCAACATATCTCATAAATGTATCTACCGGTAGTTTATCATTAGAAATATATTTTTTGATTTTCTTTTCAATCTTTTTAACACATCTCATAAATGTATCTACGGGTAGATTATCACTAGAAATATATCTTTTCATTTTCTTTTTCAAACTTTTCAACAAATTTCATAAATGTATATAGTTTATCATTAGAAATATTTATTTTTATTTTCTTGTTCAAACTTTTCAATATATTTCATAAATGAATATAGTTTATCATTAGAAATATATTTTTTTTATTTTCTTGTTCAAACTTTTCAACAAATTTTATAAATGTATATAGTTTATCACTAGAAATATATTTTTTGATTTTCTTTTTCAAACTTTTCAACATATCTCATAAATGTATCTACGGGTAGTTTATCATTAGAAATATATTTTTTTATTTTCTTTTTCAATCTTTTCAACACATCTCATAAATATATCTACCGGTAGATTATCACTAGAAATATATCTTTTCATTTTCTTTTTCAAACTTTTCAATATATTTCATAAATGAATATAGTTTATCATTAGAAATATATTTTTTTGATTTTCTTTTTCATACTTTTCAACATATTTCATAAATGTATATAGTTTATCACTAGAAATATATTTTTTGATTTTCTTTTTCAAACTTTTCAACATATCTCATAAATGTATCTACCGGTAGTTTATCATTAGAAATATATTTTTTTATTTTATTTTTCAATCTTTTCAACACATCTCATAAATGTATCTACCGGTAGATTATCACTAGAAATATATCTTTTCATTTTCTTTTTCAAACTTTTCAACACATTTCATAAATGTATATAGTTTATCATTAGAAATATTTATTTTTATTTTCTTGTTCAAACTTTTCAATATATTTCATAAATGAATATAGTTTATCATTAGAAATATATTTTTTTTATTTTCTTGTTCAAACTTTTCAACATATTTCATAAATGTATATAGTTTATCACTAGAAATATATTTTTTGATTTTCTTTTTCAAACTTTTCAACATATCTCATAAATGTATCTACCGGTAGTTTATCATTAGAAATATATTTTTTCATTTTCTTTTTCAAACTTTTCAATATATTTCATAAATGAATATAGTTTATCATTAGAAATATATTTTTTTGATTTTCTTTTTCAAACTTTTCAACATATTTCATAAATGTATCTAGTTTATCATTAGAAATATATTTTTTGATTTTCTTTTTCAAACTTTTCAACACATCTCATAAATGTATCTACTCGTAGAGTATCACTAGACATATATTTTTGATTTTTTTTTCAAACTTTTCAACACATTTTATAAATGTATCTACTGGTAGATTATCACTAGAAATATATCTTTTCATTTTCTTGTTCAAACTTTTCAATATATTTCATAAATGAATATAGTTTATCATTAGAAATAAATTCTTTTTATTTTCTTGTTCAAACTTTTCAACATATTTCATAAATGTATATAGTTTATCACTAGAAATATATTTTTTGATTTTGAATATTTTCAACACATTTCATAAATGTATCTAGTGTATGTATCACTAGAAATATATTTTTTCATTTTCTGTTTCAAACTTTTCAACACATTTCATAAATGTATATAGTTTATCATTAGAAATATTTATTTTTCAATTTTCTTGTTCTAACTTTTCAACACATTTCATAAATGTACCGGTATCAGTTTATCATTAGAATTATATTTTTTTTTAAATTTAAATATTTTAAACACATCTCATAAATGTATCTACCGGTAGATTATCACTAGAAATATATCTTTTCTTTTTCAAACTTTTCAACACATTTCATAAGTGTATATTGTTTATCAATAGAAATTAATTTTTTGATTTTCTATTTGAAATTTTTCAACACATTTCATAAATGTATCTAGTTTTTATAATTATAAATATATTTGTTTGATTTTCAAACTTTTCAACACATCTCATAAATGTATCTACCGGTAGATTATCACTAGAAATATATCTTTTCATTTTCTTTTTCAAACTTTTCAATATATTTCATAAATGAATATAGTTTATCATTAGAAATATATTTTTTTGATTTTCTTTTTCAAACTTTTCAACATATTTCATAAATGTATCTAGTTTATCATTAGAAATATATTTTTTGATTTTCTTTTTCAAACTTTTCAACACATCTCATAAATGTATCTACTCGTAGAGTATCACTAGACATATATTTTTGATTTTTTTTTCAAACTTTTCAACACATTTTATAAATGTATCTACTGGTAGATTATCACTAGAAATATATCTTTTCATTTTCTTGTTCAAACTTTTCAATATATTTCATAAATGAATATAGTTTATCATTAGAAATAAATTCTTTTTATTTTCTTGTTCTAACTTTTCAACACATTTCATAAATGTACCGGTATCAGTTTATCATTAGAATTATATTTTTTTTTAAATTTAAATATTTTAAACACATCTCATAAATGTATCTACCGGTAGATTATCACTAGAAATATATCTTTTCTTTTTCAAACTTTTCAACACATTTCATAAGTGTATATAGTTTATCAATAGAAATTAATTTTTTGATTTTCTATTTGAAATTTTTCAACACATTTCATAAATGTATCTAGTTTTTATAATTAGAAATATATTTGTTTGATTTTCAAACTTTTCAACATATCTCATAAATGTATCTACCGGTAGTTTATCATTAGAAATATATTTTTTGATTTTCTTTTTCAATCTTTTCAACACATCTCATAAATGTATCTACGGGTAGATTATCACTAGAAATATATCTTTTCATTTTCTTTTTCAAACTTTTCAACACATTTCATAAATGTATATAGTTTATCATTAGAAATATTAATTTTTATTTTCTTGTTCAAACTTTTCAATATATTTCATAAATGAATATAGTTTATCATTAGAAATATATTTTTTTTATTTTCTTGTTCAAACTTTTCAACATATTTCATAAATGTATATAGTTTATCACTAGAAATATATTTTTTGATTTTCTTTTTCAAACTTTTCAACATATCTCATAAATGTATCTACCGGTAGTTTATCATTAGAAATATATTTTTTCATTTTCTTTTTCAAACTTTTCAATATATTTCATAAATGAATATAGTTTATCATTAGAAATATATTTTTTTGATTTTCTTTTTCAAACTTTTCAACATATTTCATAAATGTATCTAGTTTATCATTAGAAATATATTTTTTGATTTTCTTTTTCAAACTTTTCAACACATCTCATAAATGTATCTACTCGTAGAGTATCACTAGACATATATTTTTGATTTTTTTTTTCAAACTTTTCAACACATTTTATAAATGTATCTACTGGTAGATTATCACTAGAAATATATCTTTTCATTTTCTTGTTCAAACTTTTCAACACATTTCATAAATGTATATAGTTTATCATTAGAAATATTTTTTTTTATTTTCTTGTTCAAACTTTTCAACATATTTCATAAATGTATATAGTTTATCACTAGAAATATATTTTTTGATTTTCAAACTTTTCAACATATTTCATAAATGTATATAGTTTATCACTAGAAATATATTTTTTGATTTTCAAACTTTTCAACACATTTCATAAATGTATCTAGTTTATCATTAGAAATATATTTTTTTAAATTTCAAACTTTTCAACACATTTCATAAATGTATCTAGTTTATCATTAGAAATATATTTTTTGATTTTCTTTTTCAAACTTTTCAACACATCTCATAAATGTATCTACTAGTAGAGTATCACTAGACATATATTTTTGATTTTTTTTTCAAACTTTTCAACACATTTCATAAATGTATCTACTGGTAGATTATCACTAGAAATATATCTTTTAATTTTCTTGTTCAAACTTTTCAATATATTTCATAAATGAATATAGTTTATCATTAGAAATAAAAAAATTTTATTTACTTGTTCAAACTTTTCAACATATTTCATAAATGTATATAGTTTATCACTAGAAATATATTTTTTGATTTTGAATATTTTCAACACATTTCATAAATGTATCTAGTGTATGTATCACTAGAAATATATTTTTTCATTTTCTGTTTCAAACTTTTCAACACATTTCATAAATGTATATAGTTTATCATTAGAAATATTTATTTTTCAATTTTCTTGTTCTAACTTTTCAACACATTTCATAAATGTATCAGTTTATCATTAGAAATATATTTTTTTTAAATTTAAATATTTTAAACACATCTCATAAATGTATCTACCGGTAGATTATCACTAGAAATATATCTTTTCATTTTCTTTTTCAAACTTTTCAACACATTTCATAAGTGTATATAGTTTATCAATAGAAATTAATTTTTTGATTTTCTATTTGAAATTTTTCAACACATTTCATAAATGTATCTAGTTTTTATAATTAGAAATATATTTGTTTGATTTTCAAACTTTTCAACATATCTCATAAATGTATCTACCGGTAGTTTATCATTAGAAATATATTTTTTGATTTTCTTTTTCAATCTTTTCAACACATCTCATAAATGTATCTACGGGTAGATTATCACTAGAAATATATCTTTTCATTTTCTTTTTCAAACTTTTCAACACATTTCATAAATGTATATAGTTTATCATTAGAAATATTAATTTTTATTTTCTTGTTCAAACTTTTCAATATATTTCATAAATGAATATAGTTTATCATTAGAAATATATTTTTTTTATTTTCTTGTTCAAACTTTTCAACATATTTCATAAATGTATATAGTTTATCACTAGAAATATATTTTTTGATTTTCTTTTTCAAACTTTTCAACATATCTCATAAATGTATCTACCGGTAGTTTATCATTAGAAATATATTTTTTCATTTTCTTTTTCAAACTTTTCAATATATTTCATAAATGAATATAGTTTATCATTAGAAATATATTTTTTTGATTTACTTGTTCAAACTTTTCAACATATTTCATAAATGTATATAGTTTATCACTAGAAATATATTTTTTGATTTTGAATATTTTCAACACATTTCATAAATGTATCTAGTGTATGTATCACTAGAAATATATTTTTTCATTTTCTGTTTCAAACTTTTCAACACATTTCATAAATGTATATAGTTTATCATTAGAAATATTTATTTTTCAATTTTCTTGTTCTAACTTTTCAACACATTTCATAAATGTATCAGTTTATCATTAGAAATATATTTTTTTAAAATTTAAATATTTTAAACACATCTCATAAATGTATCTACCGGTAGATTATCACTAGAAATATATCTTTTCATTTTCTTTTTCAAACTTTTCAACACATTTCATAAGTGTATATAGTTTATCAATAGAAATTAATTTTTTGATTTTCTATTTGAAATTTTTCAACACATTTCATAAATGTATCTAGTTTTTATAATTAGAAATATATTTGTTTGATTTTCAAACTTTTCAACATATCTCATAAATGTATCTACCGGTAGTTTATCATTAGAAATATATTTTTTGATTTTCTTTTTCAATCTTTTCAACACATCTCATAAATGTATCTACGGGTAGATTATCACTAGAAATATATCTTTTCATTTTCTTTTTCAAACTTTTCAACACATTTCATAAATGTATATAGTTTATCATTAGAAATATTAATTTTTATTTTCTTGTTCAAACTTTTCAATATATTTCATAAATGAATATAGTTTATCATTAGAAATATATTTTTTTTATTTTCTTGTTCAAACTTTTCAACATATTTCATAAATGTATATAGTTTATCACTAGAAATATATTTTTTGATTTTCTTTTTCAAACTTTTCAACATATCTCATAAATGTATCTACCGGTAGTTTATCATTAGAAATATATTTTTTCATTTTCTTTTTCAAACTTTTCAATATATTTCATAAATGAATATAGTTTATCATTAGAAATATATTTTTTTGATTTACTTGTTCAAACTTTTCAACATATTTCATAAATGTATATAGTTTATCACTAGAAATATATTTTTTGATTTTGAATATTTTCAACACATTTCATAAATGTATCTAGTGTATGTATCACTAGAAATATATTTTTTCATTTTCTGTTTCAAACTTTTCAACACATTTCATAAATGTATATAGTTTATCATTAGAAATATTTATTTTTCAATTTTCTTGTTCTAACTTTTCAACACATTTCATAAATGTACCGGTATCAGTTTATCATTAGAATTATATTTTTTTTTAAATTTAAATATTTTAAACACATCTCATAAATGTATCTACCGGTAGATTATCACTAGAAATATATCTTTTCTTTTTCAAACTTTTCAACACATTTCATAAGTGTATATAGTTTATCAATAGAAATTAATTTTTTGATTTTCTATTTGAAATTTTTCAACACATTTCATAAATGTATCTAGTTTTTATAATTAGAAATATATTTGTTTGATTTTCAAACTTTTCAACACATCTCATAAATGTATCTACCGGTAGATTATCACTAGAAATATATCTTTTCATTTTCTTTTTCAAACTTTTCAATATATTTCATAAATGAATATAGTTTATCATTAGAAATATTTTTTTTTTATTTTCTTGTTCAAACTTTTCAACATATTTCATAAATGAATATAGTTTATCATTAGAAATATATTTTTTTTATTTTCTTGTTCAAACTTTTCAACATATTTCATAAATGTATATAGTTTATCATTAGAAATATATTTTTTTTATTTTCTTGTTCAAACTTTTCAACATATTTCATAAATGTATATAGTTTATCACTAGAAATATATTTTTTGATTTTCAAACTTTTCAACACATTTCATAAATGTATCTAGTTTATCATTAGAAATATATTTTTTTTAATTTCAAACTTTTCAACACATTTCATAAATGTATATAGTTTATCATTAGAAATATTTATTTTTCAATTTTCTTGTTCTAACTTTTCAACATATTTCATAAATGTATCAGTTTATCATTAGAAATATATATTTTTTAAATTTAAATATTTTAAACACATCTCATAAATGTATCTACGGGTAGATTATCACTAGAAATATATCTTTTCATTTTCTTTTTCAAACTTTTCAACACATTTCATAAGTGTATATAGTTTATCAATAGAAATTAATTTTTTGATTTTCTATTTGAAATTTTTCAACACATTTCATAAATGTATCTAGTTTTTATAATTAGAAATATATTTGTTTGATTTTCAAACTTTTCAACATATCTCATAAATGTATCTACCTGTAGTTTATCATTAGAAATATATTTTTTGATTTTCTTTTTCAATCTTTTCAACACATCTCATAAATGTATCAACGGGTAGATTATCACTAGAAATATATCTTTTCATTTTCTATTTGAAATTTTTCAACACATTTCATAAATGTATCTAGTTTTTATCATTAGAAATATATGTTTTTGATTTTAAAACTTTTCAACATATCTCATAAATGTATCTACCGGTAGTTTATCATTAGAAATATTTTTTTTTTTATTTTCTTGTTCAAACTTTTCAACATATTTCATAAATGTATCTAATTTATCATTAGAAAAATATTTCTTTGATTTTGGAATTTTTCAACACATCTCATAAATAAATGTATCTAGTTTATCATTAGAAATAAATTTTTTTGAATTTAAAACTTTTCAGCACATCTCATAAATGTATCTACCAGTAGTTTATCACTAGAAATATATCTTTTCATTTTCTTGTTCAAACTTTTCAACACATTTCATAAATGTATATAGTTTATCATTAGAAATATTTTTTTTTTATTTTCTTGTTCAAACTTTTCAACATATTTCATAAATGTATATAGTTTATCACTAGAAATATATTTTTTGATTTTCAAACTTTTCAACATATTTCATAAATGTATATAGTTTATCACTAGAAATATATTTTTTGATTTTCAAACTTTTCAACACATCTCATAAATGTATCTACTAGTAGAGTATCACTAGACATATATTTTTGATTTTTTTTTCAAACTTTTCAACACATTTCATAAATGTATCTACTGGTAGATTATCACTAGAAATATATCTTTTAATTTTCTTGTTCAAACTTTTCAATATATTTCATAAATGAATATAGTTTATCATTAGAAATAAAAAAATTTTATTTACTTGTTCAAACTTTTCAACATATTTCATAAATGTATATAGTTTATCACTAGAAATATATTTTTTGATTTTGAATATTTTCAACACATTTCATAAATGTATCTAGTGTATGTATCACTAGAAATATATTTTTTCATTTTCTGTTTCAAACTTTTCAACACATTTCATAAATGTATATAGTTTATCATTAGAAATATTTATTTTTCAATTTTCTTGTTCTAACTTTTCAACACATTTCATAAATGTATCAGTTTATCATTAGAAATATATTTTTTTTAAATTTAAATATTTTAAACACATCTCATAAATGTATCTACCGGTAGATTATCACTAGAAATATATCTTTTCATTTTCTTTTTCAAACTTTTCAACACATTTCATAAGTGTATATAGTTTATCAATAGAAATTAATTTTTTGATTTTCTATTTGAAATTTTTCAACACATTTCATAAATGTATCTAGTTTTTATAATTAGAAATATATTTGTTTGATTTTCAAACTTTTCAACATATCTCATAAATGTATCTACCGGTAGTTTATCATTAGAAATATATTTTTTGATTTTCTTTTTCAATCTTTTCAACACATCTCATAAATGTATCTACGGGTAGATTATCACTAGAAATATATCTTTTCATTTTCTTTTTCAAACTTTTCAACACATTTCATAAATGTATATAGTTTATCATTAGAAATATTAATTTTTATTTTCTTGTTCAAACTTTTCAATATATTTCATAAATGAATATAGTTTATCATTAGAAATATATTTTTTTTATTTTCTTGTTCAAACTTTTCAACATATTTCATAAATGTATATAGTTTATCACTAGAAATATATTTTTTGATTTTCTTTTTCAAATTTTTCAACATATCTCATAAATGTATCTACCGGTAGTTTATCATTAGAAATATATTTTTTCATTTTCTTTTTCAAACTTTTCAATATATTTCATAAATGAATATAGTTTATCATTAGAAATATATTTTTTTGATTTTCTTTTTCAAACTTTTCAACATATTTCATAAATGTATCTAGTTTATCATTAGAAATATATTTTTTGATTTTCTTTTTCAAACTTTTCAACACATCTCATAAATGTATCTACCGGTAGATTATCACTAGAAATATATCTTTTCATTTTCTTTTTCAAACTTTTCAATATATTTCATAAATGAATATAGTTTATCATTAGAAATATATTTTTTTGATTTTCTTTTTCAAACTTTTCAACATATTTCATAAATGTATCTAGTTTATCATTAGAAATATATTTTTTGATTTTCTTTTTCAAACTTTTCAACACATCTCATAAATGTATCTACTCGTAGAGTATCACTAGACATATATTTTTGATTTTTTTTTCAAACTTTTCAACACATTTTATAAATGTATCTACTGGTAGATTATCACTAGAAATATATCTTTTCATTTTCTTGTTCAAACTTTTCAATATATTTCATAAATGAATATAGTTTATCATTAGAAATAAATTCTTTTTTTTTTCTTGTTCAAACTTTTCAACATATTTCATAAGTGTATATAGTTTATCACTAGAAATATATTTTTTGATTTTGAATATTTTCAACACATTTCATAAATGTATCTAGTGTATGTATCACTAGAAATATATTTTTTCATTTTCTGTTTCAAACTTTTCAACACATTTCATAAATGTATATAGTTTATCATTAGAAATATTTATTTTTCAATTTTCTTGTTCTAACTTTTCAACACATTTCATAAATGTACCGGTATCAGTTTATCATTAGAATTATATTTTTTTTTAAATTTAAATATTTTAAACACATCTCATAAATGTATCTACCGGTAGATTATCACTAGAAATATATCTTTTCTTTTTCAAACTTTTCAACACATTTCATAAGTGTATATAGTTTATCAATAGAAATTAATTTTTTGATTTTCTATTTGAAATTTTTCAACACATTTCATAAATGTATCTAGTTTTTATAATTAGAAATATATTTGTTTGATTTTCAAACTTTTAAACACATCTCATAAATGTATCTACCGGTAGATTATCACTAGAAATATATCTTTTCATTTTCTTTTTCAAACTTTTCAACACATTTCATAAGTGTATATAGTTTATCAATAGAAATTAATTTTTTGATTTTCTATTTGAAATTTTTCAACACATTTCATAAATGTATCTAGTTTTTATAATTAGAAATATATTTGTTTGATTTTCAAACTTTTCAACATATCTCATAAATGTATCTACCGGTAGTTTATCATTAGAAATATATTTTTTGATTTTCTTTTTCAATCTTTTCAACACATATCATAAATGTATCTACGGGTAGATTATCACTAGAAATATATCTTTTCATTTTCTTTTTCAAACTTTTCAACACATTTCATAAATGTATATAGTTTATCATTAGAAATATTAATTTTTATTTTCTTGTTCAAACTTTTCAATATATTTCATAAATGAATATAGTTTATCATTAGAAATATATATTTTTTATTTTCTTGTTCAAACTTTTCAACATATTTCATAAATGTATATAGTTTATCACTAGAAATATATTTTTTGATTTTCTTTTTCAAACTTTTCAACATATCTCATAAATGTATCTACCGGTAGTTTATCATTAGAAATATATTTTTTCATTTTCTTTTTCAAACTTTTCAATATATTTCATAAATGAATATAGTTTATCATTAGAAATATATTTTTTTGATTTTCTTTTTCAAACTTTTCAACATATTTCATAAATGTATCTAGTTTATCATTAGAAATATATTTTTTGATTTTCTTTTTCAAACTTTTCAACACATCTCATAAATGTATCTACTCGTAGAGTATCACTAGACATATATTTTTGATTTTTTTTTCAAACTTTTCAACACATTTTATAAATGTATCTACTGGTAGATTATCACTAGAAATATATCTTTTCATTTTCTTGTTCAAACTTTTCAATATATTTCATAAATGAATATAGTTTATCATTAGAAATAAATTCTTTTTATTTTCTTGTTCAAACTTTTCAACATATTTCATAAATGTATATAGTTTATCACTAGAAATATATTTTTTGATTTTGAATATTTTCAACACATTTCATAAATGTATCTAGTGTATGTATCACTAGAAATATATTTTTTCATTTTCTGTTTCAAACTTTTCAACACATTTCATAAATGTATATAGTTTATCATTAGAAATATTTATTTTTCAATTTTCTTGTTCTAACTTTTCAACACATTTCATAAATGTACCGGTATCAGTTTATCATTAGAATTATATTTTTTTTTAAATTTAAATATTTTAAACACATCTCATAAATGTATCTACCGGTAGATTATCACTAGAAATATATCTTTTCTTTTTCAAACTTTTCAACACATTTCATAAGTGTATATAGTTTATCAATAGAAATTAATTTTTTGATTTTCTATTTGAAATTTTTCAACACATTTCATAAATGTATCTAGTTTTTATAATTAGAAATATATTTGTTTGATTTTCAAACTTTTCAACACATCTCATAAATGTATCTACCGGTAGATTATCACTAGAAATATATCTTTTCATTTTCTTTTTCAAACTTTTCAATATATTTCATAAATGAATATAGTTTATCATTAGAAATATATTTTTTTGATTTTCTTTTTCAAACTTTTCAACATATTTCATAAATGTATCTAGTTTATCATTAGAAATATATTTTTTGATTTTCTTTTCAAACTTTTCAACACATCTCATAAATGTATCTACTCGTAGAGTATCACTAGACATATATTTTTGATTTTTTTTTCAAACTTTTCAACACATTTTATAAATGTATCTACTGGTAGATTATCACTAGAAATATATCTTTTCATTTTCTTGTTCAAACTTTTCAATATATTTCATAAATGAATATAGTTTATCATTAGAAATAAATTCTTTTTATTTTCTTGTTCAAACTTTTCAACATATTTCATAAGTGTATATAGTTTATCACTAGAAATATATTTTTTGATTTTGAATATTTTCAACACATTTCATAAATGTATCTAGTGTATGTATCACTAGAAATATATTTTTTCATTTTCTGTTTCAAACTTTTCAACACATTTCATAAATGTATATAGTTTATCATTAGAAATATTTATTTTTCAATTTTCTTGTTCTAACTTTTCAACACATTTCATAAATGTACCGGTATCAGTTTATCATTAGAATTATATTTTTTTTTAAATTTAAATATTTTAAACACATCTCATAAATGTATCTACCGGTAGATTATCACTAGAAATATATCTTTTCTTTTTCAAACTTTTCAACACATTTCATAAGTGTATATAGTTTATCAATAGAAATTAATTTTTTGATTTTCTATTTGAAATTTTTCAACACATTTCATAAATGTATCTAGTTTTTATAATTAGAAATATATTTGTTTGATTTTCAAACTTTTAAACACATCTCATAAATGTATCTACCGGTAGATTATCACTAGAAATATATCTTTTCATTTTCTTTTTCAAACTTTTCAACACATTTCATAAGTGTATATAGTTTATCAATAGAAATTAATTTTTTGATTTTCTATTTGAAATTTTTCAACACATTTCATAAATGTATCTAGTTTTTATAATTAGAAATATATTTGTTTGATTTTCAAACTTTTCAACATATCTCATAAATGTATCTACCGGTAGTTTATCATTAGAAATATATTTTTTGATTTTCTTTTTCAATCTTTTCAACACATCTCATAAATGTATCTACGGGTAGATTATCACTAGAAATATATCTTTTCATTTTCTATTTGAAATTTTTCAACACATTTCATAAATGTATCTAGTTTTTATCATTAGAAATATATGTTTTTGATTTTAAAACTTTTCAACATATCTCATAAATGTATCTACCGGTAGTTTATCATTAGAAATATATTTTTTTTATTTTCTTGTTCAAACTTTTCAACATATTTCATAAATGTATCTAATTTATCATTAGAAAAATATTTCTTTGATTTTGGAATTTTTCAACACATCTCATAAATAAATGTATCTAGTTTATCATTAGAAATAAATTTTTTTGAATTTAAAACTTTTCAGCACATCTCATAAATGTATCTACCAGTAGTTTATCACTAGAAATATATCTTTTCATTTTCTTGTTCAAACTTTTCAACACATTTCATAAATGTATATAGTTTATCATTAGAAATATTTTTTTTTTATTTTCTTGTTCAAACTTTTCAACATATTTCATAAATGTATATAGTTTATCACTAGAAATATATTTTTTGATTTTCAAACTTTTCAACATATTTCATAAATGTATATAGTTTATCACTAGAAATATATTTTTTGATTTTCAAACTTTTCAACACATTTCATAAATGTATCTAGTTTATCATTAGAAATATATTTTTTTAAATTTCAAACTTTTCAACACATTTCATAAATGTATCTAGTTTATCATTAGAAATATATTTTTTGATTTTCTTTTTCAAACTTTTCAACACATCTCATAAATGTATCTACTAGTAGAGTATCACTAGACATATATTTTTGATTTTTTTTTCAAACTTTTCAACACATTTCATAAATGTATCTACTGGTAGATTATCACTAGAAATATATCTTTTAATTTTCTTGTTCAAACTTTTCAATATATTTCATAAATGAATATAGTTTATCATTAGAAATAAAAAAATTTTATTTACTTGTTCAAACTTTTCAACATATTTCATAAATGTATATAGTTTATCACTAGAAATATATTTTTTGATTTTGAATATTTTCAACACATTTCATAAATGTATCTAGTGTATGTATCACTAGAAATATATTTTTTCATTTTCTGTTTCAAACTTTTCAACACATTTCATAAATGTATATAGTTTATCATTAGAAATATTTATTTTTCAATTTTCTTGTTCTAACTTTTCAACACATTTCATAAATGTATCAGTTTATCATTAGAAATATATTTTTTTTAAATTTAAATATTTTAAACACATCTCATAAATGTATCTACCGGTAGATTATCACTAGAAATATATCTTTTCTTTTTCAAACTTTTCAACACATTTCATAAGTGTATATAGTTTATCAATAGAAATTAATTTTTTGATTTTCTATTTGAAATTTTTCAACACATTTCATAAATGTATCTAGTTTTTATAATTAGAAATATATTTGTTTGATTTTCAAACTTTTCAACATATCTCATAAATGTATCTACCAGTAGTTTATCATTAGAAATATATTTTTTGATTTTCTTTTTCAATCTTTTCAACACATCTCATAAATGTATCTACGGGTAGATTATCACTAGAAATATATCTTTTCATTTTCTTTTTCAAACTTTTCAACACATTTCATAAATGTATATAGTTTATCATTAGAAATATTAATTTTTATTTTCTTGTTCAAACTTTTCAATATATTTCATAAATGAATATAGTTTATCATTAGAAATATATTTTTTTTATTTTCTTGTTCAAACTTTTCAACATATTTCATAAATGTATATAGTTTATCACTAGAAATATATTTTTTGATTTTCTTTTTCAAACTTTTCAACATATCTCATAAATGTATCTACCGGTAGTTTATCATTAGAAATATATTTTTTCATTTTCTTTTTCAAACTTTTCAATATATTTCATAAATGAATATAGTTTATCATTAGAAATATATTTTTTTGATTTTCTTTTTCAAACTTTTCAACATATTTCATAAATGTATCTAGTTTATCATTAGAAATATATTTTTTGATTTTCTTTTTCAAACTTTTCAACACATCTCATAAATGTATCTACTCGTAGAGTATCACTAGACATATATTTTTGATTTTTTTTTTCAAACTTTTCAACACATTTTATAAATGTATCTACTGGTAGATTATCACTAGAAATATATCTTTTCATTTTCTTGTTCAAACTTTTCAATATATTTCATAAATGAATATAGTTTATCATTAGAAATAAATTCTTTTTATTTTCTTGTTCAAACTTTTCAACATATTTCATAAATGTATATAGTTTATCACTAGAAATATATTTTTTGATTTTGAATATTTTCAACACATTTCATAAATGTATCTAGTGTATGTATCACTATAAATATATTTTTTCATTTTCTGTTTCAAACTTTTCAACACATTTCATAAATGTATATAGTTTATCATTAGAAATATTTATTTTTCAATTTTCTTGTTCTAACTTTTCAACACATTTCATAAATGTACCGGTATCAGTTTATCATTAGAATTATTTTTTTTTTTAAATTTAAATATTTTAAACACATCTCATAAATGTATCTACCGGTAGATTATCACTAGAAATATATCTTTTCTTTTTCAAACTTTTCAACACATTTCATAAGTGTATATAGTTTATCAATAGAAATTAATTTTTTGATTTTCTATTTGAAATTTTTCAACACATTTCATAAATGTATCTAGTTTTTATAATTAGAAATATATTTGTTTGATTTTCAAACTTTTCAACATATCTCATAAATGTATCTACCGGTAGTTTATCATTAGAAATATATTTTTTGATTTTCTTTTCAATCTTTTTAACACATCTCATAAATGTATCTACGGGTAGATTATCACTAGAAATATATCTTTTCATTTTCTTTTTCAAACTTTTCAACAAATTTCATAAATGTATATAGTTTATCATTAGAAATATTTATTTTTATTTTCTTGTTCAAACTTTTCAATATATTTCATAAATGAATATAGTTTATCATTAGAAATATATTTTTTTTATTTTCTTGTTCAAACTTTTCAACAAATTTTATAAATGTATATAGTTTATCACTAGAAATATATTTTTTGATTTTCTTTTTCAAACTTTTCAACATATCTCATAAATGTATCTACGGGTAGTTTATCATTAGAAATATATTTTTTTATTTTCTTTTTCAATCTTTTCAACACATCTCATAAATATATCTACCGGTAGATTATCACTAGAAATATATCTTTTCATTTTCTTTTTCAAACTTTTCAATATATTTCATAAATGAATATAGTTTATCATTAGAAATATATTTTTTTGATTTTCTTTTTCATACTTTTCAACATATTTCATAAATGTATATAGTTTATCACTAGAAATATATTTTTTGATTTTCTTTTTCAAACTTTTCAACATATCTCATAAATGTATCTACCGGTAGTTTATCATTAGAAATATATTTTTTTATTTTCTTTTTCAATCTTTTCAACACATCTCATAAATGTATCTACCGGTAGATTATCACTAGAAATATATCTTTTCATTTTCTTTTTCAAACTTTTCAACACATTTCATAAATGTATATAGTTTATCATTAGAAATATTTATTTTTATTTTCTTGTTCAAACTTTTCAATATATTTCATAAATGAATATAGTTTATCATTAGAAATATATTTTTTTTATTTTCTTGTTCAAACTTTTCAACATATTTCATAAATGTATATAGTTTATCACTAAAAATATATTTTTTGATTTTCTTTTTCAAACTTTTCAACATATCTCATAAATGTATCTACCGGTAGTTTATCATTAGAAATATATTTTTTCATTTTCTTTTTCAAACTTTTCAATATATTTCATAAATGAATATAGTTTATCATTAGAAATATATTTTTTTGATTTTCTTTTTCAAACTTTTCAACATATTTCATAAATGTATCTAGTTTATCATTAGAAATATATTTTTTGATTTTCTTTTTCAAACTTTTCAACACATCTCATAAATGTATCTACTCGTAGAGTATCACTAGACATATATTTTTGATTTTTTTTTCAAACTTTTCAACACATTTTATAAATGTATCTACTGGTAGATTATCACTAGAAATATATCTTTTCATTTTCTTGTTCAAACTTTTCAATATATTTCATAAATGAATATAGTTTATCATTAGAAATAAATTCTTTTTATTTTCTTGTTCAAACTTTTCAACATATTTCATAAATGTATATAGTTTATCACTAGAAATATATTTTTTGATTTTGAATATTTTCAACACATTTCATAAATGTATCTAGTGTATGTATCACTAGAAATATATTTTTTCATTTTCTGTTTCAAACTTTTCAACACATTTCATAAATGTATATAGTTTATCATTAGAAATATTTATTTTTCAATTTTCTTGTTCTAACTTTTCAACACATTTCATAAATGTACCGGTATCAGTTTATCATTAGAATTATATTTTTTTTTAAATTTAAATATTTTAAACACATCTCATAAATGTATCTACCGGTAGATTATCACTAGAAATATATCTTTTCTTTTTCAAACTTTTCAACACATTTCATAAGTGTATATTGTTTATCAATAGAAATTAATTTTTTGATTTTCTATTTGAAATTTTTCAACACATTTCATAAATGTATCTAGTTTTTATAATTATAAATATATTTGTTTGATTTTCAAACTTTTCAACACATCTCATAAATGTATCTACCGGTAGATTATCACTAGAAATATATCTTTTCATTTTCTTTTTCAAACTTTTCAATATATTTCATAAATGAATATAGTTTATCATTAGAAATATATTTTTTTGATTTTCTTTTTCAAACTTTTCAACATATTTCATAAATGTATCTAGTTTATCATTAGAAATATATTTTTTGATTTTCTTTTTCAAACTTTTCAACACATCTCATAAATGTATCTACTCGTAGAGTATCACTAGACATATATTTTTGATTTTTTTTTCAAACTTTTCAACACATTTTATAAATGTATCTACTGGTAGATTATCACTAGAAATATATCTTTTCATTTTCTTGTTCAAACTTTTCAATATATTTCATAAATGAATATAGTTTATCATTAGAAATAAATTCTTTTTATTTTCTTGTTCTAACTTTTCAACACATTTCATAAATGTACCGGTATCAGTTTATCATTAGAATTATATTTTTTTTAAAATTTAAATATTTTAAACACATCTCATAAATGTATCTACCGGTAGATTATCACTAGAAATATATCTTTTCTTTTTCAAACTTTTCAACACATTTCATAAGTGTATATAGTTTATCAATAGAAATTAATTTTTTGATTTTCTATTTGAAATTTTTCAACACATTTCATAAATGTATCTAGTTTTTATAATTAGAAATATATTTGTTTGATTTTCAAACTTTTCAACATATCTCATAAATGTATCTACCGGTAGTTTATCATTAGAAATATATTTTTTGATTTTCTTTTTCAATCTTTTCAACACATCTCATAAATGTATCTACGGGTAGATTATCACTAGAAATATATCTTTTCATTTTCTTTTTCAAACTTTTCAACACATTTCATAAATGTATATAGTTTATCATTAGAAATATTAATTTTTATTTTCTTGTTCAAACTTTTCAATATATTTCATAAATGAATATAGTTTATCATTAGAAATATATTTTTTTTATTTTCTTGTTCAAACTTTTCAACATATTTCATAAATGTATATAGTTTATCACTAGAAATATATTTTTTGATTTTCTTTTTCAAACTTTTCAACATATCTCATAAATGTATCTACCGGTAGTTTATCATTAGAAATATATTTTTTCATTTTCTTTTTCAAACTTTTCAATATATTTCATAAATGAATATAGTTTATCATTAGAAATATATTTTTTTGATTTTCTTTTTCAAACTTTTCAACATATTTCATAAATGTATATAGTTTATCACTAGAAATATATTTTTTGATTTTGAATATTTTCAACACATTTCATAAATGTATCTAGTGTATGTATCACTAGAAATATATTTTTTCATTTTCTGTTTCAAACTTTTCAACACATTTCATAAATGTATATAGTTTATCATTAGAAATATTAATTTTTCAATTTTCTTGTTCTAACTTTTCAACACATTTCATAAATGTATCAGTTTATCATTAGAAATATATTTTTTTTAAATTTAAATATTTTAAACACATCTCATAAATGTATCTACCGGTAGATTATCACTAGAAATATATCTTTTCATTTTCTTTTTCAAACTTTTCAACACATTTCATAAGTGTATATAGTTTATCAATAGAAATTAATTTTTTGATTTTCTATTTGAAATTTTTCAACACATTTCATAAATGTATCTAGTTTTTATAATTAGAAATATATTTGTTTGATTTTCAAACTTTTCAACATATCTCATAAATGTATCTACCGGTAGTTTATCATTAGAAATATATTTTTTGATTTTCTTTTTCAATCTTTTCAACACATCTCATAAATGTATCTACGGGTAGATTATCACTAGAAATATATCTTTTCATTTTCTTTTTCAAACTTTTCAACACATTTCATAAATGTATATAGTTTATCATTAGAAATATTAATTTTTATTTTCTTGTTCAAACTTTTCAATATATTTCATAAATGAATATAGTTTATCATTAGAAATATATTTTTTTTATTTTCTTGTTCAAACTTTTCAACATATTTCATAAATGTATATAGTTTATCACTAGAAATATATTTTTTGATTTTCTTTTTCAAACTTTTCAACATATCTCATAAATGTATCTACCGGTAGTTTATCATTAGAAATATATTTTTTCATTTTCTTTTTCAAACTTTTCAATATATTTCATAAATGAATATAGTTTATCATTAGAAATATATTTTTTTGATTTTCTTTTTCAAACTTTTCAACATATTTCATAAATGTATCTAGTTTATCATTAGAAATATATTTTTTGATTTTCTTTTTCAAACTTTTCAACACATCTCATAAATGTATCTACTCGTAGAGTATCACTAGACATATATTTTTGATTTTTTTTTCAAACTTTTCAACACATTTTATAAATGTATCTACTGGTAGATTATCACTAGAAATATATCTTTTCATTTTCTTGTTCAAACTTTTCAATATATTTCATAAATGAATATAGTTTATCATTAGAAATAAATTCTTTTTATTTTCTTGTTCAAACTTTTCAACATATTTCATAAATGTATATAGTTTATCACTAGAAATATATTTTTTGATTTTGAATATTTTCAACACATTTCATAAATGTATCTAGTGTATGTATCACTAGAAATATATTTTTTCATTTTCTGTTTCAAACTTTTCAACACATTTCATAAATGTATATAGTTTATCATTAGAAATATTTATTTTTCAATTTTCTTGTTCTAACTTTTCAACACATTTCATAAATGTACCGGTATCAGTTTATCATTAGAATTATATTTTTTTTTAAATTTAAATATTTTAAACACATCTCATAAATGTATCTACCGGTAGATTATCACTAGAAATATATCTTTTCTTTTTCAAACTTTTCAACACATTTCATAAGTGTATATAGTTTATCAATAGAAATTAATTTTTTGATTTTCTATTTGAAATTTTTCAACACATTTCATAAATGTATCTAGTTTTTATAATTAGAAATATATTTGTTTGATTTTCAAACTTTTCAACACATCTCATAAATGTATCTACCGGTAGATTATCACTAGAAATATATCTTTTCATTTTCTTTTTCAAACTTTTCAATATATTTCATAAATGAATATAGTTTATCATTAGAAATATATTTTTTTGATTTTCTTTTTCAAACTTTTCAACATATTTCATAAATGTATCTAGTTTATCATTAGAAATATATTTTTTGATTTTCTTTTTCAAACTTTTCAACACATCTCATAAATGTATCTACTCGTAGAGTATCACTAGACATATATTTTTGATTTTTTTTTCAAACTTTTCAACACATTTTATAAATGTATCTACTGGTAGATTATCACTAGAAATATATCTTTTCATTTTCTTGTTCAAACTTTTCAATATATTTCATAAATGAATATAGTTTATCATTAGAAATAAATTCTTTTTATTTTCTTGTTCAAACTTTTCAACATATTTCATAAGTGTATATAGTTTATCACTAGAAATATATTTTTTGATTTTGAATATTTTCAACACATTTCATAAATGTATCTAGTGTATGTATCACTAGAAATATATTTTTTCATTTTCTGTTTCAAACTTTTCAACACATTTCATAAATGTATATAGTTTATCATTAGAAATATTTATTTTTCAATTTTCTTGTTCTAACTTTTCAACACATTTCATAAATGTACCGGTATCAGTTTATCATTAGAATTATATTTTTTTTTAAATTTAAATATTTTAAACACATCTCATAAATGTATCTACCGGTAGATTATCACTAGAAATATATCTTTTCATTTTCTTTTTCAAACTTTTCAACACATTTCATAAGTGTATATAGTTTATCAATAGAAATTAATTTTTTGATTTTCTATTTGAAATTTTTCAACACATTTCATAAATGTATCTAGTTTTTATAATTAGAAATATATTTGTTTGATTTTCAAACTTTTCAACATATCTCATAAATGTATCTACCGGTAGTTTATCATTAGAAATATATTTTTTGATTTTCTTTTTCAATCTTTTCAACACATCTCATAAATGTATCTACGGGTAGATTATCACTAGAAATATATCTTTTCATTTTCTTTTTCAAACTTTTCAACACATTTCATAAATGTATATAGTTTATCATTAGAAATATTAATTTTTATTTTCTTGTTCAAACTTTTCAATATATTTCATAAATGAATATAGTTTATCATTAGAAATATATTTTTTTTATTTTCTTGTTCAAACTTTTCAACATATTTCATAAATGTATATAGTTTATCACTAGAAATATATTTTTTGATTTTCTTTTTCAAACTTTTCAACATATCTCATAAATGTATCTACCGGTAGTTTATCATTAGAAATATATTTTTTCATTTTCTTTTTCAAACTTTTCAATATATTTCATAAATGAATATAGTTTATCATTAGAAATATATTTTTTTGATTTTCTTTTTCAAACTTTTCAACATATTTCATAAATGTATCTAGTTTATCATTAGAAATATATTTTTTGATTTTCTTTTTCAAACTTTTCAACACATCTCATAAATGTATCTACTCGTAGAGTATCACTAGACATATATTTTTGATTTTTTTTTCAAACTTTTCAACACATTTTATAAATGTATCTACTGGTAGATTATCACTAGAAATATATCTTTTCATTTTCTTGTTCAAACTTTTCAATATATTTCATAAATGAATATAGTTTATCATTAGAAATAAATTCTTTTTATTTTCTTGTTCAAACTTTTCAACATATTTCATAAATGTATATAGTTTATCACTAGAAATATATTTTTTGATTTTGAATATTTTCAACACATTTCATAAATGTATCTAGTGTATGTATCACTAGAAATATATTTTTTCATTTTCTGTTTCAAACTTTTCAACACATTTCATAAATGTATATAGTTTATCATTAGAAATATTTATTTTTCAATTTTCTTGTTCTAACTTTTCAACACATTTCATAAATGTATCTACCGGTAGTTTATCATTAGAAATATATTTTTTTATTTTCTTTTTCAATCTTTTCAACACATCTCATAAATGTATCTACCGGTAGATTATCACTAGAAATATATCTTTTCATTTTCTTTTTCAAACTTTTCAACACATTTCATAAATGTATATAGTTTATCATTAGAAATATTTATTTTTATTTTCTTGTTCAAACTTTTCAATATATTTCATAAATGAATATAGTTTATCATTAGAAATATATTTTTTTTATTTTCTTGTTCAAACTTTTCAACATATTTCATAAATGTATATAGTTTATCACTAGAAATATATTTTTTGATTTTCTTTTTCAAACTTTTCAACATATCTCATAAATGTATCTACCGGTAGTTTATCATTAGAAATATATTTTTTTAGTTTCTTTTTCAATCTTTTCAACACATCTCATAAATATATCTACCGGTAGATTTTCACTAGAAATATATCTTTTCATTTTCTTTTTCAAACTTTTCAACACATTTCATAAGTGTATATAGTTTATCAATAGAAATTAATTTTTTGATTTTCTATTTGAAATTTTTCAACACATTTCATAAATGTATCTAGTTTTTATCATTAGAAAAATATTTTTTTGATTTTTAAACTTTTCAACATATCTCATAAATGTATCTACCGGTAGTTTATCATTAGAAATATATTTTTTTATTTTCTTTTTCAATCTTTTCAACACATCTCATAAATGTATCTACCGGTAGATTATCACTAGAAATATATCTTTTCATTTTCTTTTTCAAACTTTTCAACAAACCATTAATGCAAAAGAAAGTCTTAGTAGATGACATGCCGTTATATTGAGGTTCTCTTATAGAAGCTTCATGGCACATCATATATACAATTATGTTTTTATTTTATTGTTGCAATGTATTTTATGCTTTATTTGTATATATGTATGTACCTTCTGTGGTTGGGATAACGCCAGAGATGTACTGTGCAGCACTGGGGAGGGGAGGAGGAAGCTGACAGCACTATATGTTTCCTATGCTGAGGCCCATCATAGAGGCGCAATGACTTAGGAAGTGACAATCATTTTGACTTGACCATTTGGTTGCATGCCTGAAGCAATAGAGAAGTCTGACATAACCAGTAGTCAATTGGTGGCGGGGAATGAACATAGTGAACCCTACCTTAGCTCCAGTGATTTGAGCATTACTTAGGTAGAAAACTCACAAACCAAATTAGACAATTACCAATTTATTATAATTATATTGTTTTTTTCATTGCATTTATTGTTTTTCATGCCATGTGCATCTTCGCTTGCGAAGGAGGAACATCATCAGGTATCCTCTGGTTCTAACCGGGTTGGACCAAAAATCCACAGACCTCCCATCAATATAATGCTAGCACAACAAATATTATTTACAGACGAGCAGGTACAAGATCGTCATAAAACAAAGTCTTCGCTTAACATCCTACAACTGAACATGGTATAGGAAACTCTTCTTCTTCAGCGTTCATTCTCAAACTCCCGCCAGATCTCTCTTGTAGCAGGACATATGTTTGCCAAATGTTGCATGAGTTTGGCTAAATGTTGTTTGGTTAAATAATAATGGAGGGCAGAGCACCAGGGCAGAGGAAGAAAGGCAGAGCAAGAAGATGATGGACTGACAACATTAAATATAACATGAATATGTCATTGGAGAATGCAAGCCGCATCGCCCACGACATAGAATGGTTCAGGGAGTTCATTAGAAAGACAACGTTCTGGAGAGAATATGTCACTGACAGTGTGACTAAATTTTGTATGTGTTTGACCAAATGTTGTATGTGTTTGACCAAATGTTGTATATGTTTGACCATGTGTTGTATGTGTTTGACCAAATGTTGTATGTGTTTGACCAAATGTTGTATGTATTTGACCAAATGTTGTATGTGTTTGACCAAATGTATGTGTTTGACCAAATTTTGTATGTTTGACCAAATGTTGCATGTGTTTGACCAAATTGTGTATGTTTGACCAAATTTTCTATGTGTTTTACCAAATGTTGTATATTTTGACCAAATTTTGTATATTTGACCAAATGTTGTATGTGTTTGACCAAATGTTGTAGATATCAAAGCCAAATGGTAAACTATGATGTAACATATTATCTTATCCGGACTACATCCTGTTCAGTCCTTTACAATGCCAAAGTCATATGTATGGGCCATTGAGGCAAATAAAACTGTGACAAAACATTTACGTTCTCTGGTGTATGTCCTGGTGGAAATCTAGTACAAACATCCTGCTACAGGAAAGATCTTATGGGAGTATGGCAACGAGCGTAAAGAAAAGAGAAATAATATAGCCTGACATGCACGGTGTAAGAGGCAACTAAAGAGAGGAGGCAAGGTGTCTACCCTGTGTTGAATTCAAAAGTCAAGCAAAAAATAGAAACAATGTGACCCGACATGCATGATGTAAGAGGCAGTTAAGATGGAATTGACTGTGTCAACTCATAGGTTAAAGTGACCCACAAACAGTGCTTATTCTATATTTTCATGTTTATGTAATTATTGCTTATTATACATTTTTGCTTATAAATTTTTGCTTATTATTGATTTTTACTTTTTAATAGTTTACTTATTATAAATTGTTACTTATAAATTTTTGCAGAACAATACAGGATCAAGGGTCCATGTATATACTATCAATTAGCGGGATTTTAAACAAACTTACAAATATTTCATACGATCAATATTTGTGTTCTTTGGTTCACACACATTTAGCGAGCTCAATGAAATTACATCATTTACAGATCTTGTCACTGTAATTATTTCCATTCTCTGAACTGGAAATCTAGTAGGACTATGGTCCTGCTACAAAGAAGATCCAACAAGAGTTTTAGAATGAATGCTGAAGAAGACGTATTACCTCCCATGCGAATGTTTGAGCGACAATTATTGGGCAGGTTTTACATATATAAATATGCCAAGACAATAAATGGGGGAGTATTTAATTGGAGGGTTGTATGAGTGGAAACATGATTGGGTTTGAATGCAGGGTATTATTTTGTGTCGGATAATGAATTTAATCGTCACAATAGAAGTTAAATGTCATAGTATGACACTGTGCGCATTTCCTGTTTGTAAGTACTCTTCATGACTGCAACAATTGTACTGCATCTTTGTCAGTCAAAGGCAAATTCAACATACATACAGCAGCCATTTTACTAAAGATATGTAGTGGAAGAGTGACGTAACGGAAGTGTGAATGGCATTACCAAGTTCTAAAAAATACGACAAGAGCGCATTTTAAAAAAAAGTGTAAGCAGGAAATGCTACATGGACACTTGATCCTGTATTGTTCCATTTTTGCTTATAAATTGTTACTTATTGTAAATTGTTACTTATTATAAATTGTTACTTATAAATTTAGCGTATTATAAGTTGTTACTTATTGTAAATTGTTACTTGTAATTTTTTTTTAAATTATAAATTATCGTTTAGAGAACAGTGGAAACAGCATTTTCTCCATGGGAACTAGTTGGCCTATCAGCGGAGCCTTACCTTCTATATCCAACACATTACACTGGAGAACCATATTACATATCCGACACTGAAGATTCAATCATCATTGACAAGGGCCATGCTCGTAAAGGTGCTGCAGACAGTGAACTGATGGTAGACACAAACATAGCAAGACCTGATGAGACAGAAACACAGATTGACGGTGTTATAAAGCTGGAAGGTCCAGTTGTCAAGGATGAGTTTTAATCAAGTATGGGAATAATTAATTAATCGCTGTGTAATTATGAGAATAGGCATATAGATGAACTCTATTACTAAGCTGGAATTAGCTCGCTAAATTAGATATGGGTTTTGTAGCAAGACAGTTAGATCTCCTTACCTACAAGTAATCAATCAAGTGCCATGCCAATTGGTGTAGGTAATCATGCTTCTCCACAACTTTCTGCCTCTTGTGTTGTTAAGTAATTCAATTGATGACTTCATTTTGTACCACACTGACAACCCATCCAGAAATTTATCTCTTTGTCTTCCTCTGTCTCTTCTCCCCTTGATCTTTCCAGTTGTTATTAAATGTTGAAGTTTTACTTTTCTCATCACATGTCTAAGACCATCGGAAAACACATATGAAGTAGCAACAAAAATAATTTTTAAATTTTGGGACCGCCACAACATGAAGAACTATTAAAGGGTTGGGGGATTAGGAAGGCTGAAGGATAGAGGGATTACACTGCATGGAGTTTATTATCTGAATCCTGTATTATTTGTGTGTTTTATTTTCTCTGTTTTTTTATCATGAACTATTTTAAATAGATTTATGTTTTCTGTAATATTGTTGATTTTTCTCTTGTTGTTCCAGCTGACCATTTATATTTCTTATTGTGACGTAATGTAGTTGAGTTATAACTACATTAGCTGTCTAGTTTACAGAAAAGCTGCAATATGTATGCATTTTGGCCCAGTACATTTATTTTTATGTCACAATATTGTTGATATAGACATGCTATTTGCATCTCGAGCATTCTTCTGCGATCAATTATTATACATCCAGTTTGATATTGTTCACGGATGATAATGATGACATAATCCCTTTAGCCGTGAGCAAGTAGCTCTTGACACTTGATGATGATGAAATAATCCCTTTAGCTGTGAACAGGTAGCTCTTTAAACATGGTGATGATAAAATAATCCCTTTAGCTGTGAACAGGTAGCTCTGTACACATGGTGATGATGAAATAATCCCTTTAGCTGTGAACAGGTAGCTCTTGACACATGATGATGATGCATCCCGTTATCTGTGAGCAGGTAGCTCTTGGCACATGATGATGATGCATCCCGTTATCTGTGAGCAGGTAGCTCTTGACACATGATGATGATGCATCCCGTTATCTGTGAGCAGGTAGCTCTTGACACATGATGATGATGATGCATCCCGTTATCTGTGAGCAGGTAGCTCTTGACACATGATGATGATGCATCCCGTTACCTATGAGCAGGTAGCTCTTGAAAGTCCATAGCCTTTTTTGACATAAGCACAGGTTCTTCTCAGTTGTGTAACTGAGGTGCCTGCCAGACTCATGTAAGGTTGTCTCAAAGGTCCTCATCGATGCCAGTTCCTTGGCGTGGAGATGGGGCTTAGTCCAGCCAGCAGAGGCTGGAAACTAAGACTGGCTGGGCCCTCCCACATTCGGGCAGGACCACAGTCTTGCCTAGCAAGTAAAGGTGCTGAAGTCAGCGACATTTGGCCAGAAGGCGCACCGCAACAATCAGAATGTCATGCATTATTGCACATGAATGTATATATCTGCATTACCCCGTTATGGTGCTAACCCTGTGACGACTCACCAGGCAGGAGTAGCACCGGGCCCTATACTTCGAAAGGGCCCACCCCATACGACTGGAGGTCCTCTTCGATTGCCTTGTGGAGCCAGGAGGCACAAGAGTAATATCACTGACCAACAAATATTACCAACCAATGAGACATCACTTACAATAATGCACTGGAATGCTGAGGGTGTAAATAGCAAAAAAGATGGCTTTAGCAAGAAATTAGAATTAGAAAACACCCTTCTTAAGGAACAGGTCAGCATTTGTTGCATACAAGAGACACACCTCAGCAAAGATGTAGCCTTTAAAATTGCAGGTTATCAGTGCTTTAGAGCTGATCGAATAGACAGAATAAAAGGAGGTATACTAACCCTAGTCAAAAATAATATCAGCGCACATCAAACTGAGCTATACATGGAAGGAGCAGAATATCAGGTCCTTCAACTAAAGAACACAGACTTCAACCTACTAAATTATTATTGTCTAAATGACCAGTCCCTTTCCCTGGACACAATACCATACAGAGGAAGACTGATAGTATGTGGAGATTTTAATAGTCACTCACAAAGCTGGGGTTATGACCACATGGATAAAAGAGGAGAAGAACTTGAAAGCTGGCAAGACGATAAATGTCTTCTATTGCTTAATATGCCAAAAGATCCTCCAACATACTACTCAAGAGCATGGCAAACCACTTCCACGCCAGACTTGGCATTGTACTCAGCAGACCTAAACTGGGAAATCAATAGAACAGTGGGAAAGCAACTTGGAGGTAGCGACCATCGACCAGTCCTCCTTAGTATTAAAAATGAACTCACAGGAAATGCATGTAGCCTTCCAAGATGGAATTATAAAAAAGCAAATTGGGGACTATTTAAACACCGCAGTAGTGTTTTAGCTGGACAAATAGATATGGAAGGAAAAGACATAAATGCCATAGTCAAAGAGTTCAATAAATGTATTCATCAAGCTGCCAAGGAAGCAATACCAAGAGGAGCACGCAAACAATACAAGCCATACTGGAGTGAACAACTAGAACTGCTGCAAGAGGAATTAGAAAAAGCACGGACGGAAGTGGAAAATAACCCAAGCCAGGAACATCACAACAAACATCAACATGCAAAAGCTAAATTCCAAAGAGCCAAACTAGAAGCTAGAAGAAAGAGCTGGAAAGAGAAAACAGAATCCTTAAATTTTGAAAAGGATGGAAGAAAACTGTGGAAATTGGTCAAACAACTAAATGATGAAGGAACAGGAAGAAGCACAAACATAACACTCGTACAGAATGGCAAAATGATTACAGGAAAGCAAGCAGTAGATAATTTCGCTAGGATATTTGCTCAAGACTGCAATATTGAAATTAGTCCAGAGAAACAGCATACAGTGCAGAGCGACCAAAAAAGTAAATTGGAACATGCTCAGACTAGAATCAGTGATGAAAACAGCGCAGATGAAATTATGGATACATTGTTCACATATAGTGAATTGGAATTAGCAGTCTCTAAACTAAAGCTAAATAAGTCCCCAGGAATTGATGAAATATCAAATGAAATGATAAAGAATCTAGGAACAACAGCCAGAAGGAAACTATTGGACATCCTAAATATTAGCTGGACTACTGGGAAAATACCACAAATCTGGAGAGAATCAATTATGGTCCCTTTGCTTAAACCTGGAAAAGATGGAACAACACCAACTAGCTACAGACCAATTAGTCTTACAAGTTGCCTGTGCAAAACAATGGAGCGCATCATAAACCTAAGACTAAAATTTCACCTGGAAATTAGAAAATTCCTTGCACCACAGCAGGCAGGTTTCAGGCAATGCTACTCCACAGAGGATCAAACCACATACCTCTCACAGGAAATTTAGGATGCTTTCCAAGACAAAAAATCAGTTTTAGTGGCATGGATTGATTTACAGAAGGCCTTTGATAAAGTATGGAAAGAAGGATTGCTTCAAAAAATGAGAAACTACAAGATATGTGGAAATATGTACAGATGGACGAAAGCCTTTCTTCACAATAGAAGAGCCAGAGTACAAGTAAATAGCAAAAAAAGTAGGAAAGTATTACTACGCCATGGAGTGCCTCAAGGAGGAGTTCTATCACCCACTCTTTTTCTCATATTTATCAATGATCTAATTGAAGAAATACCCTGTGGAACTAAGGCAGCACTGTATGCAGATGACTTGGTTCTATGGTGCACACATGAGAGCGCCATGGTAACCACAAAAATGCTTCAGAGAGCCATGGACATTTTGACTAATTGGGCTGACAAATGGTGTGTAAGTATCAATATAGAGAAGTCGGCAACAACCCTTTTTACACTTTCACCAAAACAAAGAGCAGGAAACATCTATGTAAATAAAACTATCTTAAAGGTAGATGACCAACCCACATATCTTGGTGTAACATTTGATGCCAAAATGACATGGAAACATCATATCAGCAAAGCAGAAACAAAGGCTAGAAGGAAGATAGCTATACTAAGAAAACTGAGTGGGACAACTTGGGGAGCTAATGAAAGAATTCTAAAAAATGTATACCAACAAGCCATTCGACCACACTTGGAATATGGTTCTACAGCATGGAGTTCATCATCAAACACTACACTACAAAACCTAGATAGAGTACAGAACCAAGCACTTAGAATCATTACAGGCGCAATGAGATCCACACCAATCATAGAAATGCAGAATATCGAAGGGATGCAGTCATTGAAAGAGCGTAGAGATACTAAAATTATAATTCATGGAGAAAAGTTTCTTTCCCACCATAGTCACCCAATGAAGGAAAGATTCCAGAATCTATCACAAGGACGGCTTAAAAGAAGCAGCTTCATACACCAGGCCAAGCGTCTACGTAGACAGGTATCGGATCTACCAGAGGTAACAATACCACTGACATCTCAACCAGAACACACCCCATGGGAAAAACGGACATGCCTACCAGTGACCATCCAAACAACAGTAGCAGGTGTGCATGGGGATGAACATCAGAATAATCTGCAGAAAAGAGTAGCAGCTCTCAGTTTCCTTGATTATGTTTACCCAAGTGATCTATGGACCAGAGTATATACAGATGGATCAGCACAGAATGCAGTAAAAAATGGAGGAAGTGGTGTATATGTAGAATACCCAGATGGCACCACTGATACTACTTGTATACCAACAGGGAATTACTGCAACAACTATGACTCTGAAGTCAAAGCTATTTATACAGCTGCAGAGAAACTGTTAACATTGGACAGGACCTCACAGCCTATTGTAATACTTACAGATGCAAGGTCAGTACTAGAGGCATTACAATCCAATAAACTTCAAGAGTTAAAAGAGGTACTGTCCATAGTACAAAATAGGTGTAGAGTTATACTGCAATGGATTCCATCACACTGTGGAATAGCAGGAAATGAGAGAGCTGATCAACTCGCCAAGGAAGGTGCTAACATGCAGCAACCGGATGTACCAATCAGCTATCACCAAAAGAAATCCATGATAAAGGCACAACGAAAGCCTAACTTACCTCCACGGGATGACTACCACCTACTTAGCAGACAAGAACAGGTCATCATATTTCGACTGAGAACTGGACACAATAGACTAAACAGCCATATGTATACAAAATTTAAAATTGGCACAACAGCAAAGTGTAATTGTGGACAAGTCAACCAGACTTCAGAACATATCCTTCAAGAATGTGCAAACTATGACACATTAAGATGCACATACTGGCCTTCTGATACACCAATGAATGTTAAGCTTTATGGTACAAAACAAGAAATGGAAAACACTGTCCAATTTATACAAGAAACAACACTGCAGATATAGACATTATTAGCGAACGAAAGAAGAAGAAGAAGAAGAAGTCTCAAAGGTATGGATGGTTAGGGGGAGTTTATAGATGCATATGTTTTGTCCCCAAAGGGAGGCATTGCACTGTGGCAGTATCTTAGGATTATCACATCCTGCTAGGAGCACAGCACACACATCTGAGCCAACAATCTCATCATTCTTCTGTCAGATTTGTTGACACATCCGCAGTGATGCACATCAAGTATTCCTCTGCCACAACTGGACAATGGTGCAATGTCTGCTGGTCGGTAGCTCTTCAGCATCCATGATCAAAGATTATTTGATAGAAAACAAAAGTAAGAAATTGAAACAAGATGATATTTTTTCACTCGTGACAGATTTTCAAAATAACCCCCCCCCCCCCCCCAACTTTCCTTAGTAACCTATTACAACATTCCTGGAAAGAAGACGGTATCCTTATTCTTTGTACCCGGAACCAGCAGTCCAGGCCCAAGTTACTATATGGGCGATTGGTCCTGTATAGCCCACCGAAGACGGATGTGTTGGGCCACTGGCGCAAATAAAACGGCGACACAACGCATTTACATTCTCCGGACTACATCCTGCTGGAAATCTAGAATGTATCATGGTCCTGCTACAAGAGAGATCCAGCAGGAGCTTGAGAATGAACGCTGAAGAAGAAGAAGGTCCTGTATAGAATAGTTTGTTTTAGGTTGCCATGAGTCTCCCACAGTTTGTTCTGTAGAGATATTCCTGTGGACCAGGATATTGCTCTGTCAACAAATTCTCTGGGTTAATACTGTAGTATATATTCTGGGTAGGTGTTGTTATTCTGCACATGTTGGTTCCAGAGTCGCTAATACCAATTCGGGGTAAGTGTGCTTTTAGATGGCAATGTTCCATTCTCAGTCTAAATACCCTGTCTTGTTCCTGTCAGTTGAATTTGTTCATGCTGTCTTGCTCGGGGCTGTAGTTTCCATTTAGTTCTCTCCACTAAAGTCTCATAGATTATTTTAGCGGAGACGCTACTTCCCTAAAATTTTGAAGTACGTGGGATTGAGGGAGATTATCTGCTATTTTTGACAATTCGTCTTTGTTTTCAGGCATTCATTTAGCATCTAATTATTCTTTATATTTGTACAATATCTTTACTTTTTCTAAATACTCTATTTAGCTGAAAGTGAAAATAGATGTGTTTGAATTTCTAAACCACCACCCCATACTTCCTTATTTACAGATCTGGTGCTATGCCATTATTGGAGCTAGTTTTCAAGTAGTAATGTTAAAGTTAACCATAGCATTTATTAAATGCCGTAGGGGTGTAAGATGTTAATGACCTCACATTTCAGTGGCTCTGTTATATGAGGGTGGTAGCCATCTCCTCTCCCTCGCAGTCTTTACTTCCTGGATTAATCCGGTACCCAATTAAGGCTGGGTTGACCCGGGAGCCTTTGTGATCTGAAAAATGTTTCCGCCTCAAACTGGGGAATGAAACCAAGACCACTCATATGCGAAACCAGCCCGCTATCCACTGCCCTACCCAGCTCCCTGTATTTTTCAAGTACATGTTTTAACCGAAGATTAAGATTGTGAACTTCATCACGTTTTATCCTAAGGTTAAGATTGTAAACTTCAGCCCATGTTTTATCTTAGGGTTAATTTGCTTCTCACTTATATTGTTGACTGGAATTTCTCTGTATAATGTTGTTCTGTTAGTTTGCAGTACAGCAAATTGAAATATTTGTACTTTCAACTTGGCATATCCATTTTTCTGCATGTCCCCAATATATATCATTGTCTTCCTCTCACCGGTGTGTTGCCAGGCACGAAAGGGGAGCAAAGACAACACTTACCTGCCATGTAGTAAGTGGCAACTAAGGAGGTTTGTGGGTGTTATTGACATGTCCAACCCATAGGTCAAAGTGACTCTTCTTCTTCAGCGTCCATTCTCAAACTTCTGCTGAATCTCTCTTGTAGCAAGACAATGGTACTACTAGATTTCCAGCAGGACGTAATCCAGAGAAAGGAAATTCATTGTGTCCCCATTTTATTTGCATCAGTGGCCCGACTCAAAAGTAAATCAACCAATCTGGATCTTTCAGGTCGAAAGGTACAGATATTGCAGTCATGCTGTAAGCCAAAACAACTGAATCTATTCTCCAGACTACTTCTAGATAACCATCAGGAGTTTTGGGGGCATTCATTCTCAAACTCTCACTTTATCTCTTGTATAGCAGAACACTGGTCTTACTAGATTTCCAGCAGGATGTAATCTAGAGAACACAAATACATTGTGTTGCAATTGTATTTGCGCCAATACATCCGACTTCGGTGTTAGTAACTAATACATTCATTATTTTTACTACTTTGACTGAACAGTAAATGTCTGTAACTGTATTGATAGTATAGTAACCAAAGGGTGTGATTTTTCTACACTCGTCCGAATAATGGAGGACAGGTGTTTGAAGGGCTTTTTGTGATAGGGGTGTTCGGAGAGCTTTTTGTGATAGGGTGTTAGGAGGACTTTTTATGATAGGGTGTTAGGAGGGATTTTTGTGATAGGGTTTTTTGGTCTGCTTTTTTTTCTAACATCGCCAGAGTGGAATCCCTACAACCCTGATAGGTTAAGGGTCATTATTATTATACGCCAGACGTATGAAAGAACTGGTTCTCATACTTGTTGTCATAGCCACAGACACACCACAGAGTTTTAGAATGAATGCAGATGAAGAACTTTACATCAGCGATGTTGTCATTTGTTTTTGTATTATAAATATGTTTTTTCACTTAATGATTTTTCATATTATGTGATACTAATTGGTGCTAATTAGTCATGTACAGAGCTGCAGATTATGTAATATATTCTCACAAACATATATTTTGATATTAATTGGTGCTATTTAGTCGTGTACAGAGCTGCAGACTAAACAATATATTCATATTTGATATATCAACATTGTAATCATTTAAATATATTTGTACTTCACTAATGAAGATAGAAATCTTTTGAGCAGACATCAAATATTTTTTTATTGTAGGAGTGTACAAACAATTCATTATGATTTTTGGAGCTTTCCCTGAATGCGTGCCTACCAAAATATTTTTATTATTTCTCTTGGTTATGTTTGTCAGATAATGGGTATTTATTAGCCCAAATGCTAACCCTAACTCATACAACTCTCCTAACCACACATAAAATCATCTTAAATAAATAAATATTTAAGTTAATAAACATAGATAAACAAATTTATGAACATAATCAGGGAAATAATCAAAATACAATTTTATTGGGTAGGCACGCATTCGGGGACAGATCCTGATTGTTTCTAAAATAAATCTTCAATGTTTCATCTTCAGCATTTGTTTAATCAAACTTCCACTGGATCTCTCTTGTAGCAGGACAATGGATGGTCCTAGATTGTATCTCTCTTGTAGCAGGACAATGGATGGTCCTAGATTTTATCTCTCTTGTAGCAGGACAATGGATGGTCTTAGATTTTATCTCTCTTGTAGCAGGACAATGGATGGTCCTAGATTTTATCTCTCTTGTAGCAGGACAATGGATGGTCCTAGATTTTATCTCTCTTGTAGCAGGACAATGGTCCTAGATTTTATCTCTCTTGTAGCAGGACAATGGTCCTAGATTTTCAACAGGATGTAGTCTAGAGAATGGAAATACGTTGTGCCTGTGTTTTATTTGTACCAATGGCCCAACACATTTGTCTCAGTGCTCAATGTTATATTATCCATGTACTATGGGAAATTTTCAGCACATTGTGTGGTTTCCTGATGATTTATCTCTACAAATTTTGCTGTGTCAAATATTTGCTTTATAACAGTAATTAACAGTCTGCCAATCTACATACTTTGAAAGTTTATGAATGACCAGTGTTGCAGTGTGATTTGTATCTTTAGTTTCTTCCAACCTCTTGGATACCACAGGGATCTCTTCCCTGCACATGATAGTACTGGTGGTAACGACAGAACAGTTCGACTTGCTTAAAACGTGTCGAGTCTGTGAATGATCTTTATGAAGGGAAATTGAAGTGTAAAATAATGACTTTGTAACAGGACTTTAAAAAAAGTCCCACCAAAGATGGATGTGTCGAGCCATTGCGGAAAAATAACAGCGACATAATTTATTTCCATTTTCTGGACTACACCCTGCTGGAAATATAAGACTATTGTCCTGCTACAAGAGAGAACCAGCGGGAGTTTGAGAATGAACGCTGAAGAGGATGAAGTAAAGAATGTGTGCATGCATTGAGAGATTATAAATGGCTGATGCTGCTGTGAGTCATTGATATCTCTAGTTTCTTCCAACCTCTTGGGTAGGGTATCTCATGGATATACTTCTCCGGACATGATAAACTCATCCATCCCCCTGGGTATCTCATGGATACACTTCCTCGGTTGTGAGGGCATTTGATGGCTGGTCACATTCTATAGAAAGTCATATTGGCTCAGAAGTCATACTGAAGTGGGATGAAAATATCAGATATCACAGCTAAGATATACATTTTGACAATTTATTCCATTATCCGGAGTGTACCCTGGTGATCTTCAGGAGTTAAAGAGTCAAAGCAGAAGAGGAGTTCAGTATCACCCTGCCTTATTGAACAATATTTCCATGAGTTAAATGTTTTTTCCAACTTTAATCCCTTTAGATGTACGCAGGTAGCTTTCGACAGTCCTTCTAGAAAAACCACATGTCCTCATCGGTTGAGTAACTGAGGTGATACACAAATTCGCATAAGATTTACTGTTTCTTCTTCTTCAGCATTTATTCTCAAACTCCCATTGGATCTCTCTTATAGCAGGACAATGGCTAAACTAGATTTCCAGCAGGATGTAGTCCAGAAAATGTAAATATGTTGTGTACCCGTTTTATTTGCACCAATGGCCCAACACATCCATCCTCTGCAGTATTTGCCATTTCAAAATTTATGGTTGTCTTAGGGAGTTTTGTGGATACATGTTTAGTCCCTGAATGGAGACATTCCAGTGTGGCAATATCCCTGTATCATCACATCGTTCTAGGAGGGCAGAATTATATGTCTGGGATAACTAGTTCATCCATTCTTCTATCAGATATGTTGACCCATCTGCAGTGATGCCACCTAGTCTTCCCCGCCATGTGGTATTGTACCACCTAGTCTTCCCCGCCATGTGGGATTGTACCACCTAGTCTTCCCCGCCATGTGGTATTGTACCACCTAGTCTTCCCCGCCATGTGGGATTGTACCACCTAGTCTTCCCTGCCATGTGGGATTGTACCACCTAGTCTTCCCCGCCATGTGGGATTGTACCACCTAGTCTTCCCCGCCATGTGGGATTGTACCACCTAGTCTTCCCCGCCATGTGGGATTGTACCACCTAGTCTTCCCCGCCATGTGGGATTGTGCCACCTAGTCTTCCCCGCCATGTGGGATTGTACCACCTAGTCTTCCCCGCCATGTGGGATTGTACCACCTAGTCTTCCCCGCCATGTGGGATTGTGCCACCTAGTCTTCCCCGCCATGTGGGATTGTGCCACAAAGGTGCAATGTTTACTGCATCTCTTCATCATCTATGATGATTTTTCACAGGTTGTCATCCTCGAGACAAGACATGCAGCAGCAATGATGATTTTTCACAGGTTATCATCCTTGAGACAAGACATGCAGCAGCAATGATGATTTTTCATAGGTTATCATCCTCGAGACAAGACATGCAGCAGCAATGATGATTTTTCACATGTCATCCCATCCCCCCAACTTTCTTGTCATCTCTCTATGACATGCCTGAAAAGAAGAGTTCCTATTTTGTGCTCCTTGGGCTAGAAGTCTAGGCCAGGGTTATCACACAAATAAAACCATGAAGGAGTATGAGGTTGCCTAGATTCTTCCTGTGCCGGGTGGTGAAGTTTTGCTTTCATCTCCTGAAGGGTGTTTCTCGTAGCATTTTTTAAGGGAAGTTTTCCAGGACTTTTTCAAGTCCCAGATGAATCGTTTACTCTTCATCAGCTGTTATTCTCAAACTCCCACTGGATCTCTCTTGTAGAAGGACAATGGTCCTACCAGATTTGCAGCAGGATGTAGTCAATCATCGGCTGTGTCCCAGATGAGCGTGGTGATGTGTCATTAGCTAGACAGTATTCTACTCCAGCAGAAATCTCAACAGTTCAAGCATGGATCATATAGACATAGATCTCAGCATGGAGATACTGGTCTCAACAGACTTCATCACAGTGAACACCAATGTTTTCTCTTGATCCCAAAAGAGGAGCAAAGAATAGCAACACTACCTTCCATGCCTGTCATAAGATTCAACTATGGAGGTCATGGGGTGAAGTTGGCTTTTCCATTCCATATAGGGTCAAAGTAACTCAGAAGCCATGCTGAAGTCAGATGTGTCAAGCCAAAAGAAGCAGAAATCGGATCAAAACTACAAACCATGACACAATGCATTCTATATTTCAGACTTCATCCTGCTTATCTGCAGAAATTTGATAAATGCAGAAGTTGACTCTTATGACATGCATAGAAGGTAAAAAGTGTTGCTATTCTTTGTTCCCATTTTGGGCCACAACAACAGTGTGGTGGATCGTTCAGACACAGATCTTCTTCGTTCTTTCTCAAACTCCTGCAGATTAGCAGAATGTAGTCCAGAGAAGGGAGTGTGTTGTGTCATGGTTTCCAGCAATGCTGCAATATCTGTGCTTTTTGGCCTGACACATCCAATTTTAGCATGGTTTTGGGCCATGCTGACCCTATATTGGATGGGACAGCCAACTCCATCCCATAACCTCCTTAGTCGACCCATGACATGCATAGAATATAAACAGTGGTGCTATTCTTTGCTCCAATTTCGGGCCACAACAGCACACCACATGTGCAATGGATCGTTCGGACACAGGTCTTAAGCAGAATTCATCGCTGCGAAGATTATGAAGTGGAGGTAAACAAGCCAAAGTTCAGCACCGTAACCACTTATTATGACATACGTACGTAGGTAACATTGTTACTATTCTCTGCTCCTCTTTTGTATGTCCTTGTAACATATGGGTGTGTGAATCTCATTCATAATCACATGTATATTAGTTTCCAAACGATATATTTATATCTACCGCTATATGCCATTAAATACTTTTTATTTTGTAAACTCATGTTGCACAATATAATCTGCATGCATTTTTTGTGTCACAATGAAATGTATATCATTATTCTATGCTTTATTTTGGTAATTCAGAAAGTTATATTGAAAAAATTTTTGGTAATTCAGAAAGTTATATTGAAAAATTTTTTGGTAATTCAGAAAGTTATATTGAAAAAAAATGTTTTTGCTAATTCAGAATGGTATATTGAAAACAATTTTGGTAATTCAGAATGTTATATTGAAAACATTTTGGTAATTCAGAATGTTATATTGAAGATTATAGGGGTACCGGATTGATAGCATCAACACACAGAGTCAGGATTATATTTTGAGCAAGTATTTTCTCTGTTTCGAATGAAACATTTCCCGCCAAAGGCGGATATGTTGGGCCATTGGCGCAAATAAAACGGCAACACAACGCATTTCCATTCTCTGGACTACATAACTGGAAATCTTGTAGGATCATTGTCCTGTTACAAGAGAAATCCAGTGGGAATTTGAGAATGAACGCTGAAGAAGAAGAAGAATGAAACATTTGAATATAGCTTCTATTTTGAGCAAATATTTTCTCTGTTTAGAATGAAACATTTGAATATAGCTGATATTTTGAGCAAATATTTTCTCTGTTTCGAATATTATGTTTATACTTTATTAATAAACAGTTTTCTAATAACATTTGTTATTTGTTTTTCAACTGTGTGTTGCTGGGGGCCTGAAATAGCAGCACAGAATAGAAACACTGTTTACCATTCCATGCGGGATGTAAGAGGCTGTTATGGAGGTTATGGGGTGAAGTTGACTGTCTCATCCCATATAGGGTCAAAGTGATCCAAGCCATGCTGAGGTCAGATGTCGCAGACCGAAAGGAGCATATATCCATTCTCTAGGCTACATTCTGCTAATCTGCAGGAGTGTGAGAAAAATGCAGAAGAAGAAGTACTTGCTTATATCATTTTATTGGCAGGCAATGCAGCAATAGACAGCACAATACTGAGAAGAGATGAAGCAGACTTGATCAAGGCAGTAATAAATTCATTTCAAGATGAAGATGATGTCAATGAGGCTGAGAACGTACACATACAGAGAATGTCAGTAATGGAAGTATCTAGAGGGGAGGGAAGGAAAAGTAATTTTTTTGGAAAATCCCAAAGGTCACACAAGCAAGACCTGACTGGGACTCTGAGTCTACATACACTGGGATGGCTGCTGGAACGGAGAGTGGAGCACTTATGGAAGTGCCCCACGTGCTGTGATGCTAGATTCTAATCAAGAATCTGGAGACTGCCTTTTTGTTTGCCTCATATATGTTTGTTTTTGTTGACTCATTTATTTCTGTAATCCATTGTTTGAAAAGGTTTGCCCCTGGTTTGTATCCATCTTGTCTGTATAGTAGTGCTTTTTTGAGGGGGCCCTGTCTGATGGTAGTCTGGAAGCATGTGAGAACCTCTTAATCTATTGTCTTCTGGTGTAATCATGAATTGGCATTGTGTTTGTTACTGATGTTGTCATTTCTGATTCTGTAGTTTATTATTACTGTGAGAATTTCACACGGCACAGAAGCACAGACAAACATCATGATAAATGGGCATAAATTTGAGGACGTGAATATTTTCAAATACCTCGGATCCTGCGTATGCAGCGACGGAAAACGCAAAACAGACTTAAAGATATGCCCCTAAGGCTGGAGAAATATAACTGATATGTCAAGGTTAACTTTAATTTGGAAAAGATAAATCAGTGTTAGTGTGAAAATCTAACATTGAATCTGACTTATGTTGTTTATTGTGTTGTGTTGGTGTGTAAGCTGAACACTCACTGCAGTCATGGAGAAAGGATACAGACCTTCGAATACAAATGTTACAGACAAATTCTGCACATCTCCTATAGAGAGCATGAGACAAATGTGTCAATCAATCAAGTGCCATGCCGAATGGCATAGGCGATCATGTTTCTCCACGACTCTATCTCTCTTGTGTTGTCAATGAGCTCGGTTTGTGAAATTTTACCGTGCCACAATCCTAGTCCATCTAGCGACAAATGTGTACATTAGAAATAAAATAGATTCATACAAGAATCATTACTTTCAATAGTAAAGCAACAAATATACCTACTTGCATGGTTTATAGGTCTGTTGCTGAGGTGGGTGGTGGGAGGTGGGTGTTCAACTCCCCTCTTCCACCCTTAGGAAATCATGTTTTTTATTTGCTAGGAATTTAGCCAAAAGTTGGGTGAAATCCCTACATTAACGATTTTTCACAAAAAATTCATCAGCTTTCTCATCAAAAAAGTCATCAGCTTTCTCATTTAAAAAATAAACTTTCTCATCAAAAAAGTCATCAGCTTTCTCATAAAAAATGTCATCAGTTTTTTCATCAACAAAGTCATCAGCTTTCTCATCAAAAACGTCATCAGTTTTTTCATCAAAAAAGTCATCAGCTTTCACATAAAAAAATTCATCAGCTTTCTCATCAAAAAAATCATCAGTTTTCTCATCAAAAAAGCCATCAGCTTTCTCATCAAAAAAGTCATCAGCTTTCTCATCAAAAAAACCATCAGTTTTCTCATCAAAAAAGTCATCAGCTTTCACATAAAAAAGTCATCAGCTTTCTCATCAAAAAAGTAATCAGTTTTCGCATCAAAAAAGGTATCAGCTTTCTCATCAAAAAAGTCATCAGATTTCGCATCAAAAAAGTTTTCAGCTTTCTCATTTTAAAAAAGTCATCAGTTTTCTCATTCAAAAATTCATCAGTTTTCGCATCAAAAAAGTCATCCGTTTTCACATCTAAAAAGTCATCACCTTTGGCATCAAATAAGTCATCAGCTTTCTCATAAAAAAAGTCATCAGTTTTCTCATAAAAAGGAAGGAATTACATAAAAAAAATTATTATTTTATAGGTAAATCCCCTTCCTCAATGAAAACTTGTCTGCGGCTCTGATGGTTTTTTTGGATGTGTGATGATATGATTATTCGTTATAAACTATACTACAGGGAACAGTCGAGGTTGGAAGAAGCAGACGAAGACTAAGAAAATCATGGACAGGCAGCATCAAGGGCTGGATAGGTCAAGATATTTTCACACTCATCTGCGTTGCTGAAGAAAGAATTTGCTGGAGAACTCTGGGTGTTGTTTCATCCCATGTGGTACTCCTGTGAACCTGGCAGGTTATAGCAGTTTTACCCAACCTTTTCTTTAAACCTTTCCCCACCCTCAATCTTTCAAAAATTCTGATGCCACCCCCCAGTCCTACATTTTTTATAGGTCTATTCAAAAAATGACTTATTCCATAAATGAAACCTAATTATAACTTGTTTATAACTATGACTTGCGTTTTAGGAAGAAAACACTTGAAAATTATTAAAAGAAAAAAAACAGTTAAGTAGGCTAAATTTTCAAAACATATAATGGACAACTAAATCTCAAGAACACAATTTTTTTAAGTGTCCCCCAAACAATGAAATCCCCCCCCCCCCCCCCTTTCACCTTTGGGGCGTGTGCCACAACACCGGGTTATAGGCTTATAGTATGGTGTGATAGCAGGGAGACGAACATGAGGTAAATGGGAACTGTCGCTGACCTTTCGTGCGAAGACGGGTCCTCATCTGTAATGAATAGGCTATTGTAATGTTAAACTTCTGTCATGTTTACGGGGAAATGTCACTTTATTAAAAAAAAAAAGGAACGTGCCAACTCTGATTAAGAACCTCGAATAAATAGGTCAGACTTAGGCCTGTTCAATAATCGTCTCATTTTATCCTCACGCTAACCCCCCCCCCCCCCCAACCACAAAAACCCAACGACCGAGAAATACAGGAATACTCAAAAACGTATACACTGTAAACTAATAACGATGTACACAGGAGACACAGTCACGTGACATTTACAGTGTATGAATAAATGTCTCCTTAGTTGATGATTGGTCGATAAGGGATTACAACCTTTTGGTTAAGGTATGTTGACATCATGGACTTAGAATATCATGGCCTGTCAGAAAAACTAATGTGGAAGTGTTGAAAGAGTCAAATGCGAAACGGACCCTAATAAATAATATAAGAAAAAGACAATCTTTATATTTTTGGCCACTTCATGAGACAAGGAGGTTTGGAGAATATAGTCACAACAGGCAAGATTGAAGGCAACAGAGACAGATGGCTACAACGTGAAAATATATTAGACAGTTTGACAACATGGCACGGCAGGGAAAAATCATCGAGCTTGATACATAATACTGGAGACAGTGAGATATGGAGAGCAATGGTCGCCTACGCCAGCCGGCATGGCACCTAATGATGATGTTGATATCGTCTTAGCGTAAATAGGCTTCAATTTCTAGCAAGTGTACTTGCGTTACAGCAAATACACACATCGTTAGGCTGCTTGTTGTTTGGTGAAGGTTCTACTGGCTTCGTGAACTGTTATTCCACGTGATCTGGTGGTAAAAGTCCATTCGAACCACAGATTGTGGATTATTTTGATCGTCTGTGTCTTACGTCATCTGTGTCATGAAAATGTTCTGAGATGAACTCCGTGAACACAGCATTCATTCACAGTCATATGTTTATCAATGAACTCTCTAGTGATTGCAAAGATAGTCTTGAAAAGATAATCCATTCTTCACCAAGATCGATGCCTTCTGGTGCACACATCTGTTCAAGATAGATGCCTTCTGGTGTAAGCATCTTTTCAACTTCTTGTTTCATCTTCTGTATCCATTCTCAAGCTCCTGCAGATCAGCAGGATATAGTCCAGATAAAAGTTGTGCCATAATTGACAGCTTAACTGACAAATCGAACTTCAGCATAGCCTCTAGGTAAATTTGACACTGTGGGGTGAGACCAGTGTTATAAATATGTTATATGTCATATAAGTAGGGGGAGGGGGAGGAGTAATTCCCTTTAAAAAGTCATTCGTGTGTTTTTGTGTATCAGATCTTCATGTGATGTTCCTTTTGTGAAAATCTCTACGGGGTGGGGGGGGAGAGACTTTTTACCCGCATTTTGGCCAAATTTCTAATGCTAAAAGGCATAGACCTATTCTGATTTGCTAAAGGACGGGAAATTGAATATCTCAACCCTACGGGCCTTTATGGGACAACAAACTCCACCTTAAATTTCTCTTAGTTGCAGCATACGATATGCTTGACAGGTAACAGTTTAGCTCTCCATGCTCCCCTTTCAGACCCGCCAACCAAGGACGATTTCTATTGGAAATTAAGTTTATCTAACTATCACTACGTTCAGATTTTTGTTTACTAGAAACAGATTCTTGAAGAGATTCTTTCTTTTTAATTATATCAAAGAACATAGGTCAGCTGTGATGGAAATTTAATTTATTTATTGGATAATCTCCGTGACAGAAGACACATGGCAATCACATAATACTATGAATTAATTAATACTTCTACAGAAAATACCGTATGACCACTGATCTATGTATAAATAAATCAAAGTCTTCACGCTCTACCGCATTTAGGATTACCAAGCGTGTTTATTCGCTTGAACAAAGCGAGACCAAGTGTGTTGATTTGAACACGTAACACATTTCTTGTATTTGTAAACTGTTATAGAAACTGGGACATAGGCAAAACAGGGCGAGATATAAGTCAGTGTTATAAAACCAAGACAATCTTGGTGAGACCTGGACACATCTTTGCACTCAATACATACAATTACAATACATACGTGCCATTAATATAAACAAATGTATATTTCCGCAATTTTAGTAAGCAATGTATCAAGTCAAAATATTTTGAGTTTACATTTTTTTAAAACTCAGCTGACACAGGTGGATGTCGTTATATTGTGGAATTGCGTTATTGTTGAAAGTAAATTTTCTCTCAAAAATGAAGCGTTTTAAAACAAATTGCAATCCCATTTTTTTTTATCGAGAATACTAAATTTATTTTCTTGTGTTAATGAAATTATAATTAGATCTTTTAAATTACGAATTAAGAACTATGGCCATAAAAACTGTAAGACTATATTATTACTTTGTATCAAAATTGTTTATTCTTTCCAATAAATAACAGTATCAAAAATACACAAAAATACGTTTAAGTGTAACCGTGTAATACTAAAAATAATACTAAATAATACAAATAATACTAAAATTTAGATAATTTCATGACAAAAAAGTCGAGTGAAGCACTTTCTAAGCAGCTCTCCTATACCCCCGTAATCCTCTTTCGAGGCGGTATGACATAGCAGGCGCCGACATTCGAAAGCCACTCGGACGCTAAGTATAGCTCACCACTTAGCTGAGCACGTTTATGCTGTTAACATTCCGTACGACCGAAAACTTCACCCCGGTGACTTCGTCCTGTCTTAACATGTCATATGGGGAGGAACCAGCCTAGATCCCAAGCGGTACTGTGACGAGCGAGCTGACTCGACACTGGCTGAACCTTGACCCCGCGGTGGAGTCTAAGACATGTGAACGGACTACTGACACTAGTTCCCATACAAAGTCAAGAGCCAACTTTTGCATGTAAAGTTCCGCGGGGAACTTGAACCTTATACGGACATTATCCCTTAACATCCAAAAGCTTATGTGCCACACTTTTGTTCACCATGTCAACAGTTAGGGAAGAATGTCGTGCATATTGCTTTCAAAAAAACGTTTTTATAAATAGTAGAACGGGGAAGAGTTACACAAAATCACTCAAGATAAATGAGAGTTGTTTATTTAAATTATATTACCACATGATCAGATCAAAATATTTGTGTTCTTATGATTTATTAATACATTTTCACATATTAATACATTTCACATGTATTACATCCCCTTATCTGATAGTATCTGCGGGGTTATGACCCTTAATCAATAATGGAAATGTCCACTCTCTATAGCCCTGCTATCCTAGACAGAGCCTCAAAATATATTTCACAAAATTATTTTTCCATACAGAGCCTCAGTTTTTATCCTATTTTTGCATTGCAATCACGTTTTTATCTTTTTAAAACGTCAAGTTGCAAAAAGAGTCATGTTTTTATGTTGTGAGTTTAATTCAAGTACAATTAGTTTTCTCAAAAACAAAACACATGACATTTGTTTGGACAATCATTCAATCATGACTATTACATTTTTGTTTGTAAGGTGTCTTTTGCTAGGTCATATCGACTTACTGTACCGTGTCTCTCGTCAAATACAGTCACGTGAACTCATTCTTCTAAATGACTTTACTTGACGTTGATTTGTCATTGGCTGTCGACACAATGTATACAAAAGTGACCAATTAAAATCACTGTAATGGTTAAATAATGTGACTTCAGATGGATTATTTTCAAATAGTCCACACAACTAATTGAGAGACAAGATTATACAGTGTAGTAAACAATGTGTAATGGGGAATTTTTGATACCACATCGGTATATTCCGGTCATTTCTATTTGTACTGGTGTCTTTCAGCAGACATGGGTTACATGCGATCTGTATAATAACTAATGAAACTAGTATTCTGGTTTTCACACTTTTCTTTTATTAATATATGATATGCAAGTTATTTGGGAAAATTAGCGGTATATTGCCCTGAATGATAGATGCACAAAATAACCACCATTTAACACGTATTGTGTTTAGGCAAGTGCCACCAACTCGTTCCGTCAAAAGCACTAGACAACACAAATTGTTTTTAAAAAGTCACACACCATTAGTGTTTTTTTTAAATCTCGAGAGGGGAACAAATAATAGCAATACTGTTTGCTTTCCATGCATATTTTAAGAAACGACTAAGGAGATTATATGGTGGAGTTGGCTGCCCCCTCCTATATAAGGTCCCAATGATACAGTGCCATTATAAAGTCGAATGTGTTAGGTCAAAGGCGAAGATCTCGCATCAATGTTGTGAACAATGACAAAACGCTAATTTGCAGGAGTTTGAGAACAAACGCAGACTCAATTATCCAGAGTGAGAACTAAGATGGAAAGCATCTATGTCTTGTTGACAAGATCTCAATTTTCTTTTTATCTCCTGTTACCAGGGTTGATCACGTCATCCGTAATATCACTCACTTAATAATCACTTGTGCGTGTGCTTCTTTCTCTCCCACTTTTATCATCCCTTGCCTCCCATTTCGTCATACGTGTGTTTCTATTCATTGTTAGTCAGCTATAGTTTGTCCTGATGATGGTTTCTTTTTCAAAACTTCGTATGTCTTTGCGTCTATTCGCTAGTATGTCGTGTGTATAAATATTGACAACATTTGTATCTAAATCCGTTTTTCCTTATATTCCACTGTGTTGCCCCAGCCCTCATATTTCCAGCCGATGTGTTGTTCCCGGCACTAGAGATTAATTCCAATAGACCAGAGAAAAAAGCTTGTCATCTTTCCTCAAGGATTATTACTATCGTATATCTTATGCGTCGCATAATTCTTTTCTCCTTCTTCCTCGTTTTCCAGCAGGTCAGATGCTGATATGGATTCCATCAAAGAACTGTTCTGTAGTTAGAAGTACCACTAACTTTGCTTCTCTTTCCACACCACATTGGCAACACTGATCTAAACCACATTCACTGATCTAAACCACATATCACAGTACACACCACGCATTGTTTGTGTTTTGGTTTTTCTTGCTAGTCCTAATGTTGACATCTTAAGAGCAATCTTACTTTCGTGAACTGTGCTCACGAGATAGAAATAGGGCTCTGTTTACTGGAAGAAAACTTGACTATTGTGTCTTAGATAGTCACACTGACTAAACATAATGCTTCATTAATAAAATATAATTTAGTCACAGTAAACAGAGAACTTCCCACTTTATAGAAAGTGGTTTTCACTTTATAGAAAGTGGTTTTACGTTTGCAATGAAGGGGAGATAATATGTACAGTTATCAACATATTTGTTTTAATTAATTATTGTGTCAAAACAAAGTTGAGAAATCTATTCCTGATGTACTTTCACTTTAAGCTTTCATTTACCAATTAGTGTGTTCTTTTTTTAAATTGTATGCATCTGTCTAAAATATTTTTAAAAATTATTATGAAACTCTCACACTTAGGCTGACACATTAAGTGTTTCCTATATACAAAATCGAGAAATTTGGATGAGATCCCCTTGTTCTATCAATTTTAAAAAAATCATAGGGTTACTGTTTCATTGTTACAGTTACTCTTACTGTAATTACTGTTAATCATTGGAGCACCTGCCATCTGATGTTAAAATGGTGCCAAGATAATTGACTTTATCCCCATGATTTAATGTTGAATCATAGATAGTATATATCTTCCTTCATTAGACAAAGGCGTTGGACTTACATCAGCCATGTTCTCAGAATGAACAGCCTAAAAATTCCCCAGCAGTCACTATATTTGGTGCCACCTAGAGTAAGAAGAGGGAGACCTAGAGAAACTCTACGAAGAACCATTAATAGAGAAGGCATGTCAATGAACCTAAACAACACGCAACAATTGAAAGACCTGGCAACACAGACAGAAATGGAAAGCTATGGTCTCTGCCCTATGCGCCGCCTATGGCCCTGGAGGAACATAACATAACATAGATAGTAATGATGTATTCTGGCGGTGTGTATTTCTTGAAACAGCCATTACTTCTAGTTTCTTCTTGTTTAGACTGAGAGCTTTGTTTTCACTTTTTTGTACTACCATGTCTAACAAACTTTAAATTTCTTTTTCTCCCCCTGCAATCAGACCTGTATCGTCAGCATATGTTAGATTATTCAGATTTTGTAACCTCTAGCTGCTATTCCTAGCATGCTTTCTAAGTTTCATATAATATCCTCTGTATACAGGAAGAAAAGATCTGGTTACATTACACATCCTTGTCTGATGCCCATCTCTATCTTTTGAAATTCTCCTACATTACCGTCAACACTCGACACAGCTGTTTGTTTCCAATACATGTTTCTTACTATCTTTAGATCTTTTCCATCAACATAGCTGTCATATTATTTTTATATACAGTCATATGTAGTAGAATTTATGTGCGTATTCTTATACAACTTCTGATTTATGAAACAACAGAGAATGAACAACGTAAAAACAAACTCAATGAACTGCTTTTTGCTGACGATAAAAACATCATGTATGATGATGAAGAAAAACTGCAAACTCACATCAACTCACAATCAAGAATATGCAATAAATACAACATGCGGATCAACCGACAAAAGGCAGAAACTATCCAAATAACGAGATCAACAGACAAAAAGCAGAAACTATGCAAATAACGATATTAACAGACAAAAAGCAGAAACTATGCAAATAACGAGATCAACAGAGCATTTAAACATTCAAATAGAGAACACAAAAATAATACAAGTCAAAGAATTCAAGTACCTACGAAGTATCTTTACAGAAGACGGATGAGTCAATTGAGAGATAGAAACAAGATGTAAAAAAGGCAAATATTGTGATATACCAGATGTCACTTTTGCTATAACACCCAAAAAACAACACGGAAGTAAAGAAACACATAAGTAAGAGCATCGTTCTGCCAACACTATGCTACCAATGTCAGACTTGGCAACTAACACCTACACATAAATAAGAGCATCCTTATACCAACACTATGCTACTAATGTCAGATTTGGCAACTAACACCTACACATAAGAGAAAGATCGTAACATGCGAAATGTCTAAGTAAGACTATTTGAGTCACCAGATTCGACAAGGTGCGTAATTAGAACATCAGACGGATACTAAGTATAACATAGTGCATCAAGTATATAGAGAAACAACCGATAAAATTGTTTGGACGTCTTATGAGGATTAACGGTCCCATTAGAGCGTATAACAAGATTTAACTAATGATAAAAAGCTAAGGGCATACCAAGGAAAAGATAGACAACATCAAGACCATCCTGAATAAACATGACTGCACTACAACCATAGCAACATACCTCGCTCTGGAACACAGACTACATCTTCTATACAAACCTCTACCCTCAGCGGCAAGTGTGGACGTTACGACAATAGACAATTCTTATAAAAACGTCCGCATTAGTAATAATTACTGAAATTTAAACCCCCTCCCTCCATTGTCCAAACTATTTTATCTGTTGTTTCTATATATATTCTATGAATGGTGTTTTATCTATTATCTTTCTGATGTTCTCATTGCACATTTTGGTTGAGTCTGGTGATTCCAATGACCTTCTTCAGACATTTCATTTTGCAAGTTTTGATCTTAAATACATCAAAAATCCTGTACACCATTCAACATAACTGCAGAATGTTCAGAGTGCTCAATAATTACAGACTTGGGTTATACATTGTTCACTTTCTCCACCTTGGATTCACTAGACATTTGGGGTGCAAAGGGAACGCATTGCACTAGGCGGACCCAGGGTTAGCAGCTAACCAAGACCCCAAATGTACCTCCTCGCGGTGCACCCTGGAAACAGAAATACAGCAGCTCGAGCTGATTCTGGCCAAATCATTTGGGGATCGTGTCCGAGAATGTGGAGGCAGCAGATGGAAAGAGATTTGACTGCATAAGAGACAGACAATATCTCCGACACCACCAGCATCACCACATATAGCGACACTATCGACATACAGTGAAGCTAGTCAGTCCAGTCCGAACTGCAAATAGAAAGTGAAAAGAACTGCGTGAACTGCAAATAGAAAGTGAAAAGTTTCTAGGAAAGGGGAACTACAAGATCCGTCAGCTCGAGACGAGCTTCTAGTTCCCTGTGCTCCTTACAGGCGGAGACCCAGAGCCATTCATTGGCGTTCGGTAAAGCAAGAAGACCTAACCCAACTCTAATGTCGAGCCTTCCTAAACCAGAAATATGCTCGCGAAGAGAAAGGGTTCCGTACCCGATGGGCTTTGGCAAGAAAGGGACACCGATGGATGTCCTGGCCGAACTCTACTGTCAAGTTTTCCTATACCGGAAGTACACTTGCAGAAAGAAATGGTTCCGTACCAGATGGGCTCAGGCACAAAAGAGACAACGATTTAGCCCAGGCCTAACTCTACTGTCAGGTTTTCCTACACAAAAACTACACTGACAGAGAGAAAAGGTTCAGTACCTGATGGGCTCAGGCGATATTGGGACAAGGTCGCTCAGCTCGAGAACGCCTTGCTCTCAAACGCGTGATGTGAGACTCGAACTTGGACAAGGGGTACACGATGTCGGTGAATGACACCTCGGCTAAGAAGGCGACAGAGCCAGGGTCCAACTCTTCTGTTGAGTTCTTCCCCTTAAGGAGCCAGGCTCACGGATGAGAAACGGTTCAGTACCCGATGGGCACAGGCACAATACGTCCAATTACACGAGGCAAGTTCATAGACAGTGGAACACCTCGTACGAGTCAGACGAGAGCAAAAATCGTCTTGGCGAAGAGTCACCACATACACGTGTGCCTGGAGACAGATATGGAGGCTGTCACAGGCTAGGGTAGCCCACCCGAATTGTCAAGGCATGCCAAAATCGGATATGCTAGGCCTACACGGCGCATAACTGTGGCACAACGTAATCATGCTCCCGGCGGAAATCGCACGGATATCTGTGCTGGTTACAATGGAGCGAACGCAAATCAAATAAACAAACACACTAGACATTTATGAATCACATTTATGGATTTAGAAGTTATTCATCTGACATTGGACTATTTAACAATCTCAAAAGCATTAATCTATTGTTTCTTTTTAACCCTGTGCTCGCTTTTATTGCGGCGTTCTTTGCCAGAGAAACTTCTACCATTTATTCATTTTAACACAGGTGGGAGAGTTGTAAGGAATATCATTGTAACACATGTGGAGAGTTGTAATGAATATAATTTTAACAGTGTGTTGTCTAGTATTATTATGTATAAGGGTTAGTCATGGTCGCTGTAAGTTATTGAGTAATGGATGATAAGTTTGGGTTTTCTGTAACGTGATACACTGACAAATTATCACTTTCATTTATTCCAAAGACAGTAAGTGAGAAAAGGAAGCGTGGATGTTAGAGTGTGAGGTCTATGGCAGCATCTTTGTCCTTAGGTGGTATGCTAGTCATGTTTAAGCACCTACGATTCAAAGTACACAAATTGAGTAAACTGTAGATTATAGGGACACCATATACGAGGGGGAGTCAATAAGTAAGTCACAAATTGATGTTGGATGGCAGGAAAATGCAGTAGGTGGTTTCTAAAGCTGTTTATAGTTGATATCATCATAGAACTTTATGTTTATGTTCGCTAGATGGCGCTAGCTGTACCTTGCGCATGCGCAGCACAAAAAACAAAATGGCTACTGTACTTACAGAGTGTACAATCAATGAACAACGTGCTGTTGTGCGTTTTTTTATGGGCAAAAGGACTGCCTGCAAAAGACATTCATAAAGAAATGTTTGTCCCGTAAAGCGGTGCACAGCTGGGTAAAAAAATTTTCTCAAGGACGCTCTAAAATTGTTGACGAAATCCGATCTGGTCGTGCTGTTGAAATTGCAACAGACGCATCTGTGCAGCGGGTTGAGGGAGATGATTCGAGGTGACAGACGAGTAACGATAGACGCTGTAGCAGCTGCAATAGGGTGCTCACATGGTTCAGCATACAGCATCATGCATGACCGATTGAAATTTAAGAAAGTGTGTTCAAGGTGGGTGCCCAGACAATTGACGGACGAACACAAAATGAACCGATTAGGCTTGTCATTGGAGCATCTCTGTCAATACGCAAATGAAGGAGAAGACATGATGAACAGGATTATTACTGGGGACGAATCATGGGTGCATCACTACCAGCCTGAATCAAAGCGTGCTTCAATGCAATGGAAACATCCTTCTTCGCCTTGTGTCCAAAAATTCAAGGTTACACCATCAGCAGGGAAGGTTATGCTGATAGTGTTCTGGGATTGTCAAGGAGTGCTTTTAACCAATTTCAAAAAGAAAGGTGACAATGTGAATTCTGAATCATACTGTGAAGTTCTATCAGTGCTTCGGGATGCAATTCGAAGAAAACGTCCAGGGCTGCTGACTAGAGGAGTGCTACTCCTTCATGACAATGCTAGACCACATACGGCTCGATTAACTCAGGAGAAAATAAAAAATCTTGGTTGGAAAATTCTGGAACATCCTCCTTACAGCCCCGATTTAGCCCCTAGTGATTTTCACCTTTTTGGTCCACTAAAAACCCACCTTGGCGGGAAGCATTTCGCGACTGACGCAGAAGTTGAATGTGAAGTGAAAATGTGGCTTAAAAAGCAGAGCACGCAGTTCTACGCAGCAGGTTTGGGAGGACTCATAAAACGATGGGATAAATGCATCAATGTTGGTGGAAATTATGTTGAGAAGTAAAGGGATAATGTTATGTGTAAAAATAAACAGTTTTCAGGTTTTTATCGTCTTCAGTTTTTTTCTAAAGAGCCATTTGTGACTTACTTATTGACTCCCCCTCGTATATTGTTAGTTTCTTTGACATTCCTACAATACGAAAGTTATAAATATATTTCTGAATATATAATATATTCACTGTTTACCAACATAATCACCATTCTTCAGTTTTTCTTTAAAAAAAATAAAGAAAGTATCTTATGGCGAGGTATGCGCCTTTCAGCCACAAAAAAAGGTTATGTTTCAGATCATCCAGTCACCATGATTCCAATATTAACATTGTGATGACAAAAACGTATTGAATATATAACTCGGTGGTCATGGTTTGCAGCACTCCCTGAAATACATACTCTCGAATTCATGGTGGCTGGATTACCCAAGGGTGGCTCTATTATTATTTTATGGTTAAAAAAACTATTATATAACCAAATTGGTTCCCGTGTGTTGCCAGATGACAGAAGGGGGGGGGGGGTAAAGAATTGCAATATTATTACTCGCCAATTATGTTGTAAGAGGGTAGTAAGCAGGTCTTGGGCTCGCGTTGGTTGTTTCATCCCCAAAAAGGTCAAAGTAGTAGGATGTGTCAGACCGAAAAGCGCAGATATCGCAGCTAAGGTATAAGCTATGACACAATGCACTTCGTTCTCCGAACTACATAATGCTAATATTCAGGAGTCTGAGAACGAACGCAGAAGAAGAGGAGAGAAATTGGACCATGTACGCGTTTGAAAGAAGTGCGCCTCACCATAAGGTTACTTTAAATAAAATTAATTATAATAATAACATAGTTTGTAGTACAAACAGGAGTTAGGTAATAACGAAACATGAGGATGACAAAACAGAGGTTTATTACATAAACATATTGTGATCAAAAGTATTCCTTGATCACACACACACAGACACACACACGCACGCACACACACACACACATACATATATATATATATATAATATATATATATATATATATATATATATATATATATATATATATATATATATATATATATATATATATATATATATATATATATATATATATATATATATATATATATATATATAAATATATATATATATATATATATATATATATATATATATATATTATATATATTATATATATATATTATATATATATATATATATATATATTATGCGTGCGTGTGTGTGTATGATGACCATTTTTACATTCACATTTGAAAATTCAATTAGAATTATGACCATGTCTAATAGTTCGTAGATGGCTAATGAGCCCTATTCGAGCTGTAAATATCAGTGCACAGTTCGAACATGGAATTACCACTGTAGACGGATTTTGATATATCCGTGACTTTCTAGTTACTCTCGGCTGTTAGGCCGCAACATTTCTCCTCTTTTCACAAGATGATCGCGCTTTTTTTTGACTGTAGAGCGCCATATATATACATACATACATACATTAAGTGTTTTTTTTTCTAGGAACAAAGAAGGGTATACGGCGTTTACAGAAGTGGATGGTCAATACTTTAACACAAATGGCAACCACCCATTCCCCTACCCCCTCCATTTGGCCGTAATAATTTGCATATTGGGAACTTTGAAAAAAAAATACAAGCTTATGTATGAAACATTTTGAGTAATCATATAATTTTCTTATAGTTCTACTGTCATAATATAAAACGGGCGGCGGTGTGGTTTGTTGTGTATTCTCCGTAACGTTAATTATGAGGTTGCGTTATCTAAAGAGGAAGGGTTCAATCATTTCGTGTTTTGACAGTGTCAGAAGGAGGAGCGAAGAATATTAACACTTTGATCTGCCATGCATGTCATAAGAGACTACTAATAGGTTGAGATTAGTGTTGAGTATGCGAACGAGCAACAAAAAGAACCACTCAAACCTTTCCATATATATATGCGGCCTCACAAACCTCCACCCATACATACATACATACAAAAATACATTAATATAAGACTTACTGTAGCCAGATTTATCATAATGGCCATAATTTATCCATGCCTTTAGAAAGTTCAATATTTCTATTTCTTTCCTTGCTTTTGTAATCTGTTGCTGCGTGGTGCCCAAAAAGCAGCCAGAATTCAACACATTTGTGGACACTATGAACTACAGAGGACAGTGAGTTTTATTAAGGAGACAGAATTACAGATATAGACATGTTTCAAGTGAACGAAAGAAGAAGAACACATTTTGTAGGATCAAATTGACAGAGAGTGGAGTCAACTATCTTGATAAACATAACTGTTCATATAATCTTAATCAGTAATGACGATTTTAAAGGTGTTGCACTCTTGTTCAGCTGTGAGAAAACTCTTGCAAGTTTACTTGAGAAGATCGGAGTGATGTCAAGATTGTGAATTGAAGGTTTGAAAGTATTTTTCCTCCTTTTATTCCAAGATTCTATGTATTATATTTCTGTCGTTCAAACGAAACCGCATTGACAAATGTCTAATTGCTTCTTCGTCATATATTACAAAATTGTGTGTTTCTTCAGACCCACTGTTTTTCGTCAAGCACAAAGGGCTCACTTGAGTAAATCATCTTCTTTATATTCCAGCTGTCGTTGTTTTAGTGAAGTCTCCAAGTTAACATAAAAGGAAACAGGGCATATTAGTTGGTTATCTTTTCTATCTATTTTGTAAATAAGAATTTCTTTGACTAGAGACTTTGCAGCTTGGGCGGTTTCCTTATAGTACTGTCCGGGATATGATCGCATATCTACAAACAACTGTATAGTGCGTTTAATTGCTTTATTGGCACAATTAAAAGTTATGTTTCGTTTTTGCGATGTCAGGCTCTGTTCAGAGAGCTTTTGAAGTGTATCGCACATCACTCCTAAGTCTAAAATAAACTAAACAATAGTAATCTTCTTCATCAATCCCTCATATGTGCATCTATCTTCTTTTTTTTATATCTGGAATTATCATCTTTAGCATTTCTAAAATGACAAACTAAGTCTTTATAATCCTACTAAACTGCAGATACTGAGCGAAAGCTGGATTCTACCCAACGAATGCTTAATATTCGTTGAATTTTCAACAACTTCGCTTCCAGTGAACTGGCACATACATGAAGTTCGCAATTATTCTTTGGGCGATGCGTGATAAAAACGTATCACTTGTCTATAAATTATTTTAATCTATTAATTCCAGAAACATTCTTACCAGCATCGTGGACAGATAATTCCAGATTATGCTAGCACAGTGTCAAACAATTAATGATGGACATTTATCTTTTAATAACATTTTTTTTCTAAGAGAACCCAACATTACCGCTGTACCATCACAAAAAATAGGAATTAAACATTCATTCAAGCACTCCTCTGTCAATCCAATAGAATGAAGACATCTAATCAAAGCGGAGAAGACGGATGATATATCATCTAGTTCAGCTAAATCAATAAATAAATTAACTAGTCTGATCATTTCACAACCTGAAATTATTACATAAAATGACAACAGATTAAGTGGTTTTTACATGCTTCCAGACTACCATCAGACAGTCTTCCTTGAGAAGAATTACTATACAGGAGTGAAGACTGATGGTTACAAATCCAGGCGCTGACCATGCAAACAATGAATTACAGAAATAAACGAGTCAACGAAAATAAACATATGAAGCGCACAAAAAGCCACCTCCAGAGAACTATTCTACCTCTGACGCTGCAATGCACAAAGGGGTATACAACGAAAAGAAAAAAAAACTTATATTGTCGAGTGTCACGAACAAATACATTTTATTTGGGCTTTTTGTATTTGTATTGTTTAGAGAACATAGTCACAACAGACAAAATTTAAGGCAACAGAGCCACCTCCAGAGAAAATATTAGAAGTTTGACAACCTGGCACAAGGAAACAACAACGACTTTGATGCAGCAAGGCACCTGATGATGATTTGTTTTCTGAACAAGTTCTTGTCTAAAATATTGAGTAAAATAATTCTAAAATAATATATAGAAATAAGAAGAGGGATGCATTATATCACCACGCCTATTTAATATCTACACAGAGAATATCTTTAAAAATATAGAAGAAATACCAGGACTCAAGATCAATGGGAAAATAATAAACAACATTAGATATGCAGATGACACTGTTCTTTTAGCAGAAAGTGAACATGAACTACAAAGACTAATAGATCAAGTCAATAAATCAAGTAATGAATATGGACTGGATATAAACATTCAAAAAACAAAAACCATGATAATCAGCAAAGACACAGAAGAACAGGAGGTAAACATAAACATACAGGGAGAGAAACTACAACAAGTAAAACAGTATCAATATCTTGGACACATAGTCACAAATGATGGCAGATGTGAAACAGAAGTTAAAAGGAGAATAGGAATGGCTAAAAGTACCTTCAATGACATGAGGAAATTATTAATATCTAAACAAATTACAAACAAGTTAAAATTGAGAATTATAAAATGCTACATCTATTCCATATTAACGTATGGCTCAGAAACATGGACACTAAATAAACAATTAGAAGACAAAATTGATGCCTTTGAGATGTGGGTATATAGAAGAATAGGGAGAACATCATGGAAAGAGAAGAAAACAAATAAAGAGGTGCTAAAGACACTTAATATGAAGAAAGAACTACTAAGAGAAATAAAGATCAAGCAAATAAAATACTTTGGACACATTAAAAGACATGACACCCTATTGAAGACCTTACTTGAGGGTAAAGTCAAAGGGAAGCGAGCAAGAGGTAGGCATAGATACAAGTGGGAGAGTAACATTACACGATGGACAGGTTACAGTCTAGCAGAGTGCACCACCAAGACAAGAGACAGGAGATGTTGGAGATACGTTGCAGCCAACCTTCGTTGCGGAGACGGCACTTAATGATGATGATGAAAATATTGAGTGGTAACCTTGGACAGGAAGAAGAGTTCCGGTTGTTGAAATAGCGCGAAGTTTGCCTACTTTCTGTATAATTCCATTTGCATTTGTTTGTTAGATATTCTGCAGTTTCTAAATAAAATTGCATTGCATATCTTCGTTCGCCATGCCCGGGTCAATTGTGCGGTTGTCTTCTGCCACAGAAGTGATTATTGATGCAGATTGTATGAGCAGGCAAGTCTGATAAAAATGTGAAGATTGGCATACAAATTAAATAGGCATTAGTCATTAGGACAAAATTTTCAAATTGGGTTTATAACATTATAAACACCACAGTTCGATAGCCCTTGAAATTTGCAATTCAACGATACCTCAACCAAGTCTGTAGGTCGATTCTGTGAAAAGTTATGAATTTTTTTTGTCGAAATTTCAGGAAAAGATAATTACATGAGAGCATATAATAAAATATGAACGGACTGATGATGAAAGTTGTGACCAAGAATTGAAGCAGAACTAGCAATTTATGAAATATTTCAGTTATTTATGATAATATATGCATAAAACTATACATTTTTGTGTTCGGGAAGGCAAGACGCATCTGTTGAATATACTATAGTACTTTAACTATACTGTACAAATTGCCAGGCATAATTGGGGCTAATTAATATTCAAAATGGTGGCTAATTTGCATAATTTACATGTAATTTAATTGTCTAATTATTAATTATTTCACTTATTTATGATAAAACACCATACAAATTATACTTTTTTGTCTTCGGGAAGGCAAGACACATCTGTTGAATATACTGTACCAATTGCCAGGCATAATTGGGGCGAATTAATAAGAAAATTCTGGAGGTAAGGTAGGACATAGCGAATGCCAACTGACTAGAGTACAGGAACTGTATGGCGAATAACTAAGTGGGAGGTTTGGAACAGAGGATGAAAAAATGCAGAGGTGGAGAATACAAGAGGAAAAAAGAAAATAAGAAAAAAAGAAGAAAATATGTGGTGGATAGATGGAAGCCTCGAGACGGAGATACGGCACGCAAAAAAGTAAAGTGTGGGTGGGAGGGAACCCAGATGCCTAAAGTCTTATGCATTAGGTCTCCAGCCATAACATCAGACTGCAGACCCATTTCATAGGACATCCGTGAAACTGTAGTGTAATGAGGTGCAGTAGACAAGACTTTACCAAATAATACTCTACCTACATAATTAATTAGAGAGGAACAATGCTTAACACTGACATGACTCTGTAGACACTTGTAGATGCACATGCGTAATGGCGAACCATATTGCTGCATGTTCATCTTCACGTCTACAGTGCTACTGTCATCATCAGCAATCTTCTCCTGGAGAATAGCCATGTTATTTTCCATCTGGGCTATTTCACTCCGCCATTCCTTCTCAACCTTGAGAACTTCTTTTCTGCTCAGTATTTCTATTTTTTCCTTCTCAAGGTTGAGTTTTCTAATGGATTGTTCCAGTTTCTTGCTTAATCCTTCAGCTTCCATCAGTCTCCTTTCCAGCCCTTCAGCATGCTTCATTGCCTTCTCTAGAAGTTTGTCCTTGCGTCGAATTAAGGCCTCAGCATCTGTCAGCTTCTTCTCCAAGTCCTTGCATTTGTCTACTGAATCTTGTATAACAGCCACCTAACCTCCTTAGTCGCCTATTACAATTTGTATGGAAGGTAAATGTGTTTTTATTCATTGCTCTCATTTTGGTTCCCATGTAACACTTGGGTGAGGGACTTACATATAAAACGAGTCGATGTTCTGTTAGTCGTGAAATGTCATCATTATTTCAACACTTAGTTAGGAGCAGTGGCTGCTGAATTGAGTGTAGGACCTCATGTGTTTTGCTCGGAGTCACATATGGACAAAGAATAGCATCACTCACCTTCCATGCATGTCATATGAGGCCATTAAGGAGATTTGGGGATTGAGTTGGCTATTCCATTACACAGGCTAATGATCCAAAAGTTATATGGCAGACCAAAAGGCACAGATATCACAGCCAAGCTGTAATCAAACTGTGTGCTACACACTGAGAGCTCCCCCTCATGACCTTGGCAGGAGTTTGTAACAAACACACATCTTTATCTGTACTGTAGCTGGCAAGCTCACTAAACAGATTACTCCGATTAAATTAACCGTTTTGTTTTTTTGGCAACATTGTCTGCTGGTGACCTTAACTGCTCGTACTATATCAAACTTGGAATGAAGCTGCACATTTCGTTCACAATTCAGAAAAAAGTGGGTAGGCACATGATATTTGATTGAATAAAAAATTGTTGTATAACAGTTTTACGTGAAACAATTCTCAGAATTGATGTTTTGAACAAAAAGGTCTTTATCAAGATAAGATGTTGGGTGCAAAGGGTACAGCATTGCTCTCGGCGGACCCAGGGTTAGCAGATAACCAAGATCCCATAATTACCTCCTCATGGTGCACCCTGGAAACAGAAATACAGCTGCTCGTGCTGATTCTGGCTAAAACTTTTGGGGATTGTGTCCGTGAAAGTGGAGGTAGTAGTTGGAAAGAGATTTGACAGGCAATATCTCAGACACCTCTGCATCAACACATGCAGCAGCACTGTCGGCACACAATGAAGCTAGTCAGTTCTGCAGAAGCATCGGAAGGGCGGCCAATGCAGTTGTTACAAAGTGGGCAGATGTTATGAGAAATATAAAGAATGGCACATTAGTCACAATAAAAATAATAGCACAATGTGTACACTGAGAGGGAAGCACAGCGCTAGAGGACAGCAGCACGTGCAAAGAGAATGAAAAACGTTTCAAGGAAATCAGAACTATTGTTTTGTTTATTCGAGACAAGCTCCTAGATACCGGTGATCCCAGCCCAGGCCCAACTCTACTGTTGAGTTTTTTCTATAACGGAATCATGCTTGCGGAGAGAAAAGATTCAGTGCCTGATGGGCGCAGGAACAGCTTTCCAGGGTGACAGCACTGTTCAGCTGTTCTAGAACAAATGCTAGTCCCTGACGCTCATAAAAATGTGTATAGACTCGGACTTAGGATGAGTGGTTCATGAAGTTGGTGAACAACACTTTGGCTAAGAGGGTGAACGAGTCCGAGTCCATTTCTTCTGTCAAGTTCTTACTAAACCGGAACCAGGCTTGAGGATGAGAAAAGGTTCAGTACCCAATGGGCCCAGTCACAATACGTCAAATTACATGAGACAAGTTCACTGGTGGCGGAACACCTCGTGCAAGATAGATGTGAAGGACAAACAGTTTCGGCGTAGAATAAGTACACATTCACTGCCTGACGACAGATAGGAAGGCTGTCACAGGCTAGGACAGTCCACCCGAAATGTCAAGGCATGTCGAAATCAGATGTGCTGGGCCTGCAAGGCACATAACGGTGGCACAATGTAACTACGCTCCTGGCGGAAATCACATGAATATCTGTGCTGATTACAATGGAGCAAACGCAAAACAAACAAACAAGATTAAATGTTTTTGTTGTCTCTGCTGCTAACTTTATTTATGTTTAGAATAATGCCTGTGTGTTATTGGCACAGAAAGGAAATAACACTTACCACATGTCGTAAGAGGTAATAAGGAGGTTTAGAATAATGCCTCGCCCGTGTGTTGCCAGGGCCCAAAAGGGGAGTAAAGAATAGCAACACTGTTTACCTTCCACGCATGTCGTAAAAGGCGACTAAGGGTGGAGTTGGTATTGCACTGGATCTGTTGTTGCTGGTTGTTGGTTTCCTGGTGGGAGAAATCCATTTTGTTTATATTCGTTATGGTTTTTTGTTCTTAACTGTTTTTGTTGTCTTGATAAAGATCCCAATTGGACCACCACGTTGACAATTGTATTTGTTCTTTTTTAAAGAAAATTTTTTATATTGTTATTTTCTATATTTTATTATTTTATATTGATAGTTTTCTAGTAACCTATTTACTTTATTTGCATTTACCCATATAGGGTCAGTGACCCAAAGCCATGCTGAAGTCGGATGTGTCCGGCCGAAAGGTGCAGATATCGCAGCAATGCTGTAAACCATGACACAACACATTCCGTTCTCCGGACTGCATCCTGCTAATCTGCATGAGTTTGAGAATGAACGCAGAAGAAGAATACTGCCTGTGTGTTATTGGCACCAGAAAGGGAAATAACACTTGTCACATGTCGTAAGAAGGTACTAAGGAGGTATGAGCTATTTCATCCAATGATCTTCTCTGAGCTGAAGTCTGCTGAAAACCCATTCCTGTACCTCTGGGAGAAAATTAACCCTTTTATCTGCAGGATGCTTTGAGAGTGCAAGAAAATCATGACAAAATCTCATCTAGAAATAATATGTCCATTTTGTAGCATTGCAACCCACAGGTACATTGAAACCCACAGGTACATTGAGTACAGCAGTCATCTGGTGCTTGCATAAACTGTGGAAAACCTTAGATAATAACAATAACAATAAGACCCAAAAACATTTAGATCGTAGGGGTGCCACACTGGTGACATCTGTAAAAGAACACTCTCCAAATATCTCTATCCATAGCCACTTGGAGGAGTGTAGACAAAATCATGCCCAGACCATTCCTTGATGTTGTCAATCCAGGATTTTCTTTAGTATAAAGGTAAGGCAGATCCCATAACAGTGACCTGCCGTCGGAGATGAAGATAACTTTTCGTTTGCTAAGCTGCAGCAACTACAGTATTAGATGGGATGGCCAGTTTCCTTCCTTGCTGTGTTTACCTTCCACAACTCATGCGTCAGGTATCCATTTACAGCTGGATCAACTGGAGGAGCTGTCAGGAGATAAATCTAGCCCCGATTGTTTTGTCCAGATGTTGTTTGGAACCCGGCACTGGCACGCTGTTATCCAGTAAGCAAGCTCACTATCAGCTAGGCCACCGCGTTTCTCTTTAGTATAACCTCATAAAGAATGCCAGATAAACACCATCCTAGCAGGTTTTTATCATCTTTGAACTGAATAAACCCAGTTTAAAAGTATTTTTGAAATACTTTTTTTCTTTTTAATAGAAAGGTTTTTACAAGAAGATTGATGCCATCATTGGCGGTTTCCTGTTGGCAAGTGTTAACACAAACGGAACTAGCAATGGTACAAGTAGCATCGACATTGAGCATGCTCACAATGGTGAATTTTCATCAGCGACAGTAGCCAGTGGGCATATCACTAACGGATCCTCTGTTGCAGTGACATTGTCTAAATTTGCATTGGGCTCTAACATTGAAAATAATGTAGAATATAAAGAATTTACAAACGAGAATACAGATGGCAGAAGCAAGGTCAACTGCAAAGTGGTAAGATAAATGTTTTATTTTTGTGTTTATTTTTCTTCTGCGTTCGTACTCAAACTCCTAAAGTTTAGCAGGATGTAGTTCGGAGAATGGAATGCATTTGGTCATGGTTTACAGCTTAGCTGTGATGTCTGCGCCTTTCAGCCTAACACATCAGATTTAAGAATGGATTCTGGGTCACTATGACGGGAAGGGACAGCTAACTCCACACCAAAACCTCCTTAGTTGACTCTTATGACATGATTGGCAGATAACAGTGTTTCTAATATGGTACATTGCCTTTTTCAGCATTCATTCCTAAAGTCCTGCTGGTTAGCAGGACATTGTCTGGAGAGGCGAATAAATTGTGTGATGGTTTACAGCTAGGCTGTATTATCTGCGCCTTCCAGCTCGGCACGTTTGACTTCAGCATGGTTTTTGGGTCACTATGACCTATGGAATGGGACTGCCAACTCTCTCTCACACACACATGACCCCCTTTCCCCCCCCCCCTCCATGCATGGAAGATTAGTAATGCTATTCTTTGTTTTCTTTTTGGGAAAGGCAACACGTGTGTACATTTAACACACTGTGTACAAGATCTAGGAGTATTAGTCTAAAAAATGTACACAGTGACCACACCAAGAGAATTGTGTTCATACAGGCCCATATCTGCCCAAACCACTGTCTGGCACATGCAGGTCAGTATCTGCCAAAATCATTGGTTTTTAAATTCAGGTCTGTAGTTGCCCAAACTGTGGTCTATTTTGCACATACATATCCGTATCTGCCCAAACCGCTGTGGTATGCATATCTATAGCTGCCCACACCACTGTCTGGTTTGCACATGCAGATGCTGAACGCAGAAGAAGAAGCTTTTTCAGAGGCTCATAGCTTTCTTCTTGTCTTTACTTACGTACAGTGTGCAGTTCTGTAAAATATGTTTTGTGTTTTCTGGAACTTGTCCAAAAGGGTACATATCAGTGACACCAACTCCAAACTTCCTGTACATATGTTAGAGTATTTTCTCAATCTAAACATAGTTTGTTCCTTTCTTCCAAGCTTGTAGATAGCATTGTCCTTTTGGCTGCCATGGATGAGGTGAGCTCCATTCCATGTTAATGGATCTTTTGATGATGGACTTCATTTTCAGAATTAAAAATTGTTTCTTTATAACAATTACTACAAAATATGTAAAAATAATCCGACCTTGAAATTGTTTTATATACTATATTACTTTGTCATCAGGATATCGCGGAGACACAGAATGGTAACCAACCATTGAACGGCGTAGGGGAAGTTGATCTGATTGAAGCAGAGATTGACACTAACGGAGCAGACAATGGGGATGAAGATGACTTCTCACCACCGGTTAAAAAATGAAAAGGAGGTAGAAAATCCGTAGAGACACCCACTCGAAGTAAGTATAGAGGATTAATTTAATAAACAACAAATTTGTTCTCATAAGTTGTAGAAGAAATGGTTATCGTTTCTTCTTTTTCGGTGTTTATTTTCAAACTCCCACTGGGTCACTCTTGTAGCAGGACAATGGTCCTACTAGATTTCAGTTCAGAGAATGGAGATAAGCTGTGTTGCCTTTTTATGCATTCCAATGGCCCGACACATTTGTCTTTGGCAGTTTGTTTTGGTTCCAAGAAATTTACAGGCCATTGCGCTCGGGTGTTGCTGGAGCCCAAAAGAGGAGCAAAGAATAACAACACTTAAATTGTTGCAGGATGTTTGTACAAAATGTTTGATCCTATGTACAATGATGTGGTTTCTCTCCTACTTCCTGTGTACAGTGATGTGGTTTCTCTCCTACTTCCTGTGTACAGTAATGTGGTTTATCTCCTACTTAATCACCCCTTTCCCCGGGCGCCTGAGAAAAAAAAATACACAAAAACGCTCCACCAGATCTGAGTTATTTTGACACAAATACGGCATAAAATTATGTTTTGTTATATCATTAACTTACCGTATGCTGTACGCTGTTCTTGCAAGTCGAAATACCAAAAAATTGGTTTTTGGGGTAACCATATTTAGTGTAAATCCTAAAGTATCGAGCTACTGGGTTCTAAGGGTAAGCATGGCATCTGGGTCACTTTGACCCCATATGAGATGGGACAACCAACTCCTAAGTGTTTAATCACTTTTTTTAAATATTGTTTATTTCCAGACTAATGTAATATGGACTGAACAAACTAATCAAACATGAAGAAATCACATACAATGTCCGCTCGTTTAAGACTATGGACATACAATGTTTTTATTTTAAATGCTGACACATGGCACCTCTGATACATATTGTTTTTGTGTTTTTCAATGAATAAACGAATATTCTATAACATAACAACAACTAAAACATAAAAACAGCAATTAAAACATGTAGATATCACTTTCTATAACGATCACTTGCCAATGCTACACTACATTTGATAGTAAAATATGTGGTCGAAAATGGACAAATTCATTTCAGAAATTTGTTGTCAAAAATTAGCCGGCTTTTTCCTTCTTGCAATCGTAATGTGTAAAGGAATTTGACCTTTAGGCTGTGACATATTTCTTTCTAGCTTCGTGTGGCGGGAATTCTACATCATATAAGCTTTACTTCGTGTGATTCCGTGCTGATGATTTGGGGCATAGCAATGGGGGTGAATGGAGACGCCTACCGACCCAAGTTACATAATGACGTTGGGGCTATAACCACCTATAGAGCCTGTAAGGTTAATTAGGTGTAATTGCTTAGTGGCATCAGAAAATATGTATATGTTTTATCTATACTCTACAGCACCTGCTCGGACTTCAGGTCGTCTCACCTCTAAGACTCCTGATGACAAACAGCCCACAATTATGTCATTGTTTTCTGGAAGGTGAGTTACTTGAACATACATGATTATTATTGACTTTCTTTACTGCCAAAACATGTTTGCATTAGTTTGATTAAAAAATATTCAAGTAAATAGAAAACTGCAGTAAAATTGTGCAAGTAAATATATAAAAAAAATTAAATAGCAGTTTACGTGGAACAATCACTGTTTGATTGATTGATTTTGTGGTTTGATTGATTTTGTGGTTCCTATTCTGTGTTTGATTGATTGATTTGGTGGTTCCTATTCTGTTTGTTTGATTGATTTGGTGGTTCCTATTCTTTGATTGATTGATTTGGTGGTTCCTATTCTGTTTGTTTGATTGATTTGGTGGTTCCTATTCTGTTTGTTTGATTGATTTGGTGGTTCCTATTCTATCAAATATTTTCACTTGATCAGGGTGTACTTTACCCTTTTGTCTGCTTTCAGTAGTTTTTTTTCACAAGGTCACAAAAATAGATATAATCAGTAATGAGACAATCAGACGGCAGGTGGGTATAACATGAGTGCGGAACTTCATCAGAAAACAGCAGGTCAAATGGTTCTGACATGCTACTAGTTACTAATGCCATCAGAAAAGTGATGCTGTTTAAATACAGTGGGCTTAAAGTTAGAGATGCACCCATGAAAATATGGACAGCATAAATAGAAGAGGTTTTTAAAACAACTTGTTTTTAGAAAGCTCACGGGTCTGTTCCAGATCTCGTCTGTTCCTGTATATCAGGGCTCCATTGAGGCAGCAAGAAATTAAGGTTATATGAAAATATAAATGATTGGGATATATTATGAATAGCATTAATTGAGTTACATTCTTTCCAAAATGCAGTATTACTTATGAGCACTAAACTTCCTCACAATTCTGAGCAAGTTGACATGATGCCGCCATGGGCACCTCTAAAGACTCTGAAATGTCTCTCGTCCGTTGTTATCTTTGCCTTGTTACCAGCAACTATGCCTTCCATTACTAGTTTTCTCATGCTATTACGTCTCTTTATATAACCAAAATAAACTTCAGCTTTCATGTTGTGATGTTGTTCAAGATTCGACCCGTATCTACATTTAATGTTCTTTACATTGATTTGTCTTTCTCTGTGCATGGACTAAGAAGACGATGGACCAGCGACATCGAAGAATGTATGCACATGTCTCTGGCCAATGCAGTCCTGCTTGCCCGGGACAGAGAAGCGCTCAGAGTATCCACGATGGACACATCGTTCTGAGAAGAATATCTCACTTGATAAATAATATGCTTGCTCTGTCCAGATGTAATTTAGCTTGACTGCTTTTGCATTGATATTTTATTATTGATATTACTTGTTTGAAACTACTTTCTACGGAAACATTCATAATTTCCAAGCAGGCCCAAGTTGGAACCAAAGAAAGGTCAAGAAATAGTTGCTAATGATGTTCAAGCCAAGGAGATGACTGAATGTGACAAGTGTCCTGATGAGAGCGATGAGAAGGAAAACAGTCCCAAGATGGCCAAACTAGAAGATGAAAATAATATCAACCAACAAGAAAGGTAAGCTGATTTTTAAATTAATTACAATCTGACATATGACTCGGCATAGATTATGTTAACTGCATGTAGAGTGCCTGGTCTCGCCAGTGACATACCAGAACAACCACCATGCAACAACAAATCCCTAGTAGATAACGTGTATGTCGTGAATAGTATTATTTTTCTCGAATAATAATAAATGCTTCCTTTTGGGAAAAACAAACCTATAAGCCCCTTAACACAACCATGCTTATACTCACCGGTATCACCTTAGTTGAGGAAGACCTGTATCTGTCAATTTATGGACTGTCGAGCTATCTGCTTGCAGCTAAAGGTATTATTTCATCATCATCATGTGTCAAGAGGTATATGCTCGCAGCTAAAGGTATTATTTCATCATCATCATCTGTTTGTTTCCCCTCCCACTTGTAATCTTTTACTTCATGTTATGAACTGTTTCTTATTTACAGAAATTCCACAGTGTTGACTTTAAGTCATACGAAAGCTCTCCCAGAAAGATGTAATGAATGTTTAAAGTACATGGACGATCAGGAACTGAAGTTATTTCCTGGTGATTCTGAATATGCTGTAAGTTGTGTTGCTCATTTGTTTGTATCTGTGGGGCAGTTAAGAAAAATTTGTCTCTTCCTTTTTTTCCTTGCATCGTTCCTTGAAGGATCATTGTAGCAAGGTTAGAAGGTAATAGTCACGTCCATAAAAGTATTTTTTTTTTCCATTGTGCACACATTGGGCCTGCTGTCCACTAGAAGCGACTTTTGTGTAAACGAGAGACGGATCTGAATGTAAAGAATGCTACAGAACAGTGTCCTTTGTAAGTGACCGTGAGCGACCAATTTCTTACTTTTCCAAAGGCCATGGTTTCGTAACACGCTTTGCATTTGGCTCAGTTATGGGTGTACTCTAGTAATTGCTTGATCTCATTGCTTTCATTAGACGGCAGGCCTTACTTAAGCTAAAATGATTATTTGTAGTCGGGCAAGTGTTGCCGGACTCAAAAGGGGAACAGAGAGTACCAACACTAAGGCCTGCCATGCATGTTGTAGGAAGTGACTAAGGATTTTGTGAGTTGAATTTACTGTTTCATAAACGATCCAATGTTATACTGAAGTTGGATGTGCTGGGCTGACGGGCACAGATATTGTAGTCAAGCTGCAAACTATGGTACAACTCATTCCATCCTCTGAACTGCAGCCTGTTATATGCAGGAGTTTGAGAACAAGCTCAGAAAAATTTTTGTAGTTGTGACATAGTCTTCTTCTTCTTTCGAACTCTGGTAACCAACACAAAAGTGCATGTGATTTCCGCCGGGAAGCATGAAGTACGTTGTAGTACTAATTTACGGCATAACTGAGTTATTTGCACCTTGGAAGGTCCAGCACATCCGATTTCGGCATGTACCATGCAGTGAATTTTTCATTTTCTCTCTTAATTAATAATTGCATCCCTAGAATTCCTGAAAACTGTCTCTAATTTTTTACTTGGTATATGCTGAAGTTGGATGTGTCAGGCCGAAAGGTGCAGTCAATCTGTAAACCATGACAACATTCTTTTCTCCAGAGTACATGCTACTAATCTGCAGTTCACTTGCTATTATATTTCTGTTGGCCTATGTGTATTTGACGCCAACAGGAACATCTCACGGCAGTGGTGAGACATCACAAAACTTGTGTGGTTTGGCCATGAGGCATGATTTCCTTTCCAAAATTATCTTGCAGGGAACAGCTGATGGTTGATGAAGAAGAGGTGGTAAGAGGAAAGTATGGATTGATAATATTAAAGACTGGACAAGATTAAGATTCTTCACCTAAACAAAGAACAGAGAGGCATGGCAAAATTTTTCTGTTGACATTTCAAGAGTGGCACAGCTATATTTCAAGAGTGGCAACTCTACGACCTTGAAGGGTTATGGATATGATCATGATGTGTATTGCCAGGTCTGAAAAAGGGATCAAAGAAATAACACTGCCACTTACCATGCATAGTGTAAGTGGTAACTAAGGATGTTTTGGTATGGACTGACTTCCTCATTCAATAAGTTGTCTTTGACCAAAAATGTCATGCGGAAGTTTGATGTGTTGGGCCAAAAATGCATGGATAGTGTAGCTTTAAACCATGATGTGATATATTTCATCTAGTAATTTGAAAACGAATCCCGAAGATTGATGTTTATAGCTAATTTTGTCTCTCATACACATAATAGATCTATTGTAATGTCTGTAGCGGGAAATGTCAGGCTAATGTTGGTTTTACTATTTCTAGGTTGAAGAGTTCATTGCCCTCACTGATCCAAAGTTGTCATTGTTTACTGGTAACGAAGACTTTGATAAAATAACGGAAGACCGGCCACAACATAAAATCACAAACTTCAGGTAAGTCTCCCTCTTTTTTTTTGAACGTTCAAAATTTATTTGTCTCCTTCCTCGTTCTCCTATCGGAGTCAGAAGCTGTAGTTAACCCCCCTCCCCCCTTATCAATAGAAGTATAAACAATGCAAGTAGATATATTTGTCGATTTAATATTGATTGACTGATTCGGAACCACAAGAAATGTGCGCTATTAGCTCTTACTTCCTATGTGCAGTGCGGTAATATTTTTGTGAGCTTTCTTTCATACCCAGGAGACTTCAGCTCAGTGCAATGTCTATTGAATGAGTTTTCTACTCAGAGGAGGTCTATAATTGTATAGATGACATGCTACAAGTTTCCATAAAAGAGCCTCAATATAACGGCATGTCATCTACTAAGGTTTTCTGTTGCATGGGTGGTTTGTCTAGTGGGACATTTGTGGGATCCACATATGCAATCGCATGCGTTTAATATTGAAAGTAATGGTTCTTGTAGACATGTATGCATCTATAGCATTGATTTTGCTTTTCCAAATGATAGTTGGTCTTGACATATCAGCTAAATCCATCTCCAGCCTTAAGCTAATGTCACCTTTTTTGACTAGGAAATCCTGTGACTTCTGGATCACTAGACCGTCAATGCAATGGGTCAGCCAATTCAACCCTCAAAACTTTCTTAGTCATCTTAGTCGCCATTTACGATGTGCATGTCAGGTAATATTGCAACTAATATGAGCTCCATTTTCTGGTTTCCGCACCACACGGACTGACCACTGATCTATAATACATAGCACACTCCACAGCACACATGCTGACCATTGATCTATCATACATAGCACAGTCTACATTATACGGGCTGATCATAAATCTACAATAAACAGTTTAGTACACATTACTGACCACTGATCTAAAACACATATCACAGTCAACACCACGAAATGTTTTTGTCTTTTCTTATAGGTCCTAATTTTGACATCTTAGCAGCAATCTTACTTTCGTGAACTGTACGAGATAGAAAAAGGGCTCTGTTTACCTGAAGAAAACGTGACTATTGTGTCTTAAATAGTCACTTTGATTTAACATAATGCTTTATTTTTTTTTAAATACCCACTAATTTAATCACCGTCAACAGAGAACTTGACATTATAAAAGGCGGTTTTCCGTTTACAATCAAAGGGAGATAATAAGAACAATTGTCAATACATTTGTTTTAACTAATTATTCTCCCCTTATTAGTTATCATCACAATGTGGCATACCAGGAAATTGAAAAGGCAGACAGATTGGCAAAGGATGGAGCAACACAGGGACAAATAGACAAAGAAATCGCCTACCAAGAAAAAGGACACTCATTAAAACCATCAGGAAAGTTGACCACCCAAAAGACAATTACCATTATCTCGACAGAGCAGAACAGGTTATTACCTTTCGCTCAGAACACAACACAACAGATTAAACAGGAACTTAAATAGACTGAAACTAGTCTCATCACCTCTGCGCCCTTGTGGGCAGGCAGCACATACCACTGAACATATTCTGCAAAACTGCAATACACTAAACGAGTTATGGGAAGAACACTGGCCCAAGGAGATGGATATCCACATAAAGATGTATGGGAGCACTGAGGAGCTTTCAAATACAGCAGAATTTATTAAGAAAACAGGACTTAGAAGAAGTGGAAGACTATTGTGTAAAAAAAAAAAGAGAAGAAATGTACTTCTGCGACATCTTGAATTTAAACACGAATTAAACAAATAGTTTGTTCTTTTTTTTTTGTTGTATGCATCTGTCTAAAATGTTAAAAATATTATTATGAAAAACTCATATGCAGGTTGACCATAATTCCTGTGTACAAAAACTGGAAATTAGAATGATATCCCTTGTGAACCAAATAAGAACCAAATTGTACACATGTGTGTTTCCAGTAACGACGAATGCGAAACATGGGTACTAATAAAACATTGTCCAATATAACAACATCATTTAAATTAAAATTCTACAGAATAGTTCTGAGAAAACCATGGACAGCAAGGAAAGCAAACCAGGAGGTACAAAGCACAATCATCGCCCAAGAGGGCTGGCTTCTGAAAACCATATTAATTGAACAACTAGCTTTTTTCGGTCATGTTAAGAGACATGACGGTATGGAGATAGTGATATTTGAGGGACGATAGAAGGTAACAGGTGTAAAGGCCAACCAAGACGCCCTTGGACAGAAGACATACGGGAGTGTCTGCCCTAAAGGAGGCGGTACACCTTGCTCAAGACCGAGGAGAATTCAATAGAGTCATAAGGAAGACCACGTTCTGGGTAGAATATATCACGTGTTGATCCCCTTAAGGTGCTCCAATAATAAAATTGGTATGATAAAAACGTGATATATTATATACCCAGGCAGTTTTGGTTCAGCAACACACTCTTAAACACATACTCTTGAATTCGCGGTGACTGGATTACCAGAACACGACCTCTATTATTATAAGCTGATGGTTAAAAACGTTGAGGATACAACCAAATTGTCGCCTGAGTGTTTCCGGAGTCATTTGTTTGTTTTGCGTTTGCTCCATTGTAACTAGCACGGTTATCCGTGCGATTTCCGCCGGGAGCGTGATTACGTTGTGCCACCATTATGCGCCTTGTAGGCCTAGCACATCCGATTTCGGCATGCCTTGACAATGCTTGTGGGCTACCCTAGCCTGTGACAGCCTTCCTATCTGTCGCCAGACGGTGAATGTGTACTGACTCTATGCCGAGACGGTTTGTCTTTCACGTCTGTCCTGCACGAGGCGTTCCGCAGTCAGTGAACATGCCTCGTGTAATTAGACGTATTGTGCCCGTGCTCATCGGGTATTAAACCTTTTCTCGGCCTCAAGCCTGGTTCCGGTTTAGGAAGAACTTGACAGAAGAGTTGGGCTCGGGATCGTTCGTCTTCTTAGCCGAAGCGTTATTCACCAACTTCGTGAGTCCCTAGTCCAGGTCTGAATCTGTACACATATTTAGGAACGTTAGGAACTTGTGCTTTGTTCTGGAGCTGAACAGTGCTTGTCACCTCGGACTGCTATGCCTGTGCCTATCGGGTACTGAACCTTTTCTCTCCGCGAGCACGCTTCCGGTATAGGAAAGACTCTACAGTAGAGTTGGGCCCAGGCTGGGATCACTGGTAACTAGAAGCTTGTTTCGAGCAAACAATGCTTTAGTTCCAATTTCATCGAACCGTCTTCCATGCTTTTTACACATGACGCTGCCCTCTAGCGCTGTGCATCTTTCTCAGTGTACTCATTGTGCTTTTATTTTTATTGGAACATCTGCTTGCTTCGTACCGACTACATTGGCCGCCCTCCAATGCTTCTACCAGACTTTCTAGCTTCACTGTGTGTTGCATGTGTTGGCACAGTGGTGTCGGAGTTATTAACTGTCTTTTTGCAGTCAAACGGATGACCAAGCACTGGTAGCACCATCACAAGAGGAATTACTAAAACAAATAGACAGATTACATCAAACATGTCATACCTTTAACATGAACATAAATATAGAAAAAACAGAAGTAATGAAGATAGGAAAGACTGAAAGAAACACCAAAATATATATTTTGAAAACAAACTTAAACAAGGTTACAACATTCACATACCTAGAAAGAAATATAACAACAGAAGGCAAGAACAGCAAAGAAATACACAATAGTTGTAGTAGAGCATACCAAGTCCTTGGAAAAATGACACCAATCTTCAGGAACAAAAATGTAGATGTAAATAGTATTCAAAACTATTATTATGCTAACGTTGTGCTATCAATGCAAAACATGGACAACGACAGCACAAGACAAACGTAAACTTGTGACAGCTGAAATGGCATGCTTGCGCAGAATCCAGGAATATCGCTAAGCGACAGAGTGAGAAATGAAGACATTAGACAAAGAACCAGTACCACTCCATCATCATCATCAAGTGCCGTCTCCGCAACGAAGGTTGGCTGCAACGTATCTCCAACACCTCCTGTCTTGGTGGTGCACTCTGCTAGACTGTAACCTGTCCATCGTGTAATGTTACTCTCCCACTTGTATCTCTGCCTACCTCTTGCTCGCTTCCCTTTGACTTTACCCTCAAGTAAGGTCTTCAATAGGGTGTCATGTCTTTTAATGTGTCCGAAGTATTTTATTTGCCTGATCTTTATTTCTCTTAATAGTTCTTTCTTCATATTAAGTGTCTTTAGCACCTCTTTATTTGTTTTATTCTCTTTCCATGATGTTCTCCCTATTCTTCTATATACCCACATCTCAAAGGCATCAATTTTGTCTTCTAATTGTTTATTTAGTGTCCATGTTTCTGAGCCATACATTAATATGGAATAGATGTAGCATTTTATAATTCTCATTTTTAACTTGTTAGTACCACTCCAATCTTTGAATATATTAAGAGACAACAGATAAAATGGTTTGTACACATCAGCAGACTACCATCAGACAGCATACCACAGCAAGCTATACTACACAGATACAGTGAATGCAGACCTAGAGGCCGACACGAAAACGATGGACCAACCAAATAAAAGAAGCGAGAAATTCCACAATAAAAACAGCACACAAGAGGGTCGTCTTCAGAAAAATCTTCTACCCCTCACGCTGAAAGACAACAAATGGTTTAGCGAATAGATAGATAGATCTACAGGATTAGAAGAAAGAAACAATAATGTTTAGAAAAGAACATGCCACTACAGACTCAAACAACCAGTTCTGAAAGTTTGAAGTTGGTGACACATGGATGTGCCAATATTTACAATCTCCAGAAAACACACAACATATTATACAAAACTGCGACTGTACACCACAGGAATAAAAAAAATATGGCCATTTCAAATAATTCTGACAGACAAGTTCTACAGTCCTGTCTCTGGGCTGATGACCACAGTACGGTTCATTGATGAAATTCATATCGGCGTATGATTTCGACTGGAGAACGAGGAAATTATTAGCTAGGAAGCATGTATCAATGTTGTGGTGCATTAATCTCGGACATATCTTCGTATTATAAATATTTCGTGTTAATAAAAATGAACAGACGTAAATAGCAGAAAATGTATCATAACATCTGTAAACTGGCATCTGTTGATTGGAGATAAAAAATAACAAAATAAACAATCTTCCAAGTTTATAATTTAGGGAGGGCAAACTGAATGTCAGAGGAAACATCGTCTCCTTCTTACGTGTTTACTGCAATAAATATTCAACTTCACCTGTGTCTTGCACTAGTGATTCTGAGAAACTAATATGTTCGTGTCTTGATGTTTCCATATTTTAACCCGCTGTTTAAAACCTTTAGCACGCTGTGTTTACAATTAGGTAATTTCTCTCCTGCCGCTGAATTAATTTTTGGATATGTTACGTAATAGTTGGTGGCTGTTTTGAAATCGTGATAACTTTTTTGTTGTTAGAGATATTTAAATAATTTTTGCACATATAAATAAAGAATTGAATTATACATATATTGGTGTATGTTGTATTTGTGTGTATGATACGAGACATGTAAGATAGTCTCAAAGACAATCTTCCACAAAACCCCAGCAAATTTTGACCTTTAATGTTCTCAACACCTAAAATTATTGTACCGATTCTTACTTATCTACACGAGGCAAGCGATGATGGTGGGTAAAAAAGTGAAGACTAGCTTTGCTGATTTACATCTTTTTCAACCACAGACGATATTCCGTTGTGGTTACGTCAGCGCGTATGACTATAACAAAGGGATTAATTCATTAAACCCATAACTTGAAAGGTCGTCGTGTGCGACTTGAGAGACATCAACACACATTTTCAGACGAACCTATCTAATCTCATTATATTGTTCAACAAGTGAATTCAAGTAGGAAGCATGATGATAAATGAAAACAATTCTTACAGCTTACTGGTTCAATTCACGTCAGCTGTAAGAATTATCTTGTTCAAGTGTAGAAACTCCCAACACTGTCTTGTTTTTTATATTAAAAAAATATTAAGGTCACTGTTCAAATAATATCACTAAGACCTACTTTTGTTATCCAGAATAATTAAACTTGTTTCTCATGTCACTGTGAGTCATCAATAATACAGGGTGTCCCGGTTACACAACAATGATAAGTCCATCATATATAATATACAGTGTATACTTTTAGGGAAAGAAGAAATATACTAGACAGAGTCAATGAGAAGTGGCGTAACAATTGAATGATTTGAAATATATTACATGTAAGTATTTTGATTTCCTCTTGTGCCAACCTTGGTACAAAGGGCAGATGTCATAGCTCAGTCTCTATGCTTGTCGATCAATAGCAATTTGTTTTATATCGTTCATTTTCATACCAGCTGTTGTGATTTCTTATTTTTATATATATATTGATATATATATTATATATATATATATTGATATATATATTATATATATATATATATATAAGACACGCACTGTACCAAGACGTCATATAGTGTGAAATTATGTATGTATAATTTCTGTATGAATTATTAAAGGCACAGTCATGTCTCATATCACATGACTATTCTCGTACATGAATACTTAGTGACGCTATGGACATAATCGGCATAGTTAAAGCGGAAGTCGTTCGCTGCCAGTGGTGACTTAACACAATAATGACACAATCTATGACCAGAAAATTGACCTTTAGATTGATGTTGGTTTTAGCAGAAAGTGAACATGAACTACAAAGACTATCAAGTCAATAAATCAAGTAATGAATATGGACTGGATATAAATATCCAAAAAAATCATGATAATCAGCAAAGACAGAAAAACAAGGGATAAACATACATGAAGAGAAACTGCAAAAAGTAAAACATCAATATCTTGGACACATAGTCACAAATGATGGCAGATGTGAAACAGAAGTTGAAAGGAGAATAAGAATGGCTAAAAGTACCTTCAATGACACGAGGAAAATAGTAATATCTAAACAACTTACAAGCAAGCTAGAAATGAGAATTATAAAATGCTACATCTATTCTATATTAATGTAACAATATTTACATTATATATTATTTATAATATATATATATATATATATAATATGTAGAGGTGTTGAGTCAAATGCGAAACTGACCTTAATCAACAATATAAGAAATATGCAATCTTTTTTTTGGCCACTTCATGAGACAGGCAGGTTTAGAGAACATAGTCACAACAGGAAAAATTGAAGGCAACAGAGATAGAGGGCGACAACGTGAGAAAATATTAGACAGTCTGACAACCTGGCACGGCAAGGAAACAACAACGACTTTGATACATAATACTGTGAACACAGAGCTGTGGAGAGCCATGACCGCCTATGCCAGCCGGCATGGCACCTGATGATGATATATAATATATATGGTAAGATTTCTGATTAGGCCTACTACTAAAAGTCCAAAGCGGATGCCTTTTCGACCTTCTAAGATTGTAGGCACTGTCAGCATGTAATAATTACTGTGGAAACATCAACAACTAAATGAACCAAGCCTAAGGGAATAGATGCCTGATCTTCTTGGAAAGTAAGGGCAGCGGCATAGTGTAGACCTCATCATCCACACGTATGACTTTGGTCAATGAAAAATACAGGCGTAACACCGTATTTCACAATACACATCCTTGCAGGGCCGGTCTTAGGCCATTGCAACCTATACGGCCGCAGTGGGCCCCGCACTTCATAGGCCCATAAATTCATATTAGAATTTATTTTATTATCCTCCTCCCTATCCAGACTGGGCCCCGCGCAATCCGTTTCGCATTGGGCCCCCCAATTATTAGGGCCGGCCCTGCCTCCTTGGCGTAGACAATGGAAACTACCTTTTACTCCATGAACTTGATGAACTGTCATTATGATTTATCATGTAAGCTAACGTAGACGATCATTGATCCGAGATCGTCGCAGTGAAGAAGACCTCTGTACAGAAAGTAAAGAGGACTTCATTCATTACTTTTTTTTTATTACTGTCAGTGTTTGTGTTGGTCACTATTTATAGGCCTATACCTGGAATCGCATGCCAAAAATATCCAAGCTCGATCAACGTAATGAATGGAAATAATGAAAATCAGCCTCTCAGGTAATCTACCTTTCTGTGCACGGGTCTTTAAACAACCCGGTCATGATTGATCTAACCAAATTCATATCTGCAGTGTCACAGGTCATGCTGCGACCATACATGTGAGACTCTATCCCGATCTGATCAGTTGGCACCAACGCCTCTAATAAAAGACAATATATTTATCACCTCATTCAGGAGCATCCCTAAACATAAAAGAGCAACTTTTACAAAGTTATCTAAACTACTAATTTGTTCAAATTATTACATTTCATCATTATACAGATTAGGGGCAAACACTCGTAAAATGCTCGTGTACATAAATTTCGAGGTAATAACGCTCACCTGGGGATAGACCGAAGAGGTTTACGGTTGAGGGTTCGAAGCCCAATTTGTGTACACATTCGTACAATTTGTGTATTTTTGTGATTCGTACAATTTGTGTGTGTTTTAGTGACTTCTGCAAATTCTTTTCTTGGGCTTTATTTTTTCGTCGAATATTCCCAGTTTTATTTCAATATGATTGTTGTTTATTTTCTGTTAGAAACATCACTTGAATCTGTCAATTTCAATTTTTTTTATTCATACAGCTTTCACGATGGCAGTGTCACAAAATATTATTGTTCGCAAAGTAAGAGAAGAGGATTATGAAGCAGTTTTGAATATCAACAGAAACTTTCTTAACGGCATTGACTATATGTATTTCTATTACAAAGAATTGATCAATGATCCAGATATGTCCTACTATGTTTGTGAAGTTGATGGAGAGGTGGTGAGTAACTTTAATATTTGTGTGAAGTTGATGGAGAGGTGATAAGTAACTTTAATATCTGTGTGGAGTTAATGTAAATTTCGTTAATTTTTGTAACATTTCGTTAATTTTCGTAAATTTCGTACAATTATTTATTAGTAAATATCGTACATTTATATATCATTAAATATTGAACATTTATATGCCACTAAATATCGTATATCTATTTGTCATAAAGTAACATAATAGGCCCTATAATAATTTATTTGGTGGCCACTCTAGGCGAGTCTGTTGCCTCTCCTTTTTTCTAGTTTTGTTTCCGTAGTTTCCTAGAAAACTCACTGGGAGAACCGTAAGACCCGCCTTAAGAATAACTGATCTATCTGATTTGATTATGTACTCGAAATCAGCATTTGTGACATCTTAGATGTTATGAACGTTAAGAATTTAAAGAAAATATATAATCTCCACTAACATATTTCGAGCACGTAAATAACGGGGTAGTGGGGACATTAACCCCAAAATAACTCCTTGAGACAATAGGCCTTATATAACAATTAGCAACACTCAAACTGGTAAAAGAAAAAAAGGTATGTCCCCCCCCCCCCCTCGAGGTGTTCCCACAAAGATCATTAACAATTTTTAAGACGTAGATGATTGATTTAACTATACGTGGGTGTCTTCATATTTACTCCGCCCCTTTCAAGAAAACATCATTTCGCCTGCCAAAAGTATAACTCGTGGCATATAACTTCAAGAAATAACTCCCCACCTTCAGTGATCTCCGGAAAATGCATCTGTAAACAAGACAGTATGTCGATAATTGAATTCATTACCTCTTGAGCACAAGCCATATCGTTTAACCACTATGCCAATAGATACAATAAATAAAAAATACTCTGCCACAATGGACTTGATAAGCTTATTTTCTAGACCAGCGGTCGGGAACCCATGGCTTGCGAGCCAGATGTGGCTCTATAGATGGCTGCATCTGGCTCGCAGACAAATGTTCGATTATTTAAAAATAATGTTTCTTTAGACTCCTTTGATCAACATAGTAATTGCATATCAATATTTCATTCTACAAATGAGCTAAAGTCTACTGCAGCTCAGCATCAGAAGTCGCATTAATGGCAAGAAATACCCATTATTGATTAACAACAGCATAACAATGTTATTAAAAAGAATTCAGAGAAATAATTATTGTACTTTTAGTGATGAAATTACACACATTTACTTGAATTTTTAGTTTTAAAGATAATGTATGGTTCGCACAGAATTACTTTTCAAAATGTGTGGTGTAGATGGCTCTCTCAGACAAAAAGGTTCTCGATCACTGTTCTAGACATTGAGTTTCCACTGAAATATATGCGCTCAATGGATAATCACACACAGAGAATACAGAACAAAGCTCTTAAACTTACCGAAAACTGTGTTATCGGCACATGGAACTAGCATGGTTCGGACATGTATGCAGGCACGATTCCTTGTCAAAAACAATACTGCAAGGAACTGTCGAGGGTGGAAGAAGCAGAGGAGGTCAAATAAAGACATGGACATACAACATCAAGGAATGGACAGGGCTAGATATTTCCACACTCATCCGCATCACTGAGGATAGAATTCGCTGGAGGACTCTGTGTGCTGAAGCTTCCAATGTGGTACCCCTACGACCCTGAAGGGTTATGGGTTTTATTGATTGATGCGCTCAATATGACGTCATTGAAAGTTGTGTATTTCCATGTTCCAAATTGCAGAATTAACTTTTATTTATTGAATAAGAAATAACTGTGTTGTGGTACATGCCACCTTTCCCAATACGTGATTAACATGCGCAATCTCTCCCCCTCCCCCATAAATGTTGTAACAACAATAACGTCACACAGATCCACAATAAACATCCCCAATTCATCTGACGTTGTGCCACCCTCAATGTACAGAGACTTTATTGACACCCTATATTATATCTCCGTCAGATGAAACCGATGCAGCATGTTTGCATGTACACAGCTTCACTTACCATGTGTAAATAAGATCTTATGTCAACAGGTCGCACTTGAAGGTGTAGCCTTAATTGATGATAACCGAACTCTGATGACGCGTTCAGCAAGGGTTAAAGACAAATTCCAAGGTCAAGGACTTCTGAATCTGATACGTAAGAAAATCTATGAAGATTATAAGGATGTTCCTGGAGAGAAGAGGATCAGAACCTGTTGCACTAATATTGTGAGACTGGTAAACAGCAAAACGTTTAGAGATCTGAACAAGACTCTGGATACTCGAGTAAGTTGCCATTGACGTAAAGTGTGAATGAACTGTTTGGTTTATGTTGCAATAGCGATCTTTAGAAATAAAACAAAAGTAATTAACAAGTTTAATGTAAGTCTTACCATCTCAATCTGTAACACATACATAATATATATATATATATATATAGCCTATATATATAGTTGTGTGCAATGTATTTTCGTGAGAAGAACTAGTCTTATTTTCTTTTTGAGCTAAAAATGAATACAGCAGAATTTTTCCAATGGCAGCATATGGATGCGAGACTTGGAATTTAAACAAGACACTATCCAAAAGAATAAATTCATTTGAAATGATGTGCTAAAGAAAGATCATACAAATATCATGGACAGAAAAAAAGAGAATAACAATGCAATTTTGAAATTACTGAAATTAAGTGAAGGGTGGCTTCTAAATACCATCATAAGAAGAAAGTTACAGTATTTTGGACACTTAAAAGCGACATGATGGTATCTAAAGGCTGAATCTGGAAGGCAGAGTGCCAGGAAGAACAGAAGAGGAAGACCATGAACCAACGACATATCGAGAATGTATGCACATGTCTCTGGCTAATGCAGGCCTGCCTGCCCGTGACAGAGAGGCGCTCAGATTATCAACAATAAAGACAACATTCTGGAAAGAAAATGTCACTTGATATATAATAATAGAAAATAGCTACAAGCAGTACAGTGGTGTGTGTGTGTGTGTCTCTAGTATATACAGTATGTAGTATATAGCCTATATATGCATATCAGTATGCAATGACTTTTCTAGTAAGGAAATCTCTTTGACATAAAATGACAAAAATTACAAGAAGACAGTAAAGATTTTTGGGACATGATGAGAAAAGTAAAACTTGAACATTTAGCAGCCACCAGAAAGATCAAAGAGAGAAGACACAGAGAGAAATTTCTGGAATGGGTTGTCACTGAACTTACTAATAACACAAGAGACAGAGTTGTGGAGAAGCATGATCGCCTACGCCACTCGGCATGGAACTTGATTAATTGATTAAGGAACTAGACTATTTTCTTTTTGAGTAATATATATATAGGCCTATATATAGTTGTAGTTATCAGCATAAACTTTCTATTCAGCATCTGCCGTCATATTAATTATTAGGTTCCTTAAATTTAGATTGTTTTATAGACCCAGTTATATATTTAGAGGCTTCATTACATGTTAAAGAACTGTTATTTGTTTTCTTCAGACAATGACACTATATCAACCAGTTGAAGAAATGAAATTACCAGCATCCCTTGCTAATACATTTCAAGAAGTCAAGACATTAGACACTGAGAACTTGGCTACAATCTTCCAGAATAGAGAACTTGTGAATTACCTGTTCCCTACTGGAATTGTTGATATTGCTTCCTGGTTCTTTGATCCGCTTGTTAGTAACATAAGACATATAAAGAAACAGGAACCGTACATCATTATTTCAGCTGAACTTGATGATAGTGTTACAAAACTCACATTTTCAAACTCTGGGAAGAGCCTTGAAAACGTTCAACAAAACTATAATACTCCCTTGCAAGGTTTGCTGTCCTTCAATACTTACTATCTTGCACCAAGTAAGATTATTTATACTGCTAACATATATGGTGTGCCAGCATGGGGTAAAGAAGAAGCAGATTTGAAACATATTATATTCCACGGGCTGCAATATGCAAAGTATGCCCTGGAAAAAGAGCAGTTCAAGCTTCCGTTGTCTGTAGGATTTAGTGTCAAGGATTCCTCACAAATGGAAATATGTAAGAAGTTTGTCGATTCTTTAGGATTTGAACAAGGTGATCTGTCGAGTGTTGAAGCATTTTTTTATTTTGAACAGGAATTTGAAAAGTTGTTAACTGTTTGATTTATTTTATGCATTGATCAATGATGTTTTAAACATCAATTTCTCTAGTGCTTGATTATTCAGAAATGAATTGCTAAAACATCGAAATCTTCTTCTCGTTTGCAGTTTGTCATGTCTACACAGCAAGTCCTGTTTTCTTAATAAATGCTGCTGTATTTGAAAGCTCCTCAGTGCTCCCATACATGTGGGGAACATGGAAATAAACACCATTACCATGCCATATGTCGATTAGCATCAATCAATAAACCCATAACCCTTCAGGGTCGTAGGGGTACCACATTGGATGCTCAGCACACAGAATCCTCCAGTGAATTCTATCCTCAGCGATGTGAATGAGTGTGGAAATATCTTGCCCTGTCCATTCCTTGATGTTGTCTGTCCATGCCTTTATTTGTCCTCCTCTGCTTCTTCCACCCTCGCCAGTTCCCTACAGTAAGGGATTAGCATAAGAGATCATGTTTTCATAACTATTTTTAGTACTACACCTTGTATCATTAGTTGTTGATTTGTAATTCCATGGTATTACGCTATTTCTCAAGCTGTCATCTTTGATATTTCTTGCCCGTTGTAACTATATTCTCCAAACCTCTCTGTCTTGCCCAAAAAATAATGGTTCTTTCTTTCTATTATTATGTAACTCTCAATCTCACATTTGCCTCTTTCATCACCTTCTCGTTAGTGTTATCTAGCTTCCCATGGTACACTCACAGCATTACACTATATAACCACATCTCTGTTCCCTCGAATTTTCTACTCGATTTTTATCTCGAATAATCATTACGGCATTTTTTTCCTATGACTGGAACCAATTTTTATGAATTATTCATTGCATTTAGTCTGGAGAGTTACTTTAGTTTTACACAAACTTTATCATCAGATTTTGTATGAATATTTTACTAAACCACACACAGATGTGAATTCATTAAGTTGTATTTATATACATCATTTACATGATATGTTTGAATTATTCATTTATTAAACACACAGATGTACATTGATTTAGTTGTACTTATACAAACAGATGTACATTGATTTAGTTGTACTTATACAAACAGATGTATATTGATTTAGTTGTACTTATACAAACAGATGTATATTGATTTAGTTGTACTTATACAAACAGATGTACATTGATTTAGTTGTACTTATACAAACAGATGTATATTGATTTATTTGTACTTATACAAACAGATGTATATTGATTTAGTTGTACTTATACAAACAGATGTATATTGATTTATTTGTACTTATACAAACAGATGTATATTGATTTATTTGTACTTATACAAACAGATGTATATTGATTTAGTTGTACTTATAAAAAAAAAAGTACTTATTAATGCAGTAGGGATGTGAGATGTTAGTGATCTCACATTTCAGAGGCTCTGCAAATGAGGGCGGTAGCCATCTCTTCTCCCTCGCAGCCTTTACTTCCCGGGTTAATCCTGTACCCATTTAAGGCTGGGTCGACCCGGGAGCCGTTGCGATCTGAGAACCATTTCCGCCTCAACTGGGGAATGAACCCAGGACCACTCATATGTGAAGCCAGTGCGCTAACCGGCTCCCTAGTTGTACTTATACAAACATATGTATATTTTTCGTCTTCTTCTTTCGTTCACTTGAAACATGTCTATATCTGTAATTCTGTCTCCTTAATAAAACTCACTATCTTTTGTAGCTCATACAGTGTCCCATAGAGTTCTGATTCCAGTGTTGTTTCCTCTGGCCAGTATGTCTGCCTCATCGTTTCATGCTCAGAACACTCTTGAAGTATATGTTTGGCATTCTGTACTGCCTGTCCACATGGCTGTGTTGCCAATGTTGAACTTTGTATACATGTGACTGCGTAGTCGGTTGTGTCCTGTTCTGAGACGTAGAATTATAACTTGTTCTGATCTGTTCATAATGTGATAATCATCTTGTGTTGGTATTTGTGGCTTTCTTATTGACTTGATCATGTTTTTTCTGATGGTAGGTGATTGGTATATCTGGTTGGTCTTCGGCAGCACATTCCTTAGCTAGTTGGTCTGCTTTTTCATTTCCTGGTATTCCACAGTGAGAGGGTATCCACTGCATGGTTACCCTATACTGGTAAGACAATTCGCTAAGTAGTTTTTCAAGTATGTAAGTTTTCCAGACTGGAGAGCTTGAAGCACTGACCTTGCATCTGTCAGGAATACCACAGGCTGTAGGTCAGAGTTGGAGTTCTGCCACACTAATTGCCTGAGATGTATACTGATTTTGTTGTATTTATACACACACAGAGGTACATTGATTTAGTTGTACTTAAACACAGGTACATTTATTTTACATTGTCCCGTAAAGTACTAATAATTTCCCTATACAACAGCACTTTTCAAAATCATCAATTATATTTATTCTATAGTGTTTATACTGTATATAGCGAATGTCATATTTTGTCAGACCGGACCAAGTTGTTATAATGGGATAGTGTTAGATGTGCATTATTGTGACCATCAAGATGTGATGGATATTGTGGTCAGCATTATAGTGAAATCCCTCTATACCGCATCCTTTTATTAAAAAAAACAAACAAAAAAAACTTGTCCCTATGTAACAACTGATCAAAATCTCCAATTATATTTATTCTATAGGCCCCTATTGTTTGCAATTATATATAACAAATGTCTGTTAGTCTGGATCAAGTTGTTATAACAGGGTTCCATTATATTATTTTCTACTTCAAATATATAGCCTGATACTAATTAATAAATAATTAATACTATTACTGGATTGACCCTGGAGCAGTTGGAAGAGCAAGAAGTCTCATATACACTAGAGGTCAAGGTTTATTTAATGTTTACACTAGGAGTCAAGGTTTATTTAATGTTTACCATACAATCATTGATTACGATTCTATATTTTCTTGTGTAACTGTTAAAGATTCACTAACCACTGAGCAGTGCTTGTTAACAAAGTTTATCTTGTATCTGATACTTGTATAAGAAAAATAATTATGCTATGTTTGAAATAAGTGCACAATGGTTCACTGTTATGTGTGCCATGAACCTGTAACAATGTTACTGTTTTGTTTGCCATGAACCTGTAACAATGCACTATTTGGTTTGTCATGAACTTGTAACAATGTACTATTTTGTTTGCCGTGAACCTGTAACAATGTACTGTTTTGTTTGCCATGAACCTGTAACAATGCACTATTTGGTTTGTCATGAACCTGTAACAATGCACTATTTGGTTTGTCATGAACTTGTAACAATGTACTATTTTGTTTGCCATGAACCTGTAACAATGTACTGTTGTTTGCCATGAACCTGTAACAATGTACTGTTGTGTTTGCCATGAACCTGTAACAATGTACTGTTGTGTTTGCCATGAACCTGTAACAATGTACTGTTGTGTTTGCCGTGAACCTGTAACAATGTACTGTTGTGTTTGCTGTGAACCTGTAACAGTGTACTGTTTTGTTTGTTAGGAACCTGTAACAATGTACTGTTGTGTTTGTTATAAACCTGTAACAGTGCACTGTTTGGTTTGCCATGATCTGTGCTTCTGCGTCACTTTGACCCTATTTGGGATGGGGAAACCAATTCTACCCCATAACCTCTTTGTAGTTGTCTTTTATGACATACATGAAAAGTAAACAGTCTTGCTTTTTGCGGCTTCCCTTTCGGGTTCTGGCAACACAGACATCATGATCAGTGATAGGCATCCCAAGAGTTCTACCACAAATTTTGGTGACACATACATAACTGTTTTATGTAGCAAGTTTTTACGATCACAAACAATAAAGAAATAATGTGATATAGAAGCATGGAGGATAAATATTGAAGATATGTAGAAATAAATTCCCACTAGAAATATACAAAGATGGCACAAAACTCAAACAAGTAAAGGAATTTAAGCATCCAGGCAGCGTGTTCTCGGAAGACGGGAGACTAGATCGAGAAACAGAGACAAGATTTCAGAAAGCAAATGCAGATTTACATCAATTAGCAGCACTGCTGAAACAGCAGAACATGGACATGATCTCCACAAGAGAACTTTAATAAACACAGTGTTTATGCCGACGCTGTGTTGTAATGTCAGACCTGGACTCTGACATAAAAACAAAACAAAAACTCGCAGAATGCGAAATTAAGTGCCTGAGAATAACACTGGGGGTAACAAAAACATATAATAAACAATGACACTATAAGAAATTGGGTGAAAACAATATTGTGCAAAGAATACATAGACACACAAGATCAAATGGTTCGACTACCTAATCAGAATTGGAAAAAGATCACATTCCGATAGCCTTCATTAAAAGATTGTCTGAAAAGAGAAACAGGGAAAGACCCAGATGATGGATAGATGAGATCAGTGAAATACTATAAATAGAATACCAAGGCTGTAATATAGCAGATGCATCACAGTTAAAGAAAGAAGACTTCCGCTCCCCATGACGCCTAGCAGCACACATGGATAAGACAAGACTTCTGCTTCCCATGATGCCTGGCAGCACACATGGATAGGACAAGACAAGACTTCAGCTCCCCATGACTCCTAGCGTAACACATGGATAGGACAAGACAAGGAATGAAGATTTATTAATAAACAAAAATCATGCAGCATAGAAGATTATAACCAGGTATAATTGGTGGACATGGTTTAAATCTCGTTTGCGCATGATTTTTCTGCAACAAACAGGACAGATTTATACTTGAGGGAACTTTGCCATGACTTTTTTTGCAATCCAGACAAAAGATTCATTCCTTCCAGCAGTCCTGGGTCTTTAGGATACGTAACAACAGTGGAGATCATGGGATGGTTGGCCCCTCCTTTGTTACTTCCTATGACATGCATGGCAATCAGAAATAGTTCGTTTCCAATTAGTGCCTACCGACATATTTTATGGTTAATTAATCTAAATATCATATCAATAATTAATTTAAATATTCATTTTTTAGGTTTAGTTATGTTTTACACAACTAATCCTAACCCTAAATATATTTATGTAGTTCCCTTGTGAAACTGGTTTGGATTAAAAAAAATAGGGTTTAAAAGCCATAGAATATTGACTTCACTGTACTCGGTTTCCCACGCCGCCTGCCGAGAGTACCACGTAACTCCGTAGCTTCAAGTGATAATCCACAGGGATCTCCGAAAAAAATCTCTTATAAACAAGATGACATGAGCCGGATACGAACCCGTGACCTCTTGAACACAAGGCAAACAGCTTAACCACTACGCCAGGGAGATCCCCCAATGGTTTGGAATTAGTGCTTACCAATGGGATGGAGTTGGCTGTCCCATCCCATATAGGGTCAGTGACCCAAAGCCATGCTGAAGTTGGATGTGTCAGGCCGAAAGGTGCAGATACCGCAGCAGTGCTGTAAACCATGACAGCGCATTCCGTTCTCCGGACTATATCCTGCTAATCTGAAGGAGTTTGAGAACGAACACAGAAGTGCTTACCTATATAATTATTTTCCTTGGCGGTAGGCACTAGTTAGAAACAAGAACCTCACAGATTTTGTGCTCCCGTCAGCTCCTAGAAACACACAGGCGACATGATGTGAATATTCCATGACAAAGTAAATAGTATGGTGCTTGGCCAAGAGTTTAAAACATTGGTCTTCATTGTGAATTCCAGAATTTTAATTCAACTTCTGGTAGGAGACTGTTTCTTTTGTCTTAGGGTATATTTTGAAAACTGCATCTTGTACATGTGAACTTTCTAAAAACACTTAATACGAAGAAAGAATAACTACGAGAAATAAAGATCAAGGCAAATAAAATATTTCGGACACATTAAAAGGCATGACACCTTATTGAAGACCTTACTTGAGGGTAAAATCGAAGGGATGCAAGCAAGAGGTAGACAGAGATACAAGTGCGAGAGTAACATCACAAGATGGACAGGTTACAGCCTAGCAGAGTGCACCACCAAAACAAGAAATAGGGGATGTTGCAGAGACGGCACTTGATGATGACCTTGTACATGTGTTGCTTGTCCATCACAAGTGGTGCTTGTCCATCACAAGTGGTGATGACCCGTTTAAATATCCCGTCAGGAGTACAGCATATACTTCTAGGCTAATTTTTTTGTCAAATTTATTGACCCATCTTAACAGCACTTCCTGTCACCATTGAATCTGCCACAAAAGGGTAATGGTGCAATGTCTGCAGGCCATGAACCATCGGGATAATTTGAACATAGGACAAAACAAGAGATTGAGGCACGACACACAGTAATGAATTTTTCAGGCAACAGGTCAGCTTATCTCCAATGTTTCAGACAACACAAGTCACATCCTATGACATGCCTGGAAAGGAAGACAGTGGTCCTATTCTTTACACACCAAGCTATATAATTCCATGCCTTGGTTGAGACAGTTGAGACTTTCATATCAATTGTGCATGAGAAGAATGCCTATGGGGTAAGAAATCTGACAAAACCTCATTGTACAAACAGAATGTGGTTTAGAGCTCACAATTCTTGAGGTTCAAACAACACATAAATGTTTAGATAGGTTGGTTGCTATTCCCAAGAATTGTGAGCGATTTGCTCTTACTTCCTGTGTGCAGTGGAGTGGTTTCTCAGAGCTTTTTTTTATACCCAGGAGGCTTCAGCTTAGTGCAATGCCTATTGAAGGAGCTTTCTACGCAGGGTATATATCATGAGACTAGCTTGCCTGGGTCACCCATTGTTTATTTCCTCAGACGGGGCAATTCGCAGCCAGTGAGCTATTCCTCGTGTTGGAAGGCCATTTCATTATCACCCTTTGTGAATGTCTGAGACTAATGTAGCTTCGCTGCCACTACATTGTTTCACATACGCTGCCTTCTAGCGGGTGTTGCCCTTTCCAGATTAAATGTGTACTCTTAGTATCACATCTTAGCGATTTAGTCAAGATAAAGCTTGCTCCAATAGTTTTGTAATATTTCCTCTGAACAACTCTAGTTAATGAACATTTTGCTTTATTTTGAAGGGGAAAAAAGTGAAACAAAGAATTGTGACAATGTCATGCTGATCTAAGAGACTTACGAAAATGTGTTTCTTCTGTGTTCGTTCTCAAACTCCTGCAGATTAGCAGGATGTAGTCAGAGAATGGAATGTGTTGTGTCATGGTTTACAGCATTGCTGTGATATCTGCGCCTTTCGGCCTGACACATCCGACTTCAAAATGGCTTTGGGTCACTGACCCTATATGGGATGGGACGGGACAGCCAACTCCATCCGATAACCTCCTTAATCGCCTTTTATGACATGCGTGGAAGGTAAACAGTGTTGCTATTCTTTGTTCCCCTTTCGGGCCCCGGCAACACACGGGCAAAATGTGTGTTTGACTATTACACCCCATGAAAGCTGTGGTACCAATATTTTAGTATTTGAAAGTTGTGGTACCAAAATTTTAGTGTTAAGTCACTCATCTGTTTTTGAAACAATAATTACTCCAGTGATTCACAGCCTTATGCGGGTAGGATACTACGGGATCATGGTCTAGAAGATCAGGAATGATATCGCAACTGAGCATGCGCAGCAGAAGGTGGATAAGTTTTAGTCAGCCATTTGATAGGAAGGTAAGAAGCACTTACTAGAAAATTGTGCTTTGATGCTGATTTATAACTCAGCTTACCTTTGCAGCATGCAAATTTTCAAGAAGTCATGCAAGATCCCCACTGCAATAAAGACTGTCAAACTGACAGCATTGCAGTCAACAGCTACATTGAGTAAAACAGCCATCTTGGACTCGCACATAATCTTAAAAAACATATCCATAAAAAAAGAACAACAGAGAACCAGCCTGTAGCTGAAAGTATAACTTCACAGTCTGGCACAAGGAAAAAGAGTGACAATCTTGCTTGTACTCTGCATCAACACATTCTTTTTACATTAACATGCACAAACAAACAGTAACACAAACAAACAGCAACACAAACAATGTCAACTTAGGAACATTTTTATTGAGACCAGCCTTTTTAGATATCTAGTGAACAATGACAAAATGTCATGACAACATGATGGAAATTAATTTTCATGACAATATCACACTTAAACTTGTAATTTGAAAAGAGATACTACAAACAAATTAAAAAAAACAACACCAAACAGTTAACACTTTTGGTATAACTGTGTCAAGACACCAAAACGAATACACTAACTTTAACATAGGTGGATCTCAAATTTTAGACACAAACACTGTAACGCCTGCATTGATACCAGCTGTGTTAGCATAGTATGAGGCATTTGTGACCAGGAGATTAGTGGCCAAGGGTTTCCTTGTCATAAAGGTACTCTCCCAGACCTGATCCAACACGTTTCAGGTTGGTGATGTGATCACCAATCTCTTTGATAGACCTCACCTGCTCATCCAGGTACTCTGTCTCCAAAAAGTCAGCCATCTGTTGATAGAAAATGTACATTTATTGCAATCATAAAAATCTCTACCTCAATCACATCAAATACAGGAAAAAAAAAGCAGAGGACACATTACACTCAACATAAAGATAAATAAAACTACTGAAAAAAGTGTAGAAGTTACATTTTGAAATGAAGAATAGACAGATTGTGAAAAGCATTTAAAAAGCTACCTATGTAAATTTTGAACTTACACCAATCTTGAAATACAAATCTATCCTGATACAAATCAAAAGGCAAATCATAAATTCAATCTTCGTAACAATATTGTGTTATCAATGTAAGACATGGACACTAACAAAAGAACAAAGAGTGAAAGCTTATGTGTGAAATGAGATGTCTAAAAAAAAGCAGCAAATAGAACAAAAGATTGTGTGAGGAATGATGAGATTGTGTGAGGAATGATTTATTATAAGAACTGTTGGAACAACATTCCTCATCAAATGTATTGAAAAACAGACAAATTGTTTGGCCGTTTAATGAGAATGAAGCCATATTGACCAGCACCAAGAGCATACAACATGGAAATGAAAACACACAGAGGAAGACCAAGAAGAAGGTGGATTGAAAGGGTTACTAACATTCCGAGACATTACAATATTACTGTAATCAAGCTACCAAAATGTGCAATAGCCCGAGAAAATTGATTATCATTCAATGCTGTGACACAAGATAGTAAAAAACAGAAAAATAACTGGACAGATATTTGTCTGGTCTGTCATTGTCAGGCAAGGCTGTATGTCCTGGTATCCAATGTAGAGAAATTTTGAAGTATGAGGTGTACATGTGAATTTTTTCCAGCTGTCTCAAGTTAGCTTCCAGTTTGTGGGTATGTATCCTTTCAAATCAGTAGTCATTACATCAGGGACTTTCCTAAAAAAAAAAACATCATACTACATCCATCTCATCAGTAACAAACTCAGTTGTCCTTTCCATGTGGTCAACAGTCGTTTCCATTTCTCTTTCTCAAAACATGTCCACTTCAATATATATGTACATCATTTCATGTTGGTTACTTCACAACAGCGGCTCTTGGTTTGATGGTTGGCAAACATGGTAAAAATTTGATTGCGTCCACCGTTGTGCTATAAATCATATCGATTCACGCCTTTTGAAATTCACAATTTTTTTTTATCTAAACACTGATTCTAACCCTTCTCCACTCCTAAAAAATCTAAAAACTAATTCTAATCCTTTTAACCTCCATTTACAAAAATCTATAATTTTATGCAACTTATCTAACACTGCAAATGTCACAACGGTGAACGCAATCAAATTTGCGCCACAAACATTTATGAATAATGTAGCTATGTCTGTACTCTCACATTTAATTAGAATTAGTCCGGAAAATGTTTTAGAGAGAAATTAAATCCCTCCAACTTGTCACATGTTGGTTGGTTGCTGATCCAGCAGTCCATGGGCTCATGCCCTATGACCCAATGCCATTGTGTGATATATGCATGTGTTTGTGAGCTGTTGTTTTGTTCCATATAATGTGTTCCATTTATCTGGCCCTGGAGGGGGAAGCATTTTCCTGATGTCATCCAGCGCTGGACATTCAAAAAGGTGGTGGTCAACAGTTTCATATGGATGAGTGCACAGCCGGCACCCTGGAGTGTGTTGTGGTTGTATTCTGTTCAGTGATTGTTAAGCTGTACATGTTGTGTGCACAGTCGGAATATGATACTCTGGTCTTTTCTTTCCAGGAGGTTGATATTGTCTTTAGGATTTGGGCTGGTCATAAATTTATAGATTTCCCTCCCCAGTGTTTCTCATGGCCCATCTGTTCATCCAATTTTCTTTGTTCACAGATTTTCAGAATCATACACATGTTAAAACACAACTTTCCTGTATTTGTCACAGCAAAAATGTCAATGGAACCATATGCATATATTTTTAAGATAATACATATACAGAATAATTTATAACAGCTAACCTGAGCATCCCCATGGCTAGTGCAGAGATTATGCAGGTCTAGCAGAGATTGGTTCACGCTTTTCTCCAGCACCAGAGCAACGTGCATGGCATCCAGGCCTGATCCCCACTCATCACGGTCTGGCTTCTGTTGACAAATAAAAATTAGTTTTATAAACTAGTAAATAGTCTATTAAATTGTAAGACTATGTTAAATGCATAATATTAAAAAAAGTGGAAGCAGATGCACCCAACTGCAGAACCAAATGACCCCATACATCAAATGTCACTCAAGAAACAAACCATCATCTTCAGACTATGAACTGGCCACAACAGACTGAGAAATCACATGTTCCAAAGGCGAAGATTGGTGAGACAAACCTGTGCAACTGTGGACTGAGTCCAGAGGCCGCAGAACACATTCTTCATGCCTGTCAACTCTGAGAAGAAATGGAGAAAATATAGCCTACGGAGACAGAACTATTTCTAGACCTGAGGCGTTCCATGAATGACCTGAAGCGAATCACACAAGTCATTAAAGCTATTGGTGCTGTATTCCGATATCTGATTGAAGAACGATGAAGAACTGCAGTAAAACTGGATATTTATTACTTCATGTTTCTACATATAAGTACACTGAACCACAGGTATGTACTCATCCAGTGCATGGTACAGTAGCTCTGCTATTTATAATAAAATTTAAAGTTGAGCTGAAATAATTCAGACCAAATGATTCCTGAAACACCAAGCTCTAAGGAGAGTAGAACAAATCTTAAACAATGAAACTGAGCAGCTTAATGTTATCCAAATCCTCCATAGTTGTCATTGGCCAAGAAAAATATTGACCCTTCAGTTACTTTTCTTCAGATGTATTACTTGTGTGCAAAGTAGCAGCTTCCCCTTTTCTATTAATTATTTGGCATTTCTCAATTAAAATAAATGTTATAGTTAACACTTAGAATACAGGACCATGATACTCTTGTAAATATTGTGACGAGGATTTCGAAATATATACATATATATACATTTTATTTCACTATTTCAGTAAAATATAATTGTTTTATAGACAAATGGTTATAGTTGGCTATAGAAATTTCAATACAATTTCAAAATTATAATAATTAAAATTATGCATGAAAACTTGCGATAAATAATTAGCTTCGTCATCATTTTACTACTATTCATACAAGTATTACAAGGCTATAAATCTGGTTTTCCCCCCACTATTTCAGCAAACCATTATAATTGTATTATAGAAAAATGGTTATACTGTCTATAGAAACTTAAAAACAATGTCAAAATATTGATTTTGATATTTAAAATTACGTCTGAAAACTAACGAAAAATAAGACACGTTAGGCCATTGGTACAAATAAAACGGCGACAATGCATTTCCATTCTCTGGACTACATCCTGCTAGAAATCTAGTAGGACAATGGTCCTGCTACAAAGGAGATCCAGCGGGAGTGCGAGAATGAACACTGAAGAAAACAAAAAATTGACATTGAAGATTAAAATAATGATCTAATAATTTTCTGTTGTTGGTGCCATCTAACATTGCATTTCTGGTGAATCCTTTCTCCATTGCAGCAATATAAGGTCATAGAGTGATCCTGTGCATACATCTTTACAGTCCGCTTGACTTCAAACTTACCTACATCTTTATCGGCTGTAGGTAAGCTTAACCGTTTCCCCCTTAGAGCGCCTCAGCGCGCCTTTTACTGGCTGCCTCCTGGAGCGCCTCAAAGACGCTTTTTTAAACTTGTTTCGTTGCGATCGATATGACATTTTTTGTGTGTGTCGGGTCTATTAGAAACCATGACCATTGCGTAGATCCGTGGTTTAGCTTCTGTTTTATGCTTTAATCGGAGAAATCGGACATAAAAATGATTTATTACGATTTTTTTAAAATTAGCGAAGTTTTAACCGATTTTCGAGTCGCTGCCGGCATTTAAAAATTTTTTTTTTTTTTACGTATGTCGTTGCGATCGATATGACATTTTTAGTTTGCGCTGGGTCTATTAGAAACCATGACCATTGCGTAGATCCATGGTTTAGCTTCCTGTTTTATGTTTTAATCGAAATAATCGGACATAAAAATTATTTATTACGTTTTTTTGTAATTAGCGTAGTTTTAACCGATTTTCGAGCTGCTGCCGCTCGATTTTTGTTACTTGTTTCGTTGCGATCGATATTACATTTTTAGTTTGCGCCGGGACTATTAAAAACCATGACCATTGCGTAGATCCGTGGTTTCGCTTCTTGTTTTATTTTTAATCTAAAGAGATCGGTGGAAAAATGAATTTATCACGATTTTTTAAAAATTAGCAAATTATTAGACCTAATTTTGGAAATGGAAGATATTATTCATATGTACACTGATGATGACAGCCGTAGTTAGATGGAAACATGCTCGACGTTGGTAATTTGCGTATCAAATATAACGTGGAAAGTGACAGTGAAGTTCTTGTTAGATAGGCCTAATGTTTCCGACAAAGAGATGGACATTCGTGACACTAATTGTGACATCGCAAATTTCGCCGTAGTGATGTAGTTTTTCGAGTAGAAGTTGAGAGTTTTGTACAAAACATTGGGTCTGTACATAATCTTGATGAGATTGCCACACGTTATGAATACTTTAGCATCATTGTCAACGATGAGTTTATCAATTTGCAGCCGATCGGACAAATTTGTATGTAATATATCGCAAAGAACAAACAAGGAAAGAAGACGCGCTGAACATCTGCAACCGCCATTGAAATAAAATGTCATTTTTAAAACTTATATTATGATGGACCTGTGTATTCTGTTTGAGTATGGCATGTACTGAAGTACATATGACAGGTTCAACGTTTTGGGCATCTCACCCTGTTTGGAAAAAAGGGTATTTGAGAATATATCACAATATTTTCGTCTCAATATGACTCCTCTACCCAACACCCCAAAGGTAAAAAAATAATTTCCCCCACATTATGTCGAGTTTGACAGTTTATTATTTAAAACATATATGTATTAAATTATCTTTGATATAGGTTTATGCAAGACTATTCATTTTTCTGTTGATCTGCCAAGTCTGAGTGTGATATGATAAATAGTTTGAAAGAAAATGTAATTTTGTCATCATCATATCCATATTTTGGAGGAGTTGTTCCCCTTGCATTAGGGATCAGGGATTGACAATTGGGAAATCTCATAGGGGTGAAAGGGTTAACAAAATATTGATTACGTTTAGTCTTTTTTTTAAATCTAGGAAAGAGCCGGTGTCAGTGACGTCATAATATTTGTGATCAGCATAGATTTTATAAAAAGAATATATTCGATCCAGTTAAACGGTATTAAAATACAGAGAAATTGCATAAAATAATCACTTCTGAGGTATATTAACAGGTACATATTGTTACCTTGATATCCTGAAGCACAATGCGACCCCCACGCTTGTTCTGGTATTTCATCAATTTCTCAGCATGTTCACGTTCTTCATCAGAGGAATGTTTGAAGAACTTGGCAAATCCAGGAAGTGCAACATCATCACGATCGAAGAAGAATGCCTAAAATTAATGTAAATATTTTAGTGTCAACATAAATATATTAATATACAGGATGATTGCTAGAAAACTACAGCTTAAAATTTGATGAACTGAAATAATTCTAAAATAACCTGATAAATTTAAAGAAAGAATTCTCGTATATTTGGACAATTTCCACATTTTTGCTAAGAGCCATGTCTGCTCAGATTTCCTATAAATAACTTCTAGGGCCTACATCAGTGGTCGGTAACATATGGCCTCCATGAAATTTCACGGCCTACCAGTCCTAGAACAAAAATTGTGACTACTGACCCAAGGTGCTCCTAAAAAAATAAAAATAAAAAAAAAATAAAAGTATTTATTTTGAGCCAGGTCTAGAACCACATTACTTTAATTAATTGTATCAATTTGTCTACATATAATTAAAGGCCACATTTGTAAATCATAATAAGGTTCTGTCTAGAACTTGCTCCTGATCAGTTTAGTGGACATCCTGTAAAAATTACCCGAGCTGTGCAATACGATTTAACTTATTTCATAAATTTACGCACTAGTGGGAGCAAATATGTTTTGGACTAGTGCATGAACCACGGTTTGTAACATCAAGGGAGAAGGTGCGCTATGGCCAATTTCCGTTATATCTATGTGAATACATATGGCGGAAAAAACATCGAACCTCGTCAGCCATTTTCCTGTGCGGAATTACACAGGTTTATTTGCCACACAACAGTGAATAACGTGTTTCGTTTTACCCATTTTACACTGTTTACATTTTTTAATTAGGCAACTTCGGATTTCCACTAGTAAAACTAATCAAATCTAAAAAACAAAATGTTTGTGTCGAGTGTAAAATCATTTTGTTGGGGATGTGACGTCATGGCATCCTTAACACTTTGCTGACCAATTTCGACGATAGTTGAATTTCCGGTACTGGACCTTGGAGACCAAATTCGACGATCGTCGAATTTGCTATGATGCATCAGAAAAATGGGAACACCCATTGCAATAATGTGCTAAAAATAGTGTTTCCAGGAAATTATGTTCTGTCAAAATGGCGGCATGTCGCGAATAACGATATAGACCTAGTAAGTGAGTTTTTATCAAGAAATATCGGAGTTTTTGAAGGAAATATTGTATGATATATAGAAATTAATGTAAATCTAGGCCTAGCATTATGATAAATAGCATTTTGCACTTGAAATAACTCTAAGAGCTTTCAAATTCATTCAGAAAGTGCAAGCAGTTGTTACAACATATAGAAAGTTTCACAGCTTTCTTGCGCTAGATCAATTTTATACGAATTTTTAAAGACGGCGATGTCAATGTATAAAATTTTGCGTGCATCCTCGGTAATGGCGGACAAGTACGCTCTGAATCGCTGGTCAGCAAAGTGTTAAATTTGACTGGTTTTGTGCAGAAATCTGTGACACCTGCTGCTTTAAAATGAAAAGTGTGCTATTTATAGCGCAGTGTACACCCAAATGAGAAATTTACCCTAACTGGTTATTGTCCATGTTTCTGAACCATACATTAACCTTAGGCAAGCTGTGTGTACAAACCGGGGGGTGCATTCCGCCAGAATTGTGTCATGCAGTGATTTCTGAAGGCGTCCTGAATCACCCGATTCGGAAAACCCGTTACTGAACGAACAAACCTTGGAAAAATCTATATCAGTAGCTTTTTGACAGAATGTAATGCCAACATTGGGAAGCCATTTTGTTTGTAATGGCAGATTGGCAGGTAAAAATGTTATGAAGCGATATGAAGTGATTTCGACATGGTTTTGAGTCTTCTGCGTCATAGCGGAGCGACAAGACAGTGAATTGTGTTTATTATACTATTTGAAGTATTTGTCAATGGTATATCCAGTGAAATATATAATAGTCAACAGATTTCACAGCTTACTATTGATAAAAAATACACTAGGTCTAGATAGGTCTAAATTTGACTTATCACTTTCTGACACGTCTTGTATTGCACACAAACAAAACGTACATCAATATATGTAGAATTCTTTATGTATATGTGCAAATAGTATTTAAATATATGTAACAAAGAAAAGTTATTGCGATTTTAAAACAGCCACCTACGATTGCGTAACATTTCAAAAAATCAATTCCATGGCAGTTGAGAAATTGCGCATTTGTAAACAAACCATGCTGAAGGTTAATAAAAAAAAAAATAGACGTAGGCCTAGTTAGCATTTTATGATTCTCATTCTTAGCCAGTTTGTAATTTGTTTAGATGTTAATATTTTTCTCATGTCATTGAAAGTACTTTAGCAATTCTTCCTACTATCCTTTTAACTTTTTTCACATCTGCCATCATTTGTGATTATGTGTCCAAGATATTGATAATGTTAAGTTCTTCTGTTCGTTCTCAAACTCCTGCAGATTAGCAGGATGTAGTCCGGAGAACAGAATGCGTTGTGTCATGGTTACAGCATTGTTGTGCCTTTCGGCCTGACACATCCGACTTCAGCATGGCTGTGGGTCACTGACCCTATATAGGATGGGACAGCCAACTCCATTCCATAACCTCCTTAGTCGCCTCATACGACATGCGTGGAAGGTAAACAGTGTTGCTATTATTTACTCCCCGACAACACACAGGCGTAATGTTAAGTTATTGTTCTACTTGTAATTTCTCTCCATATATTTTTATGTTTACTTTACTATTCTGTGACTGCTGATTATCATGGTTTGTTGTTTTTTTAACCATTTAGGGTAGGAAAAAGTTTAGGCCTATTCTTTCTCTAACCAATTAAGAGTGGATTTTTTATGCCTAGACTTTCCCTAGCAACTTGTAGTAAAAATAAGTCGCATTTTGATATGCCCAGAATCTCCAGCACAGGTGAAAAGTGAATTGACAAAACACGAGGTCATTATTTCGGGCAGGTTGACTAAGCAATGCGCAGTTGTGACAGTTCGTTCTTTAATTTTATATTACTTGTGCATTTAGTTTTATTTTCTTTCAAATCTAATGTAAATTTGTAAGTAATTCCAGTTTTGCTTGATTTAGAATAACAATGAAGGGAAAACGATAACCTGTGTTACCGTATAAACAATAATTGTAGGTCACAATAGATTCATTGTAATACATTGACCTTGACATTTAACCTCCAGCTTGGGAATGCCATGGTTGTACTGGTGCAAGAAGGAGACGAGATTCAGAAACAAATGATTATAATAAATCGTTTTTAGTTCTTTTTCACTCATTAGTACTCTGTTAATTGATTCAACGTAAACTAAAAAAAAAACAAGGTCTAATACAAATTTGAAAAGTATTCAACTATATATTTAAGATAGAAACTTACCATTGACTGATAACAATAGCTAGCGTACAGCTCCATGTTGATTTGGCGATTGATACCTGCCTCACTATCAGAGTGGAAATTTTGACGACACTGGCTCACCACAGACATTGTTGTTTAGTTGTTGATGATCGGATCTTGAGATCAAGTAAATAAAAATGTGCAAAAGTTGATAATTGGTGAAGAACTTGAGAAGTTTTGAGATTTGCCTGTACGTTCCCTGACGCAGCACGACAAATGACTGAAGAAAAAATGGCAGATCGCTTCCATTTATATTAAATTGTGACGTCATATGGGCGGGGTATTAATAAGTAGAGGTCCTGAATGGGTATATTTTATCTTATCTAAAAGAGGTCTTTAGAATGAAACACTTGACACAGAAATGTCATTATTTATGTACGGTGCACCATTAACACAACAATAATTAATATTTACTCAGATAACAGTTTTGTTGCAAATAAATGTTATAATCATAAGAACAGCGCCGGATTTAGACTTGATCAGGCCCTAAGCTATTTTAGATGGGGCCCTTTATCCCTTTATAAGTGCAGACATTATATGTCAGTGCCAAATATGATTTTTTTTGGAGGCCCCCAAGAAAGTGGGTGGGGGGGGGGGGGGCTAAGCTATAGCTTGTTTAGCTTATAGGTAAATCCTGCACTGCATAAGAACATCAAACATCTGTGGTCTTTTGGACACTGCAAAAATGTAAACAAATCCTCTCAATCTTCATTCATATTCAGGACTAGTCTATTGGAAGTGTTAAAAATCAATACTGACCACTTGCTTTTGTTGTCTTCCCAATGCTTTCTTTTACCTTCTTTTTCTGTGTTTGCTGTGTTATTTTCTGATAAACAACATGAAATTTCGTGTGATTTCCGCTGTGTAACGTCCTGTTGATGGTTTGACAGCGGAGCTGAGTAGTTCTGCGCCTTCCGGCGCAGCACATCTGTTTTCCGCATACTTTTTAATTTCACGTGAGCTTTCCGAGCACGTGACAACCTTACTATCTGTCGCCAAACGACTGAGTATCTCTTCGACGCCGTGACGGTTTATGACCCACTGTTCCCTTAGGGGTTGCAGTCTAAAACGTGTCACTGGGTGGCAGTTTCCGAGGAGACTGAGCAGATACTTAGACTTGGGTCGACAACGTCTATCTCGCACGAGGTGTTTCGCTGTTAGTGAACTTATCTGTTGTAATTAGACGCCATTGTCCCTTGTGCCCTAGGATGTCTTATTTTGACTGTGATGCTTTCCAGTAAGGTAATTGCTGAAACAGTACAGTTAAACTATGTTGATTCGCCATATTAACCACTGCTTTTGAAACCGATATCGTGAACACCTCGTCAATGTCTGAGCTTCTACCAACATTTCTTCGTACCGGGGCAGTACGGTATTCCGCCTATACCATTGCACACAGCTTGTTGCCGGGAGATTGCTGATAACTTGTGTTTGAGTATGTACATTGCTTTCGGTTACAATATAATCACTTATTCTTGTACACGACGCAGGCATCTAGCGCTGTACAGTCTTCACTTGTAATCAACAGACGAATGCTACTTCTCCGGAGACTTTCTTGTTATTCTTGCCTTTGTGAGCTTTGAGACATGATAACCGGACAGTCCAGGCCAACATTTGATTTTTTGTTGTGTGTGTGTGTGGGGGGGTGATTGGGGGGGTGACGTTCTATTCAGATATATTATTTGTTTAGTTCATATATTTCTCATTCTGCACCGCCCGGAAAGGATTCATAATATATATACCAAGTGACATATTCTTTCCTCTGAACCCATCTCTGTCTCGGGCAAGCATGTATGCATTGGCTACATACATGTGCATACATTCTTCGATGCCGCCGGTTCATAATCTTCTTATTCTTCTTCTTCTTCTCTTTCCCGGCACTCTGTCCTCTAGAATCAGCCATTCGATATCATCATGTCGCTTTAAGTGTCCAAAATACTATAGTTTCCTTCTTATGATCGTATTTAGAAGCCGCCCTTCATTTAGTTTCAGTAATTTCAAAACTTCAATGTTCTTCATTTTCTATTTCCATGATATTCGTTGAATCTTCTGTAACACTTCATTTCAAATGAATTTATTCTTTTGGATATTGTCTTGTTTAGAGTCAAAGTCTCGCATCCATATATTGCCATTGAAACAATACTCCATAATATCGTTAGCCAAATCACTTTACGACAATCCTGTTCCAGGGTGCACCATAGAAGAATTGCTATTAGAATCTTCTGTATCTGCTAGCCCTTTGATTGTACGAGATTAATGCATAGCCCTTTGATTGTACGAGATTAATGCATAGCCCTTTGATTGTACGAGATTAATGCACAGCCCTGTGATTGTACGAGATTAATGCATAGCCCTTTGATTGTACGAGATTAATGCATAGCCCTTTGATTGTACGAGATTAATGCATAGCCCTTTGATTGTACGAGATTAATGCACAGCCCTTTGATTGTACGAGATTAATGCATAGCCCTTTGATTGTACGAGATTAATGCATAGCCCTTTGATTGTACGAGATTAATGCATAGCCCTTTGATTGTACGAGATTAATGCATAGTCCTTTGCACCCTTTCTTTTTCCTGACACGGTACAGTGAAGAATTATTGTTTTCATGGAATGTAGTCCTGGTGATATGTCGACTGAAAATTATGACTTATTCAAAATTGTTAACTTATTATAAATGCTAGCAAATATTTCTTCATAACTGATTTCTGTTATGTGAGATAATTAAATTCTCCACAAAAATTGTGAGATGGCTACGTGTATATGCTAACAAGAATCGAATACATATTTTAACATTAATCAATCAATAAACCCGTAACCCGTCAGGGTCATAGGGGTACCACATTGGATGCTTCAGCACGCAGAGACCTCCAGCGATTTATATCTTCAAAGATGCGGACGAGTGAGAGAAATTCTTATTCTGTTCACTCCTTTATGTTGTTTGGAATGCTCTCAACCAATTTTAAGGCATAAAATGAAGCTCACAAAAAAGCAAACGCCCGTGTGATGCCGGGGCCCGAGAGGAGAGCAAAAAATTAGCAACACTGTTTACCTTCCATGTGTGTCATAAGAGACGACTAAGGATTTGAGGGTAACTGTAGTTCAGCTGCATACAAATTTCCAGAGAGTAGTGATCCAGTGGATGCCTTCACACTGCAACATCTGAGGAAATGAAGTCGTAAATAGACTGGCTGAAGACGGATGGAACCTACCGCAGGAGACTATCGTGTCAGCTGGACATCTATTATCAAAGATGACTAAAAAAAAAAGCGAAGAGAAGACTATTCCAGATATAATCTAGAAGACGGATATTACCAACTATTCAGAAAATGACTAGGATATCTTGATGCGCATCAGAATTGGTCGCAACAAAACGAGAGATCACATGTACACACAATTTAGAACATGTATCACCCGTGTGTTGCCGGGGCCCGAAAGGGGAGTAAAGAATAGCAACACTGTTTACCTTCCACGCATGTCGTAAAAGGCGACTAAAGAGGTTATGGGATGGAGTTGGCTGTCCTATCCCATATAGGGTAAGTGACCCAAAGCCATGCTGAAGTCGGATGTGTCAGGCCGAAAGGCGCATATATCGCAGCAATGCTATAAAGCATAATACACCGCATTCTGTTCTCCGGACTACATCCTGCTAATGTGCAGGGGTTTGAGAACGAACGTAGAAGAAGAAGAACATGTATATCTGGCCTTCCACGTTGCAGCCATGCGAATATGACAGCGGAACATATTTACAAGACTGCCCCCATCATGCAAACTTGAGAAGAAAGATTTCGCCCGCCCTGATCAGCTCCGAAGAGAAACTGTATGGCAAACGGAAACCCTGAAATCAATCAATAAACCTATAACCCTTCAGGGTCGTAGGGGTACCACATTGGATGCTTCAGCACACAGAGTCCTCCAGCGAATTCTATCCTCAGCGATGCGGATGAGTGTGGAAATATCTAGCCCAGTCCATTCCTTGATGTTGTCTGTCCATGTCTTTATTTGCCCTCCTCTGCTTCTTCCACCCTCGACAGTTCCCTGCAGTATTGTTTTTGACAAGGAATCGTGCCTGCATACATGTCCGAACCATGCTAGTTGAAATAGACAGCACCCTATATCAGAGAAACACACAGTCACAACTTGACTGAAAGATGAACCTCCAAGAAGGAGAATGAAGAAAACATCTTCTGCGATCGCTGTCCAACACGACACTTTGGGTGTTTTCTGCGATCGCTGTCTGATAACCAACACGACACTTTGAGTGTTTTCTGCGATCGCTGTCTGATAACCAACACGACACTTTGAGTGTTTTCTGCGATCGCTGTCTGATAACCAACACGACACTTTGAGTGTTTTCTGCGATCGCTGTCTGATAACCAACACGACACTTTCAGTGTTTTCTGCGATCCTTGTCTGATAACCAACACGACACTTTGGGTGTTTTCTGCGATCGCTGTCTGATAACCAACACGACACTTTGGGTGTTTTCTGCGATCGCTGTCTGATAACCAACACGACACTTCGGGTGTTTTCTGCGATCGCTGTCTGATAACCAACACGACACTTTGGGTGTTTTCCGCCGGGAAGCGTGAAGCACGTTGTTCTGCAATTTCCACAGCAGAGCTGTTAGTTCTCCCACTCCAAATAGGGTCCAGCAAATCCGTTTTTGGCATGCCTTTAATTCCGGTGGGCTTCCCCAGCATGTCACATCCTTCCAATCTGTCACCAGGCGATGGATGTTTATCGGCTCTACGCCGTGACGGGTTTCCAACCACTGTGCTCTTGGATTTAACAAGACAAAACATGTCCCTAGGTGGCATTTTCCGAGGAGGTGGTAATCAGGGATTTAGCCTTGGGTTGACTACGTCAATCTTTCACGAGGTGTTCCGCTGCCAATGAACACGTCTCACGTAATCAGACATATTGTGTCTCTGCCCTTTCGGTACTGAACCTTTTCTCTCTGCGAGCATGATTCCGGTATAGGAAATCATCTACGGTAGATTTAGTCCCGGGTTCGTTCGTCCTCCTAGCCGAGGTGTCTTTCACGGACGTTGTGAACCCCTCGTCAAAGTCTGAGTCTCTACAAATATTTAGAAGAACCGGGGACTAGAAGCTCGTCTAAAACTGTCTAAAGGCATGCCGAAAACTAAACAAAACTTTAATTTCGATTTCCCTGTAACATCCTTCCGTTCTATTTGCACTTGGCGCTGCCCTCTGGAGCTGTGCTGCCATCTCATTGTATTCTATATCTTATCCTTATGGAGACTAACGCACTTCTCCTTAGTCATGACATCTAGCCATTTCGTGACATTTGAATTGGTCGCTCCTCCAATGCTCCAGCCGGACTGAATAGCGTCACTGTGTGTCGACAGTGCTTATGCATGTGTTGGCGCATAGGTGTCGAAAAAGACTTGTCTTTTTGCAGTAATTTCTCGTCCCATCTGCTGCCTCCACATTCATGGACACGATCCGCAAAAGTGTTAGCCAGAAACAGCACAGGCAGCTGTATTTCCGTTTCCAAGGTGCACCAGGACCAGGTAAGGTCGTGGTTATCTGCTAACCTTGGGTCCGGGAGGGCAATGCATCCTTTGCATCCCAAAAAAGAACTAAATCTTTCATATTACATGATACAAAGGCACTATTGCTTGTAATTCCTGAAGATTGAAATAATCGAAAAAAATTAACTTCCAGGTTAAATGTTACTGTTATGTGTTTTACAATTAACTATTAGAGGACATATACTATTTACAATTACATTTAATAATTACAATGTGTAATATATATTGAACAATATTCCTTGTACATAATCATTAAAAATACTAGTACGGGTGGGGTTCGAACCCACGCGGAAATAATTCCATTGGATCTTAAGTCCAACGCCTTAACCACTCGGCCACCATACTTATGTATGTGCCGATCTCTATAAACATAACGGTCATAATTCAATATGATTAATTAAGAGGTCGATGGTTCGATTTTGGGTAACGACATCTTGTATAAAGGGTTTACAAGTGCATTATTAAAAAGAAATGCTTAGGGATTGTCTTTTTTAAATTACTGAATTACGTTATAATGAACCACTATTGATAAGCGTCGTGCCCTTCGCTGAGAGGGACAGAGCACTTAGGGGCTATGGGGAAACCAAAGTAGCCTAGTATTATAATTAATGAAGTCAATTCTCTACGTATTTTGAACCATTTTTCATACATATTTTTCACTAGTGATATTTATAGTTATCAATCTAATCTTGATGGCAACTATTGAAAATAGTTTTTTCTAAATAAAAGAATATAAAATGGGATTTCTATGATTTCGTTCATCCTAAACAGGGCCTCGCAATATTACTCAGCGTAAAATCATATCAACAAAGTCATGTTATAGACACGTGACATTTTCAGAATATAATTTAGAACCATAAAAAAAATGTATACAATCTGACATGCATTGTATAAAAATAAAGTATAGACACATGTCATAAACGGAAACACTTCAAATCTGTAATACCACATGAGTATTATTTTTTTAATTTTTAATAATGTTGCCTCATGTTATCAATGGGGCATTGAAATGTGTCCTCTAATTTCATTTGCGTCAGCGTTCTTCGAGCACAGGCTATGCCCCCTGTTTGACGCTGTTTGTTATTGTAGTCCTAAGTTGTGCATCACTAAGGCCCTTTGTCCTGGTATTGCTGTGGCTCAGAGGGGAGCAAAGAAACACGATACTGCTACATTCCATGCATATCGTATGAGGAGACTATGGACGTTTTGGTGTGGGGATGGCTGTCTAAGTGTTTCATCCAATAGTGGGCCAAAGAAGCCATACGATATGCTGAACTCGGATGTCTCAAGCCGAACGCCGCAGAAATTGCAACCAAGATATAAATCACGACACATTTTGTTTAGTGAAGTACATCCTGCTACTCAGTAGTAGTTTGATTATGAACACATAAACAACAGAAAATCTGTTTGTGACTAGGCAGGCCGTGGCTATCGGCAGCACTCTATGCCTTCTAATAAAATTAATATGGACCCCTGTTCGTTACGATTTTGATTGTTGTTGGGATTTTGATTGGTCGTTATTTACATACTTGAAGTCGCATGCAAAAAATATCACGGTCAACTAATAGATTTCACGCAAATCGGAAAACTAGTTCATGTTTACCTTTCAGTTGACAGGTCTCCTATACGCGTGTTCGGTCACATGCACGCGGACATGAATCGATGTTTAGTTTTTATTAGTAAAAGTCAAGTTAACCCTAGCATTTAGTAATGCCATAAGATTGTGAGATGTTAGTAATATCACTAACATTGTTATTGGTAACGCAACGCGAATATTAACCACTGTACAATCATGACCAAATATGTAATATCATACCACTATGCGGACCACTGCGATGCAGCTGTACGCCATGTGCCCAAAATGTCACCGGCTCGATACCAGCTCGAAACATCTTGTTTACAAAGTGAAACAAAAACCATCATCAAAAGAAAATACAAACATACACGGAGTCCGAGAACAGGCAGTAACTTTCCACTGGACCCAATTCTAAAGCTAAGCAGGTCACAACAAACCACAATTTTTAGACTTCGCACAGGACACTGCAGACTACAAGCACATCTCCACAAAATTAAGGCTGTCCAAACTGACCAATGCCCATGTCATAAGGGTCCCCAGATTCCAGAACATATTCTGCAGACATGCCCAATCTTTATGACGTGAGAACTAAAATATGGCCCCAAGAGACAGATCTGAAGGTAAAGCTGTGGGGCAACCGTGAGGACCTCCTGCTGACGACTGAATTCGTGGAGGTGGCCCACCTTCTTGTATAGACTTACGAGCATAGGAAACTGAGCGCAGAAGAAGAAGAAGTTTACAAAGTGAATTTTCTCAGATATCCCTTGGGATTATCGCTTGAAGCTAAGGAGCTATGTCGTCGCTGTCTATGGTACTATAGGCATTCTAGCTGAATTAATATGGACCCCCTTCATGAATTTGGTGTTCATATGGACGGATCCGGAGCGCGTGGCCTTACGGCTAGAACGCCGGCCTCATATTCCTGAGGTCTCGGGTTCAATCCGCGGTTGGGACAAGGATTTTTATCTTTCAGAAGTGAAATAAAAAATTATTTCTGTACACGTCGCGACGAAAGCTTTGGCAAAGCAGCCTTATTCTCACATCCCTAACAGCCTCCCTGCACTACTTAATAGGAAAACACGCAGTAATGAAAGTTATGGACCCTGTTTTTGATTATTTTTGGGATTTTGATTGCAATGTTTGGGCTTTTTATTTTTACACACTTGAAATCGCATGCCAAAAGTACCCAAGGCCAACCAATATATTTCAAGCAAATCGGAAACTAGTTAATGTTTACATTTTAGTTGACAGGTCTCCTATACCCTGGTTGGGGTGACGTACTGCTTCGTTGATTGGGGCAGAGTAGGGCATACATATGGAGAAACCCTAAGTACAATTCAATCAATCCTAGGATTTTTTTTTTATCCTTGCGTTTTTTAACACAAACTTACAACAACACCAATAATTATGAAAATGAACATTAGCATATTCGACTTTCCGACCTCAAACAGTCACGTGACTAACACACAAACGATTACTACATTGCCAAATGGGGGCAAAGTTCATCTTTGTTGAACTTATTAATTAAGCCCTATTTATGCACAACATGTAGGCCGTGGTTTATATCTATCATGACTGAACCAAGTGCATGAAGGGTAAATCCTTGTCGATGTTAAGTCTGGGATGACATTGACAATCATCAGCATTGATAATGATAAGATGTGATTTTGTAAAGTATGCCTATTAGAGATAAGAAAGTTCTTTAGTTGGTGTCCAATCATTATCGTTATTCTAATAAAGTTTATTCGTCATTAAACTCGGGACACGTACATAATTGGCTTCAAGTGGGCTTATTTTTCGAGTGGTAAATCCGTAGCGTTATTTGCTTGATTTTCAGGTTTTAGTTCAAAATTGGGTCACGATATCTTGTTTACAAATGCATTTATTCCATAATTCATGCTTATTACTACGATAATTATCGTGTTCTTTTGAGAACATCTCTGAACATATGGGGGGGGGGGGGGGTTGTCAATAAGTAACGTCAAAATCTTTATTTATCTCGCAATTGACTCTTTCAACACCTCCACTTTAGTTTTTCTGGCAGTCCATGATTTTCTCAGCATTCCTCTATAGAACCACATCTCTATTGCCTCTAATTTCTAACTATCCCCTTTTTGTTATTGTCCAGGATTCGCATCCATATGTAAGTATAGGAGTAATGTAGCACTGTAGTCAGTGCATGATTTACGTATAAGCTACACAAACTATAGCTTAGAGCCCCCACTTAACGATTTATTATTTCACTATCTAAATAATTCTTAATTGTTTATACAATCTGGACTTATAAAGGACCCCATATCTCAAATAGCTTAGGAATTTCATCATCATTAAGTGCCGTCTCCGCAACGAAGGTTGGCTGCAACATAACTCCAACATCTCCTGTCTCTTGTCTTGGTGGTGCACTCTGCTAGACTGTAACCTGTTCATCGTGTGATGTTACTCTCTCATTTGTATCTCTGCCTACCTCTTGCTCGCCTCTCGTTGACTTTACCCTCAAGTAAGGTCTTCAATAAGGGGTCATGTCTTTTAATGTGTCCAAAGTATTTTATTTGCCTGATCTTTATTTCTCTTAGTAGTTTTCTTCATATTAAGTGTCTTTAGCACCTCTTTATTTGTTTTCTTCTCTTTCCATGATGTTCTCCCTATTCTTCTATATACCCACATCTCAAAGGCATCAATTCTGTCTTCTAATTGTTTATTTAGTATCCATGTTTCTGAGCCATAAATTAATATAGAATATATGTAGCATTTTATAAACTTGTTTGTAATTTGTTTAGATGTTAATATTTTCCTCATGTCATTGATGGTACATTTAGCAATTCCTATTCTCCTTTTAACTTCTGTTTCACATCTGCCATCATTTGTGACTATGTGTCCAAGATATTGATAAATAGGACCTTATCAAGTCTAAATCAGCCCTGACTGCAGTGTTCTCTTTCTCACCTCCAATGTTAGGGTCATATTACACGTTTATGTACGTCACCACGACTTTCTTCTTGGGAGAATACTGTAGTAGTTTCCCATTGCTTTCCACATCCATATGGGGGATACCCATTTATATCCGCTGCCCCTGACAATACAAAATATCAGAATATCAGCATATCAGAATATCAGCATATCAGCATATCAGAATATCAGCATATCAGAATATCAGAATATCAGAATATCAGTATATCAGAATATCAGCATATCAGAATATCAGAATATCAGCATATCAGAATATCAGAATATCAGCATATCAGAATATCAGCATATCAGAATATCAGCATATCAGAATATCAGCATATCAGCATATCAGAATATCAGCATATCAGAATATCAGCATATCAGAATATCAGCATATCAGAATATCAGCATATCAGAATATCAGCATATCAGAATATCAGCATATCAGAATATCAGAATATCAGCATATCAGCATATCAGCATATCAGAATATCAGTATATCAGAATATCAGCATATCAGCATATCAGAATATCAGAATATCAGCATATCAGAATATCAGCATATCAGCATATCAGAATATCAGCATATTAGCATATCAGAATATCAGCATATTAGCATATCGGAATATCAGCATATTAGCATATCAGCATATCAGAATATCAGAATATCAGCATATCAGAATATCAGAATATCAGCATATCAGCATATCAGCATATCAGCATATCAGAATATCAGCATATCAGAATATCAGCATATCAGCATATCAGAATATCAGCATATCAGAATATCAGCATATCAGAATATCAGCATATTAGAATATCAGCATATCAGAATATCAGCATATCAGAATATCAGCATATCAGAATATCAGCATATCAGAATATCAGAATATCAGCATATCAGCATATCAGCATATCAGAATATCAGCATATTAGCATATCAGAATATCAGCATATTAGCATATCAGCATATCAGAATATCAGCATATTAGCATATCAGCATATCAGAATATCAGCATATCAGAATATCAGAATATCAGCATATCAGAATATCAGAATATCAGCATATCAGCATATCAGCATATCAGCATATCAGAATATCAGCATATCAGAATATCAGCATATCAGCATATCAGAATATCAGCATATCAGAATATCAGCATATCAGAATATCAGCATATTAGAATATCAGCATATCAGAATATCAGCATATCAGAATATCAGCATATCAGAATATCAGCATATCAGCATATCAGAATATCAGCATATCAGCATATCAGAATATCAGCATATCAGCATATCAGAATATCAGCATATTAGCATATCAGCATATCAGAACATCAGCATATCAGAATATCAGCATATTAGCATATCAGCATATCAGCATATTAGCATATCAGAATATCAGCATATCAGCATATCAGAATATCAGAATATCAGCATATCAGAATATCAGCATATCAGAATATCAGCATATCAGAATATCAGCATATCAGAATATCAGCATATCAGCATATCAGCATATCAGCATATCAGCATATCAGAATATCAGCATATCAGAATATCAGCATATCAGAATATCAGCATATCAGAATATCAGCATATCAGAATATCAGCATATCAGAATATCAGCATATCAGAATATCAGCATATCAGAATATCAGCATATCAGAATATCAGCATATCAGAATATCAGCATATCAGAATATCAGCATATCAGAATATCAGCATATCAGAATATCATCATGAGTCACTAACATTTAAGGACTAAATATATTCACATTTGTAATACATGTCGTCGCTGTAGATGATGTCTTCCGGTTCTTTAGTTTCTAATGCTATTCGCCCGTCGACGTGGACGATGACCATTCAACTCAACAAGGATGATTATGCAGATGATGATGTCGAATAAAGTCCTAGTTTCTAATAACGCCCACGTGTCTAGACACGAACAAGAACGTCAATTTTCAGTCAAATAGCGTCATCAATTATAACCAATGTCGCTGCTGTACTACCAGTTGTCTTTAAGAATTATTAGTCAGAAAAGACATTTTGAAGGCACAGAAGCTTCAGGTGATAGGATCCAATTAATTACATAATAATTTAAGAGGCGAAACAATTATTTATTTTGGATCATAACTTATCTACAGAAGTATTGTGGGTCTTCTATATCTACAGATACGTATTTCGGATCCTACATATCTACTGAGATGTATTATGGGTCTTACATATCTACTAAAATGTACTATGGGTCGTACATATCTACAGATAAATATTTTGGGTTTTGCATAACCACACCATCAGGTAGCATTTCCTGAACAGGATGTAGCAGTCATCACACCCTTTCGAAACTTCAGTCGATCTTGAGCTAATTTTCCTTCTTCTGTTACTGTCATGTTTAGATGGTCTTTGATGTCCTGTGTCCACATTCTTCTAGGTCTTCCTCTTGTTCATCTCACTGGCATAACCCCCCCCTGCACTACCATTATGGTCTTCTCTATGCTGTCCTGGCGTTTGATATGGCAAAAATATTGTAGTTTTCTGGAAAAATCCATGCTATTTAGTTAGTTTTCTGTTACATTTATTTCTCTCAGAATGGCTACATTTGTGATCTTTTTGGTCCATTGTATTATGAGGATTTTTCTGTAAAATTTTGTTTCAATTGCTGCTATTTTATTTTTCTCTTTGTTGGTGATCGTCCATGATTCACACACCCATATATTGCTACTGGGAATATGCAAGCTCTTAGGAATGTTAGTTTTGTTGTTTTGCAGCAGCTCAGCAGCTCAGCAGCCCATATGTTTTTCATTTGTATTAGCTTGTTTGACGCGATAGCCAACCTCCTTCTGACTTCTTCATGTCAATCACCATTACTGTTGATAAGAGAACCAAGGTATTCAAAACTGGTGACTCTTTCTAATTTGTTGTTGTTGATACTGATTGAGAACTTGTTAGTGGTTTTGTCACTTGTCATAATCTTGGTCTTATTTCCATTCAGAAATAGGTTTTGTTTTTCAATATGTTCATTAATGGAGTTTATGAGATGTTAGAGATCTGCTTGACTGTGTCAATAATGTTGTATCATCAGCATATCTTAGTTCTGGTATCTCGCGACCTCCGATGTAGAGTGGGTCGAAGTTATTTCTCTGTTGGTCATTTCTTACATTTCTCATTCTGTTCTCTGCATAAATGTTGAAGAGATATAGTGATAGGACACATCCTTGTCTGATGTGTCATTGTTCTCCTTGTTCTACGCTGAACCAATCAGATGTTTCACTATTTACTCTCACAGCTGCTTACTAATCTTTATATAATGTTTGTAAGTACTAAAGTATAAAGGTTACTATAAAATCCTATCAATGTTAAAAATAAAAAGAATTAACTATAAAGCAAAGAACAAGGACAATTTCCATGTTACCAACAGGGACCTTTCTAAAAAAAGAACATAACAATTAAAAAAAACAACAACCACAAACCATAAAAATATTTAAAACTAGGATGACTTGGACACGTTTTTCTTACCAAAAAACATTGCCAAGTAAATATGCGCAATACATGCCTAGTAAATTACAAATTATGTGCGTTCAATATGTGAGCATATGTTTGCACACTATTGATAGACAGAAGTAGACATAGATCAATGGACAATTGCCAGGGGTGATGAAATAACCACTTTCTATGAGGTAAAATGTAGGTATTTAAGTATCTACATAGGTGCTAAATTGCTTCTTCTTCTTATTTAGCGTTCATTCTCAAACTCCCACCGGATCTCTCGTGTAGCAGGACAATGGTCCTACTAGATTTTCAGCAAGGTGTAGTCCAGATAATGTAAATGCGTTTTGCCGACGTTTTATTTGTAGCAATGGCCCGATACATCAGATTTCGGCGTTAATGAGAAATTTGATTCTGTGATGTCCCCTTCTTACACATGTGCAGCAAAAATGCAATAATTTAATGGCTTGCGCCGATGTTTATTCATAAATATGGGGACCGTTACTCTTTAAACTTGAGAGACTGAAGCGTTGAATGACCATATCAACCAAGACTGTCATATTTCATGTCAAAGTTTTACAAAAATTTAAACTAAACATCAAAACTTTAGTCTTAAACAGTTGTATTTTTGTGGCAACCCTGATGACAAGTCCGAAGGTCGTTAATTTAATTTGGAATGTTTTATATCCGAATGAGTTAGTTTAGTAATATATGTTGAAATATTAGAATAACATTTCATACTAACTAGAGATATGAGATCTGTGAGAGATATGATATCTCTAAGTAAGAGATATCTGGTTTCATCAAACTTCCCGTACTTCCAAGTCGCTACACTATCGTCGTAAGATTATGCTATATTAAAAAAAAATCATATGTAGGGTATAGTATTCAGCCCGTGTGTTGCCGGGGCCCGAAAGGGGAGCAAAGAATAGCAACACTGTTTACCTTCCACGCATGTCGTAAAAGGCGGCTATGGAGGTTATGGGATGGAGTTGGCTGTCCCATCCCATATATGGTAAGTGACCCAAAGCCATGCTGAAGTCGGATGTGTCCGGCCGAAAGGCGCAGATATCGCAGCAATGCTGTAAACCATGACACAACGCATTCCGTTCTCCGGACTACATCCTGCTAATCTGCAGGAGTTAGAGAACGAACGTAGTAGAAGAAGAAGTATTCAGCAGAATGAGTTTTCATTATAACTAATTGCCGTCTTCACAACGAAGGTTGGCTGCAACAGACCTCCAACATCCCTTGTTTTTTTACCTTGGTGGTGAAATCTGGTAGGCTGTAACCTGATCATCTCGTGATGTTACTCTCCCGCTTGTATCTATTTTTGCCTGTCCTATTCTGCATCTTATTTCTGTTGAACTTCTTCCATCTGCTGTAATCATTGTACTTAGAAATTTGAATGGGTGGACCTGTTTTAATACTATATCATTCACTTTGATCTTGCAAGGTGTGTTATTTTGTTTCTTTGAAATAACCATTACTTCTGTTTTCTTGATATTTAGGAAGAGGGCTTTCTTTTTACTTTCTGTGACTACTAAATTAATTAAATCTTGAAGGTCTTCCTCACATTTTGCAATCAGAACAGTGTCATCCGCATATCTCAAATTATTTATGTTAAGTCCTCCGACTGATATTTCTGGGATATCTACTATTGCACGCAATATGTTTTCACTGTATACAGAGAACAGGTCTGGTGAAAGCACGCATCCCTGTCTGACTCCTTGTTTTATTTGTTGAAAAGGGCCAAATTGATTTCCTAATCTTATTGCTGCAGATTTTTTTTCATACAAAGTTTTATTAGAACATCTTTTTGGTTTTATTCTCTTTCCACGACGTACTCCCTATTCTTCTGTATATCCACATCTCACAGACATCAACTCTGTCTCTATTTGGTTGTTCATTGTCCATGTTTTTGAGCCATACATTAATTTAGAATAGATGTAGCGTTTTATAGTCCTCAATGTTAGATTATTTGTAATTTGTTTAGATTTCAATATTTTCTTTATGTCATTGAAAGTGCTTTAAGCCATTTTGTTAGTTTAACATACATTAATACATCCAATCGCATGATGATACAATATGGATGTTCGGCTTTAGAACCACGAGTAAAGCTCTCAATCAGATTGTGAAAACTTCACTAACCAATCTACCACGGACACAGGATAAAGTTAACATAAAAAACTCACTAAACATTTCTACCACCGACACGGGATAAAATTAGCATAAAAACTTCACTAAACATTCTACCACCGACACGGGATAAAATTAGCATAAAAACCCTACAAACTATTCTACCACCGACCCCGGATAAATTTAGCATAATAACCTCACTAGACATTCTACTACCGACCCGTGATAAAGTTAGCATAATAACCTCACTAGACATTCTACTACCGACCCGTGATAAAGTTAGCATAATAACCTCACTAGACATTCTACCACCGACCCGTGATAAAGTTAGCATAATAACCTCACTAGACATTCTACCACCGACCCGTGATAAAGTTAGCATAATAACCTCACTAGACATTCTACCACCGACCCGTGATAAAGTTAGCATAATAACCTCACTAGACATTCTACTACCGACCCGTGATAAAGTTAGCATAATAACCTCACTAGACATTCTACCACCGACCCGTGATAAAGTTAGCATAATAACCTCACTAGACATTCTACCACCGACCCGTGATAAAGTTAGCATAATAACCTCACTAGACATTCTACCACCGACCCGTGATAAAGTTAGCATAATAACCTCACTAGACATTCTACCACCGACCCGTGATAAAGTTAGCATAATAACCTCACTAGACATTCTACCACCGACCCGTGATAAAGTTAGCATAATAACCTCACTAGACATTCTACCACCGACCCGTGATAAAGTTAGCATAATAACCTCACTAGACATTCTACTACCGACCCGTGATAAAGTTAGCATAATAACCTCACTAGACATTCTACTACCGACCCGTGATAAAGTTAGCATAATAACCTCACTAGACATTCTACTACCGACCCGTGATAAAGTTAGCATAATAACCTCACTAGACATTCTACTACCGACCCGTGATAAAGTTAGCATAATAACCTCACTAGACATTCTACTACCGACCCGTGATAAAGTTAGCATAATAACCTCACTAGACATTCTACTACCGACCCGTGATAAAGTTAGCATAATAACCTCACTAGACATTCTACCACCGACCCGTGATAAAGTTAGCATAATAACCTCACTAGACATTCTACTACCGACCCGTGATAAAGTTAGCATAATAACCTCACTAGACATTCTACTACCGACCCGTGATAAAGTTAGCATAAAACTGAACCCCAATATACCATTATGCTTATATGGTGTGTAAAGATACAACCGTATGAAAACAAAAATATCTCAGAACAACTAATAATGAGTATTCACATTATTTAGAAATAGTTTATGTTAATCATAACGGGAAAATAATTCTGGAAAATGTAATCTAATGTTTGAGTGCTTTGTAATATGACTCATAGTCACGAGCATACTTGATATACAACTTTGACATCAACACTATTTTCGGAGACACTAGGATTCAGATAAATATTATATGATCTTTCAATGTGTGTACTATGCTTGTTGTTTACTGCTCGCTGGTACTGTTGTTGTACGTTGTTTACTGCTGGTGAGTTCTGTAAGTTTTTTACTACTGGAGTGTACTGTGTGTTGTTTATTGATGACGGGTAATATATATTGTTTATTGATGACGGGTACTGTATGTTGTTTACTGTTGTCGAGTACTGTATGTCGTTTACTGCTGCCGAGTACTTTATGTTTTTTTTTACTGTTGACGGGTACTGTATGTTGTTTACTGTTGACAGGTATTGTATTTTTTTTACTGCTGGCGAGTACTGTAAGTTGTTTACTGCTGACGTATACTGTATGTTGTTTACTGCTGACGGGTACTTTATGTTGTTTACTGTTGTCGAGTACTGTATGTTATTTACTGCTGCAGAGTACTTTATGTTGTTTACTGATGACAGGTATTGTATATTATTTACTGCTGGCGAGTACTGTAAGTTGTTTATTGTATCAAACCTTTGCATTACAAAACAAGTGAACTAACAAAAACTGATTGAAACGCCTAAGCTTCAATCATCTATTTTAAAAAAAACCTTATTAAAGCCAATGAAGAAGAAACCAGCAACAATGCGGATGAATGGGAACAGCTAGAAGCATATTACAACTTCACATACACATCACCCATATATATACTGAAAAACTTGCAATCCCAGGCATTGAGAGCAAAACTATGGAAATTCCTACTGCTCTCAAGGCAAAAACATTTGATCACGTAGACACCAAATACCCCAGCTCCAAGTGGATCCATGTCTTCACAGATGGACCATCAGAAAATGCAGTAAAGAAAGGAGAAGCTAGGATACGAATACTCATACCAACTCCCCAAAAAATTGGAACTCTCCATTGTTACTGGCAAATTATCAACAGGGCAGAGCTAAAAGTAATCTTAGAGGCAAGAACGGATCCATAAGAACAGACTAAAAAAGCTAATATAGTCTTCTTGTGTGACTGCATGTCAGTACTCCAGACATACCAAAATGAACTCAACGATCTTATCTTCTTCTTCTTCTCGTTTCAGTTTGACATGTCTACACAGCAAATCCTGTTTTCTTAATAAATGCTGCTGTATTTGAAAGCTCCTCAGTGCTCCCATACATCTTCCTGTGGATATCCATCTCTGTGGGACAGTGTTCTTCCCGTAATGCATTGCAGTCTTGCATGATATGTTCAGTGGTTTGTGCTGCCTGTCCACAAGGGCACAGTGGTGATAGGACCAAGCTTAGTCTATTTAAGTGGCTGTTTAATCTGTTATGTCATGTTCTGAGGTGGAAGATAATAACTTGCTCTGCTCTGTCGAGATAGTGGTAATTGTCTTTTGGGTGGTCGACTTTCCTGATGGCTTTGATGAGGGTCTTCTTTTCTTGGTAGGTAATTTCTTGGTCTTTTTGTTCCTGCGTTGCTCCACCCTTTGCCAGTCTGTCTGCCACTTCATTTCCTGGTATGCCACAGTGGGATGGTATCCACTGTAGAGATCTACAAAGATCTAATGTAAAGATCTAATAAAAACAACTGTAGAACTTTGAAATCAACTGTCTGCTAACAATAAAGTTATGCTGCAGCTGATCCATGCACACTGCGGAATAGCAGGAAATGAAGCAGATGACAGGCTGGCAAAAAAATGTGCAAAAAAGTAATTCTTAAGGCTGACGGGAATTGAAACAGGTCCGTTCCAGTGACACCGAATCGCCTTGCAACTCAAGGAACAGGCTTTCCGTACTTGACAAACCACATCCCCCCAAAAAATATGTGATCTTCTCAGGACATTCAACCTGCTTACTCAAGTCACTGAAAACGGACCAATCGAGACAAAGAATATGTGCAAAAAAAGTAACACTTCCATCACATAATATTTTGACTGAATCAAAATCTCTCATAAAAAATAAAATAAAAACATACATGGAGTCAGAAAACCGCAATTTTCTACATGACTCATTCTAAAGCTAAGCAAATCATAACAAACCACAATTTTTAGGCCCAGAATGGGACATCGTAGACTACAAGCACATCTCCACAAGATGAAGGAGATTAAAACTAACCAATGTCCATATCAAAAGGGTCCCCAGACTCCAGAACACATTCTGCAGACATGCGCACTCTTCCATGACGTAAGAACCATATGGCACCAAGAGACAGATCTGAAGGTAAAGCTGCGGGCAACCATTAGGACCTGCTGACTACTGAGTTAACGGAGATCTTACTTTATAGACTTCTGAGCATAGGAAATTTATCGCAGAAGAAGACGAAGATATCAACTCCCAATTTCTTCTTATCTTCATTATCAACAGCATCTCCATCATTAAGACCATCATCACCATCATCATCATGATTATTATTATCAACACTTTTCTTTTGTTTCCCTGTTTTCTCAATCCTTACTTCCTTCCCGTCTGTCCTGTTCCATTTTCACTGTCTCAATTTCTTCCCCGCTTTCTCTCTCTCTACGTTATTTTTCCTCTGCACATCATATAATAATTTCTCAATTTAATGAAATTTCCACCGTTTCCAATATTTCACAGATTGAAACTTTGAATAAATAAAACATATAAAATGTAACAACTAAACAACACAGAAATGTAGTAACGTTACAAAAAAAATCAGTTTAGAGATTAGTAATGTTGACAGACTACAGACGGATCTGTCATCAATACACTCACATGTATAGCCAGTTATTTGTATCAATGACCGGCTGCTTAATATAAGACCTACTTTCTAATAGATTAATCAAGCCATATTCATTACTCATTTGACTATATCCGCGAGTTTCATTGGACACTATGATTTTGCTTTGTGTGACAGCCAATGAAAATAAAGGGAATTGCCAATTGAGTAATTTAAAAAGGGTTTATTTCATATTAGCCAGTAAGTCTTACATTGTAGACGGTCAAGCTATATCTCATCTGTTTGAAATGTTGGCTATAGTAGCTGTGTATTTTTGTTCTCACACAAACATAACAGACAAGATGAAATACACTTCATTGAACATTTTACGCAGGGCCGGCCCTAACAATTGGGGGGGGGGGGGCCCAATGCAAAACGGATTGCGCGGGGCCCAGTCTGGGTAGGGAAGAGGATAATAAAAAATTATAATATGAATTCATGGGCCTATGAGTGCGGGCCCCACTCCGGCCGCATAGGTTGCAATGGCCTAAGACCGGCCCTGATTTTACGACTATATACAGTTTTCCTTTCACAGTAACACAAGTATTCACACGTACACATAATTTAAATTTAAGTAGGAAGCAAGAGGATAAATTAAAAAATTCTTGAGACGAAAGGGAATTGAACCAATCACATACACATGTATTCTTGTATGTAAAACACACATACTCTTTCTCGCACACACATATCCATGCCGGGACATATATCTTTTCTTGACATACATCTACATATATTATTGAACTATAACACATACATGCGTGTGCATATTGTCTCGTATGTAAAGCATCACAGATCGTCTGTATGTACCCTTGGGCCCAAAGAGCGTGTAAAGAGTAGCAACGATGCTTACTTTCCATGCATGTTGTAAGAGGCGACTCGAAGGTGTTCGGGTGGAATCATCTGTCCATACTATAGAGGGATTAATATGACCCAGGATCTATGCTTAAGTCGGATGTGTCAGGAGTAACGGAGCAGGTATCGCATGTATGAGCAGGTATCGCATGTATGAGCGGGTATCGCATGTATGAGCGGGTATCGCATGTATGAGCGGGTATCGCATGTATGAGCAGGTATCGCATGTATGAGCAGGTATCGCATGTATAAGCAGGTATCGCATGTATGAGCAGGTATCGCTTGTATGAGTAGGTATCGCTTGTATGAGCCGGTATTTTACATCGAAGCTGTAAATTATGGTATACACAAAGGATTCCGCTGGACTACATCCTGTTAATCTGCAGGAGTTTGAGAATGAACACGCGGAGAAGAACATCACAAACTGTCATAATTTCTCGAATATACATTCAGTAGCGATACTAGTTGGAGTGAAATTCGGTTCTGTAACCGGATCGTGTTGCCATTGTTTTGCAATGACGCAGTCTCTGCTTCGAAATTAGATGAATTTATTCTACTTTGGATCGATGTCAAGAGGTACTTATACTGATTAGTTTTCTTTAATTGAGAGCTAATTTTGTGTCTCTCTCTCTCTCTCTCTCTCTCTCTCTCTCTCTCTCTCTCTCTCTCTATATATATATATATATATATATATATATATATATATCGCCCGTGTGTTGCCGGGGCCCGAAAGGGGGCAAAGAATAGCAACACTGTTTACCTTCCACGCATGTCGTAAAAGGCGACTAAGGAGGTTATGGGATGGAGTTGGCTGTCCCATCTCATATAGGGACAGTGACCCAAAGCCATGCTGAAGTCGGATGTATCAGGCTGAAAGGCGCAGATGTCGCAGCAATGCTGTAAACCATGACCCAACGCATTCCGTTCTCCGGACTACATCCTGCTAATCTGCAGGAGTTTGAGAACGAACGCAGAAGAAGAAGAAGAAGATATATATATATTTATACACATACATTGCCAACCAACGGACATTGCACATTTAATCTTCTGGATCAACTAATCATCGAATTCAGCATCATGTTATCTACTATGTTGGATGATGCTTTCAGAGATCTTGACTTGGGAGCAGACATTATATATAACTTCCATGGAAAATTGTTCCACCGTCAGCCAGCTACTATCTGCCATGGAAGCACTTAATATAAACAGACTGCGTTGGCTAGGTCATGTCTGTAAAAGGCCAAACTGCCGCATTACACAACAAATACTATACGGGAACTAGCTGACAGCCATCGAGCCCGCGGTAGACCAATGCTGATGTATAAAGATATCTGTAAATCCTCAAAGAAAGGCTTCCATGTAGAATCCAAAAACTGAGAAAACACGGCCGAAACTCGGGATGTCTGGAGGCAGAACCTGCATGCGGGAGCAGCGTTGTTAGGAAATAATAGATTTAAAGATATAGAACAAAAAAGAGAAAGACACAAACACAAATCTTCCGTTGATGTGACATGATCGCTTGAAAAGTCCCCATTCATGAGGGAATATTCAATGGTTTACTTCTTCTTATTGCTAAATGACCGTATGCAAGACGCACATGGCCATACAAGCTGAACGTTTACAGAGCATTGGTACTCCTAGTGTCGTAATACGATAGTGAAATATAAACTGTGTATAGACGTCATTTGAGGTAACACAATGACTTTCACACAACTTGTGTCAGAAAAGTTATGAACATCTGATGACAAGACAAGATTACGGACACCAGAGTCAATGACAGATCTGGTATCCCTAGCATTGACACTATCCTCATGCAGACACAAATTCGTTGGGCAGGTCCTCTGGTACATATGCCCGATCATCGCCTGCCAAAGATACTTCTATATTGTGAGCAGAAGTGCACACGATCTCAAGGTGGCCAAAAGAAGCGCTACCAGAACTCGTTAGACCTCACTGAAAGATTTTGAAATAGACCAAGATACATGGGAAGAGCTTGCACAAAATAAATCTATATGGCGCTATACAGTCATAAAGGACGCATCAGCTTGTGTAAAGACGAGAAATGCAGCAGCTAAACAGCGGAGAGTAGCTAGAAAGTCACGGATAGACCAAAAACCGTATACAATCGTCATTCCATGCCTGAACTGTCAAAGAACATTTGTAGCTCGAATAGAGCTTAGTCAATGACGTATCTCTAATTTCAAAAGTGGATGTAACAAATGGTCATCATCATCATGTGATGGACGAACAACACAGTTCATTGTCATATACGTTTTCTTCCAGTTGATTTGTGTTCAAAACTTCATACGTTCATGTCTGGACCTTGATTTCTTGAACTAAATTGTATTTCTATTTGACTACAGGGAGACGTGGCCAGTTTTCAACTTTTAAATATTATGGATATTTGCATTCAGTTTTCGTGACCTTTCGTGACATTCAGATTAAATGTCGATAGGTCTGCATCGATGTAGACGCTACGTACTGATATCCCACCCTCGCCCCCTCCGCCCCACAGGGTCCTTCAAGGAGGGAGCGGGGGGGGGGGCTCTCAGTGTGTAGCGGGCGGATCACTGGATACTCTAGTAGTTTTAGCTACACTCAGCAGTCACCCTACACTCAGTAGTCGGCCTACACTCAGTAGTCGACCTACACACAGCAAACGGCCTACACTCAGCAGTCGAGATGCACTCAGAAGTCGGTCTGCACTCAGCAATCAGCCTACACTCAACATTCGGCCTATACTCAGTAATCGGCCTACACTCAGCAGTCGGCCTACACTCAGCAGTCGGCCTACAGTCAGCAGTCGCGACCTACACTCAGCAATCGGGACACTACTATATTGAGAGGAAGTAATTTATGGAGAAACCCGAGTACAAGAAAGGCAATTCTCTACTAACAAAATGAAGAAACAAAGGTGAGGTTTCACTTGGTCACATTTGGGAAACATCGACTTTATGTTTACATGAATCGTCTCGCTAGCTTACTAACTCAAGAAAATGTCAAGGCCAGGTATCGATCGTAATCTCCATGGCAACGTCCTTGAACTGTGATGTAATAAATGGTAGTCATTACATAATACACTTATCCACACATAACAACTTATTGACCTGTTGTTGTGTTGCAAAGAAGACCAGGTACAAGTTATCTTGTCACGAATACACCGACAGTCTTTCAGCTTCAATCTGGTTCACCTAATTGTCTAGAATATGTTACTACTTGTCTGATATTCAAAAGATAGTGTAACATTTATCTAGAAAAGTTACTTGAATCAATAAGTAGTAGGTAAGTCTAGAAAAGTTACTTGAATCAATAAGTAGTAGGTAAGTCTAGAAAAGTTACGTGAACCAACAAGTAGTAAGTAAGTCTAGAAAAGTTACTTGAACCGATAAGTAGGAGGCACGTCTAGAAAAGTTACTTGAACCAATAAGTAGTAAGTAAGTCTAGAAAGTTACTTGAACCAATAAGTAGTAGGTAAGTCTAGAAACGTTACTTGAACCAATAAGTAGTAGGTAAGTCTAGAAACGTTACTTGAACCAATAAGTAGTAGGTAAGTCTAGAAACGTTACTTGAACCAATAAGTAGTAGGTAAGCCTAGAAAAATCTCACTAGATTCCATAATGCAAAATATAATTCAAGACGTTTTATATTGTTATAAAATATAAAACGTTTAAATTTTTATATAAACGAGTGCAGCCGTGTACGTCATGCAATCGTTGTTATACAATAGAGATACGACACTAAAAGCTTTGACACTGGAGGTGATAGAAGGAAAATTTGGTTTAGTTCACGACGTTGGTGAACATCACTTCGGCTAAGAGGGCGAGCTAGTCTGAGCCCAACTCTTCCGTTGCGTTCTTCCTAATTCGGAACCAGTCTCGAGGATGGGAAAAGGTTCAGTGCGTGATGGGCACGGGCACAATACGTGCCCACGAAACACATTACACGAGACAAGTTCACTGGCGGCGGAACACCTCGTGCAAGATAGATGTGAAGGACAAACCATCTCGACGTAGAGTCAGTACACATTCGCTGCTGACGACAGATAGAAAGGCTGTCACATGTTATGGTAGCCCACCAGAAAAGTCAAGGCATGCCGAAATCGGATGTGCTGGACCGACATTGCGCATAACGGTGGCACAACGTAACTACACTCCCGGCGAAAATCACACGAATATCCGTGCTGATTACAATGGAGCGAACGTAAAACAAACATTGTATCCCAGGCCTTGTAATTGGATTTTAGTCTCCCGCTGCCAGGGAGTGTTTGTTAGGGATGTTTAATGTTTAATGGGATGTATTTGGATAGTAGAAGTTTAATATGTGGAGGTCACTGGTGTTGTTTTTTATGTGAATTATCTGGTATTCAGCACCTTCCTTGTGTTAAAAAAAAAATGTCTGTGACATTTATGTTATTCTTTGCCAGTGTTACTAAGCCACCTTTCCTTCGATCTTTCCTGTCAACTCTAAAACATTGGTACCTAAAGCCTCACTTCTTGAAATGTTGTTTTTTCATTGTGGTGGGTTTATTGTAAGCAGAAAATATGAATACTAATATCTTTCTGGTACAAACTGTTTTATAGTTCCGTTTTTATTGTTGTTAACTTACTCTGCATTCCATACATGATGTTTAGAGGGAGTATCATCCTATTTGATTGAAAAGTCGCTTTTCTCTTCTGCCTCCTGACTCCACGGTAGATGTGAGGGATCTTCTTCTTCTACGTTCGTTCTCAAACTCCTGCAGATTAGCAGGATGTAGCCCGGAGAACGGAATGCGTTGTGTCATGGTTTACAACATTGCTGCGATAGATTTGAGGTAGATTTGAGGGATCTCACGTAGCTTATGGTGGATTCTGTCAAGGTTCAGGGTACGGTACTGCTACTGCCTGAGGAAACTTCACATCGAACTCTGATAAGAAGCCTAATTCTCAGAGGAGTATGTGTAGATGGGTGTGTGCAGAGGCGTGTGTAGAGGGGTATGTGTAGATGGGTGTGTGTAAAGGGGCGCTTGTCTATGTTAGAATGCATGTCACACCGTTTTGTATGCAGGAATTCAGGGATCATAGCGATTTAGCATCATGTTTTTGGCGTAAACATGTTATCTTAGTGGATTGCATGGTTGCCAGTACACTTCTTGGCCTAGTATATTTGACTTCAACATCGTTGCTTGTTTGTGCAAGGCTGTGGTCATACTTGATGTAAGGGATGACACTTCCAGTCTCTGGTGTCAGTCTCCGTTGAGTGCAATAAGTCATATTTCCTCTCCGAGCAACTGGTCTGGATGGGGATTCCATACCTACAACTGGTCTGGATGGGGACTACATACCTGCAACTGGTCTGGATGGGGATTCCATACCTGCAACTGGCCTGGATGGGGACTCCATACCTGCAACTGGTCTGGATGTGGACTCCATACCTGAAATGAAATTATGTAATATTTTGTTTATGTTAAATTTAAGTAGGACTGGAACGAGAACTTTCTACGGCGCCATAATGTTCCATCGCTGTCTTTCCTATACCTTTATTTCTGCCCCACTATGACACAATAACGGTTTTCAGACATGACACCCCCAAACATCAACAAAATTTTAACGATTACTGTTACATCTTCAATATCTACCTTTACAAACACAACTATATCACAACTGCTTTGCATTCACACGGCACAATGTCTCGTGATATAACACACGTAGGACATGCTTAAAGGGATTGGTACCAGATAACATTCAATAACTGCCATTAGTTGCATTATAAATTTAAGGTTTAGGGATACTGCGTCTGTGGGAATAAACACTAAGATAAGAAATCTGCTAAGAAACGATAAGAAATTTGGTTGAACAAAATTTCCATGATAGTGACAAGATGATAATGACCTGTCAAACGAAGGCACACTAGACGATAGATAACTGTAAAAATAGAAAGGTCACCTCACCAAAGTCAAAGTTCTTTTATGAAGCTAAGTCCAAATGAAGCAATATTTTTTTTTGTGTTTTAAAATTTCGTCGATTGAACACTTTCGCATAAATGATAAATTTTGCATTATTTGTTAGTTTATGCTGCTGCCTCGTAAAAAAACCTGGTCGTAAGTCCTGGCTGGTTGTAAAAATATACGGAAAAACGTATATAGGTATGAGTGTAGCTAATATAGGTATGAGTGTAGCTAATATAGGTATGAGTGTTGCCAATATAGGTATGATTGTTGCCACTATAGGTATGAGTGTAGCCAGTGTAGGTATGAGTGTAGCTTATATAGGTATGAGTGTTGCCAATATACGTATGATTGTTGCCACTATAGGTATGAGTGTAGCCAATGTAGGTATGAGTGTAGCTTATATAGGTATGAGTGTTGCCAATGTAGGTATGAGTGTTGCCAATGTAGGTATGAGTGTTGCCAATGTAGGTATGAATGTTGCCAATATAGGTATGAGGGTTGCCAATATAGGTATGAGTGTTGCCTATATTGAAGTACACAGCCATACTCTTCTAGGTTCGGTTTCAAATTTCTGCAGGTTAGCAGGATGTAGTGCAGTGACCGGAGTATGTTGTGTTATGGTTTACAGCTTAGCTGCGATATCTCGTACTGATACATTCGACTTCAGAATGACGTCTGGGTCTCTTTGACCATATATGGAATGGGACAGCTAACTCCAACCCAAAAATCCTTTGTTGCTTCTTACGGCATGCTTGGACGATAATATTGTTGCTATATTTTGCCACCCTTTCGGGGCCCGTCAACACAAGGTGCACATCCATATTAACAACAACCATAAAAACACACGATTTTTCGACTAAAAGTCTTCATCAGACACCAAGACAAACAATAAAATGAATAATCCACAGAGAGACACATAATGGAATAGAAAGAGAGGATTAAAAGTTTATAATAAGAGAGAGAGAGAGAGAGGGTGAGAAGAAAAGAATGAAGAAGGAAGACACGTATAACAACATCAGAAGAAAGAACAAAAAATTGAAAGCTTAAGAGTTAGCATGTTAAGAGGAACTTCTACGTATCTGAGTATGTTTTTTTCTATCGTACCCATTCTTTTGCTTTTCATTTTGCTCTTATCTCCTTTATTCTTTCTTAGAATTACAACCCTTTCCACCTCTGACAAGACTCATACCAGTCCTTTTCGGGACTTCTACTTTCCTCTAGACTTCTACTTTCTCCAGTCACAACAAAATGAAATGACCAGAGGAACGCTCACCAAAAAATAGGACTGGCATACTGGAAGCCCTTAAGCAATAATTGCACACACCATAAGTCAAATCTATCCCCGATCGTAGGTCACAATAAGATAAAAGTCAACACGACACAATATATAACCAATATATCATCATCATCATCAGGTGCCATGCCGGCTGGCGTAGGCAGTCATGGCTCTCCACAGCTCTCTGTCCACAGTATTTTATGTATCAAAGTCGTTGTTCTTTCCTGCCATGCCAGGTCGTCAAACTGTCTATTTTCGCACGTTGTCGCCCTCTGTCTCTGTTGCCTTCAATTTTGCCTGTTGTGACTATGTTCTCTAAACCTGCCTGTCTCATGAAGTGGCAAAAACAAAAGAAGATTGCCTTTTTTATATTGTTGATTAAGGTCCGTTTCGCATTTGACTCTTTCAACAATTCTACATTAGTTTTTCTGGCAGTCCATGGTATTCTTAGCATAACAATATATAACCACCATAACTCCGGTCTTAGATAGAAAGAGTCGTTCCTCGGCAAGAGCTTTAATCCCCTATTAAACAAACACACAGACACACAAACAAACAAGTTTCTGAACTATTTCATTTGATGCATCTCGTTATATCCAAAGCGAGGTATTTTATGCATCACTCGATAATTATATAGTTAAATAGACTCATTGAGAAACATCCTTCTTTAGTGACACATATTTGTATTTCAGTGATTTTCATCGGCTACTTCATATATACATTGTGTTGACAGCAAATAAAAATCGCGGGAAAATCATTTTGCGTCACTTTAGAAGAGTGATCCCCAGTGAGTCCTGTTGGACTGTATTGTCGGAGTATTTCATTCTGCTATCTGCCAGATTGGATTGCGTCATTATTTATTCTGATTAGTTTGGTATAAACCCTACAGCTATTCTTAGATTTGTTGTTTCCCATTCAATTATTTTAATCTATTGTGAGATTGTGACTGCGCATACTTGACACTGGTAACAAAGTGTTGGTATAGTATTATGTACTTAATGCGTAAAACTGAAATCCAAAAGGTAGATCCAGGAATAGGGTAATAAAGTTTTGCTAATAACTAGAGACGAACATAATAACACACACACAAATAGACGTTTCGACTAAAAGACCTTTATCAAGACAACAATTGAAAGAAAATTGAAACATAACAGAAAACGAATAGTAATGACATCGACGGTCACATTGGTATGTGTAGTATAGATTGGCCGGAAGAGGTGAAATGACACAGGACAAGGAAGGTACAAAAATGACCACAAACATGTGACACGAAACAACCAGAAACTACGGATCGACTAGAGTCATACATGAGACAGGCGCTCATTAATGACGTCGGGTTTTACCAATATGCCACATTTGCCAATATGACACTCTTAAACACGATGGCATATGGGATCCATTGCATGGTGACACTGATTGGATATGGGGAAATACGAATGTGTTCTACTTTTGCTATATCCATCTACAATACAAGACATACTGGCTAATAGTACTCAGGTGGGAAACATAATGAAGTTTTACTGAACGACGACTAACATAATCAACGTTTCGAACCAAACACCTTTATCAAGATATGCACATAACATAAAAAGACGACGAGTAGAAATGACTACACTACAACAAACGTATCCGAGTGAAATATGATTGTGACTGGCTAATATGAAATCAAACCTCGTTAATAACTAATTTAACTATTATCATGATTTTCATTTTTCACTTTGAGTATATTTTGTGATTATACTTTGCATATAAAATTCAAGGGAAAAGTGAAATTAATCATTAAAAAAGCAGGATTTCCCATTAGCGATGAAATATTTATTGTCGACTGTCACGGGTGAACATTAATAACATTAAAAACATCCATAAAACCTGCCAAGAATGTTGCTAGTTCATAAATTGTTATGTAACAGCGCACACATTTGCTTGTATGTATGATGTATGTGTAACCCCCTCACTATTATTTGTTACAGATATATAGTCTATAAGATGTATGTTGTTGAGTCACATAACGGCGTAGAAAACTATCAGATATGAGTCACATAACGGCGTAGAAAACTATCAGATATGAGTCACATAACGGCGTAGAAAACTATCAGATGAAAATAATACTTAGACAATCCAGATACAGAGATCTTTCATTCACAATTCTAATTTTGTTGCAAAATATTCAATACAATATAAAATTTGAAAAAAAGACTGCTTAACGCAAAACATTGTCTTTAACATCCTCACATAAGAGGAAAATCGTTACATCTGAAATGAAGTGTCTGAGAAAAACTGCAATGGTTACTAAACTAGATAAAATAAGAAAGGAAGAAATTAGGAAAAGAGTTGGTATAATATCATGTATCGAACATATTGAGAGACAGCAAGTAAAATGGTTCGGTCACCTTATGAGAATGAAGCCAAACCAAATATAAATAAGAGCATATAACAAAAGAATGTCCGGGCGTAAAGCCAAAGGTAGACCAAGAAAACGGTGGCTAGAAAACATTAAGATATCCTTGAACAAACATGGACTAATTGCAACCTCGGCGACACATCTGGCCATGGAACGACAGCTTAATGACACCCCAACGCTTAACGGCACGTGTGAATGCGATCAACCCTCATTTATCTGGGGACAGACAATAGAAAATAGACGCACAATGTTGATGCCTGTAGCTGGATTTAATGGTCATAAGACATAGACTTATGTTCCATGGAGTACTCATGACCTCTGAGAATATGGTCTTATTGGAAAAGTTAAAAAACAGCTTTCTGAAATGATTGATTTCAGTTTTCCTTTGATTTTCTTTGGATACTATGATTGTACTTTTTGTCGACATTCAATTAAAGTCACAGGAAAATATGTTGACTTAGTGAATGAGATTTGATTAAATTAATGACATAAATTATTAATTGAAAGAGACGTGCTGACGATGGCTGATTTTCTCTTACATCAGATGTCAGTGCACATAACAATGTCTTGTCATTATCCATAGTCTATTTTTATATATACTTTAAGGTCATTGTTATGACAAATCATGGACAGAGCTCCATCCATTGCACAGGAGAATATGTTTATCACAGGAATGTCAGCCAGACGAAAGAGAATTTGAGCCTTGCAAAGTACGTAATCTCCTTTTGTATTTGTTCCCATCGTTCTTGCTAAAAGCATTTCTTGAGGAATTTTACCGTCTGTGACAAATCGGACAAAGTGGCTCATTTGATCAGACAAATCGGACCCAGGGGCTCATTTGATCAGACAAATCGGACCCAGGGGCTCATTTGATCATACAAATCGGACCCAGGGGCTCATTTGATCATACAAATCGGACAGAATTGCGCCGCTGTCTTATTATATTTAAAATATACCAAGTGTTGACATTTATTTATGTCAATTAATTGATTGAGTGTCCTCGTAAGCTCTATCAGTTTCCTCTTACGCTCTTAGAGCAAGCAAAAGGGGCTCATGTCCAAGGAATCTAGACTCACCCAGCTGACAGCAAGGGCTCATACCGGGGAAGTTAGACTCACCCAGCTGGCAGCAAGGCGATGGCCTCATTTGAAAACGATTTTTTTTCTTCAGAAATCAAGTAAAATTGCAATTGTTAATTAGGAGGAGAAATAATGAACACATGTTCGAATATTCAAATGACGAACCTTCTTTTTGTCATTTGCTTATTTCATGGTTGAGGACATACATTTATCTGAACAACAGTATGAGTTACGAAAACTCACACAAAGACTGCTAGATTTGTTCAAGGAAACCCAAATTATTCACATAAAATACAATTTTCTCATAGACACAATAAACAAGTTGAGAGCGAGATGTCTTTATCCCATTGAAGTCCACTGGTCATTACTACATTGCTCCGCTTGTCTTATTGTACATAAAATATACCAAGTGTCCTCATTTATTTATGTCAATTAATTGATTGAGTGTCCTCTTCAACTCTATCTTAAGTTCTATCAATGTCCTCTTAAGCTCTATCTTAAGCTCTATCAATGTCCTCTTCAGCTCTATCTTAAGCTCTATCAGTACCCTCTTAAGCTCTATCTTAAGCTCTATCAGTATCCTCTTAAGCTCTATCTTAAGCTCTGTCAGTATTCTGTTAAGCTCTATCCTAAGCTATAACAATATCCTCTTAAGGTCTATATGCATCAGCTGTGAATCTACGTTGCCCCTCTGACCCTTAACCGCTTCCACACAGTCGATTAACCCTGCATCACCCCATGAAGTCTCTCGTCATCAGTAGGGAGCTTTGTTGGACACTTTGAGAAACCCTGGTGTATAATGATATTATGCACATAAATACATATTCACTATCTGACAGTAGAGGTGAATTAAAAAAAACACAACAAATACCATATTGAAAACATATAAAATAGACACAACAGCTGTTGCTGTTTAATGTCAGATCATTGAATCTGAAGAGAAACATGAATCAATAAACCAACCAGATTGAACCGCATATTTTCATTGCATATTGCATAGTCATGACCATCAACAATATAAGACTGTTGGTAAATCAAGCATTTTAGGGTGACTCATTTAACTATTTCCTTGATTTTCATTGGTCGTCACACAGCATATAGTCATAGTAACGAATCAAAATCACGGGAATAGTCAAATGAGTCGTTAAGAAATTTCGAGTTCTCATTATTCTTATATCAAAGACGGTCATTGTATAGGCTAGTGACAGGAAAATTGTTGTAATCGTTAGACAATAAACAAAGAGGGTTGATTCAGAAAGGGGCTCTGGTACTGCTGTGTCAAGGTTGTGTTTCTTGCTGCAATAATACCAAACGTTCAGACTAACGAATCAATAATAGACAGCTGAATCTTGTTGACATATTACGTGTGGCTGAATCTGACTTCAAGAACATAGCGGAATCTTGATGACATATTATTTGTGGCTGAATCTGATTTCAACATTGCAGAATTGTCGAAAAGTAAAGTCCCTTATCAACTGCATATCACCTCCCAATTTGTCAACAACTGTCGAACATCTCCCAATTCCCACCTTACAATATCTGACGCAATTTATGGACAGCCCGTAGAAGACAAGTCAGCAATGAATTCCCCATCGAGGCCAACTCCTTGAAGTGGAGAGGGGGGCTTAGTCCAGCCAACAGAGGATGGAAACTTAGATTGGTCGGCCAACGCAATATCTAGCAGGACTACAGCCAAGTAAATACAGGTGCTGAAGTTGGAGATACCAGGCCAAGAGGAGCACCGGCAATCTTGGTATCATGCAACTCGAATAGTTGATATGCCTGCACGAGAAAATGTTTTAAATCATCACAGTGCTCAGCTAGTGAAGTTCCTCCAGGAAGGAGCAGTGTCGCATTCTGAACCTCGACAGAATCCACCCTCAGCTACTGGATGTCCCTCTAGTCTAAATGGTGGAACCAGGAGACAGAAGAGGAAAGCAATTGGCCAACCGGACAGGACAACAACCCTTCTAATCATCATGCAGTGGAATGTAGGGAGAATTAACCCCCCAAAAAGAACTATAAAACAACTTGCACCAGAAAGAGTTTAGTATTTGCTACTTACACCAGATAGAGTTTAGTATTTGAAACTTGCACTAGATAGTGTTTAGTATTTGCAACATGCACCAGTATCATAACCTGTGATAGGGATATTGTCCTTCTCAAACTCCCCCTGGAACTATCTTGTCGCAAAACAATGGCCCTATTAGATTTCCAGCAGGATATAGACCAGCGGACGGAGATGCGCTGTGTCGGCGTGTTATTTAGTTTACAGCTGGGCACTTTCGACATCGGCAGTTGAAAGGAATATGGCAACGGGCGATACAATCAAGATTGAGTAATGAGCACAACAATGTAGATTATGGTAATTAAAGTTACAAATGTAGAATTTTAGGCTGCACTTATACATATAGTAGAATGTCTACTGAATAAGGAACGACACTGCTTTTGTTGTGCTCTACTTGGTTCTCGTTTGTTTTTATTGTGAACGGTTCACTAACCACTATATCACAGAAGCCAGTAATAGACCATATATCATAGGGAAACATCACCCGTATGCTGCCGGGGCCAGAAAGGGAAAGTATAACTCAGCACTATTATCTGCCACGCATGTCGTGGAAGGCGACTAAGAAGGATGGGGGGGGGGTGGTGTCGACTGTCCAATGCTATAGAGCAAGGATTCTCAACATTTTCAGACGGCGAGCACCGCCCACTTGTAATTATTAGTGCCCGCGAGCACTTTCAAATTCTCATCCCGGGAGCACATGTTACTACGAGAGTATCAAGGTGCTCTCAAGTACCAGATTGAGAACGCTCGCTATAAACCAAAATGACACACAAGCAAAGCAGAAGGATTTTTCTGGTCGAAAGACGCTGATATTACAACCAAGTTGTAAACCATGATACAACGCAATTTACTCTCAGCACTGATTACGGATAATGTGCAGGATTAACGAGAATTAACGCAGAAGAAGAAAAAAGGAAACATATTACTTCATGAATTAATTTTTTATCTCCTTTTTGTTTAGCCCTATTATCATAATACAATTTATTAGATGCGATAAAATGGATGACTTATCGACTTACCGACACAGTGCGTTTATATTACTTATCGTATTGGCTTATCTGACACAAAGAGTTAATGTTTTACTCTTTGATATTGGCCATCGTTCACATAATTCCGGAATAACATATATTCCAAAGTTGATCGCATGATTCTTAAACCTAAATGTCACTGGCCAATTATAATGATATAAGAAGATTAGACACAAGCTATGACAGAATCAAAACATATTTAATGTATACATTCAATAACATAGAAAGAAAATGAAATCAAATATTGCAAATTCACACTCCAACAGAATTATATAGAAATATAAATTATTCAAAATGTACATACAAAGTGAACATCAGTATAACATCTTGCAATTGTCATATCTTGAAAATATCACTTGATCACTCTAGTACTTATAACTATAGGTAAATAGGTAAAAACAAAGAACAAGAAGTATTACGTTTACAGGTAATCTATCCTTTGGAAGCACAACGACCAGATCACGGTCATCGTTCCATAGCAGCCTTTGTATTTGGATTAGTCGCATGATAGCGGAAGTAATTACGTGTTCTTGTAGTCTCTACTAGTGAATGATTGCGCTAATACTTTGTGCTGTCTGTCTCTACTTACTGGTATATAGTTTTCCTGCAGTCCCATTCATTATTTAAATTCAGTATTTGATGTTATTAACTATTAATCAAGTAAGTAATTTATTCACCTATCCAGTTTTTCAGTTAGTTCACACTTTCACGATCTACACAACAAGCAGAGATTCAGGTCATTAGACACTCACCCAATAAATCAAGTCAACATCAATAATTTGTCTGCCATCCGATTCAGCCTAATCAAAACAATTCTTCTCTATTGCTAAAATAGACAAAATTACATGCCAATACTTGCAATATAAAACAAACAAACATCCGAAAATAAGAAATAATGAGCAAAGAGGAAAACAAAATAACAACGAAATGTTAATTTACTAAATATACGAAGAGTTAAAATATAAGTGGTATATCGGAAGTACATTTCAAAATTTATAACACATGTAATCAATACAAGAAAATAATAAAATATTCAATTACTGGTAGTAAAGAGGTTTGTAGAGAGTCTTATAAAATTAACTTTATTAACTTGCTTGTGGTTCGAAAGATGGCCGTCTGCATTACACTGGCAATACTATTGAGTGCAGTACCCAAAATTTAAGTAAAAGTTGAAAAGCGATGTTCTATAAAAGATATGTTTCAGCTACTAAACAAAGTTCATTTACCGCATCATTAACGGTTTTCTACAGAAAAAAAGTTCATTTACCGCATCATTAACGGTTTTCTACAGAAAAAAAGTTCATTTACCGCTTCATTAACGGTAGTCTACAGAAAAAAATTAGAACTCTCTGATATTGTAAATTGATTTGGTAACTAATGTTGATATTCATTATCATCATTAAGTGCCATCTCCGCAACGAAGGTTGGCTTCAATGTACCTCCAACACCCCTGTCTCCTGCCTTGGTGGTGCACTCTGTCAGACTGTAACCTGTCCATTTGGTGATGTTTTTCTCTCCCTTGTATCTGTGCTTACCTCTTGCTCGCCTCCCCTCAACTTTATTCTCACGTAAGGTCTTCAACAAGGTGTCATGTTTTTAATATGTCCAAACTAAAATACTTAATTTAGAAAATACTTGAAAATCTGTTTGATCTTTATTTCTTGTAATAGTTATTTTTTTCCATACGAAGTGTTTTTAGAACTTCTAACCTCTTTTTTCGTTTTCTTTTCTTTCCACAAAGTTCAACCATTCCTTTATATGTTCACATCTCAAAGGCATCAATTCTGTCTTTTGGTTGTTTGTTTATTGTCAATGTCATTTTCTGACAATGTGTGATGAATTCATAGATAGCAGTTAATTATATGCTATATGTACCTCTATAAACTATATGCTATATGTACCTCTATAAACTATATGCTATATGTACCTCTATAAACTATATGCTATATGTACCTCTATAAACTATATGCTATATGTACCTCTATAAACTATATGCTATATGTACCTCTATAAACTATATGCTATATGTACCTCTAAAAATTATATGCTATATGTACAACTATATGCTATATGTATCTCCTATTCGTTTACAAAATGTTTTAATTTGGTTGAGGACAAATTTAGTGGATGATATTTATATACAGAACAGACAGATCTGAAGGTGAAGCTGTGGGGCAACCGTGAGGACCTCCTGCAGACGACTGAATTCATGGAGGCGGCCCAACTTCCTGTATAGACTTATGAGCATAGGAAACTGATCGCAGAAGAAGAAGAATATACAGAATCATGCTATTATCTCCATGTTTATGTTTAAGCTATGTAATGATAATTGTAGATTAAAAAATCTATCACAAATATTGACAGTTCACCTTTATTAACAATAAATATAAACAATAAACATTAGCTTAATTAAAACATTAAAATAAGTAAAACAGGCATACGAATCGAAAGTTCAATTAATGTAGCAGTTAAGTAATTCAAACAACAATGATTTGTATAAACAGATAAAATAACATGACAGTTTAGAGAGATAGATAGATAGATAGATAGAGAGAGAGAGAGAGAGAGAGAGAGAGAAAACATCAAATTATAGAAAAATGGAATAATTATATGTCTAAATGCACAAATGTTTTTCTAGAAAATGAAAAAAGCATCCAATACATAGCACAAAATTTATTTAAAACTGGAGTGTATCGGGAAGTTTCGACAGAGCACAACCTAGTAGGCATATGCTACCTTGTCTTCTGGAGCTAAATAATTGAGAATCTTTAATGTAAGTGAACTATTCTCATTGTTGTTTTCTGAGAAGTTCATGTCTTCAACAAACCTCTTCCATCTATTGAATTGTTTTCTGAGAAGTTCATGTCTTCAACAAACCTCTTCCATCTATTGAATTGTTTTCTGAGGAGTTCATGTCTTCAACAAACCTCTTCCATCTATTGAATCTACTGAGGAGTTCATATCTTCAAGAAACCTCTTCCATCTATTGAATTGTTTCCTAAGGAGTTCATGTCTTCAACAAACCTCTTCCTTCTATTGAATTGTTTTCTGAGGAATTCATGTCTTCAACAAACCACTTCCATCTATTGAATTGTTTTCTGAAGAATTCATGTCTTCAACAAACCTCTTCCTTCTATTGAATTGTTTTCTGAGGAATTCATGTCTTCAACAAACCTCTTCCATCTATTGAATTGTTTTATTGACTATTCTATCTGTAAATTTGATGTCTTAAACATTTGATTAAGTTGTTTATGGCATGAAAGAGAAGAAATACTGTTTGGAGGTAGTTGATAGAAAGGACACAACTTAAAACAGCATCCAGTATCTCTCTCGTCTAGCAAGAAGTAAGCATGGAGTAAAAGTATTTAAATTATATGAATATAGTTTTCGAACCTTTTATCATTAACTCCTGGAGAGGGAGCTCTACTTCACAGGATCATTAGCCTTTGCTGAAGCATGAAACACCACTGTATGTCTCTTTCTATATGATGTGTCCTTTACAAAACGTTATCTTCACTGCCACTCTGTAAGACTCTCCGTTCTGTGCAAGCTGCACAGTTTCTTCTAGTGTCATGTTCAGAACATCTTCGATGGCATGTGCCATAGTCTTCCTCTTGCTCTCTTTCCCTGAACTTTGCCCTCCATGATTAATCTGTCTAAACCATTGTGTCTCTTTATGTCAGAATTATGTAAGTTTGCGTCTTTTGATAGTTGTGAGGAGCCACTCTTATTATATGTTCAGATCTTTGCGGACCTCTGCGTTGGTTAGCCTTTCTGTCCATGACATTCTTAGTACTTTTCTATAACATTTAATTTTGAATGCCGATATTTTCTTTTCCATTGCAAATGTCATTATCCACGTCTCGCAACTATATGTTGCCACTGGAAATATATAACTTCTTAAGTAATAATTAATATACGATAACTGCGTGAAACGTAACAACAATTGTACTTACGTAAAACACAGGGTTTTATAATAGTTTCACTCAGACTATCACATAGTTCTATCACATGATATTTCCGTTGGATACTTTTGTGTGTTGTGATAATTTCCATTCCTCGTCTTTTGATGTTTTGTTCGTATCTTGATAAAGACTTGTTTGGTTGAAACGTTGATTATGTTTTGTGTAATTGTTATGTTTCTTGTGTGCACATCAGTTTTAGTGATAGTCCATCGTGTCTGAGTGAAACTATTATAAAAACCTGTGTTTTACGTAAATACAGTTTTACATTTTTTTTATCTGTGATGTTTATTGCAGTGTCATTGCTAATCTCTTTCTGAACTCTGGCGAACAATCTCCTGTGGCGTTGATGGTTAACTCGAAATATTCAAAGTTACTGACACTTTCTAGTTGTTCTTTGTCAATGACTATTATAGGCGTGAGTTCATTTCCGTGGATATACTAATGCATATAATAAAGACATAAATAAATTTCTGTCTTTTTTGCATTTAGGAAAAGATTATATGCCTAACTATGATGTTTACCTCACATAAACATTAATTCTAAACCTGTGGGGCTCCTTGATAGTAGTGTGGTGTCATCTGTATACTTAATGTCTGGTTTTCGTACCCTCCGATATTACAGGATTGAAACTGTTTATAAAGTGGGTCTTCTTATACATTTCACATGATGTTTTCTGCGTATATGTTGAACAATTGTGCTGAGTGGATGCATCCCTGTCTGACTTCTATTTTGACCTCAAGCCAGTCACATGTTTCTGTCTCTCTCTCTCTCTCGAGGCGGACAGAAGCCTGTTGTTTCTGATAATGAGCGATATGATATGATGTGGGAAGCTCATGCTTTCTATTATGTTCCATAATTTCTGGTGTGTTACGCAGTCAAATGCCTTTGAGTATTCTATGAAACAGGTGTATTGAACTCTCTGCATTTCTTTATTATATTTCTCATGTTGAAGATGTGATCTCTGCTACCTTTTTTCGTTCTAACACCTGTCTAACACCTGTCTAACACCTGTCTGAGCTATATTTCCACTTTATGTAGGCTATGTATAAATCGTTTGATGAAACTGTGGTTTTGAAAGTGTGCAGTAAGGGTTAATGTATTCAATTTCTTGCAACAAAAATACTTTTGTTCCTAAGGCGATTATTCATAGTACATTTACTATTATTATAATACTAAGTGACTGAACATTTGGACAAAATCTTTATACCATTCCAGCCATATTGTACATACAGATTTTCTGTGTTTTGTACATAGTTTATCTAGAGTTTAACTGAAAATACCTTCTTAGTTTAGGTTTCTGAAAGTTGTACATAGTTTACCTAAAGTTTAACTGAATAAGTCTTTTTAGATTAGGTTTCTGAAAGACCCTGATGCAGTCTAGGCGAACTGATATGTGTACATTCTGTCACACACAAAACGGCAAAGAGTATAGTCTACAAGCTGATAGTGTACACCCATATTATCCTTCTGTGTTAACATTCTCCAAAATTCATTTTGTACACAATTTGGAACATAAATACGGATTGATCATCGTGGTAGTTGACACGTATGATATAATGCACATTTCATAATTTCATTTATGATTATGACAAGACCGAGACTTCTTTTCTCAGCAGATAAAACAAGTTTCATCAACAAACACTAAATAACAGTAGACAAATTTCATTCAAACTTCATACAAACATTATAGCAAGTTTCTTCATTTTGTCATGTTTCTCCAACTTTCTAAAACAAATATTGTTCCCATTTGGTGAATGTTATAGTGGCAAAATTAATGCATGCACAACAGAACACATGTTATAAGTAAGATATACATAAAATAACTGATATTTATATCAGCTTGTAGACACACAAAAATCAAGATTCGATCATAAAGAATTGCTAATACATCAAAGTTTTGAGGTACTCAAGATATGTCTACCCCAAGTTCATAAATTCATATAATTCTTCATATGCATTCACACATTTAAAATGGACATTCTAGTGTGAGAATAGAAGAATAAGTTAATGGACATTCTCTTGAAGAACTGTGAGCATTTCTGAAAAAAAGCTACGTCTATTAGATTCTTCTTATCAATAATAAGCTCTGAGGATTTATTGTAGAAATAAGATGGTGAAAAATATGTTTTAACAAAGTTACTATTAACAAGAAGGAGAATAGGACAGGCAAAAACAACATTTAGAAAAAAGAAAATATATTGCGTAATATGACTTTGTCATTAGAGGTGAGAAAGAGTTCCGCAGTGCTATATAACTCCTATACTAACGTATGGTTGCGAGTGTTGGAATAGAAACAAACTGGAAATTGGGAAATTAGAGGCAATAGAGATGTGATTCTATAGAAGAATGCTGAGAATACCTTGGACTGCCAGAAAAACTAATGTGGAGGTGTTGAAAGAGTCAAATGCAAAACGGACCTTAATCAATAACATAAAAAAAGAGAATCTTCATTTTTTGGCCACTTCATGAGACAAGGAGGTTTGGAGAACATAGTCACAACAAGCAAGATTGAAGGCAACATAGATAGATGGCGACAACGTGAGAAAATATTAGTTTGACAACCTGGCACGGCAGGGAAACAAGATCCGTCTTGATACATAATACTGTGGACAAAGAGCTGTGGAGAGCCATTTTGCCTACGCCAGCCGACATGGCACCTGATGATGATGAATAGTAGCACTAGTGGATTGGGTTTGAAGCTTGTTTGTTACTTTCTGCCTTTCAGATTTATATAAGAAGAATATTTTTAATTACATCAGCCAATTAAAAACATTATAATCCTGAAAATCAAATTAGAATCCATGCAAACGTAATCAGTTTACCTTAAAAGGTCAGCTATGCTAAATCTAAAATTCTACCCGTGATTGCGGATAAGAAAACAATTTGGGAACATGCAAGACCACACGCGTAAAACACTTTTGAGGTAGTACTAGAAGATTTGTTAAAAGTCTAGTTTTTAATCGTGTGTGTGGACTTTTAATTAAATACAGTGTATGACAACTCCTGACAACAACTTGCTGGACTACACACCTGTACATCCTAGAGGGAGCATTTGTTATCAGGTCACTTCATGTTGAGTTCCAGTATAAAAGTGGCAGGGTGGCAATTCAAAGTATATTTGTCAGAATTTGAGTATTTTATCATTTCACCACAAACACCAGAAAAATACAATAAATCTGAAACTCAAATGGTGTTATCAAGTCATTTCACCACAAACACCAGAGAAATACAATAAGTCTGAAACTCAAGTGGTGTCATAATAATTTGCAATGGACGACTATTGTTTACAACCAAAAGACACTACAAGGTGCATATTTTATTTCCAAATTAATTTACTGATGATCTGAACTCAGGAAATTTAGCTGGTGCCGAATCTCAAAGCCAGTGATTCTAAATATTTATGTTAATATGATATAGAAGGACTTATACACCGTTTTAAAACAGCGTTACAATATAATCTTATTTGTGATCTTTTGAAGTAAGAGCTAACCTTCAGAATATTAGGATATATTTTCTGAGAATATTAGGACATATTTTCTTAGAATATTAGGATATATTTTCTGAGAATATTAGGACATATTTTCTGAGAATATTAGGACATATTTTCTTAGAATATTAGGACATATTTTCTTAGAATATTAGGACATATTTTCTTAGAATATTAGGACATATTTTCTTAGAATATTAGGACATATTTTCTTAGAATATTAGGACATATTTTCTTAGAATATTAGGACATATTTTCTTAGAATATTAGGACATATTTTCTTAGAATATTAGGACATATTTTCTTAGAATATTAGGACATATTTTCTTAGAATATTAGGACATATTTTCTGAGAATATTAGGACATATTTTCTTAGAATATTAGGACATATTTTCTTAGAATATTAGGACATATTTTCTTAGAATATTAGGACATATTTTCTTAGAATATTAGGACATATTTTCTTAGAATATTAGGACATATTTTCTTAGAATATTAGGACATATTTTCTTAGAATATTAGGACATATTTTCTTAGAATATTAGGACATATTTTCTTAGAATATTAGGACATATTTTCTGAGAATATTAGGACATATTTTCTTAGAATATTAGGACATATTTTCTTAGAATATTAGGACATATTTTCTTAGAATATTAGGAAATATTTTCTTAGAATATTAGGACATATTTTCTTAGAATATTAGGACATATTTTCTTAGAATATTAGGACATATTTTCTTAGAATATTAGGACATATTTTCTTAGAATATTAGGACATATTTTCTTAGAATATTAGGACATATTTTCTTAGAATATTAGGACATATTTTCTTAGAATATTAGGACATATTTTCTGAGAATATTAGGACATATTTTCTTAGAATATTAGGACATATTTTCTTAGAATATTAGGACATATTTTCTTAGAATATTAGGAAATATTTTCTTAGAATATTAGGACATATTTTCTTAGAATATTAGGACATATTTTCTTAGAATATTAGGACATATTTTCTTAGAATATTAGGACATATTTTCTTAGAATATGCGTATCAAAATAGATCATGTCCCATCTTTAGAATATGTTTCAAGGAATCTCTATTTTTTTCTGTCTGTTGCCTGTTACACGTATAGATTTTACTTTATCCATCTGTTTATGATTTCTTACTACTTGTATATTTGCCTACCCAGAATCTGTCAGATTTCCCTTCTAGAATGGTTGTCAGTAAGATCATTGTATAATATCCATTATAAATGTATTGTATTTATTGATTGCTGCTCAATTTTGCAATTAAAATAGATATTAATTATTGATTGATGGTGCAGTCGTAAAATTGATAGTGAACTCGTATCGCAAGCCCAACCTGTCGAGCTAGGTGGTTCAAACGACAATGATCCACACTGTACCGGCAATACGATTGGGCGTATATTTTCATTTTCCAATTGAGGTGGAAATAGTTTTCAGATCGCATCTGCTCAAGAGTCGACCCAGCCTTAATTGGGTTCCGGATTAATCCTGGAAGCAAAGACTGCGAGGGAGAACTAAAATGTGAGATCGCTAACATCTCACACCTAAACAGCATGAATCAAATGCTATGGGTTAACTATACTTTACTTTATTAGTTGTGCCTCGAACTCAACAAAGCTGAATAACAATGTCGCATATAGCTTCAATTATTATTACTATTGGCTGCTGTTAATATTTCCAAATAAAAAGATTTTTCTTATTGACTGCTGTTAAAATATCCAGCAAACATAGATTTTACTTATTGACCGCTGTTCAAATTTCCAGCAAACATTGATTCATTCATTCATTTTCCTTTTGCGCTGAAGTTAGCGCAGAGGTCAGATCTCTCCAATTCTGTCTGTTCAAAGCTATTCTGTGCAGTTCTTGAATAGTATGAATATTGGTTGTTTTACTTTCTCTAAGTTTTGTTCTTCTGAGTGTTTCTTGTTTCTTTTGGTCTACCCCTGGCTCTTTTACCTGTAGTTATCCATTCAGGATTGTCAGCAAACATAAAAACTACTTATTGATTGCTCTTCAAATTTCTAGCAAACATAGATTTTAATTATTGACTGCTGTTCAAGAGAATTATATCAAGTTTTCCATAGTTTGTGTCCATGCTCTGTCAGGTATTGTATGCTTATGTCTATGCCTATAGTATATTTGATTAATCTTGCCTGTTGTTATGTAGTTACATTAAACAAACGAATAAATAAAACCAACTATTTTCTGGACTTTCATCTCTGAAACAATAATTGATAATAAAAAATATACAATGATGCCTGTAAAATATTTTTTATCAAGTTAATAGACTGAGTACTTTGAATGAAACACACCATCTATTACACACATGTAACGTAAAATTTATTCAAGCATATGTTTACATAAAATGTCATAAATACATACACACAAATAAATAATACATTTATTTCCACATTTTACAGAAATGTATGTAAGATAAATAAATACTTGCATACTGCATTTAAACAGTTGAAATATTCTATTAAAATGTCATATATTTCAAGTTCGAAATAAATCTATAAATTAGCACCCTATTTATTAAGTTGAAAATATATAGACAAGTAACCAAAATTGTTGGAAAATCTATAAATGGGCCATACTATTTTGCATTTAAAATATATAAATGGATCAAACTATTGATTAAGGCGAGGATCTGTGAAATTGAGCCCTAATGATTAATTTGCATATACGACGCTGAGACAAACATACCGACCTATAGAAACATAACTCTAATCAAAGGTTTATAGACTGATGTATACGGCTACAACAGACAGTGAAGTCTATTCAAGAAACATAATTACAGATATAGACACAATTAAAGTGAATAAGAGTTCAATTGTAAACATTCTTACTAAAAGATTTACAGAATAGAATAGAGCCCTATTTTCTTCAATTGCAAACCTGTAAAGAGCCCTATTTTCTTCAATTGCAAACCTGTAAAGAGCCCTATTTTCTTCAATTGCAAACCTGTAAAGAGCCCTATTTTCTTCAATTGCAAACCTGTAAAGAGCCCTATTAAGTTGTAAACTTTCCATAGCGAGTCACATTTATTCAGTTATAAATATTTCATCTACATTCCTGTTTATTCATTTATAAATCGTTCATCTACATCCCTGTTTATTCATTTATAAATTTTTTATGGTTGGTTGGTTGGTTGCTGATCCAGCGGTCCATGGGCTCATGTCCTTTGACCTAATGCCATTAGATGGCATTATATTGCTGGGAAGTCTGTGGATTTTCGGCCCACCCCGGGACAGAGCCAGAGAATAACTATCACACCTCCAGGAAGGTAGGTTTCAACCTATGCACTGCTCCTAGCCACTGTAGCCACGATAGGGTTCACTGTGCTCATTCCCTGCCACCAATTGACTACTGGTTATGCCGAACTTCTCTATTGCTCCAGGCATGCAACCACATGTTCAAGTCAAAAGGATTGTCACGTCCTGAGTCACTGTGCCTCTATGATGGGCCTCAGCAAAAACAGTGATGTCAGTTTCCTCCTCCCCAGTGCTGCACAGTACATCTCTGGCTCCCTCCCAACCACAGAGGGTGCAAACATATATATTCAGGCAAACATGAAAAACATTTCAACAACAAAACAAAATCATAACTGTATAGATGACGTGCCATGAAGCTTCTATAAGTAGATAACCTCAATATAACGGCATGTCATCCACTAAGGTTTTCTATTGCATGAATGGTATGTCTAGTGGGCCATTGGTGAGACCCACAGACGCAACCACATGCGTGATAAATCTTTTATCTACATCCCTGTTTAAAACCTGTTGCAAACCTGAAAATGAGCCACAATTATTAATTTGTAAACCTTTTATGATGAGTCATATTTCTTAAGTTGGAAACCTATAATGAGCCATATCAGATGAAATTCATATAAAGGCCTACACTGAGTTTTTAAATTAAAAAAAAAGGTTGAAAGCAACAGGGAAACTTGTGAAAAGAAACGTATTTAAAAAAAGAAGAGAACAACTATCGAAAGAATATAATATTTGACCAAGAAATCCAGCTTCCTATCACATAGAAATATTGAATTAAAAAAATGTTTAGTTTATTTTGAGAAAAAATATATAGTACAAGCTTAATGAAAATTAATATGATTATTGGATAAGAGAACGTTTAGTGAATTATACATATACAGTTTATGGAATCTGTTTTCAAAATTGTGATCCATTCACACCAGAGAAAAATAAATTCGATGAAAATTAACATCAGATTTTGTCAAAAAAATGTTGGTGGAAGATAAAACAACATTATGGTTACACAAACAACAGTCAAAGAGGTTAACGGTGCTAATGGGATGTAACCAGCTCTTGACTTCCAGTCAGATAAAATATAATCGCTATTTCCTGAATTTCTCTTCTGGTCTTGAACTTCGTACGTCCCTGCTCCTTTGTCACTTGAAACGTGACTATGCCTATCTTCTCTGTCATTTTCAAAACCTGCATAAAGTATAATGTACAATCAATTTATTGTTAATATTTTACTTACTAACTTTAGCTGGAGAATCAATAAACTATTCAAATATACATGTTTAACATTGGGTTGTTGATAGGGTTTAGAGCAGTGCTTTTCAACCTTTTTTTTCACCGTACCCCAACTAAGTATTTCTAAAATTCTGATGTTCTCCATATTTAACATATACATTTTGAAAAATATTCACAAATTGTATTATTCTCCCCTTGAATTTTGCCCCTGAATAATCAAATTGCCCACCAGTGGGGCGTGGGTCCCACGTTGGGAAACACTGGTTTAGCGAATAGATATAACTTTGGGTTGGAACAAGTTGAAACAATGTCTGCCGTCCAATATATGGAAAAGTCTAGAAGAGTTACTTGATCTAATAAGTAGTAGATAAGTCTAGAAAAGTTACTTGACCCAATAAGGGTCTGATAAGGTGACTGATGGTCCTCCAGTGATAAGGTGACTGATGGTCCTACAGTGATAAGGTGACTAATGGACCTCCAGTGATAAGGTGACTGATGGTCCTCCAGTGATAAGGTGACTGATGGTCCTCCAGTGACAAGGTGACTGATGGTGTTCAGTGATAAGGTAACTGATGGTCCTCCAGTGATAAGGTGACTGATGGTCCTCCAATGATAAGGTGACTGATGGTCCTCCAGTGATAATGTGACTAATGTACATCCAGTGATAAGTTGACTGATGGTCCTCCAGTGATAAGGTGACTGATGGTCCTCCAGTGATAAGGTGACTGATGGTCCTCCAGTGATAAGGTGACTAATGTACCTCCAGTTATAAGGTGACTGATGGTCCTCCAGTGATAAGGTGACTGATGGTCCTCCAATGATAAGGTGACTGATGGTCCTCCAGTGATAAGGTGACTAATGTATCTCCAGTGATAAGGTGACTGATGGTCCTCCAGTGATAAGGTGACTGATGGTCCTCCAGTGATAAGGTGACTGATGGTCCTCCAGTGATAAGGTGACTAATGTACCTCCAGTGATAAGATGACTGATGGTCCTCCAGTGATAAGGTGACTGATGGTCCTCCAGTGATAAGGTGACTGATGGTCCTCCAGTGATAAGGTGACTGATGGTCCTCCAGTGATAAGATGACTGATGGTCCTCCAGTGATAAGGTGACTGATGGTCCTCCAGTGATAAGGTGACTAATGTACCTCCAGTGATAAGATGACTGATGGTCCTCCAGTGATAAGGTGACTGATGGTCCTCCAGTGATAAGGTGACTGATGGTCCTCCAGTGATAAGGTGACTGATGGTCCTCCAGTGATAAGATGACTGATGGTCCTCCAGTGATAAGGTGACTGATGGTCCTCCAGTGATAAGGTGACTGATGGTCCTCCAGTGATAAGATGACTGATGGTCCTCCAGTGATAAGGTGACTGATTTGAAGGCACCATGACACTCGATACGTCTTCCGAAAAGTGGGGGGGGGGGGAATAAAAAAGGTCATTTATTCGTCTTCGCCAGTGTGTTGGATGATATTTGTTTTGGAAATAACTATTAACTTGGGGTTGTTTCCGTTTAACCTTGGGGGGGGGGGTTGTTTCCGTTTAACCTGGAGGGTTGTTTCTGTTTAACTTGGGTTGTTTCTGTTTAACTTAGGGTTGCCTACTCTCTGTTTTGGAATGCTTTTTAGTGCTAAATTTCATGTTTAATGTTCAACAATTTTTTATGAGTGGGACGATCCCTCATTTCTACGGCCGTGGCAGGTACCATGATTTATGTTAAAAATCACGAGCTATGGAATATAATTTCAAGGTACACAATCCTATACGTAGAAATTACGTTTGATCACACTTAATTTTGGTTGTTATCTCCCGTGAATTATCCTAATACTGTAAAGTGGTTTGAGAACCCCATGAATTGCGATCGATTAGCTCTTACTTCCTATGTGCAGAGGGATAGTTTTTATGAGTTTTCTATCATACTCAGGAGACTTCAGCTTTACAGTTATAGGGGTCTATATTGTATAGATGACATGCTACAAAGCTTCCATAAGATAGCCTTAATATAACGGCATGTTATCTACTAAGGTTTTCTGTTGCATGTGTAGTTTGCCTAGTGGACCATTGGTGAGACCCACATACGCAACAGCATGCGTATTGTAAAGTAAAGTAGTGGATCCATAGCATTTAACTGTCGCATGACTGTGAAATGTTAACGATCTTACATTTCAGTGGTTCTGTTATATGAAGTCGGTAGCCATCTCCTCTCCCTTGCAGTCTTTACTTCCCGGACAGATCCGATACTCAATTAAGGCTGGGACGACCTAGAAGCTGATGTGGTCTGAAAAAATGAACGTCTCAACTGGGGAATGAACCAAAGACTACTCATATGCAAAGGCCTTGCCCTAACCACTGAGCTACGCGGCCTCCATGTTACACTGACGATCATCTTGAGTACAATTTAGTTTTAAAATCATCAAGACGTTAATTCAGTCAAAAATCAAGCGTGCAGTTCTGTATTTTAGAAGTAAATAATTGTGAATGTATGTCTGTACTAGTAACAAGTAACACCAACACTGTCATTTTGGCGCATTGGGAAGCTTTGGCCTCGTAGCATTTTCATTACATAAACTAAATTTAGTTTGGTTGCGGTTCCAAATTGAGATTTTTAATGGCAACGCTGACTGGTTCGAGCGCAAGTTAACACAATGATATCTGGACATTTAGTCTATTGTCTATTGTCTTTCCCCTAGGTGGTTTGTGATCCACTCTTGCCGTTAAGCGGAGGGGTGATTGGAGCTCGAGCTTGCGTACTAAAGCCAGATGTGTGGCCTCGGCTGTGCTATGACCGTGTCTGTTCAGGATGTCCCTGATGTTTTCTATCCATCTTTTCCGTGGTCTTCCTGTGGCTTTGTACCCTGATCGCATTTGGTTATATGTTTCTACGGGCAACTTTTCGTGATGCATTCTCATAATGTGGCCAAACCACTCGATCTGTTCTCTCTCTATGTAATCTGTACAAGATATTATACCTATTCTTTCCCTGATATATTCATTTCGTAATCTATCATGCATGGTTACCCCGGCAAGTTTCCTAAAGCATTTCATCTCACATGTCACTATCTTTCTTTTAGTATTGTATTTAGGACATTTAGTATTGTATTTAGGACATTTAGTATTGTATTTAGGACATTTAGTATTGTATTAAAATCCATCAATTCATAAGATTAACACAACTAAAATAAAATGTGTAAGAAGTATGATTGGAGATAGCCTGAGAGACAAAATAAATAATGAAGAACTAAGAAAACAATTAGGGATCATGTCAACATTATAATATATTCAGAAATAGCAAGTTAAATGGTTCGGCCACACAACCAGACAGAAAGAGCAAAATATTATCCAAAGAAACCCTTAACAAACGATACTATATGGACACCCTCGTAAAAGGTGGATTAATAGCGTATTAGAGATACTCGGAAATATAACAGAAGAAGAGGCAAATGGAAGAGCAAATGACAGTACAGTCACTCTCCTCTCAACACCGAAAGGTGTATGAGGACAGAAAGAAGAAGATTAAAATCAATGTTATGAAAAATATGAAATGTTAAACTACAGCCACAGAGTTCTAGCCTCCAAAGAAAGCCACCTACACACATTATACTGTACAGCATATTTGTGTTCTGTCCATGTATACAAGTTGATGTTAACAGGGCCGTATTTAGACGTGATGAGACCTTAAGCTTTCGGACGTGCAGCATTGGGACAAATAATGTTGCAATATATTTAAGTTTATATGACAATTGCTCAGGAAAATGGGGGCCCTAAGCTATAGCTCGTGTAGCTTATACGTAAATTTTGCACTAGATGTTAACTCCAATGCAACTACATGATCAATATCAATAAAACCCATAACCCTTCAGGGTCGTAGGGGTACCACATTGGAAGCTTCAGCACACAGAGTCCTCCAGCGAATTCTATCCTCAGCGATGCGGATGAGTGTGGAAATATCTAGCCCTGTCCATTCCTTGATGTTGTCTGTCCATGTCTTTATTTGACCTCCTCTGCTTCTTCCACCCTCGACAGTTCCCTGCAGTATTGTTTTTGACAAGGAATCGTGCCTGCATACATGTCCGAACCATGCTAGTTTTCGTCGTTTCACTATTGAAAGCAATGGCTCCTGGACACATGCACACATCTATACTACATGATAATGTTTAGAAAATATGATCACCTTTGAATTGGTAAATCGCTTGAAATCCCGTAGAATCATAAATTTCATTAGATTTAAATGTTACACGGAAAAATGGACCATCAGACCAGATAACTCGTTTCTCCTTGGGGGGATGACCACATAGCCTGGTCATCTTCCGGTCTTCTGTTTCAGCAAAGTTGGAGAAAGCTACATAGTCACTTTGGGTACTCTCTTCACACCTGTAACAAAGGTGAAAAGTTTTAAAGATACAATGATTAGTGCAGGGTAATTATTTATTATTTTGTTATTTTTTCTTTATTTTTCTTGCAGAAAGCGCTAGTTTTGTTGTAATATTTTATAACAAGATCATTTATATCTGAATCTTCTAGCTAGATACACATCCTTTTTCAGAATATCATTTTTAGAATGTTTTTTTTTGTGTGTGGCTGTATGTATGCATGTTGTAGGTAAAGCTATCTTGTAAAGTAATTATTTATGTATAATTTCCAGTACCGCTGCTCGAAAAGAGAATCCCGGATGTATGTAAGAAAGGAATAAATGCGATGTATATTGCATTCAACAATTAGGAAGCATTACCATGGACTAAAACATCTAAGGAGAAATGGTCAACTGCCTACATGTCAAATTTAAATTTGCCAATGACAGAAGAACGTCGTACATTTCCTGGCACATGATGTCTATCTAACCTCGTTGTGAATGATAAATTCTCCTTCCGCGTTTCATAGCATCTACTCGTTTATTTGTGTTCTAGTTCAAGAAATAAATGTTCATCTTCGTGTTGATACAGGAGTGTTATTGATACAGGAGTGTTATTGATACAGGAGTGTCATTGATGCAGGAGTGTCATTGATGCAGGAGTGTTATTGATGCAGGAGTGTCATTGATGCAGGAGTGTCATTGATACAGGAGTGTCGTTGATACAGGAGTGTCATTGATACAGGAGTGTAATTGATACAGGAGTGTCATTGATGCAGAAGTGTCATTGATACAGGAGTGTCGTTGATACAGGAGTGTCATTGATACAGGAGTGTAATAATACAGGAGTGTCATTGATGCAGGAGTGTCATTGATGCAGGAGTGTCATTGATGCAGGAGTGTCATTGATGCAGGAGTGTCATTGATGCAGGAGTGTCATTGATGCAGGAGTGTCATTGATGCAGGAGTGTCATTGATCCAGGAGTGTCATTGATGCAGGAGTGTCATTGATCCAGGAGTGTCATTGATGCAGGAGTGTCATTGATGCAGGAGTGTCATTGATCCAGAAGTGTCATTGATGCAGGAGTGTCATTGATGAAGGAGTGTCATTGATACAGGAGTGTCATTGATACAGGAGTGTCATTGATACAGGAGTGTCATTGATACAGGAGTGTCATTGATACAGGAGTGTCATTGATACAGGAGTGTCATTGATGCAGGAGTGTTATTGATGCAGGGGTGTCATTGATGCAGGAGTGTCATTGATGCAGGAGTGTCATTGATATAGGAGTGTCATTGATACAGGAGAGTTTAGTTCTTCAACACAGATGCATGTTCGTTCAATATTCTACATGCTCTTATGGTGTCGGACACGAGAGGGGAGCAGGGGAATAGCACTGTTACCTACCACGCATGTGGTAAGAAGAACTACGAATGTTTTTGGTGGTGGAGGTTTGGTTGGCTGTCCTAACCTATATAGGAACCAACGTGATCCAGAATTCATTATGAAGTCGGATGTATCAGGCCGAAAGACGTAGATAAACTGTAAACCATGGCACTACGCATTCCATTCTCTGTCATATCCTGTTTATCTGCAGAAATTTGAGAACGAATGTTGAAGAAGAATAGCCTGTTGCTGTTATATATTTCCTGCAAATCCGGATTCTGCCATCAATGTCAGCATCTATCTTATTCTTACTCTGGTTGTCAAGAGCAACTGTTGGCAGTGGTGAAAGGACTTGGACTTGTTTGGTTTGAACATGTAACGAGACATGAATCGCTTTCTAAAATAATTTTACAAGGAACAATCGAGGGTGGTAGGAGAAAAGGGGAACAAAGAAAATCCTGGACTGATAACACCGGGGATACAATTGGTCTGCGTGTGGTTTTTCTACACTCCTCTGAAAAGCTGAGGGTAGAGTTGTTTGCAGAGCTTACTGTGGTGATTTATCCAGTGTTGCACCCCTGAAGGGTTAAGGGTCTTATTATTATTATTATTATTATTATTATTATTATTGTTGTTGTTGTTGTTGTTATTGCTTTTTTTTATTATTATGGGCGGAATATAAATGTAATATAGAGAATCAAAGATGTAAAAACAGAACACCAATATAATATTAAAGATAAAAGATGTATTGAATAGAAAATAAATATAGTATAAAAGATTAAAGATATATTGAATAAAATAACAAATATAGTATAAAAGATTAAAGATATATTGAATAGAACACACATATTTATTATATTAAATATATATTGGAAGGAGAAACTGACACGACAAATAGAAATACAACTCTCACCATATCGGCATGATCTGCATAGAATTGGGGATGTACTCATAACGCCCTGGTCATCCACTGCTTCCAGGACTATTGTTATTCCTTTGGACTTTGTTTTGTCACTGATGTCAGATAGGCCAGGATGAGACAGCGAGGTTGGCAGAGAGCGCAAATTTTAATGACTTGAATCTAAATATTGCGCAATCTGCAGTTTTTCAGACACCTATACAGCCATGTTATCTCCCGAGAATCTATCGACATGAATCGCTCACTATGGGTCAGAAACGCTTGGGTAGGTGCTCATATTGCTGTGAAGCATCACATTTCAGAAGAACAAAGAGAGTGTGCTGCCTGAGAGGCCAGAAAAACAAACGCATAGATGTTCAACTCTGACTATTTTTGTGTCATATGTGAAAGGGGATTCTACGCCAGAATTTACTAATTTTTTAATCTCTGCACACATCACAGGTATATGTACAATGTACACAGAGGTATATGTACAATATACACAGGTATGCGCATGCGGTTGTGTCTGTGGGTCTCACAAATGGCCCACTAGACAAACCAACCATGCAACAGAAAACCTTAGTAGATGACATGTCTTTATATTGAGGTTATTTTCTTATAGAAGCTTCATGGCACGTCATCTATACAATCCCGTAGTCGTAACCTTCGATAACAGTTACCATGTTGTCCCGACGGGACGACGTTGTGCTTGAACTAGTTACGGGCACGGCGTGGGTGGGCGGAACAATAAATAAACCTGTCGTAAGGGCCAGAGTTGTGCCCTGATGTCAACGTCTGTTTCAGCGGCATTAGACTCGAAACACCATCGAGTCGAATGGCTGCTGGAACAGAGGGCGGAGCACTTAATGGGAATGCCGCACGTGTTGTGAGACCAGTTTCTAATCAAGAAGACAAGCAGAGGTATATGATGTACAATATACACAGAGGTATATGTACAACTAAACAAGTCTCAAACTGTTGTAACCGACGCCTGCGATGAACGGCTCACACATCACAAAGGAATATGTACAACTAAACAAATCTCAAACTGTTGTAATTTGCGCCTGTAATGGACAGCTTCTATTACTCAGAGTCAGAGAGAAAGTGTTATAACTCTTAAGATAAAACTCATATTTATAAAATAATGTTATAAAATTGGCTATACTAAACCTGGGGTTCAGACCATCAACATCAAAATCTTGGAAGACAATCTGTACTCTCTCCTTGTCTCTGCCATAGAATAAGTAATGACATTCTGTGTTACGTGGATATAATCCATCGTAGTTAGGGGATGTGATCTCCCCAAAGGACTTCACTGAGCTCAAGTAGTTAAAAGCGCATGCTGTGAACAAAATGTGAAGGTTATATTAGAAACTTTGATACAGTGTTGATGGTAGTGTTAGATGCGACACAACTAATGACTAACCATCAAGATAGTTTGTTAATATAGTTTGTATGTGATGTGTGTGATGAAGCATATTAGTTGAATTTAAAATATATATTTAGCGTTTGTGTTTGCATTTAAAATGTGACAAGTTAGCACATTGAATAATGCATGTTTGCTAAAGAATCACTAGAACGGCATATACAAATTAGATGTTTCGATCAAATGGTCTTTTTCAAGTGTACAACATAGAACACACCTGTAGAAGTCAGTGACGCAAAGCGAAAACTACAAACTGTAAAATTGAGATAATTATGAAGCTAGAAATTTGTAAAATTTCTGCCCTATCTGTAGGTAATAGAAAGAGATCTTAAGCAATTAAAAATGTCTGAGGGTCTGACTGGGATAGAGAAATGATAAAATAAAAATGTATGGTCGTGTGATTGCAAATTTAAAGCAAGGTTAAACCTGCCGAGGATAGAACGCTATAGGTATAGTTCAGAGTGGTAAATACTAAAGAAGGTAGACAGGTTACTGAAGAAAACTGTCAATATAAAATAATAAAATATAGAAAATAGCAATAAAACACAGAACAAATACAATTGTTGACGTGTCGGTCCAACTGGGACTTTTATCAAGACGACAAAAACAGTTTAGAAAACAAAACCATAACAAATATAACCAAAATGGCTGGGAGAATGATTTCTCTCACCAGAAAATCATCACCCAGTAACAATTTGATCGACAGGTCGACAATTGTATTTGTTCTTTGTTTTATTGTTATTTTCTATATTTTGTTATTTTATATTGACAGCTTTCTTCAGTAACCTGACTACCTTATTTAGTATTTACCTCTATTTGTCTGATTACTGCGGCACTTCCATTTTCTCGGACACCCTCCGATATTTGGGTTATTTATATTGGTCCGTGTGTTGTCGGGGCCCGAAAGGGGAGCAAAGAATAGCAACACTGTTTACCTTCCATGCATGTCGTACGAGGCGACTAAGGAGGTTATGGGAATGGAGTTGGCTGTCCTATCCCGTATAGGGTCAGAGATCCAAATCCATGCTGAAGTCGGATGTGTGAGGCCGAAAGGCGCAAATATCGCAGCCATGCTGTAAACCATGCCACACTGCATTGTGTTCTCCGGACTACATCCTGTTGATCTGCAGGAGTATGAGAATGAACGCAGAAGACGATATTGGTCAGAGTGGACTTGCAATAGAGGTGCCGATCCTTAGAAGAGTTGAGGTAACGACACTATCCGACGTTTAACGGTCTACAGAAAACGTCCGGGATATAATCCTCTCTGCCAAGAATTATTAATATCTAAAAAAATTACAAACAAGTTAAAAATGAGAATTATAAAATGCTACATCTATTCCATATTAATGTATGGCTCAGAAACATGGACACTAAATAAACAATTAGAAGACAAAATTGATGCCTTTGAGATGTGGGTATATAGAAGAATAGGGAGAACATCATGGAAAGAGAAGAAAACAAATAAAGAGGTGCTAAAGACACTTAATATGAAGAAAGAACTACTAAGAGAAATAAAGATCAGGCAAATAAAATACTTTGGACACATTAAAAGACATGACACCCTATTGAAGACCTTACTTGAAGGTAAAGTCAAAGGGAAGCGAGCAAGAGGTAGGCAGAGATACAAGTGGGAGAGTAACATTACACGATGGACAGGTTACAGTCTAGCAGAGTGCACCACCAAGATAAGAGACAGGAGATGTTGGAGATACGTTGCAGCCAACCTTCGTTGCAGAGACGGCACTTGATGATGATGATGATGCCAAGAAAACCACTATCATCATCATCATAGAGAAGCTGAGGGGTTGGCCTAGGACGTACGATAGGCGGAGGAATGGGAGGAATTGTATATTTTATCAAGGAATGTAATAGATCAAACCGAACTTCGCCAAAGACGGATGTGTAGGGCCATTGACGCAAATAAAACGGCGACACAACGCCTTTCCATTCTCTGGGCTATATCCTGCTGGAAATCTAGTAGGACCACGATCCTGCTACAAGAGAAATTTAACAGGAGTTTGAGAATGTACGCTGAAGAAGAAGAAGAAATCGCCAGAATGTTGCTGCGGCCTGAAAGGGATCAAAAAGGATAGCAACACTGGGTGACTTCTATGCTTGTCAAAAGAGGAGACTAAGGACGCTATAGGGTGGAGTTGGCGGCTGTCGCATCCCATATATGCCTTCGTTACTGCATATCCCGTATGCAGTAACGAAGAAATAATTAAAACAACAGATTGTTGTGACCAGATTATACGAAACGAAAAACTCATTTTAATATATCTAGTTACTTACTTCCTCTGTTGTCTTGCTGACCTTCATAAATTCCGAAATCTGAGAAATGAAACACAGCATAAAAACATTTGATTAGACAGGGACATACGCGTATTCATTTCATCTTCCCGATTGCATAATTCCACATATTTATTACCGTAATATTGGCAATAAATATAGCATTATTCAATATTGCCAACACATTGTTTGCTATTCCAATGCCCACACATGTTTGTAAGAGAACTGAAAATAATCCAAAGAGATTGAGAAGAAATTGAAACTAAATATAATGAAAGAATTATGGAAAGCTGAATCTGTTTTTATGAAATATGGAGATAAAACAAAGGTAGACAAAATAAGGATAAGTTTACTTTAAGAAACCAAAAAACCCGCTTCAGCAAGTATATTTGTGTTAAATGCGTAGGTAAAAACTTAACTGCGTTGCTGGTAGTTTCTAGACATTGAAACTCCGCCGAAGACGGATGTGTTGGACCATTGGCGCAAATAAAACGGCAATACAACGCATTTCCAGTCTCTGGACTACATCCTGCTGGAAATCTAGTAGGACAGTGGTTCTGCTACAAGGGAGATCCAGCGGGAGTTTGAGAATGAAGGCATAAGGACATTGAAACACCAATCTATTCAACAATGTTTATCATACGAGTGTTATTTAAACCTTCTTTAAATGTTTTTTCTATCCAGACCAGAGGTTCCCAATATGTGTGATCTTCGGCATCCTTTTGATTCTAATTCTCAATAGTGTCCTTCCTGACGACTTGTTGTTTATCGTATACAATTGATAAATTAATTCTCAAGGCTCTTCATTTAGTGATTTTCACTTTGATTTCTTTTCTTCAATACGACAATCAATACAAGGTCGTTTCTTCAATAGCAAATTGTTTACAACATTACTGCTAAAACCACAAGACGGGGACCACATGAGACTAGAGAAATTCTTTCCAGACAAAGTTTGATTAAGATCTGTAGATGCCTTAAGCACTTGAAAGATTCTGGAGTCCCGCCTCTCGAAACATACACGAGCACACGCACGTACACGCACTCACTCACTCACTCAAACACACATACATGTATATATCCATGCATTTCCAGAAAAAATGAGTATAATATGTTTACTACACCAGTGTGTTGCCGGGCCCGAAAGGGGAGCAAAGAATAGCAACACTGTTTACCTTCCACGCATGTCGTAAAAGGCGACTAAGGAGGTTATGGGATGGAGTTGGCTGTCCCATCCCATATAAGATCAGTTACCAAAAGCCATGCTGAAGTCGGATGTGTCAAGCCGAAAGGTGCAGATATCGCAGAAATGCTGTAAATCATGATACAACACATTCCGTTCTGCGGACTACATCCTGCTAATCTGCAGGAGTTTGAAAACGAACGCAGCAGAAGAAGAAGAAGATATGTTTACTACAAACGGATTGATTGTTAGCACGATACACCCCTCCCACCCCGTGTGTTTATGAATTGTTTTTAGCACCTCATTATTTGGTTTCTTATCTTTCCACATATATACACACACTTCAAAACTTTGCTTGAATAGATTTATACTAATGTCTCTATTTAAGTCATATATTTTTTATATTAAGTGTTGTTATAGCCTCGTTGTTAGTTATCTTCTCTTTCCATGATGTTCTCCCTGTTCTTCTTTATATCTATTTGAACATTTTGGAGGGCGCAGAAGAATGATGGTCAATCAGCATAGGACCGGTACTGTCAGCAGAAGTGTAATGGCGGATACACTCAAGGAGAGATCGGAGCAACTATGGACGTGTCCAGTTTGCAGTGATGATAATCCGACGACTAACTAACTAACTATATAGTAAAGTAAAGTAACCCATAGAATTTATTAATGCCGTAGAGGTGTGAGATGTTAGCGATCTCACATTTCAGTAGCTCTGCTATATGAGGGCGGTAGCCATCTCCTCTCTCTCGCAGTCTTTACTTCCCGGATTAATCCGGTACCCAAAATAAGGCTGGGTCGACCTGGGAGCCGTTGCGATCTGAGAAACCTTCCCGCCTCAACTGGGGAATGAACCCAGCACCACTCATATGGAAGCCAGTATGCTAACCACTGCGCTACGCGGCTCCCAACTAACTATATATCCACATCTCAAAAGTATCAATTCTGTCTTCTAATTGTTTGTTTAGTATCCATGTTTCTGAGCCACACATTAATATAAAATAGTTGTAGCATTTTATAATTCTTATTTTTAACTTGTTTGTAATTTGTTTAGATATTAATAATTTCCTCATGTCATTGAAGGTACTTTAGGCCATTCCTATTCTCCTTTTAACTTCTGTTTCACATCTGCCATCATTTGTGATTATGTGTCCAAGATATTGATAATATTTTACTTGTAGTTTCTCTCCTTGTTTGTTTATGTTTAGCACCAGTTCTTCTCTGACTTTACTGTACTTTATGATATACAATCTTTATGTGTGAACATTTAAATTATAAAATACAAAATGTTTTCTATTAAAACATTGAACATTCTGAAAGTATTATTAAGGAAAATAAAGATCAGGCGAATAACATATATTGGACACATTAAAATAGATGACATCTTGTTGAAGACCTTACTTGAGGGCAGAGTCGAAGGGAAGGGAGCAAGAGGTAGGCAGAGATACAAGTGGGATAGTAACATCACAAAATGTACAGGTTACAGTCTAGCAGAGTGCACCACCACAACAAGGAGACAGGGATTCTGGGGGTTTGCTGCTGCTAACCTTCGTTATGGAGACGGCACTTGATGATGATGATGATGACATGAAGTTTTAATTTGTACGAAGCTAAGCTCGAATAACTGTTTCAAGGAAAAAATACTGTATTGATTTTGTCTGAAATGTGATACTCTTTTGTTATAACATTTATTGTTGAAGTTTTCAACAACGTGACACACGATATGCTACCAACTGTAGGATATTCCCAATGACGTTTTCCATTAAAAGTTATCCACACAAGTTGGCAAAAATAGAACTCATTAAATTAAATTGAACCCAATTTTTTTTCACGTTAAAATTTCTGTCTACTTCATCTCTATTAAATACTGCACAATTAAATACTGTATAATTAAATACTGCACAAGTAAAAACTGCACAATTAAATACTGCACAATTAAATACTGCACAATTAAATACTGCACAAGTAAAAACTGCACAATTAAATGCTGCACAATTAAATACTGCACAATTAAATACTGCACAATTAAATGTAAAAACTGCACAATTAAATACTGCACAATTAAATACTGCACAAGTAAAAACTGCACAATTAAATACTGCAAAATTAAATACTGCACAATTAAATACTGCACAATTAAATGTAAAAGCTGCACAATTAAATACTGCACAATTAAATACTGCACAAGTAAAAACTGCACAATTAAATACTGTACAATTAAATACTGCACAATTAAATACTGAAAAATTAAATACTGCAAAATTAAATACTGCACAATTAAATACTGCATAATTAAATACTGCACAATTAAATACTGCACAAGTAAAAACTGCACAATTAAATACTGCACAATTAAATACTGCACAAGTAAAAACAGCACAATTAAATACTGTACAATTAAATACTGCACAATTAAATACTGAAAAATTAAATACTGCAAAATTAAATATTGCAAAATTAAATACTGCACAAGTAAAAACTGCACAATTAAATACTGTACAATTAAATACTGCACAATTAAATACTGAAAAATTAAATACTGCAAAATTAAATATTGCAAAATTAAATACTGCACAAGTAAAAACTGCACAAGTAAAAACTGCACAATTAAATACTGTACAATTAAATACTGCACAATTAAATACTGAAAAATTAAATACTGCAAAATTAAATATTGCAAAATTAAATACTGCACAAGTAAAAACTGCACAAGTAAATACTGCACAATTAAATACTGCACAATTAAATACTGCACAATTAAATACTGCACAAGTAAAAACTGCACAAGTAAATACTGCACAATTAAATACTGTACAATTAAATACTGCACAATTGGATGATACTGCAGAGAGCTATCAGAAATAAAACATGGACTTACTTGTGACAAAACTATACTGCGCTTTGAATCCAGTGACGGTAGGAGAAGATTCGTAGCTACGGAACTCCACTATCATTTTAGGTTGATTGGACATAAGCATGGGTGGCAGCTTGCGCCCACACCACGTATCTAATTCTTGTAGTTCACCATTGATGTAGACATGCACAGAAACAGAATCAGCACCGGCACAACTAGAAAATAGATAGACAAGGTCAAAATATACAAATGTTTCGCATGTTTAAAAATATAAATGGATACTTGTTCTCATAGCAGACACTTCTATTTAATTATCTCCACTCACATATTTACTGTGTGAAAATGGATATTAATTTTATATTCAGTTCCACATTTTCATTGCAAAAGAGATATGAACGTATACTTGCTATTCGAGGTATAAATAATGCTAGATGAATATAAAAAAGAAGAAAGTCAATTCTTTACGAATAGTTTCTATAAAAAAGTACATTTAGGCACAACGGAGAGGTAATTAGGTGAAAGCGACTGCTTTGAGGACATGTACCAAAAATGTACTTAAATACTCCTATAATATCACAAATAATATAATACCACTATCTCTCTCTTCTCCTTATCTCTCTCTACCTCTCTCTCTATCTCTCTCTTCTCTCTACCTCTCTCTTCTCTCTCTATCTCTCTCTTGCTGACACACTGACACACAGACACAAAAGAATAAAACGAAAGACGTAATGAAGAGGGCTCACTCACTCACTCACTCACTCACTCACTCACTCACTCACTCACTCACTCACTCACTCACTCACTCACTCGGCCACTTGAGACATCAGAACTAAAATATTTGAACTGAAATCTAAAAACTAAAATTTTTTTGTCCTTTTGAGTTGCAATAAAAAAATGCGCTTCATGTACACGTCGCGGCGACAACTATGGCCAAACAGCCTTTATTTCCACAGCCAAAAATCTTCCCTAAATTCCTTAACAGGAAAACTTGCAGTAATGAAACAAACTAAAACCATCAAAACACGAGCAACAATATATAATATCTGAACCATCTTCACGACAATATGGTACGTATACTTGATGTCTCATTAAAGAACAAGCAGGCAACACATAACGTTGAATGTAATATGATGTATATCCACCAGTGCAGAAACCCAACACCCGCTAATGTCGAAAGGGTCACATTGGAAGCGTCAGTACACGGAGTTATCACGAGATTTCTATCATCAGCGCTGCAGATACATGTAGGCTAATCTTGTCTTGTCCAGTTGTTGAAAGATATTGTCTCCTCATGATTTTATTTCATTCCTGTTTCCTTCTTCAACTTTTCCATGCAGTAGCGTTTTTAAATAGCGAATTATGTTGCCTTACATGTACGAACCATGCAAGTTTTTAAACAACGAATCATGTAAGCATACATGTCCAAACCATGCAAGTTTTTAAACATCGAACCATGTCAGCATATATGTCCAAACCATGGAAGTTTTTAAACAGCGAACCATGTCAGCATACATGTCCAAACCATTCAAGTTTTTAAACAGCGAATCACGTTGGCATATATTTCCAAACCATGCAAGTTTTTAAACAGCGAATGGCATTGGTATATATGTCGAAACCATGCACGTTTTTAAACATCGAACCATGTCAGCATTTATGTCCAAACCATGGAAGTTTTTACACATCGAACCATGTCAGCATACATGTCCAAACCATTCAAGTTTTTACACAGCGAATCACGTTGGCATATATGTCCAAACCATGCAAGTTTTTAAACAGCGAATGACATTGGTATATATGTCAAAACCATGCACGTTTTTAAACATCGAACCATGTCAGCATACATGTCCAAACCATTCAAGTTTTTAAACAGCGAATCATGTCAGCATACATGTCCAAACCATTCAAGTTTTTAAACAGCGAACCATGTCAGCATACATGTCCAAACCATTCAAGTTTTTAAACAGCGAATCATGTTGGCATATATGTCCAAACCATGCAAGTTTTCTTGATTGATTAATTTGGCAACGACATCCTTACTCAAATGGATGTGATCTACATGACCATAAACGGTAATACTAGAGTTATGTGACCCTCCATCTGAGCTTTATGTAAAGTGGGAAAGGGTTTTGCCATTTACCAACCACGATCTCTATTCCTGATCCAACTGCTTAATTCCAGGGACTATAGGTTATGACAAGAGGAATGGTACTAATATTATGATGGAATGGATGGTCAGTGTTCTACTTATTTTACAAAGCTGTTCACATTTGACATTACTTTAAGTGTAGGTGCCTTCTAGTCCGTTATTCATCAACTGTTATATCAGCTATATGTGGGAGCTGCGTAGTGCAGTGGTTAGCGCACTGGCTTCGCATATGAGTGGTACTGAGTTCATTCCCCAATTGAGGTGGAACTGTTTTTCCAGACCGCAGCTGCTTCCGGGTCGACCCAGACTTAATTGGGTACCGAATTAAATCCGGGAAGCAAAGACTGCGAGGGAGAGGAGATGGTTACCACCCTCATATAAGCCGAGCAACTGAAATGTGAGATCGCTAACATCTCACATCCCTTCGGCAATAATAAATGATTTGGGTTAACTTGACTCTATACCAGCTATATAGATGCCGACATGCTTAGTGACATGGTTAGTGACATGCTTAGTGACATGCTTAGTGACATGCTTAGTGACATGCTTAGTGACATGCTTAGTGACATGCTTAGTGACATGCTTAGTGACATGGTTAGTGACATGTTTAGTGACATGCTTAGTGACATGCTTAGTGACATGCTTAGTGACATGGTTAGTGACATGCTTAGTGACATGCTTAGTGACATGCTTAGTGAATATCCACGTGTATAAATACGTCATACAGTAGAGATCGTGGTAACTGCATTACAAGAACTGTGTCCTCTACTATTTTTTTAGGATGGTTGCAAAGCTCTGATATAATCGAATTGTACTAATGTTCGCAAATTGATTGAAGCGTTCCTCAACATAAGGGGTATTTTACTTAATCAACAATAAATACATATGTATTCACTTCTTGGTTGAACCCCCAAAGTATACATTCACTTCCTGTTTGAACCCCCACGTTTACATTCACCTCCTGGTTGAACCCCCACGTTTACATTCACCTCCTGGTTGAACCCCCACGTTTACATTCACCTCCTGGTTGAACCCCCATGTTTACATCCACCTCCTGGTTGAACCCCCACGTTTACATTCACCTCCTGGTTACATCTCCATGTTTACAATCTCCTGGTTTTAGTAGCTTGTCAAAAATGTTACGGGGGTTGTACTACTGCCGCAGCATCTACTCTACTCGGAGACATACGCGAGGTGGATGTCAGATAGGGATCAAGAATCAGACATCTGCCCCACAAAATTAGTCTTAAGTTTGTTTTTTAACTTGTGTGTTTGCTCGTCCCTATCGCGATGAAGAGCTTTCTATGGAAACGTTGATTTGTTGATTTAATCTTTCTTACGGGTTCTACGTAAAACACATTTAACCAATTCTATATTGATTGTATATTTATCTACACTACGGTTTAGATCTTTACCACAACCTTCTATTCATTCAAATGTACATATTTTATATATATATATATATACATGAGTGCTTGTGTATGTATGTTAAATTTATATATAACTGATTGTGTATGTATGTTACATTTATATATGACTGATTGTGTATGTATGTTACATTTATATATGACTGATTGTGTATATATGTTACATTTATACATAAGTGCTTGTATGTATGTTACATATATATGAGTGCTTGTGTATGTATGTTATATTTATATATGAGTGCTTGTGTATGTATGTTATATTTATATATGAGTGCTTGTATTATTTACATTTATATATGAGTGCTTTGTATGCATGTTACATTTATATATCAATGCTTGTGTATGTATGTAATAGTTATGTATAAAAAATATTCACATGAAGAACTCAATCTATATGTGATTGTGTATGTACGTAACATTTATGTATAGAAAACATACACACGAAGAACTCACTCTATAGGGGTAGCAGGATCCCCGCTAGGAAAATGTAGGTCTATATGAAGGAACCTGAGCTGTATTCTCTCTCTACCAGCCCCTGTGAAGTTGTATCTACAATATATTCCACCAGGATACGCCCCTGGATGGAGCGGACTAGATATTGTGCCGTTGCGATGAGTATGACTTTCAATGTTCTCGTTACACTGGAATTCTGAAAACAGAAACATAATTTCTCTATTATTCAATTATTGCAGGAACTAATCTTGAGTGTCACATGTTCTTTATTTACTGCATATTTTAGTGTTATAAGAAGCACACTAGATGACATTTTATAGACAGTGAAAATAAAGGTGACTTTGTTATACCAGTTGCCACGACGTGTACAGACATAACTATTTACTTTATCCCCCCCGTCCTCCCCGTCCCCCGAAAGATAAAATACATTCCCAACCGTGGATTCAATCCGATGCTTTCTGTTTCTGAGACCGGCGCTCTAGTAATTTCACCACACGCTTCACACACAGATTATTCATAACCATATTTCGTTACGAGTCAGTGATGACAGGCGTAGGCGATCATGGATATCCACAATTTCCTTATGTCTAGTATCTTGTATCAGGGTCGTTGTTAACTCGTTGCTACGCCATGATGTCAGACTATCTAATATTTTCTCTCGCTATCAACTCACAGATTCAATAGTTTATATTGTCCGGAAACAATAGTTTATATAGTCCGGATTCAATAGTTTCTATAGTTCGGATTCAATAGTTTCTGTAGTCCGGATTTAATAGTCTCTATAGTCCGGATTCAATAGTTTATGTAGTCCGGATTCAATAGTTTCTATAGTCCGGATTCAATAGTTTCTGTAGTTCGGATTAAATAGTCTATATAGTCCGGATTCAATAGTTTATATAGTCCGGATTCAATAGTTTCTGTAGTCCGGATTCAATAGTCTCTATAGTCCGGATTCAATATTTTCTAGTCCGGATTCACTAGTTTCTATAGTCCGGATTCAATAGTTTCTATAGTCCGGATTCAATAGTTTCTATAGTCCGGATTCAATATTCTCTAATCCGGATTCACTAGTTTCTATAGTCCGGATTCAATAGTTTCTATAGTCCGGATTCAATATTCTCTAATCCGGATTCACTAGTTTCTATAGTCCGGATTCAATAGTTTCTATAGTCCGGATTAAATAGTTTCTATAGTCCGGATTCAATATTCTCTAATCCGGATTCACTAGTTTCTCTAGTCCGGATTCACTAGTTTCTATAGTCCGGATTCAATAGTTTCTATAGTCCGGATTCAATATTCTCTAGTCCGGATTCACTAGTTTCTATAGTCCGGATTCAATAGTTTCTATAGTCCAGATTTAATAGTTTCTATAGTCCGGATTCAATATTCTCTAGTCCGGATTCAATAGTTTCTATAGTCGGATTCAATTGTTTTTATAGTCCGGATTCAATAGTATCTATAGTCCGGATTGAATAGTTTCTATAGTCCGGATTCAATAGTTTCTATAGTCCGGATTCAATAATATACACAGTCAATTTCATTATATATATTTTAGTTCAAATGTTGAAAACAACGACGAAGACTTGTCTAACGAGAATCCACTTTCGTCCTGTAGCATTGTTAAAGACATTTATCTAAACATAAGAGAAAGATTACAAATTGCGAAATGAAATGTCCAAGGAAAGCTATTGGAGCCACCAGACTCGGAGAAATTCTAAATGAGAACATCAGAAAGATAATAGATATTACATCATGAATCGAATATATAGAGAAACAATAGATCACACCAATATATCTCAGTAGTACAATTAAGGCGTAGAAGAATGATTTCATTACCTCACATGTACTTCGTCCCTGCCAATGAAGCGGCACGCTTCGTACAAAGAGTACTACCCGCAACACGTAACTCTGTAGCTTCAAGTTATGATTTCCAGGGATCACTTTGTAAACAAGATCTCGGAGGATCTTGAGCACAAGGTGAATGGTTTATTCACTACACCCGCTAATGGGGTAAAGTAATGTGGCATGTTATTCTAGTTCAGGGTGCAAAGAATAGGGTCAATATCTTCCTTCCAGGTATGTCGAAGGAGGCAACTAAGGCAAGTTAGGAGATGGACTGACAACCTGTCACCTGTGAACAGCTCATTGTAACTACATCTCTTGCCTCGATTTCTCAGTTGTGTTTTCTGTCAAACGATCCCAATGGATCAAGGAGAGATTCGAGCACCAGTGAATATTGTACATTTGCCCTTTTGATGTAGACTCATATGTAGCGGGGAATGTTAGGTATACTGTTACTGCAGATGGTAAAACAGATCTGACGTTCAATGTTAGGTATACTGTTACTGCAGATGGTAAAACAGATCTGACGTTCAATGTTAGGTATACTGTTACTGCAGATGGTAAAAGAGATCTGACGTTCAATGTTAGGTATACTGTTACTGCAGATGGTAAAACATATCTACGAATGATCAACTATTTGGCCCTATATTCTGCACATCTGGCAGGATCTAGTGATCCTGGAATACTGGCCCACTGGAATTCCACCCTTCGGGTACTAAATATAAACCTCATTAACACGACCATTGCCGCAACCCGTATGTGTTTTGTGTATTATTTCAGGTGTATCATTAAACTGAGAACCTATGCGTTTGTTAGGAAAAGTATATGCTGTTAAAAAACTACATGATGACGGCTAAAGGAATTATATACTCATCATCCTCATCATCATCATCATCACCATCCTCATCCTCATCCTCATCATCATCCTCATCCTCATCATCATCATCCTCCTCCTCCTCCGCATCATCATCATCATCATCACCATCCTCATCGTCCTCATCCTCATCCTCATCCTCATCCTCATCACCATCACCATACTCATCCTCATCCTCATCCTCATCCTCCTCATCATCATCATCATCATCATCATCATCATCCTCCTCCTCCTCCTCATCATCATCATCATCATCATCATCATCATATTCCTCCTCCTTCTCATCATCATCATCATCATCATCATCATCATCATCATCATCATCATCATCCTCCACCTCATCATCATCATCATCATCATCCTCCTCCTCATCATCATCATCATCTTCATCATCATCATCATCATCATTATCAATCGCTATACTACGGTAAAGGTAAAGGTAGGTCCTATGGCAGCAACCTGTCGTCGGGGCTGAAGATTACTCTTTGTGCATTAAGCCACAGCAACTATTGGGTGCGGTTGCCAATTCCATTCCTTGCTTATGCCGTGTTCCACATGCGTAAAGAACCAATTTACAACTGGGTCGACTAGAAGAGCAGTGTCAGGCGAGAAATCACGTCCCGGAATTCACTACAAATTATTATTATTTACTACCGTTTAAGCAGCACAGAATCGATAAAAGGAGCCATCAGAACACGAATGACGACTAGTCTAGATTGCAAAAACTGCGGTCACAACATCAAAAATGTCAAAACCTCTAAAATATACACTCACAAACATATTGATACGTAACACGCATACACTTGACAGTCGATATCATACAAGAACACAAGTTCTTGCAACACAATTTCGTTAGGCTGCCCTCTTTACTTGACCCGGGCTTATTTTCGCGTGTTGCCCTCTGGTCTATTGATCGCCTCTAAGTACTCAGTGGTCGTCATTCTCTTCCGCTTTAAGAAAGGATAGCCAAGACTTCACTAGAGCCAGACTGGTCTGCACCTGTCAGAGTTATCCCTCTTACATTAAATCTTCGAACTCTCCCAGAGGCTAGTATGGTATTACCAGGATATGGGCTGGATTTGTATTGGAATTATTCAAGTGAAAATAGACGCAAGAACTGGTACAAATCTTACACAGGAATACTTTCTTGCATAATTATATGGACACTAACAACTGATTTTTTTTTCCTGCAGGAAGGGTGTAATTTGTTCAGTTATTAGTTGCCTTCATGTTTCTTAAACATTTATTTTTATCCCTGTATTTTGTCTATCTATCTATACGCTGTGTCCCTTGTTTTCCTTGCGGTGTCAGAGGTGTATTTTGTATTTTGTGTACTTGATTAAGTCTTTGTCTCCATTTTTCGGAGTTTTCAGTTCTATCATAATTTTTGTTTGAAGTATGAATAAAATTGAAGACTGTATTGCCTTGTCGAATCTGTGGATTATGTCTCAGTGGCGGTTTAAGCGTCTTATGTAGATAGAGACGGAAGACGTTTTTGCCGAAACGTCTAATTTGCTGTTGTTCTATGTGATGTTGGAACATTTTGTGATTTATAGACTCTCATGCAACTTTCACTGGTGTATCTTTTGTTAGAAACACAGTGGGTACTTGTTGTATGTAGGATGAAGAGAATGGTAGATAAATCGACAATGTCAGGTGTAACCCAACACTATAGCAGATGCAACAGAGATACCTAATAACTCCACCTCGTTTTTGAGCGGGCTTTAATGATGTTTTTGAAGGGCTTTAGCGATGTGTTTGAGGGGCTTTAATGATATTTTTGAAGGGCTTTAGCGATGTGTATGAGGGGCTTTAATGATGTTTTTGAAGGGTTTTGGGGATGTGTATGAGGGGGTTTTAATAATGTTTTTGACGATGTGTTTGAGGGGATTTCTTTTCTGAAGATAAAGAGCTTTTCCAGCTCTCGCATCCATATGATAGCACCGGAATAACGCAGGAATTAAATAAGTGCGTATGCTGATTGACTTTGACCTCCATATATTATACAGTCTTTTAAAGGCACTTGAAGTTAGTGCAATGCGAGTTGTAATTTCGGTCATGACATCACCGTCGAGTGTTTATTTGCTTCCTAGATAGTAGAATTTGTGTACCTTTTCAAGTTGTTGTCCATTTAACGTAAATACGTTAGGTGAATAGGTGAAGTCCATAATTTTTGTTTTTGATGAATTGATTTGGAGACCTATTTGTTCTGCGATGAGTGTTAATCTATCAGTTTTTGTTTGTGCATCTTGATAGTTTTCACTCAATAGTGCAAGATCATCGGCAAAATCCAGGTCTTCTAATGTTGTTTTATTTATCCATTTGATTCCTAAATTTGCGTTGGATGTGATTTTTCTCATAGCCCAGTGAATTACGATATTAATTAGTAATGGTGACATAGGGCAGCCTTGTATAACACCAGTAATCACAGGGAACCATTCTGAATTTCCGTTTTCTGTTCGGACACAGCTTTTTGAGTTGGAAAACGTGTATAGGTAAACAAATAAAGTAACTATCTTCAGTACAGATTTCATCAATGGACCGATGATAGCAGAGATATCCCCATTGAATATGTCGATGTAAACTTAAATGCTCAGTCAGAAAACATGCTTATGTAGCACTCTGAATCTCCAAAAAAATCATTGCCCTGGTCACCGCCATCTCTTCCATCGTCATATGTGGTTGTATAAGGGCGCCATTGTCTTCCCATATGATATATGCGAGTATAATAGGAAATACGTAAATGAAAAAAAAGTCACAAATGGTAGACACGTTATACTAACAATGAAACATAAGCACAGACAATGTATCGACTAAAAAAAAAAGACTTCAGCAGATCGATTCCTGTCACATCAGGTATAATTGACAAAACAACAAACTATAGAAAATTGAGTAAAGAAAATATAATAAAGATACTTTTATCCGAAAACAAAGCAAAACGACTACTGAAGGCAACGATTATCTTACAGATGCAAGAATCCAAGCAATTTCCAAGAGCTAGAGTTTAATAAAAAAAAGAGTAACCTATATATAGACATATCGAATTTTGAAATGTCTAGACTAAAAAAGTGGTCAATATGAAATTTATATTTAATTATTTTGAAGAGAAGATACCACATACCAACAATCGTTGATTTCGATATTGTTCATTCTACCTTGAGTATACGCCTTTGGGTAATATTAGACTGATTCTTTCCAAAATAATGTTTCTTGTCCATGGTTTACCAAAAATAAATGACTTCAATTCAAACATATTTGTAACATATCTTGAATTTATTACTACGCAAGTTACCCCAAAAGAAGCGCCCGTGTGCTGCCTGGTCCTGAAAGGGGAGCAAATAATGGCTACACTGTTTACCTTCCACGCATCTCGTAAAAGGCGACTAAGGAGGTTATGGGATGGAGTTGGCTGTCCCATCCCATATAGGGTCAGTGACCCAAAGACATGATGAAATCGGATGTGTCATGCCGAAAGGCGCATATATCGCAGCAATACTGTAAACCATGACACAACGCATTCCGTTCTTCGGAGTACATCCTGCTAATCTGCAGGAGTTTGAGAACGAACGCAGAAGAAGAAGAATAGGACCCTAAAAGATCTAGGAAGAAACACTAAGCTAAAGCTATTCAACTTCTTTATTGTCCTAGTATTAACATATGGAAGTGAAATCTGGACATCAACTCAAGAAATAGACCAAAAATTAAACAGCTTCGAAAAGAAATCTCTAGAAACTATGAACATAAAATGTAGTGATTTCGTCACAAATAGTAATTTAAGAAACAAAACACACCAAGAATTTGTGTCACAAGTCATAAGAAAACGCAGATGAAAATACCTGGGTCACGTTGTAAGATGAAAGCATAATAAATCAACAAGCCGTTATGTGGACACCTGAGGGTAAAAGAAAACGAGGAAGACCTAAAAAAACCCTAAGTAACACCATACTTGAAGAAGAGGAAATAAAAGGCTACAAGACCTCACAAGAACTAAAACTGCAGGCAGCGGGCGGACCTCAACACATGGAGAATCAAAACATCTGCCCTATGTGCCGCCTGCGGTACGAAAGGAACAATCTAACAAACTAAGTTACCCCATCCCCCCGCGGAGCAGTAGGAGTCATCAAGGTACAAGATGAAGTTCTAGAAGAAGAGAGTGTATAGATTGGAAAAGCTCAACAAAGAATGTTATAGTTTGTTTAAAATTGTCTGCCCTCTGATTTCATTTTGTACTTTAAGAAAAAAGTTCCTTGCTGACAGTATAAATTCTTATATACGATGTTTTACAAGTTTTGAAACGTTCACCTATAAGTTGGAGTAGCGCGGTAGTCTAGTTGATAGTGAGCTTGCATACTATCACAAGACTGCAGCGTGCCAAGTTCGAAACCATGCCTCCAAAAAATATAATCAGTGTCGTAATTTCTCGTCTGACACAACCGCTCCTCCAGTAGACCCAGCTGTAATTGGGTACCTGACGCATGAGTTAGGGGAGGTAAAGATATCAAGGAAGGGAACTGAGCATCCCGTCTAATAGTTGCTACGGCTTAGTACATGAAGAGTTATCTTCATCACCGACGGCAGCATGCTTCCATGAGACCTACCATTACATTACCTGTAAGTTTTACCTGCAGTTTTTCTTACCTTTAGTTCTCTAAAACATCATATTCAATTAATGTAACGTTAACACACAAGTAAAGAAAATTACTTGAAATACCAACCCCCCGTTTCGTTATAACCCTCCTTTTAAGACCGTAAAGAGATATGAACACTATTCGAAACGAATTTTATTTCAACGCTGTGCTACCATCGCCAAGCATGGACAACTACAGCACAAGAGAAACGTAAACATGTGACAACTGAAATGGCATGCTTATGCAGAATCCTAGGAATATCGCTAAGAAATAGATTGAGGAACGAGGACACCGGCACCGTCCCAATCTATGAAAATATTAAGAACCAACAGACAAAATGGTTTGCACACATCAGCAGACTACCATCAGACAGCATACCACAGCAAGCTATGCTACACAGATACAGTGAAGGCAGACCTACAGGCCGACCACGAAAACGATGGACCACCGCAATAAAAGAGGCGACAAATTCCACAATATTCTCAGCACACACGAGGGCCATCTCCAGAAAAATCTTCTACCCGTGACGATGAAAAGCAACAAATATTACCGAATAGATTAAGATATGAACTTGGTGTAGTTTGATACAAAAAAGGTCTGGAACCAAGAACCATGAGCTTTGCTATCTCTCTTCACTTAGGATATGGTTTTAGTGAAAATATATCAATGGATTTGTTTGGAACAATGTTTAAGCCATCTGCATTGTCTTCTTCTTCTTCTTCAGCATTCATTCTCAAACTCCCGCTGAATCTCCCTTGTAGCAGGACCATGGTCCTACTAGATTTCTAGCAGGATGTAGCCCAGAAAATGGAAATGCGTTATGTCGCAGTTTTATTTGCGCCAAATGGCCCAACACATCCGTCTTCGGCATGTCATTTTGTTCGAGGTTGCAGATCCAGCGTTGCATTGGATCATGTCATTTGATCCACTGGTATTGTGTGATTTATGTCTCTGTACATTGTGTCCAAGTGAAAGTGGGTTTGGTTCCCGGTTCTGATGCCAGTTTACAATGTTCTCAGAGATCATTGGTGATTATCACTTGAAGTTGCCATATATGTGCTATGTTTATCAATATCGGTATGTGACATACAGCTTCGTTAAGATTGACGAAATGCAAATGGGGAAACCGTAGTTCATTGCAGTCAGTCCTCTGTTTCTTGAACATATATGTTTATATTAATACATTTTTCCTAATTTTGTCACTTATATTTGTCATAAAGAAAGTTTTTAACTGACACATTGTGTTAATTTTATCTAAAACGACCATCTCTTTAATCTATAATTTCATTTATTGATATTATTCGCATGTCACACGCATGTCGGGGAGACTTTTTTTGGTTATATTACACTTATCGTTAACCATGTCTATTTCTAGCAGACTTTGTTATCCATGCTATTTATATTGTAGCTTCTCAACTCAATTATGTTGTAAATCTATTTTTACGTCTAAATTATTGGCCACAGCCATATTATTTTCTATAATTCTGTTGTTTAACTAGACGAAATACCAGACAGGATTCTAACGGCAAGGGTGCTCTGCTGTTAACAATCTGAACATTCGCTTTGGAACTAGAAAATAGCGAGAAATAACAGTATTAAGATATGTAATCATACGGACTGTGTGATCAAAAGTTGCCTAAATTGGTATCACTAAATGGTTGTAGGTTTTTTTATGATTGAATGTCTACATATACAATTTCTACACGTACACCGTCTACATATAAAATATCTACATATTTCATGTCTACATATAAAATATCTATATATACGATGCCTACATATATAATGTCTACATATAAAATATCTATATATACAATGCCTACATATATAATGTCTACATATAAAATATCTATATATACAATGCCTACATATAGAATGTCTACATATAGAATGTATACATATAAAATGCCTACATATAGAATGTCTACTTATAAAATATCTACATATACAATGGTGGAACACGGCTTATACATGACAATGTAAGTATGAAGCTTCTTTTTGAAGAATTGCATACAGCTGAAAGCTGGAGTCTTCTGGATATGAATGAATGATCTGGAGAAACACATCAATACACATGGGACACAAGAGCTTTATCGCTCGTAATTCCTAGGAAATTTAAGCAAACAAATAAACAGACCTCCATGAATAAATTTATACTGACATGTCGATACCTGTTAGAGTAGATCGTGCGATAAAAAAAAACATATGTAAAGTCTCTTTGGAGAAAAATCACTACTGTCAGGAACAAACCAATGTGTTGACAATGTCATGCCGGCGATAACACAAGGTGAATATGGGTATTTAGGGAAATAGTTAAAAATATTACCAATAGTGAGCACGACTTACTAGAAAAAAAGCACAGGATTAGTAATGTTTCTACTAAAGCACCTTCTTCATGGAGGAAAACAAGAGACAAATATGTATGTGCATCATTACTTGTCAGATGTTTTTCGTCCTAGTGAAGGCTATTTTAGTCGAAACGACGTCTGTCCTTGTATTTCAGTTTATACCAGAATAACATTTCTTGGTTTAGTGCAAGAAGACGCCACCACATAGTGGAGTTATTTCCCTTGCCAATGTTTTGTACATTTCATGTTAAGCATTTAGTAATTTAAATATTAATTTATTTTAGCGTTTGGTTTAGGGTTAGGATAGGTGTGTTTTACATCGCTAACCCTCACTTACCAACAGATAACATGCCACAAATGGCCAATACACATAGACATAACGGTTATAAAACCAGAGACAGACCATGTACAAGATGGATCACAGAAATCAAAGAAACCACAGGAATACGCTTACAAACAGCACACAAGAAGGCCATCTCCAGAGAACTATTCCATCCCTGACGCCGCAAGGCAAAGAAGGACCACAGCGTATAGTTAGATAGCTAGATAGATAGAACCTCACTTCAGTCCAAAATAAATAAATATTTTAATTATTAAATTATGAACATGATATGTACAAACAAAACATATTTTTCGTCTTCTCGAACCACAGGAATTGCGAGCGATTAGCTTTTACTTCCAATGTGCGTGGGGAGGTTTCTTCGAGCATTCCTGCATACTCAGAAGGCATCAGCTTTCAGCTTAGTACAATGCCTATTGAAGGATTTACAAATACTGACAATGGAAATAATTAAACATGGGGTGGCGTCTACTTGTACTGTACCAATATCTTGTCATAACATATATAAAAGTACAATATATAGGAAATAAGAAGACACGGGAATCCATATAACTCTCGGAGGTCGTGGTGATCACCTGAAAGCGACCTCGCTTATTTTTGGTTGTTGACAGCTCTAACATAACCACATTTATCTAACGCCTGCGGTTTATACGAGCATACACCACCATGATTGATTAATTGATTAATTGATTGATTGATTGATTGATTGAGAACCTCAGAAATTGCGAGCGATTAATTCTCACTTCCTATGTGCAGTGTGGTGGTTTCTCGGAGTTTACTTTCATACTCAGGATACTTTAGCTTTCGGCTTAGTACATTGCCTATTCAAAGTGCCTTCTACTCAGAAGGGATATATAATTGTAAAGTTGACATACTACACAGCTTGACATAAGAGATTCTCAATATAAAAGCATGCCATCTAATAAGGTTTTCTGTTGCATGGATGGTTTGTCTAGTGGGACATTGGTGAGATCCATAGACGCAACCGCATGTGTGGCATACATCACTATAGAAATGACGGTTTTAAAAAGAACATAATGGTACATAAAAAAACAACACCAAAATCAATAACAACAGAATAACAACACCAGCAAAACAATAACACCCACACCATCAACAACAATAGCTGAAACAGCAACATCAACATAATCAGCAACATAACAACAACAGCAGCGACAAGAGCAGAAGAAGAACAATAACAACAATAACATCAACAAATAATTAACAACATCCACGCCAGTTGGAAAAGCAATAACAACAACTGGAGCTCTACCACGAACAGTAAAATCAACATACAACAATAACAAAAACTACAACACAACAAGAATAACAACAACAATAAAGAACAACGATTAGAAATGAAAGAGCGAGAACGTGAAAAGAAGAAATATTTGCCTTCAAAAATCTCAAACGACATTTAGACACATCCGCCATGCTGGCATGCCAATAAATCCTCCATGTGTTTACAACTTCTAAATATGTCTGTCACATGACTAGAAAGGCCTTAGGGGTTGTCCATAAATTGCGCCAAGAGATTTCTGACAATTTGTGATATGTTCTTCCCTTGTCAACAGCTATCAACAATCCAGGCAACTTCCGTGCCTAATTATGTCCAAACCATCTGTTCCCCCCACTTAAACAAAAAAAAAGTATTAATCAGAAAAAGTAGGCACATAATAATTGCTTTTTTGTTGATTTTTATCATTTTGTTTTCAAATGAAAAAAAAATATTTTTGTGTAAAATAGTATTGTTGGTGTCAGCCTTTGTCAACTTCCCTTCCACATTGTCAACAACTGTCGAAAATTGGGTTCTCGTAATCAATGGGCAACCTTATGGAGATAAATATTCAACTATTAGATTAGATAAAAAAAGAGTTCTTAGAAATTTAAAATATTCAGAGCCTATAAGATATAAGTTAACATACACAACATCTACAAAATCAAAATGCAGAAAAAGGTAACACGAAGAAAAATTACAATTAATAGTCACAGAAGGAAGTAAAGCAATGCTTAAACTACAAAACAAAGAACAGGAAAGCGAATGACGAATCAATTGAGTCGTGATCTAAGGCCCTTTCTAAAAATAACATACATCGGTTTTCATTGTGTCCCTTCCACATAATTTTTATTCAGTGTGAACAAGACAGCAGATTGTGTTGCAGGGAATAAAAATGTTGAAATAAACCGACTGGCAGGCGCGGACATAAATAAAGATGTCTTGTTAATGACCAGTCCGAAGAAATTGAGATAGGAAGAGGTGGGAAACAGAACGGATAACAGATGTTGCATGGGGTAAAGTAATAACGGAATGTGTTAGAGGTGGACAGAAAAGTGATACGTTATTATCAAGTGTGTAATATACCTTCTCTATGTTTCCATATCATTATTATGAAGAGTTTAATATACCTTCTCTATGTTTCCATATCATTATTATGAAGAGTTTAATATACCTTCTCTATGTTTCCATATCATTATTATGAAGAGTTTAATATGTATTTTTATATATATATATAAATCATTTCACGATGAAGATGATGATGTCAATGAGGTTGAGAAAGTACACATACAGAGAATGTTAGAAATAGGAGTATCTAGCGGTGAGGGAAGGAAATCTTTTGGAAGGCCCCGATGATCACGCAATCAACACCTACTGGGACTCTGAGTCTACATACACTTCTAAATAATGTAACATGATACATTTCTTCAAATAAAAGTATCCAAAGGTTATTATCATTTAATTGATATACTAATTCAAGAGCAAAGTTTGCTATAACAGATCATACCGCGGGTATTAGCTGGAGGAGACTGTGGTTCTAAAATCCTCAATATTCTGGGCAAGTTAACCTGCTTAGTGAAATGCATTTTCTAGGCTCTATCTCAACTAATTGAATATCATTGAGAGGTGGAGGCTTCTGGTATGTGTCGTTGATAGCGCCTGTTCTCAAACTCCCGCTGCATCTCTCATGTAGCAGGTCAAAAAAGGACCAAAAATTGAACGGCTAAAACCGCGTAGAGGACATACTTCATTGTGCCCTGCTTACCATTGTGTATTCCGCCTCTGTGAATATAGCGGTACGCCAATGTCAAGAGTATCGCACATAGCACGTAACTCATAGCTCCAAAGTGAAACTCCCAGTGATGTGCGACAATATCAAATTTAAAAATGAAAGCACTGCGAGTGGATTTCGAACTCGCCAGATCTGGAGCACAAAGCGAACTATGCCAGGACGATTCTCTTGTGTTTCCTCTGAAACAAACACATTAACCAGGCACCAGGATACAATACCTGGGGATAGAACAAACACATGAAACAGACACAAGAATACAATAATTGGAGACATAAACACACACATGAACCAGACACCAGGATACAATAACTTTGAATAGAAACACACACATGAACCAGACACCAGGATGCAATAACTTTGAATAGAAACACACACATGAACCAGACACCAGGATGCAATAACTTTGAATAGAAACACACACATGAACCAGACACCAGGATGCAATACCTGGGAATAGAAACACACACATGAACCAGACACCAGGATTAAATACCCGGGGATAGAAACACACACATGAACCAGACACCAGGATTCAATACCTGGGGATAGAAACACACACATGAACCAGACACCAGGATTCAATACCTGGGGATAGAAACACACACATTAAACAGGCACCAGAATAAAATACCCGGGGATAGAAATACACACCGGAAAATTATATGCAATGATAATAGAACAACATGCAAGATACATTGTCGAAAAACAATTGATCCCCTCTCAATTTGGCTTCAGTAGAGGGGTTAGTTGCATAGACGCCTTGTTCACTTTGAGGCACATGAGGGAGAGAGCAATAGAATACAACATCGAACTAAAAGCAATATTTATAGACCATGAGAAAGCGTTCGATCGTTTGAAAGTAAACAGAGACGAACTATGGGAAATTCTAGAAATGTAGATAGGAACACACACATTAAAAAGCTACCAGGATATAATAACATTTTATTGTGTTTAGTCAAGAAACGATTAAAAAAATATAACATCCCACCATATTGCTATCCTGTTCTCTGATATCATTTTCAATCTTGTACTCTGACATTACTTCTGACATTTGTGAAATTTAATCTATTGCAATTTAATCTCTATTGCAATTTAATCTCTATTTCAATTTAATCTCTATTGATGAATAATCAACCAACATACGCATCTCCACATACTGCTATAACATCGACAGTCAATGTTTCCATCTCAATATTGCTATAACACCCACAGTCAATGTTTCCATCTCAATACTGCTATAACATCAAAAGTCAATGTTTCCATCTCAATATTCCGGACTATTGATGCGGAAATAGCCATTGATTTAATATATCTCTATGAAGAGACTAGTAAGTAGAACTCATTTGAATATCATTTCTTATCTGTTTTATCTCGTATTAATTCTGAATCAGATTGAGATGGATGGAGGTTGATGCGAGTTCTGACATTTATTAGAATAGACCAGACACAAACAGTCATTAAGTAAATGAAAAATATCTTCTCCTTTCAAATCAATGGGAACTGGGCATAAATTACATACCTAATTAGGAGGGTTCCTGAAAAAAAAATGTAAGTGTTGTTGTCTGGGCAGGGGGGGGGGGGAGGGGGAAGGTGGGGTGGGATGGGGAGGTATTGGTGGGAGGGTTAATAAAAGTTGACGTCAACATTACATTTTTAGACAATTACAATTTTGGAATTTAAATACATTTAATTAAAAATATTGGAAAAAAAGAAATCATGTAATTTATACACACTTCAAGTGCTAAAATTATTGACAAGTTGTTACAACTGGTGGGGGTGAGGTGATCAGTTATATATATATATATATAATGCATGTGGTTGCGAAGTGGGTCCCACCAATGGTCCATAAGACAAACCACCCATGCAGCAGAAAACCTTAATAGATGACATGCCGTTATAGGGAGACTCTCTTATAGAAGGTTTGTAGCATGTCATCTATACAATTATAGACCCCCTCTGAGTAGAAGGTTCCTTCAATAAGCATTGCACTAAGCCGAAAGCTGAAGTCTTCTCTGTAAGAAAGCAGGCTCATAAAAACAACCCCACTGCACATAGGAAATAAATGCTAATCGCTCGCAATTCCTGGGGTTCTCAAATAAACAAACAACATATATATATATATATATATATATATATATATATATATATATATATATATATATATATATATATATATATATACTTTGTGTATACGCATAAATGTTTTAATAATACTGGTATATTTCAAAGTTTTATGTAGAAAACCGAATATATTCTCACTTTTATGAACGTTCGCATAGATTACTCGATAATGACAAGAATGATAAGTGCCACTTAAGCTATGCTATACCGTTCCTGGTAACCCTAGGACACCTAATCTAGTTACAGCAAGATGAAATAATGTTGTAGTGTATGATAAGATAAGGTTAGTCAATGTTCTAGAGAAGTTGCTATATTAAAACGTATTTTCATGATTCAATAGAGAAAAAGATACACAAATTTTAGATGTATGGAGAATCAGAGATAGGGAATGACTGTGGCCAACAAACATGTTCATGAGAGACTGCTGGAGGGCTCATGGAAGTACGTGTATCTTTCTATTCCCCGAGAATATCGATATAAGATTGGTTTGGGGTACACTGTTGACATATCCAATGAAATTAGAAGAAATAACGAAAGTGAAAGATAGTAATGCTATTATGGGATCAAGAAACCCAATATTAGACAGAGGCATGTTTCCTGAAGTAAATTATAGGTAAGCGAACTCAGGAAAATCGCAATAGTTGGGGATATAAATAAATATTATTTTATTTTTTATAAACCTTTCCAGTGATTGGTTTAAGCAAGAAAAAAAATACGGTATTACATTACACCACAGAAAGATAATCTACTAAAAAGATAATCTGCGTAAAGAGCTTTATGAAACACTAGATGTAATAAACAGATTGGAGAAATATTATTCTAAGGATCTGTATACCTGTCAACATGACCGTGGCTCTCGAAAATACTGAACTTCTAGATGAATTAATTAGAACCCAATTCGTTACTTGTTTTGACTATTTTTTGCCTTTATTTAGTTACTTTTTATATACTTGGAATCGCATACCGAAAGTATCCAAGACGATTCCAGGTATATAAATAGTAACCAACTAAAACGCAATAAACATTCCCAAAAAAGGAAATAATTAGAAAGTGTGTAAAAATGGTATAACTATTAGCCTTAAAACACAAGACAGTAAAGTGGTGCTAAATATACTCGTGAACATAATAAAACACAAATCAGAAGAAGTAACTGAGAAGAACTATCTGATTTCAGAGCAAATAGAAGCACCGCAGAGTACGCCATCATCATCATGTTACGTTCATTCACAAATGTAGTCAGAATCAGCGTGATATATATATATATATAGTTTCATCAATTTTACGAAGGCATTGTGTCTGGCAGGATGGCCTGTGGTGTATACTGAGACCATTAAATTTTGACACGACCATCAAATAAATTGTTGAATTACTATAAAATAACATATGTAGCAATGTCTTATCAAATAGTACCATCAGGTAGGGATATTCTTCTTCTTCTTCTACGTTCGTTCTCAAACTCCTGCAGATTATCAGGATGTAGTCCGGAGAACGGAATGCGTTATGTCATGGGTTACAGCATTGCTGCGATATCTTCGCCTTTCGGCTCGACACATCCGACTTCAGCATGGCTTTAGGTCACTGACCCTATATGGGATGGAAAGATAGTGATATTTATTTATAACAAATGTGGGAGACACAAAAATGGGTTATGTCTCCAATATTTTTCAACATGAACCCGTAGCGAATGATAAAGGAGAACATTGACAACACGTCTCTGTCGACATATGTCACCGTATTATACACTTCGTTAATGGTATTGGGCTTATAGCTGGGTCAGAATAAGGACTACTAGAGTTAACAACAAAGTTGGAGAAAGTTAGCAGTAAGTGCGGAATAGACATCAATATCACAAAGAGCAAGATATTGATTAACACCAGAAACAGAGGAATATGTTAACAACACGATTTATGATGTTTCCTTAAGAAGAATGGAACATATATGGGAAAACCAGTGTACAATGAAGTCAATCGTGTACGCTTTTGAGTCTTTCTTTATAATTTCATCTCCAGTTTGCTTTGTGTTTGTTATATGCTCATCAAATCTACTGTTTTAAATACATACTTCCCGAAAGAAGGATGTGTTGGGCAATTGTCGCAAATAAAACGGAGACACAACGCATTTCCATTCTTTGGATTATATTCAACTGGAAATCTTGTAGAACTATTGTCCTGTTACAAGAGAATACTAGCGGGAGTTTTAGAATGAACGCTGACGAAGTAGAAGACAAAATACATATTTTTGTATGACCTTATTTTTTCCATATAAACACACAGCATTTTTATGCTGCATCAGCAAATTTTATGTCACAAATGGTTCCTACCACTATTTTGTGTAGGATTGGAACCTTTATTGTGTATTGATTGCTTTCCGCAGCATGTGTTCGTCATACACATTATGATGATGGCATTTTAATATTTCGAAAGTTGATTACATAATCCTATATAAATGGTATTCCAGAATCATCTTAGCATTTTACTAGTGATTTTCTTTCTGAAAATGATAGATTAGAACACTGTTTAATCATTTATAGTCACTGAAACGACACTGTACTGGCTTAGCGACCCAACAATGTAAAAACTAGTACTAAGTAATACACTTGTAGGAAACAATGGAGAATTATCACATAGTTTGCACACATCAGCAGACTACCATCAGACAGCATACTACAGCAAGCTATGCTACACACATACAGTGAAGGCAGACCTAGAGACCGACCACGAAAACGATGGACCACCGAAATGAAAGAGGCGACAAATTCCACAATATTCTTCAGCACACACAAAAACTCCAGAAAACTCTTCTTTCCATGACGCTGAAAGGCAACAAAGAGTTTAGCGAATAGATAGATCGATAGATCGATAGATCTTAGCATCTACAAGACATTAAAACTAATTGTAGCAGACACAATTCTTCTCCACCAATCTCTATGGTTCCGTATTTTTTATCTCTAGTTTTCGACCCCTAGATCTGCAGATTTTACTCTGTGTTATTAGATTTTATAATATTTTATGTTTTTGGCTCTTCTATCTCTTGGTATTCTTCTGTGCACTTGATCTATAAAATATATTAAATATTTTGGATGCAAAGATCATCAATGATTGATTATGGTCAATAGTCAAGTTTGCGTCAATGTCTTTGTTGTATTGGAGAACTCAACTTCAGTGCACATAAATGTCGTCCTACTGATCGATAGGAATATGTTATTTAGAGTTTATTAAAAGTAGTCAAGCATTTCTTTCAGACTAATTTACAAATCTACAGTCAATATATTTAGTTGGAGATGGCAACTCGTGCGTGTAGTCTCCAAGATATGGCTGATCTAATACGGGCAATCATTGATTACTACAGTGAGGAAGAAGAGATTGATGGTGATAGCGTGCAGAATGAGAGAATTGGGGTGATGGAAACAGTGTGTCCTCTCTGGAGCCATCCGAAGACCACATAATTAACATCTGACTGGGTCTGAACAGGGCCGCCCCTAACAATTACGAGGCCCTAGGCGAAACGGATTGCGCGGGGCCCAGTCGGGGTAGGGAAGAGGACAATAAAATAAATTCTAATATGAATTTATGGGTCTATGAAAGTGCGGGGTCCACTGCGGCCGCATAGGTTGCAATGGCCTAAGACCGACCCTGGGTCTGAATATGCACACTCTTGGATGTATGCTGGAAAGGAGAGCGGATAACACATTGGAATGCCCCGTGCACCACGATGATTGTTTCTAATAAAGAATCACGTCTCCATGTTTGTCTTCCATCGACAAAATGGTTTGAAAATGACTACATTTGCACGCATCAAGGAATAATTTAGAATGTTTCCCCTGAATCAACTCATGTATGAAGCGAACTCAAAACTTCAATTCGATTAGTGACCCCTGTCCATTGAGCGTAGACAATCCTATATAATGTATTATTACATTATTTCCGCACTTATTTCATGACGAATAATATAATGACATGAAATTTGAGGAAAAAAACACATTTTTCGTGTCGCAATGTCGTCTAAGGAAAGACTGAGTACACACGTTTCTTATTTAAAATAACACATAATCCGTCATAAAGTAAGGTCACACAGATAAGAAGAATTCAAGACCATGATCAAAGGTAGATACACATAAACAGCTATACAAAAACAGCTATACAAAAACAGCTATACAAAAACAGCTATACAAAAACAGCTATACAAAAACAGCTATACCGAAACAGCTATACAAAACAGCTATACAAAAACTGCTATACCAAAACAGCTATACAAAAACATCTATACAAAAAATGCTATACCAAAATTGCTATACAAAAACAGCTATACAAATCAGCCACACAAAAACAGCTACAAAAAACAGCCACACAAAAACAGCTACACAAAAACAGCCACACAAAAACAGCTACACAAAAACAGCTATACAAAAACAGCCACACAAAAACAGTTACATAAAAACAGCCACACAAAAACAGACACAAAAACAGCTATACAAAAACAGCTATACAAAAACAGCTATAAAAAACAGCCACACAAAAACACCTAAACAAAAACAGCTATAAAAACAGCTATACAAAAGATGTGCTTAACTGTGTCTATACATTTACATTCCCTGTCTAAACTTTTTTTCAGAAATAAAGTATGAAAAAAACTACAGTACACGTCCGCTAAAATGTATATAGTCAGATATTTAATATTTTCCAATTTACATTAGTCACACACAGCACTCGAATACTTCCTGCAACTAATGGGAAAAATAAAAATACTGAATGACATAACAATTGCACAAGAAATATCAGTTCTCTCTAAATATTTATTTCTTTCGTTCTTCTTGCAAATCTTGATTTCACAATAATTCTTTCGCAGCTTCTCGTAGATGACCAAATCCCCAGACAGAGAACGTAAAACAATCCGTCTTACTGTAGATCGTTGTAAATTTGAACAAAGCCGATGATCAATATGAAATAATGGCAGCGGATGTATTTTCGATTTGAAGTAATTTAGTGTGATATATTAATTGGTCATCCTGTGGAGAAGGATGGTAGACATTTTTAATCCAGAGGCAATGTAGAAATATCTTATGTAGAAGAAGAATGGGAGATAGCTCATTAGATTGTGGATAAGAAAACCAATTATGTGAATGAAGGAAGAGGGAAAAACAATGCTCCAAAATTGTGGATAAGAAAACCAATTATGTGAATGAAGGAAAAGGGAAAAAATGCTCAAAATTTGTGGATAAGGAAGCCAACTGAATAAAGGAAGAGGGGAAAACAATGCTCTAAAATTGTGGATAAGAAAACCAATTATGTGAATGAAGGAAGAGGGAAAAACAATGCTCCAAAATTGTGGATAAGAAAACCAATTATGTGAATGAAGGAAGAGGGAAAAACAATGCTCCAAAATTGTGGATAAGAAAACCAATTATGTGAATGAAGGAAAATGGAAAAAATGCTCCAAATTTGTGGATAAGGAAGCCAACTGAATAAAGGAAGAGGGGAAAACAATGCTCTAAAATTGTGGATAAGAAAACCAATTATGTGAATGAAGGAAGAGGGGAAAACAATAACATGGCACCTGTGAAAAATCAATATTGTGACCGCATGTTACCTTAATTTATTTTTTTTTGACTTCTGTCAAATAATCCCCGTGGATGAAGCAGAAATGCAGGTTATAGGAGTCTGCCACAAAAGTGATGACACATCTCCCTTCACCTAGGAGTCTGCCACAAAAGTGATGACACATCTCCCGTCACCTAGGAGTCTGCCACAAAAGTGATGACACATCTCCCGTCACCCAGGAGTCTGCCACAAAAGTGATGACACATCTCCCGTCACCTAGGAGTCTGCCACAAAAAGGGCAAAGGTGAAATGTCCACTGACCTACATCAGGTCATCATCTTTAGTATGATTTGATAGAAGAAAAAAGTCAAAAATGGAGACTTACAATTGACTTGACAGTTTGACGTGACTTGACAATGTGACGTGACTTGACAATGTGACGTGACTTTACAATGTGACGTGATGTGACAATGATATTTTCACGTGACAATGTGACTTGACAATGGAACGTGACAATGTGACGTGTGTTGACAATGTGATTTGATATGACAATGATATTTTCAAAGTTAACAGGTTGTCCTACTATATCCTCCAACTTTCCTTAGTCTCTTTCTACGACATGTCTGGAAAGAAAAAACAGTTGCTCTATTTCTTTAATCCTGAATTAGACGCCATGGTCCAGGTTGCTACACACGCGATATGAAAGATAGTCAGCATATCTGGTAAATTACACAACATAACCGACAAACTACACAACATAACTCACGAATTACACAACACAACCGACAAACTACACAACATAACTGACGAATTACACAACATAACCGACAAACTACACAACATAACTGACAAATTACACGACATAACCGACAAACTACACAACATAACTGAAAAATTACAAAACATAACCGACAAACTACACAACATAATCGATAAGCTTCACAACATAACCGACAAACTACATACCATAATTGATAATCTAAACAACATAACCAACAAATTACACAACATAACCGATAAGCTACTCAACATAACCAACAAATTACACAACATAACTGATAATCTACTCAAAATAACCAACACAATACAGAACTGAGCCAAAATTATAGTTTCATGTTCACATAAGCAGACCAACATAACGCATTCTTGTTAAATATACAGAAAACCGAATACGGTATTACTGTTCTAATGTTATATTCTGTTTTTGTACAATATATAAAATCTAGTTTCTTCAAACTGACAGCTCAGAAATGTCTAACAGGCCTGTGGCCATTTTCCAATATAACCAATATTAGTATCGATTTTGTGGAATTTCTACACGATTTTGTGTCAAATTACAAAAAAAATATTTCTGACAATGAAACAAGTTTGTTTTCTATTTGCTTATACTTTATGTTAGAACCGCAGAACTTTGACAACTGAGTGTTTACTATGTCTAAAGTATCATGCGACCCTTATGGGTGGCTCGTCCCTTCTAACGGGCTATTGAGGATGTTTATTATGAGGCTCTGATGGGTTAGTCGTCTCTTCTAAATGGATATTAACGATGTCTAAGAAATAATGAGGCTCATATTGTTGAGGCTCGCCCCCACCACCCAACTGGGTATTTACGATGTTTAAGAAATCATGATGTTTCAATGGATACGTCGTTTTTTAAAACTGTGTATTGCCGATGTTTAAGCAATCATGAAGGGCTGGGTGTATTTTCCTTCTAACTGTGTATTGCCCATGTTTAAGCAATCATGAGGCCCTGTTGGGTGTATTTTCCATCTAATTGTGTCTTTCCGATGTTTAAACAATCATGGGGCCCTGCTGGGTGTATTTTCCTTCTAACTGTGTCTTTCCGATGTTTAAGCAATCATGAGACCCCGATGTGTGCGCTGTCTCTTCTAACCGGGTACATAAACGTGACCGTCAAAGAATACTCACAAAATAAGTCTGTTGAAAACTTCGTATATAGTCGCCCCCCCCCTCTCTCTCCCCAAAAACCACAAGAACAAGAGTATCACATTATCAATTATGAGCAGTACAAATATAGAATAAAGTTGACCGAGATTCGAACACCTTGCTCGTATGTTGGCTCCACGACTTCAGTCGATAGCAGGAGCTACAGTGTCTGGTGTCTCTAGAACTCAATTACCAATCCTCCGGCTGCTGAGACTTTCAGACTTTTCTTTAAGCGGTGTTTGTAAAACATTATATCATGTATATCCGACTTTGTGGTAGAGAGGTACAGAGTGCACTTATGACGAGAAATGTACACGATCGAAACCTCGCCACAGACAACTGTGGAGCAGAACCGTTCACAAAGCAATGGTATATTACTGTACGTAATTATCGCCTAGGAAATAACTACTCCCAAAAAATGATTGGTTGATGGCTACGCGCTGAATATGATATATACTATCTATCTATTGCCTTTTCTCTGCTTTCGCTGTGAGGCGTCGCAGGATTGAATAACAATCAGTTTTCGGGATATTGTAAGTTTAGTCACTTGATATGCGGTAATACTGCGCCTTTCAGAACGATGGTTACTTCTTCAATCCACCTTCTTCTTGATCTTTTTCAGAATCTTGCTGTTTCCATTTTAATGTTGTATGTTCTTGACGCTGGCCAATAAGGATTCATTCTCATTAGGTGGCCGAACCATTACAATCTCCATTTTCCAGTATATTTGACCACTGATGTTGTTCCAACAACTTCTTGTAATATAATTTCTCACATGATCTCTTCTTGTTCTGTTTTCTGTCTTTCATAGACTTCACATTTCACAAATATTAAGTAACCAACAGACTTGTTAATAATAATTATGGTATATTACACTGTTGTACTACATATTTATTCACCCGTTACTTAAATGTATGAGTAGAGAATTAACTTAATCATCTGAGAGTAGTGGTTAAGCAATCTGTCCTGTGTTCACGTTGGATGATTCAATACCAGACAGTGACGTCTTGTTAACGAGTGCAACTTTCGAATTCTCTGAAAAAAATCGTTTGAAGTTGGTTAGTTTCATTCTCTGCGTGGAGTGCAAAGGGAATGCATTGCTCTAGACAGACCCATTGTTAGCAGATAACCAAGATCCCAAATGTACCTCCTCGCGGTGCACCCTGGTAACAGAAATACAGCAGCTCGAGCTTATTCTGGCCAAATAATTTGGGGATTGTGTCCGAGAATGTGGAGGTAGCAGATGGAAAGAGATTTGACTGCATAAGAGACAGACAATATCTCCGACACCACCAGCATCACCACATATAGCGACACTGTTGACATACAGTGAAGCTAGTCAGTCCAGTCCGAACATTGGAGGGGCGGCCAATGTAAAATGCACGTAAAGGTAGATGCATGGCGAGAGACAAATGGACTTCATACTGAGTACAATGAAACAATGAAAGGCCAGACAGCGCTAGAGGGCAGCGCGAACTGCAAATAGAAAGTGAAAAGTTCATAGGAAAGGGGAACTACAAGCTCTGTTAGCACGAGACGAGCTTCTAGTTACATGTACTCCTTATAGGCAGAGACCCAGACCCAATCGTGGGCGTTCGGAAAAGCAAGAAGACCTAACCCAACTCTAATGTCGAGCCTTCCTAAACCGGAAATATGCTCGCAAAGAGAAAGGGTCCCGTATCCGATAGGCTTAGGCACAAAAGAGACAACGATTTTAGCCCTGGCCCAACTCTAATGTCAGGTTTTCCTACACCGGAAATACACTTGCAGAGAGAAAGGGTTCAGTACCGGATGGGCTCAGGCGCTATTGGGACAAGGTCGCTCAGCTCGAGAACGCCTTGTTTTCAAACGCGTGGTGTGAGACTCGAACGTGGACAAGGGGTACACGATGTCGGTGAATGACACCTCGGCTAAGAGGGCGAAAGAGCCAGGGTCTAACTCTTCCGATGAGTTCTTCCCCTTAAGGAACTAGAGTCATGGATGAGAAACGGTTCAGTACCCGATGGGCACAGGCACAGTACGTCCAATTACACGAGGCAAGTTCATAGACAGTGGAACATCTCGTGTGAGACAGAGCAAAAATCGTCTGGGCGAAGAGTCACCACATACACGCGAGCCTGGAGACAGATATGGAGTGGTCACAGGCTAGGGTAGCCCACCCTAATTGTCAAGGCATGCCGAAATCGGATGTGCTAGGCCTACAAGGCGCATGACGGTGGCACAATGTAATCACGCTCCCGGTGGAAATCACACGGATATCCGTGCTGGTTATAATGGAAAGAACGCAAAACAAACAAACAATCATTCTCTGCGTGCTGATTTATTGAAAGAGTTTATGTGAGAAAACATAAGTACAACGAGGTCATTCCTTTCTAACTTTTGAGCTCTTCTAAGAAAGGTAAAGAAGACAGCTGCGCAAATTATCGTATCACTAGGGTATGATTTTTGTTTTATTCTTCTGCGTTCTCTTTCAAAGTACTACTGGTACGTAGGATGTAATCCAGAGAATCTTCTTCTTCTTCTGTGTACGTTCTCAAACACCTGCAGATTAGCAGGATGTAGTCTGAAGAACGAAATATACTATGTCATGGTTTACAGCATCGCTGTGATTTCTGCACTTTTCGACCTGATATATTCGACATCAGCATGACATTCGGTGACTTTGATCCTATATGGGATGGGGCAACCAACTGCACCGCAAAACCTCCTTATAAGTTAAGCTATGTCCCATTACAACATCCTGTCGTCGAGGATGAATACAACTCTTATGTACTACGCCACAGCAACTATAAGGTGGTGTGGCCGGTTCCCTTCTTTGCTCATAACCTCATTAGTTGACTCTACGACATGCATGAAATGTAAACAGTGTTGATATTCTTTGCTCACTTCTCGGCACGGGAAACAAATGACGATCCAGAAAATGGATTGCATTGTTTCATTGTTTACTTCTTGGCTGCAATATTTGACCTTTCCGGTTTGACAAATCCGACATTAGCAGTACATTTAGGTTACTAGAATATATAGATTGAGGCTTTCTAATCGACCCCAGATCTTCTTAGTTGTCTCCTGCGATACGTTTGGCAGGTGATAATGTCGTTTTTCTTTGCTACCTCTATGGAGCTCAGCAACACACGGCGAAATGCATTCCACCTCAAAATTCTAAACCCATGTGAAGGTTAAATGCGGATAATTACAAGATACAGGTTCACTAACAGCGGAACACCCCGCACGAGATAAACGTAGTTGACTCAAGTCGAAATCCTTGCTAACCGTATCTTCGGAAAATGCTTCTCACTGACATGTTGTGGCATGTAAATTCCATAGGAATATAGGTGACAAATTATTTTGGCGTAAAGTTGTTTCAAACTTGCTGCCTGGCGACAGATGTGAAAGTCTTCTTTAATTAAAATTCACCTTAATTAAAAGCATGCCGATAACGTATAAGCCGGGGCTGAAAGCGCAAAATACCCCACCATCACTGTAAAACTTACAGAACAACGTAGTTCATGCTCTCCCGCTCTTATCACACACATATTTGTGCTGATTATTTGAGATTCAACACAGAAGAAGGAGAAGAAGGAGTGATAATAGCGGGTCTAAATTATATTATATATTTATAAAGAAGTCTAAATTATTTGACAGGTGTGATTTTAAATCTAAGATCTTTGAGCTAAATATATTTTCTTTGACACTTTTCGCTCATCGACCTCAATCAAAAATCGCTTACCGTAAATATGGGCCGGATACTGGCATAGATCATGTCTTCTAAGACGTAAATGAAGCTGTATTTATATCTACACATGGTGATGAAAGCTGACAATTTAACTTTTTGACAAATTTAAGGAGCAGCAGTAAAATGTAAGTTGAGGCTGCTCTTAGATTTACAAACAAGTGTAAATGAATAGTAGACAATTTGATTTGCAGTTATTTGACGAGCTACTGTTGAATGCGAACACTACTGTAAATTCAGTATTATAGTAAAGATAAATCTATACAGATGAATATCGTTAACTATTCTTATGTGTGATGTGAAAGATGGATAACACTAAATGTAGACACACAAAAAATGGATAACACTAAATGTAGACACAAAAAAGCTGGATAACACTAAATGTAGATACAAAAAAGCTGGATAACACTAAATGTAGACACAAAAAAGCTGGATAACACTAAATGTAGACACAAAAAAGCTGGATAACACTAAATGTAGACACAAAAAGCTGGATAACACTAAATGTAGACAGAAAAAAGCTGGATAACACTAAATGTAGACACAGAAGGATGGATTCCATCTAGAATACCATTTGGAAAATTTGGTATTGAGTATGACGCGAGTAGAACTGGCCACTTGAGGGTCATAATGCAGAATGTGCTCAACCGATGATACAGTACAGTAGTCGAGTTATTTTCCCTTGTCTATGTTTGTAAATTTCATCATCATCATTTTCCTTTTGCGCATAGGGCAGAGGTCAGATCTCTCCAATTATGTCTGTTCAAAGCTATCGTGTGCAGTTCTTGAGTAGTATGGATATTGACTATTTTACTTTCTCTAAGTATTGTTCTTCTGACTGTTTCTTTTGGTCTACCGCTGGCTCTTTTGCATGTTGGTATCCATTCAAGAGATTGGTGGTGCATTCTGTTGATGTCTGCGCGTAGGACATGCCCGATGTAGGACCAACGGCGTTTTCTGATAACATCTGTGATGAAATTTTGATGTGTCTCTTCTCTGATTTTATCATTCGATTTCAATTCACTCCAATGGGTGTTAGTTATACTACGAAGACATTTGTTCTCGAAACTCAGTAATTTATTTTCTGAAGATAAGGAACTTTTCCAGCTCTCACATCCATATGATAGCACCGGAATAAAGAATGAATTAAATAATCGCATTTTCGTGCGTGTGCTGATTGACCTCCAGATATTAGACATTTTGTTAAAGGTAAATTTCATGTTCATCATTTAATAATTTAAATATTGATTTATTTTAAGGTGTGCGTTAGGGTTAGGATAGTTATGTTTTATATAGATAACACAACCCTAAATAAAAAATATTTCAACTATTAAATGATGAACATGAAATTTACAAGCATAGACAAGGGGAAATAGTTAAATATGTGGTGACGTCTAATTTTACAGAACCATAGGTGCCTACCAGTATTTATGTTAAATGTAGGTGCCAGTATTAATATTCAATGTAGGTTCCAGTGTTTATGTTAAATGTCCTTGATTGTTATCAAAATCAGTTACACAAACACATGACATACACACACATGCACCACATTTCTTGATTGTTATCAAAATCAGTTACACAAACACATGACATACACACACATGCACCACATTTCGTGATTCTTGATTAGAAACTGGCTTCACAGCACGTGGGGCATTCCCATAAGTGTTCCGTCCTCCGCTCCAGCAGCCATCCCAGTGTATGTAGACTCAGAGTCCCGGTCAGGTGTTGATTGTGTGATCTTCGGGACTTTCCAAAAAAATTTACTGTGGATGCACCACATATAGATACACAACATAAGCACATATGCACTGAACGCACACACAAACAATCATGTGAGCTTGCAGTAACCGTTATAAATGACTGAATACAACTGTATTACACAAAAATGAGGTGGCATAGTCGGAATAAAGCTGATAATAAAGTCGTACAACCTGAACAAATCTCATATGTTTATATTGAATTAAAACGTATATTATGTAATATATATTAGCTATCTTTGAAAAATGAAGACTAAAAATGTGGGTAGATTTAATATTTTATGAACTGTTCTGGTTTTAAACCCGTGTCTCCTTGCTTAATTTAGGGTTAATTAATCTAAATGTTATATCAATAATTATCAGTTATTAATTTAAATATTATTTTTTAGGGTTAGGGTTAGGGGTTAGGGTTGCAAGAGTGTTCTGAGCATGAAACGCTGAGGCAGACATATTGGCCAGAGGAAACAACACTGGAATCAAAGCTCTAAGGGACACTGTATGAACTACAAAAGACAGTGAGTTTTATTAAGGAGACAGAATTACAGATATAGACATGTTTCAAGTGAACGAAAGAAGAAGAAGAAGGGGTTAGGGTTATGTTTTACATAACTAACCATAACTCTAACCCTAAATAAATTTATATTTAAATTAACAAATGATGAACTTAATTGATAAAGATAGACATATAATCAAAATAGGTAGATGGGTTTCAAACCCACATTTTTTATTTAACTTTAACAGAAGTTAACAGTCGATTAATCTCCGATATTTTGGCTATTTATATTGAACTTTAACAAATAATATTCAGTAAGAAATAAATTGTGGAATAGAGAGGGAAAAAACTGATTGTGCAACTACTGTATCCATTTTATTTTTATTGTTTCCAATTCAGCAGCATGTGATTATTGTTCGATGTGTAATAAGTTTCTATAGAGAATGTGATTAGATCTGATCTTTGATGTAAGAAGTTTACGAGCGGATATTAAAACTCGACACAATCATCTCACGTGTCTAGATATATATATACCAGATTGGGTAATATAATTGTATATCGTGTAATAACCAATTATAGTTGTAGATGACAGAAAAATTGGATTGGAATTGGATAGATAGGAAAACAACAACAACAGCCAGACGTCATGTGAGATGAACTTGATTTGAACCAAGTCCGTCTCTAGAATAATGGTGCGCGATGATCCCAGACAGCGTCATCTATCTTGGTTGATTTGACTGATCATTGTCATTTGGCGCATGCGGTGTGTTCAATGACAAACATGGGATAAGTCGAATAACTCAAGATAAGCGAGATGCTGTTTGAAATCTGAGCTTGAAATATTCTGGAGAAATGTTGTGCTGTGGGGGGAAAGGGAGGCGGTGTTCTACACATGCTAATTAGTCTAAAGTACATCATGTACTAACGTCAAATAACGTATTTTTTAGAAAGATGAATTCCGATGCGTCAACACAGGCGAATTAGTATAAAGTACTTCATGTTCTAAAAGTCTAATAACGTAACTTTAGAAAGATGAATTCTAATGTGTCAGCACATGCGAATTAGTCTAAAGTACATCATGTTCTAACAAGTCAAATATTCACCAGAATGTTTGAGTTCGATGATCGATCTCAAACATCGTCATTTATCATTTCTGATCGATTTCACTCCATACGTTTCATTGATGACGATACAAAGTATTCACAAAGTTATACATGATCAATCCTCCCAGCAAATATAAATGATGCATTTTTGGAATGATCCTAGTGACCAAACCCGAAATAAAGGAATGACGAAAACGGATGTGCTGGACCTCTGAAGTCCTGACCACAAGTGACCAACCAGGGTGCAAATAATCACAGTTCTACTGTGGAACTTGCAGCACAACGTACTTCACGCTCCCCGGCGGAAATCACACGAAATATTCGTTATGGTTATATGAGAGCGAACGCTGAAGAAGAAGAAGAAGAAGAAGAAGGAATGATCCCACACTAACATTAGGAAAAATGACTTATGTTCTAGATTAACATATGAAAATTGGCGTTGGGACGTTCTATTTTAACAAGTTTTCACCAGTATAACTAAAATACGTATAAGAAAATTAATAGTACTGTAACTCGAAAATGTATGTACTGTAAATTTGGGTACATTACAAGTACACGCTACCACGATGTCGAGTTATTTCCCTTCTCTGTATTTGTAAATTTAATGTTCATCATTTAACAATGTAAATATTAATTTATTTTAGGGTTTGGGTTAATGTTATGGTTAGGATAGTTGCGTGTTACAATATTAACTCTAACCCAAACCCTAAATAAATAAATATTTCAATAAATAAATTATGAACATGAAATGTACACATATAGACAAGGGAAATAATTAAACTTGTGGTTGCGTCTACTTCTACTGTACCTAAATTTGTACTGACCAAACATTAGACCTGTTGAGTGGTCAATGTAGACTTGCACTGACCAAACATTAGACCTGTTGCGTGGTCAATGTAGACTTGCACTGACTAAATTAAAAATTCGAATTGCTGCGTGTTCAGTTATTTTGATTTCTTGAGTACAATACCTGTGTAACCTGTGTGCATGTATTTTGTACTCGATAAATATTCCATGGTGATATCTGACAAATTTGACTCGAAGACTTGGTACAAGAGATCATATTTTATAAATGTCGCTAGCCAAGCTGGTAAAAACGGATTGTTTGTGACTATCAGTTTCTGGTTTACGTATATGTATATATCTTTCTTTTTAAAAATATTATATTTTCTAGAATTTTCGTTCTTAATGTTCACATCAATTTTAAAACTTTGCGATTTCCCCATGATCACCCGTTACATGGACGCGAGCATTTAGAGGGTTGCTAAGTAAAACGAAATGTACTTTACTGTTTGTTAAACTGCGGCAGATTATCACATCGCTCACAAATGACTGGTGTATGTGTCGATAAGTGCCACTCTGTAAAATAAGAGACATAATCTTAAAAACGGAAGTGTATCCTTTCAATGCTAAACACCCCTATAAAGTTTCACGATTATGTAGAGCCATGAATGTTTCGGTATTCATGAAAAAAAACACCAAACAGAAGCAACAACTTTAAACTGTTATTCAATTCCTGAATGCGAAAAATGCATTGTTTTCGGTTATTATTTGTATCTATTATAGTTTTCACACTCTTCGTAGTTAAGACATTGTCATCAAGTGAATATTAATGTTCAATCAAGGGTAGAACTCTCATGACTCTATCAGCTGTAATATTAATTTCTGTTCAAATTCGATTTCGAAAATTTAGAAGCTGTTAGCCATACAAGTTTGATGTTTAAACTCACAATGATAACCTCCTGTGCTTTAAAGTATATAATTTGTCACATTGTTGACATGCGAGTGGCTTGATGTGGCTTGATGTGGCTTGATGTGGCTTGATGTGGCTTGATGTAATATTCTCTTCATTGTACAAGACGTTCAATTACCCACACTGATCACAAAATTGTCTCTAAACGTGAAAATTGACATCAAAAATGAAAAGATGATAATAACATTTAGTTTAAAACAGATTAAGTCATCTATATTTCAGATTGACATTTATGTTAGACATTTCTGTGCTAAATTAAGCGGACCCTCTTTTCAGCAGAAATTTGTCTTCAGCTCTTCAGCGGAGATATCTTCCAGTCCCGGGGTTTAAAGAAAATGTGATGTGATATAACGATATTATGTCCACGTTTATAATTCCACGGAAATTTCTATATATCAATAACAGCTATAGGTTTCTGATATAAATGTGTGAAACGTAGTGTTTACTGGTGTGTTTTGGAGATTATTAGGAAAAAAGAGGCCTAGAGGATTAACTTTATTGTTCTAAGGTTACATCATATATAGATTGATTTATCATAGATTTTCCAGACACGCGATGTTAACACATTAGGAATGACGTAAGTATGTACGTTGTCACCTTTATAAATCAACGAATTCAATTGAGGATGCAGGAAAACTAACTAGGTGGTACGAAAACTAACGAGGAGGTACGAAGAGTAGCGAGAAGGTACGAAAACTAACGAGAATGTACGAAGACTAACGAGGAGGTATAAAAACTAACGAGGTGGTACGAAGACTAGCGAGAAAATACGAAAAATAACGAGAATGTACGAAGACTAACGAGGAGGTACGAAATCTAACGAGGTGGTGTAGATAAAACTAAACGTGATACATGGGTTGCATAATAATATCAAAAAGAGACAATATTAATTTTTTTTTCAAAGTGATACGACATAGATAACTTTGCTGCAATTGGCAAAATTAAATGTTTGAAATATTGTAGGAAAATATAAGATAGTTTAACATCAAGGCTTGGCAATTAGTCAATACTGGCACACGTTACAAGAGATAGAAACTAATTAAGCTAGATTAATTAAATCTCTTTTCAGTACTGTACCGTCATCCGCAATCATCCTGTATTATCTGCTAATGAGGCAGTCTTTTATTTCCTCTGACCTCAGCGTGACCCGGGCAGTATATTCAGGTAATGATTCGTACAATTGAGTTGTTAAGTAACGCAACCCATTCCTCTCTGAACATGTTCTTTTCTATCTTGCGCAGCATGCTTTGAGAGTCTAAATAGTGGAAACGACTAAATAGATTCTCTTGATGGTTTGCTACGTAATAAAAGTATTTTAGTAAGCCAAATTCCATTTGCATTGTGCTCAAGAAGTCGCGGCTTCGATTCCCGACGTCGTACGTGCAAAGTGAAAGTTTTTTCGGAGATCCCTGGGGGTTTCTCGCGAGAAGTTACGGAGTTACGTGTTATGAGGATACCTTCGACAATATTGCATCATTGTTGAAAAAAAAGAAACTACAAAACATTACAAAGATTGTTCAAACCGCAAATATAAATAAAAAAGCGATTTCAGTAGAGATAACTGGAAGCAGGTACGAAATGTCATAAACTTACTGATACTGCGGTATATCAATAAAACTCACGTCTTCACTAGTAAGCGTGACCTCTAGCTGTGATAATATTGCCGGATGGGAAGAAAATTACAGCTTAAAGCAAAATGTCATTCTGGTCGATAGATTTAACAATCTGTTGTGTAGCAGTTCGAGAACAGCTTCCATACATTGCAAAAAGTCCTTCTACAAAATAGGTCTTAGGTGATTATCTCACCAAGCATCACTTATCTTGGCTGATCTGATATTTTCCCGTGATTTTCAGTATCTGGCGAGACAAAGTTTATGTAAAGTAACAAATGACCAGCGGCATAATACAAATATGAGTGGCGCTCGTTTAGACCAGCAATCAGAACCTATATTAGAGAATGACTTGCTGAAAGTGAGCAGTAAAGTGTATATAATAAATACAAGCCATTATTAAATGTGAAGAAGGAAATTCTTCTACCGGGAACGTGTATACTTCTTCTGTAAGTTCAGAGCTGGTCGATAGCACTGGTTGTTAAATACTACTGTCCTACCAACATTTCCGTCACATGACATATACTGTGTTACATTGTTGACTTTTGTTTATTCATCAATACAACAATACAAAATACACATTTTAGTTTGTAATTGTAAATATCAGTTTTATATTACATTGCATTGTATTGAATTTTATTATTATATTATATTTATTATACTGTACTGTAATGTATTTATTGTACTGTAATTTACTGTAGTGTACTGTAAGGTATTTATTTTACTGTAATTTACTGTAGTGTACTGTAAGGTATTTATTGTACTGTACATAATATGCTACCTGGTGATGATGAGGCTACACCATATACATAATATACTACCTGGTGATGACGAGGCTACACCCTGTACATAATATGCTACCTGGAGATGATGAGGCTACACCCTGTACATAATATGATACCTGGAGATGATGAGGCTACACCCTGTACATAATATGCTACCTGGAGATGATGAGGCTACACCCTGTACATAATATGCTACCTGGAGATGATGAGGCTACACCCTGTACATAATATGCTACCTGGTGATGATGAGGCTACACCCTGTACATAATATGCTACCTGGTGATGATGAGGCTACACCCTGTACATAATATATATGCTAACTGGTAATGATGTGATTAAAAAAATGTGGTTCTACAAAAAGAATATAAAAAGTGGGATTGATAACTAAAAGCTAACAAGAGAAGCGCTAATGAGCTGAGTGAAGCAGCGACAATAGGAATTTCAGTACGATCATCCGAAAGAGACAGTATAACTTCAGACATTGTTATTAGATACTTAGAACCAAACATCATAACAGCTTGCAGAAACTACATGAGCAATGTAGGAGAAAAATAAAGAACGTGAGAGAGACAGAGAGAGAAAAAAATATAGATAGAAAAACGATAAAGAGAGAAAAAAACAAGAAAAAAGAAAAAGCGAGAGGAAATAGAGAAAGAAGAGAGAGAGAGAGAGAGAGAGAGAAAGAAAGAGCAAGACATAAAAAAGAGAAATGGAGAAAAAGAAAGACAGAGAAGGAGAGTGATAAATATAGATATAAAGAAAGAGACTGAAAGAGAGAGTGAGAGAGTAAAAGAGAGTATAAATGAGAGTGAAAGAGACAGAGGGTGAAAGAGAGAGTGAGAGAGTGAAAAAGAATGAAAGAAAGAGTTAAAAAGAGTGAAAGAGAATGAAAGAGAATGACAGAAATAGAGAATAAAAGAGAGTGAAAGAGAGAGTAAAAGAGAATAGCAGAAAGAGAAAATTAAAGAGAATGAGAGAGAGAGAGAGAAAGAGGGAGTGAAAGAGAATGACCGAAAGAGAGTGAAAGAATGAAAAAGATTGAAAGAGAAAGACAGAGAGAGTGAAAGAGAGTGTAAGGGTGATTGAAAGAGAGTAAATGAGAGAATGAATGAGAGAATGAATGAGAGAATGAAGAGGGAGTGAAGAGAGAGTGAAAATGAATGAATGACAGAAAAAGAGAGTAAAAGAGAATGGGTGAAAAAAAGAGTGAAAGTGAATTAAAAAGTGGAGAGAGTGAAAGTGAGAATGAAAGTGAGAGTGAAAGTGAGAGTGAAAGAGAATGATAGAAAGAGAAAGGATAAGAGGGAGTGAAAGAGGGAGTGAAAGGGGGAAATGGGGAGTAAAAGAGATTGAAAGAAAGAGTGAAATAAAGAGTGAAAGAGAATGAAAGAGAGTGAAAGTGAGAGTGAAAGAGAGTGAAAGAAAGTGAAAAAGAATGACAGAAAGATGAAGTGAAAGAATGAAAGAGGAAGTGAAAGAGAGAGTGACAGAAAATGAGCGAGTGAAAGAGAGAGTGTAAGATGGAGTGAAAGATATAATGAAATAGAGTGAAGAGAGGGAGACAAAATGCCTGAAGACTTAAAAGAAATTACATCAATGTTAATAGACATAAAAGTATAGAAGATTGATTTCACTGTACTCTGGTTTTCCATATACACTCAGCTACTCTGAGCGAAGAGGTAAATCTTCTGAAAAAAGTACCAGTAAACAGAACATTACTCCGCAGCTGCAAGCTACAATCTACATAGATCTTGGAAAAATGCTTGTGTAAAAAGTATGTCGCAGCGATGGATCGAACTTGTAACTTCTTATGCACAAGGCAAATGATTTTATAACTATGCCACGAAGATCCCCCAGTATTAATATATAGCTCTAAAACAAAGGTTCCCAAAATGAACGTTTCGCCCCCCCCATGAGCCCTGAAGCTTTCTAAGGGAGGGGGATAACAGTGAGTTCAAAAGCAATTGGGGTCGTTCAGGTGGTCTAGGGATCGGTGGGTTTTTAAAGAAGAAATTAATAATATATATTTAAATATTAAGTATTTATTGCGATATATTTTGTAATATATTTTATGGTTTTTCTAATTATTACAATAAAATTCCCAGGAATGTAATGCAATCTCTTAATATTTATTCCGAAGTTTCATATCTAATTCATTGCATCAAACTGTGCATAATGTTATTTGAGCATACACTTTATAATCTTTACATATAGTTATAATTATATATATATATATACTCATTCTGGCGGACACACACACACTCACGCACGCACACACATACACCCACCCACCCCTACCTCCACACACACCCACAATCACCCCCACACTCACCCCAACCACACACCCCACACAACCCCACTCACCCACACCTCCACACACTCACACCCCCCACACACCCACCCACTCACCCACCCTTACACACACACCCCCCACACCCTACCACACTCAACCTCACCCCCACACCCACTCACCAACACCCCCCCCCACACACACACTCTCTCTCTCTCTTCCAGTTCACACTCTTATTATTACATATAAAAACCTTCACGTACATACAATCGCTCTGGGTCAATTCATATACACCCACAGCTTTACATATAAACTCTTATAAATATGGACACAAAAAACTGAACCATAAAGCCATCCATCCTCTAGACGTCTTAGAAAAAAAAACAGTGCAGTGCTGTAACTTAATTAACACAATGCCTAAGTTTAATCTATCAGACGAGAGGAATAGCATGGAATAAAGAAAATTGAAACTAGTCACTATTTTGTTAGAAATTCTATAAATGCTTCATGAGTGGTTTCTGTAGAGAAATAGAAATGTCATGTCTTTTAATGTGTCAAAAGTATTTTATTTGTCTGATCTTTATTTCTCTTAGTAATACTTTCTTCATATTAAGTGTTTTTAGTATCTCTTTATTTGTTTTCTTCTTTTTCCATGATGTTCTCCTTATTCTTCTATATACCCACAACTCAAAGGCATTAATTTTGTCTTCTAATTGTGTATTTAGTGTCCATGTTTCTGAGCCATACATTAATATAGAATAGATGTAGCATTTTATAATTCTCATTTTTAACTTGTTTGTAATTTGTTTAGATATTAATAATTTCCTCATGTCATTGAAGGTACTTTTAGCCATTCCTATTCTCCTTTTAACTTCTGTTTCACATTTGCCATCATTTGTGACTATGTCTCCAAGATATTGATAATGTTTTACTTGTTGTAGTTTCTCTCCATGTATGTTTATGTTTACCTCCCGTTCTTCCGTGTCTTTGCTGATTATCATGGTTTTTGTTTTTTGGATATTTATATCGTCCATATTCATTACTTGATTTATTGACTTGATCTATTAGTCTTTAAAGTAAAACAAACAATATTCATACTATTCAAGAACTGCACAGAATAGCTTTGAACAGACAGAACTGGAGAGATCTGACCTCTGCCCTATGCGCTAACTTCAGCGCAAAAGGAAAATGAATGAATGAATTAGTTTTGTAGTTCATGTTTACTTTTCGCCAAAAGAACAGTATCATCTGCATATCTAAGGTTGTTTATTATTTTCCCATAAATCTTGAGTCTTGGCATTTCTTCCAAATTTTTAAAGATATTCTCTGTGTAGATATTAAATAGGGTTGGTGAGTAAATGGTACACAATAGATCAAATGAGAAGAAAACACTGTTCCATGTGGGGAAACGAAATGCAAACACCGTATTAAACGTTTTGTTTTGAAAAACAGAAATTGCAAAAAACAAAAATGAAATTTGAAATTAAAATACGTAGCGACACGCAATACGAAAATCCTGAAAGTAAAATTCGTAACGAAACAAAATACGAAAATAAAATAAAAGAAAATACGTTTATCTGTTGTCTTCTCTCTGCCTTTGCTATAAAGTGTCGCAGAATTGAATAAAAACCGGCGCTATAAGGTCGCAGAATTGAATGAAAATCAGCTTTTCTGTTATGGCACGTTTGATCGTTATATATGCAATAATATTGTGACGTCTCAGAACGTTGGTAACACCTCAATCCACATTTTTGTTGATCTTCCTCTGCCTCTTACCGTTTCCATTTTCATGTTATATTCTCTTGCTGCTGGCCAATAAGGGTTCATTGTCATTGCGATTGCTCATATGATATCTTCTTGTCGTGTTTATTTCTTTTCTTCTCATGACATTTAATTTCACTTGTAGTAGGTTTTCTCTAGTTAATTCTTTAGTTAATGTCAATGTCTGACATTTATAACGCAATATTGGTATGCAGATTAAATTCATGATTTGCCTTTCGATTTCCATAAGGAAAGAACTGTGTTTCAAAATTATTGCTAGATCATAATTTACGCAGTTGACCTTTTTGAATTCTTGTCTCGATATCTGTTATTTATTTTTATACCGCAGACAGTAAAATGCTGCCAAGATAGACACTTACACACTATCTAAAGCAAGTTATGTGAAAACTCATAACTCAATTATTAGAATACAGTTTGTTTGTTTCTTTTGCGTTCGCTCCATTGTAACCATCACGGATATCCGTGCGATTTCCGCCTGGAGCGTGATTACGCTGTGCCACCGTTATGCGCCGTGTAGGCCTAGCACATCCGATTTCGGCATGCCTTGACAATTCGGGTGGGCTACCCTTAGCCTGTGATAGCCTCTATATCTGTCTCCAGGCACGCGTAGTGGCGACTCTTCGCCCAGACGATTTTTGCTCTCGTCTGACTCGCACGAGGAGTTGAACTCAACAGAGGAGTTGGACCCTGGCTCTTTCGCCCTCTTAGCCGAGGTGTCATTCACTGACATCGTGTACCCCTTGTCCGAGTTCGAATCTCACACCACGCGTTTGAGAGCAAGGCGTTATAGAGCTGAGCGTCCTTGTCCCAATAGCGCCTGAGCCCATCAGGTACTGAACCCTTTCTCTCTGCAAGTGTATTTCCGGTATAGGAAAACCTGACATTAGAGTTGGGCCAGGGCTAAAATCGTTGTCTCTTTTGTGCCTAAGCCTATCGGATACGGGACCCTTTCTCTTTGCGAGCATATTTCCGGTTTAGGAAGGCTCGACATTAGAGTTGGGTTAGGTCTTCTTGCTTTTCCGAACGCCCACGATTGGGTCTGGGTCTCTGCCTATAAGGAGCACAGGTAACTAGAAGCTCGTCTCGAGCTGACGGAGCTTGTAGTTCCACTTTCCTAGGAACTTTTCACTTTCTATTTGCAGTTCGCGCTGCCCTCTAGCGCTGTCTGGCCTTTCATTGTTTCATTGTACTCGGTATGAAATCTTTTTGTCTCGCCATGCATCTACCTTTACGTGCATTTTACATTGGCCGCCCCTCCAATGTTCGGACTGGACTGACTAGCTCCACTGTATGTCAACAGTGTCGCTATATGTGGTGATGCTGGTGGTGTCGGAGATATTGTCTGTCTCTTGTGCAGTCAAATCTCTTTCCATCTGCTACCTCCACATTCTCGGACACGATCCCCAAATGATTTGGCCAGAATCAGCTTGAGCTGTTGCATTTCTGTTTCCAGGGTGCACCGCGTGGATGTACATTTGGGATCTTGGTTATCTGCTAACCCTGGGTCCGCCTAGAGCAATGCGTTCCCTTTGCACCCCTAGAATACAGTAAAATGTGTGACGAAAGAAAATACGAATACAAATAAAATAAAATGTGTAATAATTAGAAAAAAATAAGAAAATAAAAACAAAAAGAAAAGAAACAAAGGTGTATGCTAACTTTATTTTTATTCACCGTTTTATTTTGTAGCAGTTGTTTTTACTGTCATTAATCTATCTTTAGTTTGAAATAAATACATACTCTAGTGTTCTAACTTCGTCAAATTGTCTCCAAAATCGAACAGTACAAATGTCTCCTGTAATTTGTCAACTAAATGTCTCTGAAAACCCTGTTTTAATCTATTTTAGAATAGTCCGTTTCTGTGTAAACAAATTGTTCTCAATTTGTAATATATTTTTACCGTACTTTTGCATTTTACAAATCTGTCTGTGTGTTGCCTGGGCCCGAAACGAGAGGAAAGAATAGCTACACTGTTACCAGACATGCACGTCATAAGAGGTGACTGAGGAGGTTATGGGGTAGAGTTGGATGTCAAATTTCATATATGGCTAAAGTGACACAGAAACCATGCTGAAGTCGAGTGTGTCGGGACGAATGGTGCAGATATCGCAACCATAGAAATATCTCAAACTCCTGCAGATTAGCATGGTGTAGTCCGGAGATGCGTTGTGTCATAGTTTACAGCATTGATGCGATATCTGAGCCTTTCGGCCTGACACATCCGACTTCAGCATGACTTTGGGTCTCTGACCCTATATGGGATGGGACAGCCAACTTCATCCCATAACGTCCTTAGTCGCATTTTACGACATGCGTAGAAGTTAAACAGTGTTGCTATTCTGTGCTCCCCTTTCGGGCCCCGGCAACACATGGGCGTTCACGCAATAATCTCTGTTATTGTGAACGATCTTCAAGATCGTTTGTCTACTATCATGTCTACTATCTTATCTCCCTTATTATCTTATTGTTTTTCAATCTTATAACATGATTCGTTCTTTGTAATATTCATTTCTTGATGTTTGTTTTTTGACCTGATAAAAACTATTTTGTCGAATCGTCGTTTGTCCTTGCTGATGTCGTTAGTGTATTCTGTATTTCACTGCAACACTCCTCATATATCTCTGTTTTCTTTCCCTGATGTCTATACGCTCTTTTATCATGAGCTAAATTTTCTTATCTTGCGTTGAAGGAAAAGTTTCAGAGTTGAATGAAAGATACCAAGCCTAGCGAAAATATATCAACTTTGTGTGGATAAAAATAAAAAAACAGATTTGATATTTACGAAAATAGAAATTCACAATCTATTGCCAAATATGAAAAGATAATCTAATTCATGGCATGTGTGTGTGGTAAAGTTATTTTTAAAAGCAAAAACTTTGTTGTGGGTAATCTAGTTTCATGATCAGCAGTTTATTAAGTGTATAATAATTGTATTGTTGACTTCAACTTTTGTTAAAGGTCATCTTCTGGACAATTGTCAAACATTTGCAGATACCCTCTCTCTCTCTAATTATTGATGTAATTTAAAGTATTCACTTATAATTTTCAAGTATTTTCCAATGGACTAACTATATTCAGTTTAGATTTCAATTTAGTGTACACGGCAAACGATTTCTAACAAGAACAATTGGACAGATTGTGATGAACATTTATATATAAAATATATATTATACAAATGTTATATGCGAGTGTGTGCACTATTGCAACACAAGTAGAAACACACATTCTTTATCGTATCGTAAAATATATCATCTTTAGTTGTCAGAAAACTGTGAGAAGTACCACTTCACATGACTTGTGTTGTGAATGTTTCCATTCTGAACAAATATTCTCAAGGGAAACCTGAGGAATACGAACGCATGCAGTGTTTAAGATTGCTGTTCTGACATTTTCCATAAACAACTTGCGCTATATCTCGACTTGCGAAATACAATAGAGAAGCCGAAACTAATATAATGTTGAAATGGCTTTAAAATAGATTTTGTTTGCACTTTATGTAATTTTCATGACATTTTATGCGCCCGTTTGTAAAAACATTGATTGCTGAAGTCTTTTTGATAGCACTGGAAGCTGTACAAGCAACTTCAAACGTCGATGTCTTGTGAACGCGGTTATAATGAGCTATTTAACGTACTGAATCTTGGTGTTAATAATATACATTTTAAGAGCCGTGTTGTAGAGTTTTTGTCTGGGCAACCTTTTCCACAATTTTGGCTTCACTATTAAGAATAATATGTCAGGAATATAAGCTGGAAGGCATATTATAAACGACATAGGATACGCCGTGGATACAGTTTTGATAGCTGAATATGAAACACAGATACGAGAAATGAAGAATATAATTGCAAATGAAAGTCATAACAAAGGACTTAGTCTCAATAGCAGGAAAAACTGTAGTAATCGTAATATAAAAGAATAAATGTCTTCCAGTATGCAACATCAAAGTGGACGGGATCAGTCTGAAGTAAGTCAACATATTCAAATATTTGAGTTCATTAATAACATCAGATGGAAGATGTATTAATAAAGTCAAATGTAGAATTGCCCACGCAAAGGCAACATTTCACAAGATGAAGACCATCCTATGTAATATATATTTGTCAATTGTGGTGAGAAAGTAGTTCTTAGAAATTATATGGAACCATTTTTGATGCATGCCAGTGAGTTTTGGGCACTCAGTAGTACAGTGAAACATTATATTGAGGCAGCAGAGATGTGGTTTTATAAAAGAAAATCATGGGCAGATAAAGAGCGTAATAAAGATATCTTGAAAGAAGTTAGTTCAAAAAGAAAGCTGCTTATCCGCATCAGATAGAGACAGTCCACATATTTGGATACATCATAAGAAGAAAAAACATGAAACACATTGTTACAACAGGCAAATTGATGAGCAAAAGGGGTAAGAAAGACCAAGAGAGAAGATGCTTGAAAACATAACATTGTAGCATGGGAGAACATCCATATAAGAAATTATTGACATCACACGAAGACTGTGGAAAGACATGGTAACCAACGTCACACGGAATGGACCACAAGCAGATTAAAGATAATACTCAACACGTATTGCCGTCTTTAGTATTGCTAATAGCTTCGGAGTTCATGCTTCAACCACCACTATTTTTGATGCTAATATCTTTGATATTAATATCTATAGTAATAGAAAGCAACAGGGACAAAGGCCGACCAAGACGCCGCTGGAAAAAGACATTCAAGAATGCCTGCGCATGTCACTGAAAGATTCAGGGCAACTTGCTCAAGACCGTGGAGAATTCAAGATATCCATAGGAAAGACTACGTTCTGGAAAGAATATGTCACTTGATGATGATATCTTTGATTAAACAAATTAGACTGAAGGTGGGAGTGGGAACTACCTTTACTCACTATAAGATGACAATGTTTTATCCTCTGAGCCACATGTCTGACAATAATACCTTACTACAACCACACAATGGATTACCAAAGGAATAACAATCTTACAATACAAAACTATTCATTCATTTTCCTTTTGCGCTGAAGTTAGTGCATAGGGCAGAGGTCAGATCTCTCCAATTCTGTCTGTTCAAAGCTATTCTCTGCAGTTCTTGGATAGTATGGATATTGATTGCTTTACTTTTGCCGAAGACGGATGTGTCGGGCCATTGGCGCAAATAAAACGGTGACACAACGCATTTCCATTCTCTGGACTACATCCTTCTGGAAATCTAATAGGACCATGGTCCTGATACAAGAGATATCCAGTGGGAGTTTGAGAATGAACGTTGAAGAAGAAGAAGACGATTGTTTTACTTTCTCTAAGTATTGCTCTTCTGAGTGTGGTACTGTAGACGTTTTGTTTAACACTAAAAGGAATTTCCCTAGAAGCATCATTGGTCATAATGTGCTGTTACACAACAATAATGAACCAAAAATACATAAATAGAGGTAGAAAACATCAATATTGATATGTTGAAGCTATATTGATATGTTGAAGCTATATTGATATGTTGAAGCTATATTGATATGTTGAAGCTATATTGATATGTTGAAGCTATATTGATATGTTGAAGCTATATTGATATGTTGAAGCTATATTGATATGTTGAAGCTATATTGATATGTTGAAGCTATATTGATATGTTGAAGCTATATTGATATGTTGAAGCTATATTGATATGTTGAAGCTATATTGATATGTTGAAGCTATATTGATATGTTGAAGCTATATTGATATGTTGAAGCTATATTGATATGTTGAAGCTATATTGATATGTTGAAGCTATATTGATATGTTGAAGCTATATTGATATGTTGAAGCTATATTGATATGTTGAAGCTATATTGATATGTTGAAGCTATATTGATATGTTGAAGCTATATTGATATGTTGAAGCTATATTGATATGTTGAAGCTATATTGATATGTTGAAGCTATATTGATATGTTGAAGCTATATTGATATGTTGAAGCTATATTGATATGTTGAAGCTATATTGATATGTTGAAGCTATATTGATATGTTGAAGCTATATTGATATGTTGAAGCTATATTGATATGTTGAAGCTATATTGATATGTTGAAGCTATATTGATATGTTGAAGCTATATTGATATGTTGAAGCTATATTGATATGTTGAAGCTATATTGATATGTTGAAGCTATATTGATATGTTGAAGCTATATTGATATGTTGAAGCTATATTGATATGTTGAAGCTATATTGATATGTTGAAGCTATATTGATATGTTGAAGCTATATTGATATGTTGAAGCTATATTGAAGCTATATTGATATGCTGAAGTTATATTGATATGTTGAAGCTATATTGATATATTGAAGCTATATTGATATGTAGAAGCTATATTGATATATGAAAGCTATATTGATTTCTTTCCTCATGTACTGCTGCTTTCTTTTCGTTACTATTTTGAGAAGAATTTTTCTGGCATGACTGATCAGTGCCATTGTTTTGTAATTTGTGCAGTTTCCATCTTCGGAAGTGATATATATCTAAACATTTACAGTCTTTTGGGCGTATTCGCTTCTCCAGATCTTAACACAGAGGGCATGCTGGACTTGGCCGATGGGTTCGACTACTGGTCTACATCAAATATATCAGTATATCAATTCAACAACAATTTTTTAGCCTCCTGTTCTTCTTCTTCTTCTGCGTTCGTTCTCAAACTCCTGCAGATTAGCAGGATGCAGTCCGGAGAATGGAATGCGTTGTGTCATGGTTTACAGCATTGCTGTGATATCTGCGCCTTTCGGCCTGACAAATCCGACTTCAACATGGCTTTGGGTCACTGACCCTATATGGGATGGCACAGCCAACTCCATCCCATAACCTCCTTAGTCGCCTTTTACGACATGCGTGGAAGGTAAACAGTGTTGCTATTCTTTGCTCCCCTTTCGGGCCCCGGCAACACACGGGCGAGCCTCCTGTTGACTAGTTAAGTTTTAAGTTATTAATTGCACAACATTAATCTTCTATGATGAGTTGTGGTAAAAGTTGTGTGTCTAATTGTATTTGAGCCTGTAAGTTTGTTTGTTCGCATATTTCCCTACAGTATTCTATGCAACTTAAGAAAATATCTATATTTCTGTTAGTATATTTCTCAACGTTTCTTTTGCTCATGTGACAGGTTGAAATATGGCTGTCACTGTTTTTGTTTCCTTAAACGTTATTCTGGTCTTCCCCTGTTCATGAAGTTGATAAATTTCTTTACACTTTTTGACATTCTATCCAATAATTATTTATAGATATCTATGACGTATTATGTATATAATTCTGTTGCTTTATACCATTCGATACATTTACCAGTATTGATTTTCTATTTTGCTCGAGACCATTACTGTGAATCAAGCTTTACTTGCTGAACAAAAGGACTGACAAGTTTTGATATAAATTTCACGTTCCTAGAAAATTGATTCAGCTATTTCTGTTTTGAAGTATCACGTTCTGTGAGTGTATGTATGACTGTATTAGGTATCAGGTATTAGGTCTGTTGATTATCCTCTTCGCACTCTGGACAAGTCCCTATGTGCTCAGATCTCCGCTTCATTAAATCTCTCAGGGTATACCGGCTGATGGTTCCGGTTCTATGTTGGTTTACTGCTCTTTTTGAAATCTTTGTCACGTGTTCTCTACGGGCCACACCCATCCTCACTCCCAATTCGCGTATTCTCGATATTGACTCATGCTCATTCATCTCAAAATCTTCTGATCGTGAGGATTCACGAAGAGCAATGATTATGTCTGCTCGGTCCATAGGCTGACCGTCTGTTGTGGTGGCGAGGCTAGCTAATTGGTCGGATCGTTCGTTTCTCTCCACGCCCGCGTGTCCGGGGACAAAAATAAGCGTGAGTCTTCGTAGTGATACCCGCATTCCTGCTCTCTCAAATGACTCCGCCCATTCCCTACGTACATGACCTGTTTTGACTTTCTGAATCATATTCAGAGAGTCACTTAGTTTGCACGCATGGGAATAGGCTTGCGATTCCAGCCAGTTAAGTGCCTGCGTTACTGCAAATGTTTGTATGACTGAGAGCCAAAACTTGCCGTTGCTGTTTTAAAGGAATACTTTGGTGTACACTGATTATATAAAGAACGACAATTCAGTTCTGCTTTTATGATTGTGTCCCGTGTCTTTCTCTCATTAAAACTGTTTCAAATAGGTGAAACCTCTCTACATAACGTCTTGTAATTATATGTTACAAAGAATTATAAACAACGCACACGAGTAAACACATGCCAACACACACATGCTTAATCACGATCACACACACCTATATTTTTCCTTTTAAATATTTCAATCATTCATTTTATTTTATTGTTCTGATTATTTCCTTCAATTTCGTAAAGAAAGAATTATCTCTTCCATCAGGGACTCCCAAAATGCTACAAATGTCAGTATATCCCACCAATCATGTGAACAGTATCACTTAAAATGTACATTTGCATATTGATAGTGAGTTTTGAAATACCAACATTTAAAGGAATTGGGAAACTATCTGCAGACTCAGTATTATTTGTTCCCGTACACAATTACATTTGACACTGTTTAAGACGAACTTATGTCAAGCTAACTATATTTTCTATTCACTTTCGCTTAAATTTCTTCTATTCATTACCACGAAAAAAATAATCTTTTCACTCTGATCGTGCAGCTCTTCAGAGTTCTCCTCAAATACAGAAGTGGAATTAACGCATGCAAATAAAACTACGCTCTTTTATCTTCCGTTCTATTTTCAATCTTCTTGACATTGAAGCTCGTCTTCGGACAGCAAAGACTATATTTCTATCAGAATTCTCTAATGGTAATGATGTTATTTTCGAACCATGTGAGAGCTAAGTAAATACAAAATAGCACAGGTAAAATAAATACGTGTAGGCAGATATTAAGAATCCACATCACCTCCAATACCAATCGCCCCAGTCTATCATCAGTTTTAATATGAACACTGTCATCGATTGGAAAAATTACTAACTACAGTAAACATTATTTGTGCTGTTGTGATGGAACTGCTAGATTTTCATTAGACATGTAGTATAGAGAGAAGAAAAGCATTGTGTTGCCACTTTATTGGAGACAATAAAAACACTTTCAACATCCAGTTGTCATTACAGATTAATTTTCGCATTAGGCTCTTCTGTAAACTGCTCAATGTAAATAACACTAAATCATATAACAAGTTGTATAAAGAATATAAACAAGAACAGATTATACGTTTCTGTCAATGGGGTCTTTATCAAGAAACATAGACAATACACTAATATAAATATTTAATTAAAAGTTTTAAATGTTTCTGTTCGTGTTGTATTTATGTTTCTGGCCCCATTGGCAACAATGTTGAAGTTATTCATATTTACATTTTTAAATATTACAATATATTACAAAAGTTATTACAGAGGAACTAACATATCAGGTGTCACATGACTATTCTCGTGCATGCGTACTTAGTGACTCAATTAATATGCTCTGTTAACTGAAACAGTGACTCAATTAATATGCTCCGTAAAATTGAAGCAGTGACTCAATTAATATGCTCTGTAAAATTGAAGCTGCAGCCGTCTTGCGTCAATATGTAGAATTGTTGACGCAATGTATAACCAGAAAGATTATCTTTATATCCGTGCACGGACATGCGGGTGCTCATGGAGATGAGCGAGCCGACACACCGACGAGCATGGCCAGAGTGTTAAATGTACACTAATGGATAGATCTGACACAGTTAGTGATCTGAGTAACCTCGTTTGCTCAGACGATTTTCAAACGCGTGTAATCTGCAGCAATAACCCGTTGTTGATATTACATTCTATACACTTTTAGTGTTACATTCATACAATCTTATCCCTCTGAACATATAATTACAAATTCTTAATCATAGTATTGTCCATTTTTGTTACTAACGACAATCAACGTTTTGTTAGATACTCTCTGGCTTTTTGATTGATTAAATACTAAACTGGTTCAATGCTCCAGCAGAGACTAAGTAACACGTGTAAAAGTTAACACAATACTGAAGAATAAAAAAAGGTAAAGTAACCCATAGCATTTATTAATGCAGTAGGGGTGTGAGATGTTAGCGATCTCACATTTCAGAGGTTCTGCAATTGGGGGCGGTAGCCATCTCCTCTCTCTCGCAGTCTTTACATCTCTATAAGGTTGCGATCTGAACAATTTCCGCCTCAACTGGGGAATGAACCCGGGACCACTCATATGCCACGCTAGTGCGCTAAACACCGCGCTGCGTGGCTCATATACCGCGTATATATACTGAAGAATACTACGTTTTGAATACGAAATAGTAAAGAGTAATAAAAACATATTAAATGCACGTTTTCGTCTCTATAAAATATGAAAGATGAATCAAGAACAAAAAATGAATAATAATATTGCAAATATATTTATCTTTTGTTGTGTCGGTTAGCATATTTTGTGAACTATATAACTGATTTGTAATTTCTGTCAATAAATAATGGGGATACATATAACTACATATAAGAGAAAGATCGAAACATGCGATATGAAATGTCTATGGAAGGCTATTGGAATCACCAGATTCGACAAAATGTGCAGTAAGAACATCAGAAAGATAATAGGTATCGCATCATGCATCGACCATATAGAGAAATATCAGATAAAATGGTTTGCGCATCTTATGAGGATACACGATCAACTTCCCATAAGAGATTATAACAAGATGGAATCAAGATACAGAGCTAAGGGCGGAACTAGGAAAAGTGGATAGACAACATCAAGACCATCCTGAATAAACATGAATACACCTCAACCAGAACAACAGACCTGGCTCAAGAACTCAGACTACATCTCCATCATAAATCTCTCAAATCAACTCAACAACTCAACTAAACTCGACTGACTGACTGACTGACTGACTGACTGACTGACTCTCACTCACTCACTCACTCACTCACTCACTCACTCACTCACTCACTCACTCACTCACTCACTCACTCACTCACTCACTCACTCACTCACTCACTCACTCACTCACTCACTCACTCACTCACTCACTCACTCACTCACTCACTCACTCACTCACTCACTCACTCACTCACTCACTCACTCACTCACTCACTCACTCACTCACTCACTCACTCACTCACTCACTCACTCACTCACTCACTCACTCACTCACTCACTCACTCACTCACTCACTCACTCACTCACTCACTCACTCACTCACTCACTCACTCACTCACTCACTCACTCACTCACTCACTCACTCACTCACTCACTCACTCACTCACTCACTCACTCACTCACTCACTCACTCACTCACTCACTCACTCACTCAACCACTCAACCACTCACTCACTCACTCACTCAACCACACGCAATCACTCACACGAATTCACACACTCTCTCATTCCCTGACTCAGATTAACAAATACTTAATAAAACTATACAAAATACAAGATAAATGTGGACTTTCTCTCAGTCTTGCACTATGCTACACACAATCACCAGGTTAGTCAGTACAGAGCATGGTTTTACGTTGTCTGTCCCAGTTATTTCACATTCCAACAATATATATCATTTACTTTAGCTCGGCGCTAAGTCTCAATCTGACATTTTTGCACGCTCAAGTTGACTTGTTCTTTCTTGAATGTCGTCCTTGTTTTTTTTGTAACACAATTTTCGCCCCAAAAAAACCAGATAAATCTTCTTCTTCTTCTACGTTCGTTCTTAAACTCCTGCATATTAGCAGGATGTAGTCCGGAGAACGGAATGCGTTGTGTCATGGTTTACAGCATTGCTGAGATATCTGCGCCTTCCGGCCTGACACATCCGACTTCACAATAGCTTTGGGTCACTGACCCTATATGGGATGGGGTAGCCAACTCCATCACATAATCTCCTCAGTCGCCTTTTACGACATCCGTGGAAGGTAAACAGTGTTGCTATTCTTTGCTTCCCTTTCGGGCTCAGGCAACACACGGGCGACCAGATAAATTAAAACAAAAATACTTGCGCACAAAAGTAACTTGTATTTTCAGACAAGCCTATGTGTCCACGCAAACATAAACGAACGTGGAGACAAATATATATATATACACACACACACACACACGCAATAGCGCAAGTACTCACGCATGCATACATACACCCATAGATACAAACATACGCACATGCGTATAAACATACACAAACACTCTTCGTTATGGGCGCGCTTTTTTGTAAAAAAACCCAGATATAGTTAAAATAGGCCCCTACGTATTTTAACTTGTTTTTTTGTACTGAAATACGATACATCCTAATAATAATATTGATGATGAAATAATCCCTTTATCCGTGAGCAGGTAGTTCTAGACACGTGATGATGATGAAATAATCCCTTTATCCGTGTGCAGATAGTTATTATAATCAGATAACTTAACAAAATTCTAGGTCATCTTCAGTTAAATAGCCGAGGTGATACTAAGACATATAATGTGTGCTTCCTCAAAGGTATGGTTGTGTTTAGATGGGTTTCTCTCTCTTTCTTTCTCTCTCGATCTATGTGACGTGTCCTTTACAGAACGTTGTCCGCACTGCCACTCTGTAAGAATATCGGTTCTGTGAATGCTGCCCAGCTTCTTCCAGTGTCATCTTCAGAAGATCTTCGATGTCATGTATCCATCGTCGTCTTTGCTGCCTCTTTTTCTCATTCTGGAACTTTTCTTTCCATGATTAGTCTTTGAAAACCATGTGTCTTTTTTGTATGTCCGAAATATGTAAGTTTCTTTTTTTGATAGATTTGAGGAACCATTCTTCTTCTATATCCAGATCTTTGTGCAGATCATAGATGGTTTTATGGATGTCTATTTAGTGTATTTCCTGTGGCGACATATGGATGCGAAGCATGGACACTAAATAAAACATTGGCTAAGAGAATAACATCATTTGAACTAAAGTGTTATAGAAGAGTTCTGAGAATACCATGGGCAGCGAAGAAAACAAACCAGGAGGTGTTACGAACAATTAACGTCCAGGAAGGCTGGCTTCTTAACACCATATTAAAGAAAAAACTAGCTTTTTTCCCTCATCATATTAAGAGACACGACGGCATGGAGAGAGTGTTAATGGATGGGATGATAGAAGGCAATAGGGGGAAAGGCCGACCACGACGCCTTTGGACAAAAGACATTCAAGAATGCCTTCGTATGTCACTGAAAGATGCAGGATAACGTGCTCAAGACCGCGGAGAATCCAAGAGATCCATAGGAAAGACTACGTTCTGGAAAGAATATGTCACTTGATGATGATGATATATAGTCCCCGAAAGGGGACATTCCAGGGTAACACTATCCTAGTATCATGCCCACATGCCAGGAATCTGGACCAAGTAGTTCATCATTCTTCCGTCAGATCTGGTGACTCATCTGCAGTGATGACACACATATCATTCATTACCTGCCAACTAGGAGACTGCAACAAATGGACAAAAGAGCATGCTCATTGGAAAACATATTTCCGCCATCCATGGAGGACCATTGGAAAACATATTTCCGCCATCCATGGAGGACCATTTGAAAAAAATAAGAAATTGAGTGGAAACATTAATTGTCAATGATTTTTTTCACAGATAACAACAGGTTTTCAGGCCATTCTCCAACCTGTCATTTCTCGTGAATTTCATTGGCTATCAACACTTAGTAACTACAAAGTAACCAATTAAATTAATGGAGAAATTCAGAGTCACTATAGAAAGCTGTTTTACAATGAGCAAACTAGTCTTATATTAAAGATCTGTAATATTCCTAGATAAATATCGCTATTTTATTTTGTCCCTGCATTTCATTGGCTGTCGACTAAATTATACTCAAAGTAAGCAATGGGCAGTCGTGTCAGGCAAGATGGATGATTCAGCACGTAGGCTTGCACCAGAGTGAGACGTAATATAAACACCGCCCTGTCTACATTTCATACGCTGATTATATCTCTACATCACTGTAGCTCCATCTGCCATACATCAAGTCTATTTTCAACATTCTCACAAATCTACGCTTAACACCGCAGAATATATCTTTATGAAGTAGAAGAACGCTGAATGAAACAATTTAAGACAATTTACGTATACCTAACGATTTGTACAATATCTGGAAAACACACACTATTTTCTAACTTATAATTGTAATTTTCGGTAAAATACTTCGCACCTGCACGATATTTCTTAAATCGATTTCTCGTATACAAATTGACACTTGCAAAGGTTTTTGCTCAGATAGTCTTATTAATAACACTGAACCATTGACGGTGTCTATTTATGGCGATAACAAATGACACTGGAAATCAGCAGGTTTTTATCTAGGAAGTAATAATAATGAAAACAAATAAAATATATATAGATTACCGTTTTTGATGTCTATCTTGAGTCATCGTTTTTAAAAAAAAATGGTTTTGTAGTTGGAGTTATTACTCACTAACAAAAGAACGAGAGAGAATGCTTACAGCGTGCGAAATGAGATGTTTAAGATAATTTCAGCTCTTACGGAGTACACATGGGAGTAACCCGATCGTAATGAAGTCAATCCTCTACGTCGTTTTACCATTTGAGTCACCCACAATGCAACAACAGATTCAGATAATTGAATATATTGTGAAGCGATGCTTTTGTTTTGTGAAATCCCAACATGACTTGGTACAAACATGCAATTTCTGCTTGCCTGATACTTTTTTATTACATCCATGGGGACCATTTTACAAAGGACACAAATTGAGAAAGACATGTCATGACAATGACTTTCACTGTCATAGGTTTTAAGTTTAACCGCCTATGTACCTTAGTCGCTTCCTTGGCCATGCTTGAAAAGAAGACAGACTAGCAACGAAGAAACACACAACAAGAGCAGCCATATACACAAACGACCATGCGCAGTTAAAACAATATTGAAATCTGTGAACCACGACAATGAGTAGATGGGTCATAGGAAACACATCTAAGAATATACGACCAACCGAAATCCTAACGACAACATCTATCTCCCGGGGAGAAGGACTAGTAGTACCAGAGCATCCTTTTTCAACTTGGCACACAACATGTACAGCTAAACAATAACATGAACAGAATACAACCACAACACACATTTATATGAAACTGTTGACCATCACCTGTTTTAATGTCCAGCACTGGATGGCGTAAGGAAAATTTTTCTCCCCTCAAGACCAGATAACTGGAAAACATTATATTGAACAAAACAACAGCTCACAAACACATACATATATCACACAATGGCGTTGGGTCAAATGGAATGAGCCTATGGACCGCTGGATCAGCAACCAACCAACCAACAACAAGAAGACATTGACTCTATTCTTTGCACCCTGAACAAGATGTCCAGAGACAGGTTGCCACACGTAAAGCGTCTGTACATGATGTGCGGTCTGTACGAGACGTGCGGTCTGTACCAGAATAATAGTCGGTATATCATTCTACCATGTCAAACTGTTTAATCCAGCCACAACTTCGATAGATTTGAAATTCTTTCTATTTGGGGATCGTAGTTAAATATATATTGCCATACTGGGGGGTCGTAGTTAAATATATATTGTCATACTGGGGATCGTAGTTAAATATATATTGCCATACTGGGGGTCGTAGTTAAATATATATTGCCATACTGGGGGTCGTAGTTAAATATATATTGCCATACTGGGGGTCGTAGTTAAATATATATTGCCATACTGGGGTCGTAGTTAAATATATATTGCCATACTGGGGGTCGTAGTTAAATATATATTGCCATACTGGGGGTCGTAGATAAATATATATTGTCATACTGGGGGGTCGTAGTTAAATATATATTGTCATACTGGGGGGTCGTAGTTAAATATATATTGTCATACTGGGGTCGCAGTTAAATATATATTGCCATACTGGGGGTCGTAGTTAAATATATATTGTCATACTGGGTGTCGTAGTTAAATATATATTGTCATACTGGGGGTTGTAGTTAAATATATATTGCAATACTGGGAGTCGTAGTTAAATATATATTGTCATACTGGGGGTCGTAGTTAAATATATATTGCCATACTGGGTTCGTAGTTAAACATATATTGCCATACTGGGTTCGTAGTTAAATATATATTGCCATACTGGGGTAGAGACCTGTATTGATTCTGTCTACCAGAAGGACAGTTTGCTATCTCACGATGTCTGATTATGAGCATTTTATCTTTTGGTCAGCCGGTGATCCACTCACAGACAAATCGCGGTCACCGGCTAACTGGTAATTGACTATGTGTGTGTGTGTGTGTGTTATAGATACTGAGTGAGGTATATTGCTCTTTTGTCTTCTATTATAGATTTAGACTATGTGTGTGTGTCGAAAAAGGGATATATATATATATATATTCATTCATTCATTTTTCATTTGCGCTGATATAGCGCATAGGGCAGATGTCAGATCTCTCAAATTATGTCTGTTCAAAGCTATTCTGTGCAGTTCTTGAATAGTGTGGTTGATGGTTTTACTTTCTCTAAGTATTGTTCTTCTGAGTGTTTACTTTGGTCTACCCCTGGCTCTTTTGCCTATAGGTATCCATTCAAGAGAATGGTGGTGTATTCTGTTGGTGTCTGCGCGTAGGACATGCCCGATATAGGACCAACGGCGTTTTCTGATAACATCTGTGATGAAATTTTGATGTGTCTCTTCTCTGTTTTTATCATTTGATTTGAATTCACTCCAATGGGTGTTAGTTATCATATGAAGACGTTTGTTCTCGAAACTGAGTAGTTCTTTTCTGAAGATAGAGAGCTTTTCCAGCTCTCACATCCATATGATAGCATCGGAATAACGCAGGAATTAAATAAGCGCATTTTAATGCGTGTGCTGATTGACTTTGACCTTTAGATATTAGATAGTCTGTTAAAGGCACTTGATGCTAGTGCAAGGCGATTTGTAATTTCTGACATGACATCACCGTCGAGTGCTAATTTTCTTCCTAGACAGAATTTGTGTACCTTTTCAAGTTGTTGTCCATATAAAGTAATTACGTTAGGTGAATTGGTTAAGTCCATTTTTGATTATTTGACTTGGAGCCTATTTGTCCTGCGATAGATTTTAATATATATATTTTTAATATATATATATATTTGAAATTTTTTTTGTATAATCGTACGTGTATTAAGATGAAGGGGCTCGTAACCGAATGGCTAGAAAGGCAGACGTGTAGCAATGTGGTGTCGAGATAAACCACGGTTGAAACTGAATTTGTTTGTTCTTCTGTGGAACAAAATAATCCAACAGACAAATGATACAGACAAATGATACAGACAATCTGTGGGAAGGAATCCTGAAAGAAAGATACTTATTGATACTGAAAATGATATAAGGATACAGATACAGATGTTGATACAGATCAGGTTAGAAGGATACATATTGATACAGTTTAGGATAGAAGGATACATATTGATACAGTTTAGGATAGAAGGATACATATTGATACAGTTCAGGATAGAAGGATACATATTGATACAGTTCAGGATAGAAGGATACATATTGATACAGTTCAGGATAGAAGGATACATATTGATACAGTTCATGATAGAAGGATACATATTGATACAGTTTAGGATAGAAGGATACATATTGATACAGTTCAGGATAGAATGATACATATTGATACAGTTTATGATAGAAGGATACATATTGATACAGTTCAGGATAGAAGGATACATATTGATACAGATTATTGATACAGTTCAGAATAGAAGGATACATATTGATACAGTTCAGGATAGAAGGATACATATTGATACAGTTTAGGATAGAAGGATACATATTGATACAGTTCAGGATAGAAGGATACATATTGATACAGATTATTGATACAGTTCAGAATAGAATGATACATATTGATACAGTTCAGGATAGACGGATACATATTGATACAGTTCAGGATAGACGGATACATATTGATACAGTTCAGGATAGAAGGATACATATTGATACAGTTCAGGATAGAAGGATACATATTGATACAGTTCAGAATAGAATGATACATATTGATACAGTTCAGGATAGACGGATACATATTGATACAGTTCAGGATAGAAGGATACATATTGATACAGTTCAGGTTAGAATGATCATTTGTAATAGAAGACACGTCACTACTAGATATTCTGTTTGACGGAAATATATGACGCAAATTGGAGATGATAAGACTTACACTGAGAACAAGATAGAGCGGGAGAGAGGATGAGAGAAGGGAAGGGTGATAGAGGGACAGAGAGAGAAGAGGGAGGGGAGAGAGAAAGACACAATGAGTAAACTTGTCAAAGAAACGTCAGCAAACGTGATTGAGGAAAAAGACAACTTGACATATACAAAATTATATTTTTAAAAGGCGCATAATATAAATGGGAGTTTCTTGAAAAAAGAACATACAAAGTAGAACTCAAGTCATATTAAGAAACAATATAATAAAAATTGCTAGGCTATTATTACCATCTGTGTTATAACCAGCACTTAAATTCTCACATCATCGATTGTAATCCATTAGAAGCTAAGCTACAGGAAAGCACTCTGCGTGGCTTTCTTATACCTAACCAGTTCATTATTACAACATCGTTGCTGTTTTATTGTGTTATTTTATTTGAAGTTATCACTTTAGTTATATTTTATCTTTTTTTGTATGATGTTAAAATTGTGCATGAAGTAATTACTATGGCAGGATAATTATTTCAAAGAAATATAGTCACGAACATGGTTACCACTTGCAATTTAGAGATAATCCCAGATTATTTTGAAGAAAAATCCATTTGACCAAATAATCCAGCTCATATAAAGACGGCCCAAAAACCCAAAATCGTAAAAAACCCCAATTATTTCATTTAGTAAAAATCTCTTGGCATCATTGGTCATGAAAATGAGGAATAGAGGATAATCGATTGTGGACATACAAACAAACATAACAGGGGATTAGTTAGAGGAAAACATAATATGATAGAATACACGAGGATGAGAGCAAACAGGAAAATGAACAACGCGACCTTTTTAAGATTAAAAACTCAATAAATATAACTAATTACAAAACTTAGATAAGCTATAGACATTTGTGAATAACTTCTGAAGATAATATTAAACATTAAAGGCATGATAAGGTAATAAATGAAGAGATGTAAAGATGAACAAACCCAAGATCTGGTGGATACTCAGATTAAAAAGAGAAATTGGAAATGGATTTGGCAAAGTCTCAGAAAGCCAGTGCAACAAATAGTTAGGAAATCAATGGCATGGAACCCGGAGAGGAAAAGAAAACATGGAAGACTTTGTAACACATGATTCAGAGAGACAATGATGGATGTGAGAGAGATGGGAGTCACATGGATAAGAGAGACAACGATGGATGTGAGAGGGATGGGAGTCACATGGATAAGAGAGACACTGATGGATGTGAGAGAGATGGGAGTCACATGGATAAGAGAGACAACGATGGATGTGAGAGAGATGGGAGTCACATGGATAAGAGTGACAACGATGGATGTGAGAGAGATGGGAGTCACATGGATAAGAGTGACAACGATGGATGTGAGAGAGATGGGAGTCACATGGATAAGAGTGACAATGATGGATGTGAGAGAGATGGGAGTCACATGGATAAGAGTGACAACGATGGATGTGAGAGAGATGGGAGTCACATGGATAAGAGTGACAACGATGGATGTGAGAGAGATGGGAGTCACATGGATAAGAGTGACAACGATGGATGTGAGAGAGATGGGAGTCACATGGATAAGAGTGACAACGATGGATGTGAGAGAGATGGGAGTCACATGGATAAGAGTGACAACGATGGATGTGAGAGAGATGGGAGTCACATGGATAAGAGTGACAACGATGGATGTGAGAGAGATGGGAGTCACATGGATAAGAGTGACAACGATGGATGTGAGAGAGATGGGAGTCACATGGATAAGAGTGACAACGATGGATGTGAGAGAGATGGGAGTCACATGGATAAGAGTGACAACGATGGATGTGAGAGAGATGGGAGTCACATGGATAAGAGAGACACTGATGGATGTGAGAGAGATGGGAGTCACACGGATAAGAGAGACAACGATGGATGTGAGAGAGATGGGAGTCACATGGATAAGAGAGACAACGATGGATGTGAGAGAGATGGGAGTCACATGGATAAGAGAGACAATGAAGCATGAACAGATATATGGATCACATATAATGAGGATGACAACATATCCATGGATAGAGATAAATAGAACATCCTTCTCAGTGTGCTATACGCTCAAGGATGTCTAAGCAGCCAGAGATAGAGAAATGAATCACACAGTATATAGACTCTATTGTTGCAGAAACTTCTTGACTAATTGACGTAAGATAAACAAGGGAATCAAACAGTATATAGACTCTATTGTTGCAGAAACTTCTTGACTAATTGACGTAAGATAAACAAGGGAATCAAACAGTATATAGACTCTATTGTTGCAGAAACTTCTTGACTAATTGACGTAAGATAAACAAGGGAATCAAACAGTATATAGACTCTATTGTTGCAGAAACTTCTTGACTAATTGACGTAAGATAAACAAGGGAATCACACAGTATATAGACTCTATTGTTGCAGAAACTTCTTGACTAATTGACGTAAGATAAACAAGGGAATCAAACAGTATATAGACTCTATTGTTGCAGAAACTTCTTGACTAATTGACGTAAGATAAACAAGGGAATCAAACAGTATATAGACTCTATTGTTGCAGAAACTTCTTGACTAATTGACGTAAGATAAACAAGGGAATCAAACAGTATATAGACTCTATTGTTGCAGAAACTTCTTGACTAATTGACGTAAGATAAACAAGGGAATCAAACAGTATATAGACTCTATTGTTGCAGATACCCTTTGACTAATTGACGTACGATAATGTAGTGAATCACACATATTATTGATGCAATTGTTGTTAAAACCTGGTGACTAATTGAAGTACAACGACGGAGAAGAAGACAAGTATCTCTTGTGTAAGAACATGAACAATTTATCCATTGCTCAGATAACCAGACGAAAATTCTGAGATCTACATACATAATCAATTAAAACCCGATATAACAAACCGTGTTTTGTAAAGAACATGGTGAGAGGAGGACACATCAAATTATTGCGTGTGTGCATTCCAATTAAATAAGGCTGTTCCTGTATTACGTGTGTTACAAATATAATTGTTGCTATAGAAAAATATAATTAATACGTTGGAAATGTTTAGATGACATTTGTATGTTTTATTATTATATAATCTTAGCATAATATGCATATTCTCAACTCTGAGTGGAGTTATACAGAACCGTTTCTTTAATGTCACGAAGTAAGGAACGCGGTTAGATCAACGAAATGAATGGATTTAAACAACATAGCAATAAAACTTCACATATATATTTGTTTGAGGTGAGACAGTTCAATATAACGTGGTTGAGAATTGCAAATCGTATATAATGCAGTTTCGAGCTTCCGTATTTGTGGCAATGATTCCAACCGACAATCAAATACACAGACACAAAGCAAACGAAAAAGTATACATTAACATGGATTTTCCAATTAGCTTTTCACTCTGCGGGCGTAATAATAGTTCTCTAGGTTTCAGGAAGTTTATGTTAAGGAAATAATAAAGTATAGACATATTATATATAATAATAACATATTGGTGTTGTAGCTTAACAGCCATGCGTTGAAACAAACTAAACCGTATTAACAGAATTGAATTATATCTATTGAATTATGTATAACACAAAAGAAATATCATTAGCTAAGTTATGATTTACTCCTTACTTTCATCTGATTCTTCTATGGTATCATAGATGCATAAATACTTTCTTTTAATGTAATTCAATTTTCAGTGTTTATATGTGTCTTATTGTGACAAAGGCTTTGTGGTCTAAACGTTGATTCTGTTTATTTGTCTCTCTTGTAAAACTATTTTAACCCTCTTCAGAGCAAAATATTGTTTTCATTTACTAGAGTTCCGATTCCAGCTGCATATAGCCCAGATAACGTAAGTGCGTTGTGTAGCTGTTTTATTTGCGAAAATGGCCCAATGCATCCGACTTATGCTGTGGTAACTATTACATTCTGTGTTTTTATCACTTCCACTGAACTACCACAATTTGAATTATCACTTTCACTAACTACCACAATTTGAATTATCACTTTCACTACCACAATTTGAAATATCTGTCTAATAATTTCATAATTTGTATATCTATAAAATATAATTTATTCACGACTTGAATTACATAAATGTCTTGTGTATTGTTATTTGTATTTTGTCGAACAACCTTAAGCACTTTAGTGATTGTCAGATGTCATCAAGTGAAACTGAAATACCTGTGTTCTACGTAAGTACTACTATGCATTGTAAGATAAAGGGTTTGTGTAGTATATTTGTTTACTATTTGTTGTTTCAAGAAATAATATAACGAACTATCGAAACCGCATACTTAAAATTGGCTCACTCAGATTTTGGGAATCAAATAAATTCTGGAAATTCATAAATACAGTAGAGCCCAGTTAGCTGAAGCAAAGACAAAAGATCAATCCCCACCCCCACATAAAAAACAACCGATCTGGTATCTATTTCCTTAGTTTTATTAGAGCTTGGGGCCGCCGTTGACTAGGAAGGGAGTTGGATGCAAATAGCGTCCAGGGCTATTTAACTATATTTACTCGAGGGCCAAAATGTAAAAAATGGGGATCACCACGGGCCGGATTTATAAAAAACACATTGAATGATTTTATAGATTTAATATTTTTATAACTTTATTTCACTGTTTGAGCAATGATTCGCGGGCCATTTGCTAGGTCTCCTTGGGCCGGATTTGGCCCGCCAATTGAATAGCTCAACCCTAACCGTGGTGTAAACCGTAAAATAATTGTTTTATAAAACTCAGATTATGCAATATTGTCTAGGAATATTTTGTCACGGAGCTACACTAATATATGGTGTCGCCAGTGTAATGTGGATGGTAGGCTTTTCAACTGTGAACTAATTCGACCAGTTGTGTTTGCGAGGCGAGCTCACTATCAACTCTGCTACCGAGCCGACAAAGAAGAGTGAAAACGTACACATACAAAGAAGGACAGAAATGGAAGTGATTAGAGGTGAAGGAAGAAAATGTACTCTTTTTAGAAAGAACCGAAGATCAAGTAATCAACACCTGACTGGAACTGTGAGTCCAGAAAACACTCGAATGGCTTCTTGAACGGAGAGCGGAGCACTTATTGGAATGTCAAGTGTGCTATGATGCTAATTTCTAATCAAGAATCAAGAAAGAAGGGTGTTTATGTTTACTCTGACCGTAATCTTATTTGCTGTTGTATGCTGCCCGTTATCTTTATTAAACTTCAAGTATTATTTCATATGTTTATTTATATGTTTTCATAAGCTTCCACATTGGCTTATATTGATCCACAAGGGTCGATTTCGACTTGCAGTGTGTCCATGTCAGCGAGAATAAAAATTTGGGTATACAAGATATACTATTTTTATATAAAGGAATGAATAAAAAATGTACATGTTCTGGTTTTTTTAACGATTATCCACTCTACAAAAAAACCCGATCAAAGTCAGGAGCACTCTGTCAGCTGTCAAAAACATATTTGAACTTAAAATGTGTTAGATAATTCAATATTAGACAGGAATGGGGCCTAAAAAACAAAAAAATCAGAAAGTGTTCTATGGGGCAAAAATGTTTATGATTCACTGGTCTGGATCTTCAGGAGATACCATATATTTGCTCTGATTTCCTATCTTATGTGTTATTAAATGCATTGTTTCATTTTGTGCACCACCAAGACAAGAGACATAGTATTTTGAATGTCAGTTGTAGTCAACCTTCACTGTAAAGACGACGCTTGATGATGATAAATATTATTCTTACAAAGCAACATGAGACAGTTCATTTGTTAACAATGTTACGTGTAGACTATGAAACCTATAATTAGTAAAAGAGTTGGTATAATATCACGTATCGAACATATTGAGAGACAGCAAGTAAAATGGTTCGGTCACCTTATGAGAATGAAGCCAAACCAAATTCCAATAAGAGCATATAACAAAAGAATATCCGGGCGTAAAGCCAAAGGTAGACCAGCAAAACGGTGGATAGAAAACATAAAGATAACCTTGAACAAACATGGACTAAATGCAACCTCGGCGACACATCTGGCCTTGAAACGACAGCTTAAGCTCCCACACCTACGCTTAACGGCAAGTGTGAATGTGATCAATAAACCTGGGGAAAGACAATAGACTATAAAACCACCGATAGCATATCATTTCAATGAACAATGTTACGTGTGGATTATGAAGCAATCTTCTTCTTCTTCTTCTTTGTTCGTTCTCAAACTCCTGCAGATTAGGAGAATACAGTCCGGAGAACGGAATGCGTTCTGTCATGGTTTACAGCATTGCTACAATATCTGTGCCTTTCGGCTTGACACATCCAACTTCAGCATGGCTTTGGGTCACTGACCCTATATGAGTTGGGACAGCCAACTCCATCCCATAACCTCCTTAGTCACCTTTTACGACATGCATGGAAGGTAAACAGTGTTGCTATTCTTTGCTCCCCTTTCGGGCACCGGCAACACACGGGTGATGAAGCAATCAAATAGCATCTCATTTCATTGAAAAATGTTACGTGTTATGAAACCATAAAATTGCATCTCATTTCACTGAACAATGATACGTGTAGACTATAAAGCAATCAAATAGTATTTCATTTCAGTTAACAATGAGACGTGTAGACTATGAAGCAATCAAATAGTATTTCATTTCAGTTAACAATGAGACGTGTAGATTATGAAGGGCGAGGAAAGGAAAGATAATATAAATATATTATGGAGAGATTAGGTGACAAAAGGCGAGATTGAAACATGGAAGATTGATGGCCTTATCTCACTGATAGAGAGGGGGAGGGGTGATAATAACTTCTTAGAAAATTGTTCTAAAAGTGTGCATATTTCTATAGTGTTTAATGGACATTCTGGAAAATGTCTAAAATGCATTTTTATTAGAACAGAAAAGATGCTTAGAGAACGATGGGAGCTTATACAAATGTTGATCAAGTTTTGCAGAGAATTAACTATTTTTTTCTCCCTGTGATACATGGACCTCTTTTGTGGATCAAAATGTAGAATCTCTGTATCCTGACTGGCATTTGAAAAAATACGACTAAGGGCTAGCTTTAGCAAGGAGCTCCATGCTGTAAAAATATTTAAAATGGCTAGGGAAACATCATTCAATCAATATTTAAGCAAGCCGCCATCTTTGAAGGAGAAAATCCCCTTGGCCGGACCTTAACAGTAAACAGCAAGTCTAAAGATGGAAGCGATATTTAAGGAATAGGAAATAATTATAGAGAATATCAGATAATTGAATTTCACATGGACATGGTCAGATTTAGAGACATTTACTTTATGGAAACGCATACCGTTCGCTGGACCATATCCTAGAAATCAGCATGAGTTTGAAAAGAACACAGAAGAAGAATTGTCTTTAATTTCCAAAAATTTCTACTGGTTTTCGTACTTTGACATTTACAGATCACACAGCGATTCTAATTTACTTAAAATCACATAATATCTTTCATCATCTTGTGAAAAGAAGAGAAATGTAGCAGCTCAACAGCGGAGAGCAGCTAGAAAGTCACGGATAGACCAAGATCCGTCTACAGTCGTTATTCCATGTCCAAACTGTCCAAGGACATTTACAGCTTGAATAGGGCTCATTAGCCATCTACGAACTCATAATCAAGGACATAACTAAAATTGAATTTTCAAAAGTGGATGTAACAAATGGTCATCATCATCATCTTGTGATGGATGAACAACATCTTCATTCAGAATTTTGTCAACGGCTGAAGCCAATTTGTTTCACAGCTAGAATGAACACAAGTTAATATTTGAGATCTTACAGGATCGAATCTAGACATTTGGGCAATATGACCAAGCTCTGGCTTCAGAATCTCCATAGGATAAAGCAAAAATGTGGCTTAATATGAAATGATTAGTGGCAGCTACTAATTATAAGTCGTTCTCCAGAATATTACTATGCGCAGATCCCAAACAACTTCACTTACATTGGCTGATGCAACTGATAATGGGCAAGTTTACGCACACTTTGTTGCGATTGCCATATTAAAAGCATGGAAAATTTGGGATCAACACAAATAAGTGACGCTAAATGGCAACTACGTAAAGGAATATTTTGAAGAATGACTTGCCTTTGTCCAGTTTCGTCCACGCAGTGATAACTCTAAGTTATTTAGAAACTGAAATAGATGTATATATATAGAATATTCATACAAGTCTAGAAATAGGATTAGAACATCAACAGGAAAGTTCAGCAATAGTTATAATGCAGAAATCCAGGCAATTAGTGTGACAACTGAAAAAATGCTGAACTCCAACCCTGGCCCATAGTCCGTTGTATTCCTGACAGATGCAAGGTCAGTGCTTCAAGCTATCCAGTCTGGAAAACTAACAGCATTACAAATACAAAAACTAGTTAACTATGTAGCACTCTGTGCGTACAAAACAAATATGTGCTTACACAAAAACAATTTCCTGACAAAATAAATATCGACTGACACAATAAATGTTCCGTGACAAACCACATATTCCCTGACAAACCACATATTCCCTGAGAAACCACATATTCCCTGACAAACCACATATTCCCTGACAAAACATATGTTTTCTGATAAAATAAATGTGTATTGACACAACAGATATTACCTGACAAAACAAATATTTCTTGACCAAATATATTGAAAATTGACATCGGACATGAAAACAGCGAAAAAAAACTTTGAATGTTTTTAAACGAGTCACACAATTGCCTGGAAGTAATGAGCTCATCAAATGTCACAATTTCAAACAGTTGTATGGAAACCGTCCATCTCTAACTGTTCAATTTGTCATTCATTTGCTAAATGTCACAAAGAAAGAGACGTGTTCGGAATGTACAATAAACAAAGAGGCAATTCTCCGGAGACAGGAACACGAAGCAACCTCTTTTATTGAATTCAGCAACAATATTTTGTTTTTATATATGATAAACCCGCTGACAACTACATTCATTTTTATAAAATTTATGTTTTCAAGTAATCTACGAATGAAATCATTTAACTTTTCAAATATATTTGAAATATAGAGGATTTCTTATCGCTGTACTTATATTTCAATTCTACGGTGTTTTTTCAGTAAGTGAAGACACTTCATAGAGGTATCAAGTAAAGTCCAAAATCGCATCCTACAATTATCTGTAAATAATTATCTTAATTACCTCCGTGTGAGAAGATGTTCAAATATATCGTAATGATTATTGTCACTAGACAAGCTCTAAATAATCAGTTGTGCGAGGAGTTTAGACGGACTTTGTCCAATAATGACTTCATTGACTCGAAATACTGATAATTTTATTTGTTGTTTGTCGCTAAGTTATTGAAGTACAAAGTGGTGCGGATGTATGGCAGACAATGGATTTTTCTAACATCTGGAGACACATTGAGCGAGAAATCTACTATGCCATTCAATATTTCCAATGAAAACGTTTCATATATATTGCTTGAGATGCACATGTCGCACTTGCTACAACATTTAAAAAAATCAATAATGTAAAAGATGGAAATGTTAAAAATTTTTCAAATCTTTTAGAGCAGTTACAGTAATTTTAAATAAATAAAATGTCAGAGGATATCCGACACAGTGGGGAGTGCCACAGTAACAAAACAAGTAAGCGATAAATACTATAGTAAATAATAAAGTTACTGTAATCTATACGAACTATCAAATAAAAAAGCCAATGTAAAAAAATAAATAATAATAAACACAATAACAAGGACTATTTTATACGTTACAGTCCAACTGGTACCTTTCTCAAGAAAGATATAACATTTCAAAACTACACAAAACCATACAAATATGTAATACTGTGATGTCTCGGAGATGCTTTCCTCATCACAAAACATTTCCAAGTTACAGGTTGTGACTTGGAGTCAAAACATCTCCAAGTTGTGACTCCTAGATAAAACATCTCCAAGTTGTGACTCTGAGACAAAACATCTCCAAGTTGTTACTTTGAGACAAAACATCTCCAAGTTGTTACTTTGAGACAAAACATCTCCAAGTTGTTACTTTGAGACAAAACATCTCCAAGTTGTTACTTTGAGACAAAACATCTCCAAGTTGTTACTTTGAGACAAAACATCTTGAAGTCATCGCAGAGAAATATGTTTATGTTTTCTGTGTTTTAAAAAAAATTGTGATGCGTTTCCTGAGAAAGGTCCCAGTTGGACCGTAACGTAGAAAATATTCCTTATTGTGTTAATTTTTTAAATATTTTTTATATTGCTTTTTTTATTTGATAGTTCGTATATATTACAGTAAGTAACGTTATTATATAATATAGTATTGATAAGTTATTTTAATATAATTTCCTTTCTGAATTGTACATGTGTTTGCCAATCAAATACATAAACCAGGTTTATAAAATACATAAATGAGTATAATAAAATACATAAAGCAGGCTTAAAAAATACAAAAACCATGCTTATAAAATACATCAACAGGCTGAAAAAAGTACATATACCGAGCTTAGAAAAGTGCACAATATTAACGTCATCGTACGCGAATTTTCCCATAGTACTCTTTCCTTCTCAGCAAAAATCTACAACGCACACAGAGAGTATCATTCATAGCACGTAACTCCGTAACTCTTAGTGATGATAACCTACATAGATCTTCGAAAAAAATACACTTCTAGAGAAGATGTCGTGACCCGGGATCAAATCGTGAACTTATTGAGCACAAATTGAAGTGGTTTAAACCATTATTCCAGGAAATCCAATAATCGAAAACATTAGGAGCAAGATTTCATTGGCACATATTGTTCTTTGATAAAGATGTAGGGAGCTTTTTATTGACTGCAAACCATTACTCTATTCATTTATTGATTTTTAATATTAGTTTTCTTCTAGTAAATTCTTGGAGACATAATCATGGCTCAGTGGGATAATAGTAAATGCACCACAAAGCCTTTCTATAACGGTACTAATCGCTTCTCCTAATGTGTATATTCAATTGCGTCATGTGCAAATACCCCAGATTTGGTAATGTTTAGTCGGTACTCTACAAGAATCAGTGGACAGGTTATATGGGACAAAAAGCTAACATAATTAAACTGAACGAAATTCCGATAAAGACACATATTCTGACACAGCCAATGTTCTACACGTTTAGTAATGAGAGCTCCATATTAGTCGATATGCGCGCTACACACTGAGTGGGGGGTGGATGTCCAGTGTGTTGCACGCAAATAGTTAGATCAGTATCTTTAGTCACATTTTTTTAAATCTCTAAGAAACGGAAGCTCAGTGCAATAACACATGAAATTTAAAAGTCGGACTGTTGTCCACTGATACTTGTATTGAACCGTTTAGTCGAATAATTCATTTCTGAAAGCATCTCTTTTTGGCTATATTTCTCAGCATTGTCTTCATTATTGAGAGAACATCGTAAGAATAATAAAATATAATAATCATTAAAAGCTGTGATCTGTTAGAGTTGCAGAAGTGTGACATTGGAACAATGATCACAAAATGTTAGGAGTTGCAGAAGTGTGACATTGGAACAATGATCACAAAATGTTAGGAGTTGCAGAAGTGTGACATTGGAACAATGATCACAAAATGTTAGGAGTTGCAGAAGTGTGACATTGGAACAATGATCACAAAATGTTAGAGGTGCTGAGGTGTGGCATACTAGCAATGATCACAAAATGTTAGAGTTGCAGAGGTGTGACATACTAGCAATGATCACAAAATGTTAGAGTTGCAGAAGTGTGGCATTGGAACAATGATAACAAAATGTTAGAGTTGCAGAAGTGTGACATTGGAACAATGATCACAAAATGTTAGAGTTGCAGAAGTGTGACATTGGAACAATGATCACAAAATGTTAGGAGTTGCAGAAGTGTGACATTGGAACAATGATCACAAAATGTTAGAGTTGCTGAGGTGTGACATTGGATCAATGATCACAAAATGTTAGAGTTGCAGAAGTGTGACATTGGAACAATGATCACAAAATGTTAGGAGTTGCAGAAGTGTGACATTGGAACAATGATCACAAAATGTTAGAGTTGCTGAGGTGTGACATTGGAACAATGATCACAAAATGTTAGAGTTGCTGAGGTGTGACATTGGAGCAATGATCACAAAATGTTAGAGTTGCAGAAGTGTGACATTGGAACAATGATCACAAAATGTTAGAGTTGCTGAGGTGTGACATTGGAACAATGATCACAAAATGTTAGAGTTGCTGAGGTGTGACATTGGGGCAATGATCACAAAATGTTAGAGTTGCAGAAGTGTGACATTGGAGCAATGATCACAAAATGTTAGAGTTGCTGAGGTGTGACATTGGAGCTATGATCACAAAATGTTAGAGTTGCTGAGGTGTGACATTGGAGCAATGATCACAAAATGTTAGAGTTGCTGAGGTGTGACATTGGAGCAATGATCACAAAATGTACGCCAAACACCATATCTTTCATCATACAAATAATATTTTAAAAAACCAACTGAGATCATGTTTTATCAACAGAAGATTGTATTTCTCATCTCCTGCTCTTCCAAACCTAACTATTCGTAAGATTGCTTCGGTTCACTAAGGACATCAGCGATTACTTCCCACCTGCAAGCTCGGTTATTTTGTCTCGAGTACATACAATCATTTCATGTTCTTTAAAGTAAATATGTAACTCACCCTATAGTACTTGTAGTCAAACAATTGGACTCTTCTGTCTGTGTCTAGAGTGAGTGTCCAACTCTCACATCAGTAGAAAAGAATGTCTAAAATTCTTAAATAGTAGTTTATTCAAATAATTACAATTATAAATGAATACAATCATAAATAAATACAATTATAAATGAATACAATCATAAATAAATACAATCATAAATAAATACAATTTTAAATGAATACAATCATAAATAATTACAATCATAAATGAATACAATCATAAATAAATACAATTATAAATAAATACAGTCATAAATAAATACAATCATAAATAAATACAATCATAAATGAATTCAATCATAAATAAATACAATTATAAATGAGTACAATCATAAATAAAAACAATCCTAAATGAATACAATTATAAATAAATACAATCATAAATAGAAACAATCCTAAATGAATACAATCATAAATAAATACAATCATAAAGGAATACAATCATAAATTAATACAATCATCCAATGTCTAGTAACCTGTCACTGAGGTGATATTTTAGAATGAATTTTCTGCCCTATAGTGAACAGTGAACAAGTACATAGCGACTCGAACGGCAAAGTTATCAGGTTAAATTTTCGAAGCATGCAGGCGTGAATTCGAACCGTTAAGAAAGTAATTGCAGCCTACTGACCGTAAAAATTCTCTAGAAAATCACTACAGTCAAAGATTCTGTGTTGATCGCTACATCAGGAATAGGATATGTTAATAATTATATAGTATAGAATAGGGTTGCTTGTCAATAACAAATGATTGTCTTATAACGCATGTCCACATGGGATCTTTAACGCATATCTAATACACCATAGAAAAGTTATTTTGTATGTAAAAAATTTACGAAATTGTTAGCGTAATATTATAATTTAGAATAACGGTATTTGTTTAATTTAGAACAATGTAACTATGTGATAAGTTGGCAAGCGAGAGAGAGAGAGAGAGAGTAAAATTTCTGTTTAAATGTGGCACTCCTCTATCAAACACGAATTAGAGTCCCCTAAGAGTTCATGGCCATTAAAAAAACGAGGTCCAAGATCACTTAATCTTTTCATAAAACTACAAAATTCATATTGCTTGCCATAAACAAACAAGAGAAACGAGTAATGTATGGTAATGTAATTCAAATGCACTTCTCGTCATGTTGAAATGTGGGTGATATATTGAACCTCGAGATCTATAACATGAAGTCCTATTGGAGAGAATGAGTATTGATCGATATAAAATGAAATCAATATGCATCTCACATTCATCTTTGAATTATCGAACCTCTCTATTTTTTTTTTCAATAATAGGTACTTCTTAAGGTGAAGTAGGTAGTTTTGAACCCAGGTCCTTATTCAATTTGCATACAGAACCGCAGTAGAACTGAACGTTTATAAAGCAAACCTTTGGTATCTACGTAATGTGACACAAAACTAATTTCAGAAATATATTTTTTTTCCAGAAAGAGATGAAAGTCATATTTTTGTCATGACTAGGTTTTTGATATTCCTGAATTTTTTTGTATTATTTAATTTCTAGTAAGTTGTCAATATTTTGGACTTCTGTTATAGTAATATGTTCAAAGAATCTGTTGTATTTTATTCGTCGATTGTTGATAAAGGTATTTTAATCGAAACGTTCTCACCTTTCACTTATCAAATCAAGTTTGACTATACTCCCATGTGTTTTGTATTGTTTATAGCTTTTCTTTTATTGTGTAATTTAATTGTTTTCTAAAATTTATATATGCAGAAATTATTTAAAAAAGAAAAGAAATGTGCACCATTTTGTTTCTCTCTCGCTGTAATTTCCCCCTTTTTTGTGATCATTTCACGGTTACATAAATTTTACGTGATCATTTCACGGTTACATATATTTTATGTGATCATTTCACGGCTGCATATATTTTATGTGATCATTTCACGGCTGCATATATTTTATGTGATCATTTCACGGTTGCATATATTTTATGTGATCATTTCACGGCTGCATATATTTTATGTGATCATTTCACGGCTACATATATTTTGCGTGCTCATTTCACGGTTACATATATTTTAATCCTTTTTTTTAAATTCACGTTTCCTAATGATTGTGTTTTTCTTAGCATTATAAGTTTATTCAAACGAACATTTTAGATCGAAACGTCAATTGTTTTTATTATAATTGTTTCTACAATCTGTCGTATTAATAGTTATAGGTTTATGTAGGTCTAATACATATTCACATTTTTACTATACTTTTCTAACCAGTAACTAACGTGCAACCGTCGTAGTTAATCAGTCTATACGTATTCGCCGACTACTCTCAGTGGGGTTGTCCATAAGTCATGTCAAAAATTGTTAACAATTGTCAAGAATATCATTACCCACACCACTCCTAATGTTATTTTAGTAGAAAAGGCTAGGGAAATAACCAATTTTAGAAAAATGCTTCTCATTCAAAACATTTAATTGGTGCATAAAAAGGGTATTTTTGACTTCCACTTTTGTCAACTCCTCCCCCATCCTTTATCAACAACTGTCAAAATATTTCAGACCTAACTCTCCCTTAAACTGGGATTTAATTGATGGATAGCTCTCTTCTCCGACAGGGATACTTACATATCGCTGCAAGTAAATAAGTTATGGATGCCAAGGATACACTTTGCAGTCTATCTAGATATACACATGAGTACCCGGCTTGCATAGTTCGAGAAGATAAACAAAGCGAGTACCCGGCTTGCATAGTTCGAGAAGATAAACAAGGTGAGTACCCGGCTTGCATAGTTAGGGAAGTAAAACACGGTGAGTATTTAAGTATTAGAAGGTAGGTAATGTGATGTCTAAGTATTTAAGAACAAATATCAGTGTACTCTAGGTAAACATAGGTACCGAGGCTCTTTCAGTAGATGGTAAAGATAGTTTGTGTTTTTCCATCGCTCACTGTTTTTCATAAGCCATCTATGCATTTTTCGCTATTTTTCTCTGCTTATCCAACGCTTGATTAAAAAACCAACCTATTCTTTGATTCTTCTAGTGCATTGATACTTAATTATAGCTTAGCTTGTAGATACGTAATTATAGCTTAGCTTGTAGATACTTAATTATAGCTTAGCTTGTAGATACTTAATTATAGCTTAGCTTGTAGATACTTAATTATAGCTTAGCTTGTAGATACTTAATTATAGCTTAGCTTGTAGATACTTAATTATAGCTTAGCTTGTAGATACTTAGTTATAGCTTAGCTTGTAGATACTTAATTATAGCTTAGCTTGTAGATACGTAATTATAGCTTAGCTTGTAGATACTTAATTATAGCTTAGCTTGTAGATACTTAGTTATAGCTTAGCTTGTAGATACTTAATTATAGCTTAGCTTGTAGATACTTAATTATAGCTTAGCTTGTAGATACTTAATTATAGCTTAGCTTGTAGATACTTAATTATAGCTTAGCTTGTAGATACTTAATTATAGCTTAGCTTGTAGATACTTAATTATAGCTTAGCTTGTATATATTTAATTATAGCTTAGCTTGTGGATACTTAATTATAACTTACCTTGTAGATACTTAGTTATAGCTTAGCTTGTAGATACCTAATTATAGCTTAGCTTGTAGATACTTAATTATAGCTTAGCTTGTAGATACTTAATTATAGCTTAGCTTGCATCCACTAACATCTCAAAATAGGTCCCAAGGTAAAGTTTCCATTGCAGAATACACTAGAGATCATCCCCATTATATGGGGATATATCAATATCTTAAAATGGAGATGGGGATTAGTCTAGCCAACAGAGGATTGAACCTGTGAATGGACGGGGCATCCTGGACATCATGGAACAGAACCACAGATCTGTTCAAGCAATCACTGTGGATGAAGTTGGAGATACCAGGCCAATAAGAACACTGGTAACATGGTATCATGCAGCACGACTGGATAACGCGCATGCAGTTGTGTCTGTGGGTCTCACCAATGGCTTATGACAAACCAACCATGCAACAGAAAACCTTAGTAGATGACATGTCTTTATATTGAGGTTATCTTCTTATAGAAGCTTCATGGCATGTCATCTATACAATCTCGAAGTCGTAACCTTCGATAACAGTTACCATGTTGTTCCGACAGGCCGACGTTGTGCTTGAAGTAGTTACGGGCACAGAGTGGGTGGGCGGAATAACAAAGAAACCTGTCGCAAGGGTCAGAGTTGTGCACTGATGTCGACGTCTGTTTCAGCGGCATTGGTCTTCAAACACGATCGAATCGAATGGATGCTGGAACAGAAGGCGGAGCACTTTTGGAAATGCCTCAAGTGCTGTGAGGCCAGTTTTCTAATCAATAATCAAGAATCAAGAACGACTGGATAACACGTCTTGACAACTAGATCCAATATCCCAAGCATATATGCAATTATGAAGAATGAATGGCTGAGATTGGTTGGACTGTGGGTGTATGCTGTGTGTATAACTACAGTTGTTACTGTGTGGTGTATGATGTATGTAGTTACAGTTGTTACTGTGTGGTGTATGATGTATGCAGTTACAGTTGTTACTGTGGAGTGTATGCTGTGTGCAGCTATATGTATTCGTCTAGAGTGTGTGTCAATCAATCAATAAACCCATAACCCTTCAGGGTCGTAGGGGTACCACATTGGATGCTTCAGCACACAGAGTCCTCCAGCGAATTATATCCTCAGCGATGCGGATGAGTGTGGAAATATCTTGCCCTGTTCATTCCTTGATGTTGTCTGTCCATGTCTTTATTTGCCCTCCTCTCCTTCTTCCACCATCGACAGTTCCCTGCAGTATTGTTTTTGACAAGGAATCGTGCCTGCATACATGTCCGAACCATGCTAGTTTTCGTCGTTTCACTATTGAAAGCAATGGCTCCTGGACACCTGCACACATCTCTACTTTATTTCTTACGTACACATTGGTCTTCTGTTCCCTATAGGGAATTATTAGAATTCTTCTGTAGCATTTATAGTCGAAAGCCTGTAATCTTGTGGATTAGTCTGATGTGAGTGTAGCTACAGGAAGTAGTCTGCAATATGTGTTGCTACAGTTGTTACTGTGGGGTATTAGTTGTATATGTAGATACAGGAGGTAATTTGGAGGTCTGCTATGTGTATCAATACAATTAGTAGTCTTGTTTAAGATTTGTGGTATTACAGCTGGTAGTTTTACGTACGATGTATGCAAGTATATCTAGTTGTATAGAAAAAAATGGTATATCTAAGGTATACCTATTAGCACGGTCAACACAGGTTTGAACGGTATATTTGTAAAATGGTAGGTCTAGTATGAGATGTGTATGCAAGTACACTCATCACTACATTCCACTTTAAAAAAAAAATCCGGTACTGAACAGTGAAGACGCTGATAATACAAAGAATGTAATTACATATTTCTTCAAAGAATACAATTTCTCAGAATTTCAAAGGGAAAAAAATCGTTCGCGAAAGAAGGAAACGTTTTGGAAACAGATAAAGGTAGTAAAGATGTACAATTTCTAGATATTATTCACAAAACTCAAAGCAGCAATTACTAAAAAATACGTGAGCTGAAAAGTCAAAAGTTTCTTACAAGTGGCTAACTAAAAATAGCAAAGATTATTAAAGCGGTTTATATGCATACTTAACAATTGTGTAAAACAACATTTACAGTATTAAAATTATTTTCTGTAAAAATTTTAGTTGTAGTTTAGAAGTAAATTGTGTCATAAACTGGATACTTTAACTAATAGTGGGGCTGGTGTTGTTCTGTTAGAGAGAAGAGTTTTCGCCATGAATTGGTTGTTTAAAAAAAATCTTCTTTGTCTAGCAAAATTTGTTTTGTCTGTTCAGTGCAGTGCTGTTCAGTGCAGTACAGTGCAAATGCACTGGTATTACGCACCAGCTGACTGTGTTCTGTTCTCGGAAAGCTATTATCCAGACGCAATTAAGGTGGGAAAAATGGGTAGTGTTTAGAGAAGCTAGATAAGTTAAAATTATAAATGCCATGTTGTTCGCACATTCTGTTAACTACGCACCGAAAGAGTGAAAGAGAGAGAGAGAGACAGAGAGACACAGAGAGAGAAAGAAAGAGATAGATCGACTGAGCACTAATTTCACAATGTGTTTAAGTTTTACAGTTATGGAAAATTATTTATCGACGAGTTTTGGCACTGCCTTTTTTTCTACAAAGTTTATGAGTTTTTCACAATTCTTTAGGCAGTAATACATAACAACAAGATTGGAAATTATTTCTAGAAAAGGAATTGCGCTGAAATGTTTAATCATATCGGGGACGTAAATACAACAGGAGTCCCCGTGTGCATTATGTAAACTGCAGTAGATTGAGTGTAAGTTAAAATTCGATAACGAGCTGAAAAACCATGATCATGTCAAATAAATAATGTAGCAATAAAACTAAATTCCTACAAACGTCCGAATAACATAATAACATCAGCCACACATACCAGTGCTACATCGGTATGTGAACTCCTTCTGTGATTTTATAGTATAGAGCAGTGGATCACAAACATTTTTGCCACGTAGACTTGTTGCCAAGTTCTTTTGTTTTCATAGACCCCTTGTCGAGTTCTTTTGTTTTCATAGACCCCTTACCGAGTTCTTTTGTGTTCATAGACCCCTTGCCGAGTTCTTTTGTTTTCATAGACCCCTTGCCGAGTTCTTTTGTTTTCATAGACCCCTTACCGAGTTCTTTTGTTTTCATAGACCCCTTACCGAGTTCTTTTGTTTTCATAGATCCCTTGCCGAGTTCTTTTGTTTTCATAGACCCCCTGTCACCCTAATGTTGAATGTTCCTAAATATTTTAACTTTGAATGTGTTTTTGACAGACAGCTGACACAGTGCTGCTCGCTCTGCTTGGGGCATTAATAGTACAATTTTTATTCATACTTTAATTAAAAAGAATACATCTTGCGAACCGTCAATTTTTATTCTCAATGCCATGGACCCCCCTGTACGTCAAAGTCAAGCCTTGAAGGTCCATATAGAACCACTTTGAGAATCTATGATAATAAAAGATACCGGGCAGAAATGAATATTTATGGAAAGAGCATTGATGAAATATTTCACTAGATATTTCATGATAGTTTCATATTTCACTAGATATTTCATGATAGTTTCATATTTCACTAGATATTTCATGATAGTTTCATATTTCACTAGATATTTCATGATAGTTTCATATTTCACTAGATATGTTATGATAGTTTCATATTTCACTAGATATTTCATGATAGTTTCATATTTCACTAGATATGTTATGATAGTTTCATATTTCACTAGATATTTCATGATAGTTTCATATTTCACTAGATATGTTATGATAGTTTCATATTTCACTAGATATTTCATGATAGTTTCATATTTCACTAGATATGTTATGATAGTTTCATATTTCACTAGATATTTCATGATAGTTTCATATTTTCCATTTTGTTATGTAAATAGGTGCTAATATACATGTACGATTTTCTTAGCTCGGATGTTGCCGAAATAACTTCCCTCCTTTACCGGCTTTTAGATGGACATTTAAATAATTATTTCTTAGAAATGATTTGAAAATAATATTTTATGTCTGTATTATTTCATTCATTCATTTTCCTTTTGCGCTGAAGTAAGCGAATAGGGCAGAGGTCAGATCTCTCCAATTCTGTCCGTTCAAAGCTATTCTCTGCAGTTCTTGGATAATACGGATATTGATTATTTTACTTTCTCTAAGTATTGTTCTTCTGAGTGTTTCTTTTGGTCTACCTCTAGCTCTTTTGCGTGTAGGTATCTATTCAAGAGATTGGTGAATTATTCTGTTGATGTCTGCGCGTAGGACATGCCCGATGTAGGACCAACGGCGTTTTCTGATAACATCTGTGATGAAATTTTGATGTGTATCTTCTCTGATTTTATCATTTGATTTGAATTCACTCCAATGGGTGTTAGTTATCCTACGAAGACATTTGTTCTCGAAACTCAGTAATTTCTTTTCTGAAGATGAAGAGCTTTTCCAGCTCTGACATCCATATGATAACTGCATTATTTACCGGTATATTATTATGTCTTTTCATACGAATATCTTATGTTTGAAACGTCAATTGTTTTCGTCTTTTTAAAAAATTTATTTTTTCCCCATACTAATTGGTTAGCAGCGGTAGGCATCTATAACACTTACTTACGTGTTTAATATAATTACGTGTTTAATTTAATTACGTGTTTAATATAATTACGTGTTTAATGTAATTACTATGATTTGTTCTAGTACATTATACTGGCTGGCGAAGTAACGTATGTTTAAAGCGAGTCCCATATAATTATACAGTTTCGAGCTTTTAATGTTTCAAAAGTGACGATATTTGAGTTTTTCCATGATTTTCATTGGCTGTTGGCACAAAGTGTACACAAAGCAACCAATGGAAATCACAGAAAAAGTGTAATATGGAAATCACAGAAAAAGTGTAATATGGTCAATTTTAAAGTATTTAATCGAGTCCACAGCACTGTGTAAATATACTCGGAATTCGAATCAAGATGACCAATGGGCAGTCGTATCAGGCTATATGAATGCCTCAGCACGTAGTACTATATTGGAGAGGGCCTTTGCTTAAGTATGTATAGAAATTATTCCTTATTTATTCCTCAGAACAATAACATTGTCAATCACTGTTTCCACTGCAAGGATTTTTCTAACTATCACAATCTTATATATTATTTCAGGTTCACAACGCACATCATTCGTAATTCATAGCAAATATATCAACCTTGCGTGTCTATAATTTTGTATTCTATACGGGAAAAGAGCAGATGTGAAAGATGGACCTGTTCTCTTTCATTCATCGACCCATTCTTCCACAATATTCTGTAATGTGCTGCCCGCTCATATAATGTATTCTTTCATTTTGTGCACTGGACCTTGACGTCTTGAATCAGAAATAACCATAGTAATTATGATAGTTACAATATATTCTTTTTATGTTATATGGGCTGAAATATAACATGAATTTGTACTCGAAATAAATTCATATTTCTCTCTCTCTATATATATATATATATTTCTCTCGTCCTCTCTACCTAAAATACCTTCATATATATATATATATAAATATATATATATATATATATATATATATATATATACGTAAAATATCTTCACACTATATTTATTTGATTGCTAGATCACTGCTATTCAACTGTCGTTGAATACATCACTAATATTTAGTCATATTGCCAGTAAAATGTGGACGATTGAATTTCCCACCACGACCAAGTTCGACCAAGTCTGAGAAGAAATTAATAGCCACTTGACAACATAGCTCTGGTCGCATTTAAACCATGCAGTTATATGTACAGTATTCAAAAGTTATCAACGGTGACGTCCTCCAAATGGTTGCATGTTTTCACGTGAATAATTATATGCATACAATAGAACATGGTTTATTTGCATATACGTTGAGTTGTGGTTGTGAGACTTGGTACTATCATTGCAGTTCAACCCCAGTTGAGCCAATTAGTGCATACCTTTGTGATTAATTTCCTTGCCCATTTTTATCGATTTAAGTTTTAGTTATGCTTTACATAACTAACCCTAACTCCTAACCCTAACCCTAAAAATGAATATTTCAATTAATTATTGATTATTTATTTATATAATATTTAGATTAATACGTAATGTAGGCACTAATGGGAAACAAGAACGAAAACGGGGGTTGAACTGCGATCATAGTACCGAGGATTCCTCTCAGAACATACTGCATACTGCTGTAAATTGTTGGAAGTCTTCTTAGTATTAAAGAAAGTTCTTAGGGTATCCCCTTTGTACACAAGAAACAGTCAAAAAAGGTGAGACTAGAGGATTCTAATAGACACAATAAAACAAATATAAACAAGCAAACAAATAAGAACACAAACACATAACCAAACCACGAAGTCGACTCATGTCGAATGTCATAACAAAATTATGTTGAAGCTACCATAGATGGATCTTACGTGACTGATTTCAACAGCGGCATACGCTAGTTCAGTTTCTCATCAACGTAGTCAACATTAGTTAGTTGTGTCATGCTGAAGTCGGATTTGTCAGGCCGAAAGGCGCAGATATCACAGCAATACTGTAAACCATGACACAACGCATTCCGTTCTCCGGACTACATCCTGCTAATCTACATGAGTTTGAGAACGAACGCAGAAGAAGAAGAAGTTAGTTGTGTTATAATGACGATATTTTAACATACACATGTAAGGTACTTAGACAGAACACGAGTTACTGAATTTTATTAGAGACAGTCGCAAGTAAAAAGTAAAGACCTATGTACAGAAAGAAAACAAGTCTTCATGCGTTACTTTTTTGAGTATTTGCGTGTTTTCCGATAGTCACTATTTACATACTTGGAGTTTCGCACCACAAAAACCAAGGCCGTTCAACGAAATACACGGAAATAATGATAATGGGCCTTTCAGGTCATGTTTACTTTCTGAACACATGCCATTACTGGAACACGATCATTGTTTTACCGTGTATAGACTAACAGATAAAAAAAAATCTACGGTAAAAAGATATCAGACTAATGAACAAGAAAACATTATAGATGGTAGTATACAAAACATAAGTATATAAAACCAAATCAACGTTTCAACCATAATGTCTTTCTCAAGGAACATACCAACAAATAGAGAAAAAAACTAATTATCGATTGACATCAAAATATAGAGAGAAGGTAGAATTGATGGCAAAAATCAAGCGGTGGATGGATGAGAGAAATGTTACTGAAAGTTGACAGTACAAAAGTAAAACATGAACATCGTAACAAGTTATAGTGTTGGTTGGTTGTTTGCTGATCCATCGGTCCATGGGCTCATGCCCTTTGACATAATGCCATTAAATGACATTATATTGCTGTGAAGTCTGTGGTTTTTCGGCCCACCCCGGGACAGAGCCAGAGAATAACTATCACACCCCCAGGAAGGTAGGTTTCAACCTATCACTGCTCATAGCCACTGTAGCCAAGATAGGGTTCACTGTGCTCATTCCCCGCCACCAAATGACTAATGGTTATGCGGAACTTCTCTATTACACCAGGCAAATAAAAAATTGGCAAATTCGTATAATTCACCAAATGTTCAAGTCAAAAGGATTGTCACGTCCTGAGTCACTGTGCCTCTATGATGAGTTTCAGCCATAGGAAAAAACAGTGCTGTTAGTTTTCTCCTCCCCAGTGCTGCACAGTACATCTCTGGCTTCCTCCCAACCACATATATATTCAGGTAAACAAGAAACACATTTCAACAACAAAATAAAAGCATAATTGTATAGATGACGTGCCATGAAGCTTCTATAAGACGATAACCTCAATATAACGGCATTTCATCCACTAAGGTTTTCTGTTGCATGTGTGGTATGTCTAGTGGGCTATTGGTGAGACACACAGAAGCAACCACATGCGTAAGTGATAGTGTTAAAACAGGTAATATAAAGTTGTAAGTACAATATTTTAACAAAAACATCGTAAGAAGTGATAATATTAAAACAGGATATATAAAATAACTTACCTTGGTTCTCTGCTTGAGGTACACGTTTGCCACCAACTTTAAGTTGAGGGTTGTGAAAGACAAGTGTAAGAAAGAACAAGGCACTAAAATGTATCAGCCATTTTTGAATATAAATATTGATGAATTTCATTATGGCTTTATTACTGATTTATACTCCAGGTCTTTTAACGAGTCGAGACACATAATTGATATTCAGATGAGATATATTCTTACATAATATTCACAGAGGTTCCCAAAAATTGATTCCGTGTTCACATTTAGAAGCGAATAAAATTAGCAACTAATATAAATGAACACAGTCACAATTTTCGTAGAAATACTATAAACCATGAATATGAATACATCGGCGATGGTGTATGAATGATAAATTCACAATCTTCGTATAATTCGTACAACTATTATAAACCATAAAATATGCACACGTGAATTCAAAATCTTCGTAAAAATACTATAAAACCTTAAAATTTGAATATATAATTTATATTTATATCATATAGAGAAGCGTGGTAGCCTATTTCATAATAAGCTTGCTTGCTATCACCGAGTTACAGCGTGCTAGGTTCGAAACCATGTCAGGACAAACACAAATCCGGGTTGTGATTTCTCGCTTGACACGACCACTCCTCCAGTCAACTCAGCTGTAAATGAGTATCTGATGCATGAGTTAGGAGAGATAAAGACAGCGAGGAAGGGAACTGGTCACCCCATCTAATAGTTGTTGCGGCTTAGTACATGAAGAGTTATCTTCATCCCCAACGGCAGGTTGCTGCCATGGGACATACCGTTATCTTTTATTGGAGATACTAGTTGGTAGCATTATCCTATCCAGGACGCAGCGATTACGCAGCACATTTTGGCTGTAGTGTTTTTCTAGTAAATATAAATACGTTTAGTTTGTTGCCATTGCTTTCTGTACGGTATGGATACACAGTTGTTTGCTGCCGTGTTCGAGGCTGGTACTGTGGCAGTTCGAGAGAGGCGCTCTGTATCACCCCGCGACAGTAGACTTAGTAGAGCCGGTGAAAATTTTAGTACGGTGGAAACGACGTAAGGAATGACGACATTATATTTGGCTTTTCCAACATCTACTCGGTCCATTCCATCAAATCGCATACCGAAATACCACACATGTGTAACTTCATGGCATCAAAGCGGCATAGTAATGTAAAATAATCCATAGCATTTATTAATGCCGTAGAGGCGTGAGATGTTAGCAATTTCATATTTCAGTGGCTCTGCATATAAGGGCGGTAGCCATCTCCTCTCCCTCGCAGTCCTTACTTCCCGGATTAACCCGGTACCCATTCAAAGCTGGGTCTACCCTGGAGTCGTTGCGATCTGAAAAACATTTCCGCCTCAACTGGGGAATGAACCCAGCACTCCTCATATGCGAAGCCTGTGCGCTAAACATTGCGCTACGCGTTCAAAGCGGCATACTGCATCCCGAAATACCACACATTCGTAACTTCATGGCATCAAAGATAATTCCAAGGCATCTCCGAAAAAATCCACTTTATAAACAAGACGCCGTTTACGGGAATTTAACCCAAAGTGAACGTAACCACTACGCCAGGTAGGTCCACAGGTAATGAGTGTGTTAGTAAAGGTACACAAAGTGACATATAAAACCACGAAATATTCTAGAAACTTCAGTGACAACGATCAACTGTTTTCCAGTTTCTAAGTAACAATGTGGAACTGAATTCAATTATTTTTCAACACTTTCTTTGTTTGAAACATAACAATTATTCTGACAATTGTTTTCTGGGTTCTATTTTACTGTCAAGTTTTCTAAATGAAATAAACGATCGAGTTGTGAATATTACGGTTTTGCTTTACATCTACTAATGCACCTGGCCTGTGCACTTGTGCAAAATTTGAAATAAACCATGAAATAAACCATGAAATAAACCATGAAATAAACCATGAAATAAACCATGAAATAAACCATGAAATAAACCATGAAATAAACCATGAAATAAACCATGAAATAAACCATGAAATAAACCATGGGAAGACGCAGGCCGAATCAGATCTATACGGCGATCTACAGTCAAAGAAATTAAAACCCTCGTGGTCGCTCTATCTTGTCCTGTCCATTTCTTGATGTTGTCTATCCATGCCTTTATCTGCCCTCTTCAGATGAGATACATTCAATGACAAATACATTCACAGCTGAATTATTGAAACAAAAGTACGCATAATATATGTTTGGTAATTCTAAAACACTGAACATCAGTCTCATCACCAATGAAGATGTAATCTGATGCCTGTACCAGGAATCAAGCTCGGAATCATGACCGTCACAGACGCGCTCCTATACACGCCGCCACAGAGCCGGACCCTTTTAATATCAGTCACCAATAACAATGGAGATGTGTCCTGATTTATTTCTTAAATAAAAATATTTCAAGCTGATCCTATATATATATATATATACGAGTTTACTAGTTTTGGGAATACTGTGTGTCGACAGCCAATGAAAGTACGGGAAAAGTCAAATGAGTCATTCTATATTTTTCAATTTTCCAATAGGTCGTATATTGAAGATGGTAGTATGTCATAGCCGTAGGTTCTGCATCGAACATGTCCTACGCGCGGATATCAACAGAATTCACCACCAATCTCTTGAATGGATACCTACAGGCAAAAGAGCCAGGGATAGTCTAAAAGAAACACTCCGAAAAACAATACTTAGAGAAAGTAAAACTAGCAATATAAATACTATTCAAGAACTGCACAGAATAGCTTTGTACAGACAGAATGGAGAGATCTGACCTCTGACCTATGCGCTAACGTCAGCGACAAAGGAAAATGAATGAATGAAATGAAGTATGACATAACATACTCGGGACCATCGATTTAAAGACATCTGCGCGGAAAGTAAGTAAGACTTCATTTCTATTTTCGCTACGTTTTAGATTATTGTCGTAATTATTGTTGGTCACTATTTCTATACTTGGAGTCGCATGCCAAACAAAGTCAAGGCAGCCCAAAAAAATGCAGAGAAATAATAAAAAGTCAGCCTTTCACGTCATGTTGAATTTCTGTACACAGGTCTTTGATGAAGCCCGTCCATGGCTTACACAGCCGACACTGTACACTATCATGACGATTAAAGTGTACGAAAATACTCAGAAAGGAAACCAACCAAAACGTCATGTGAATTGTTCATGTGTAAATTCATTCTGTATTTACCAAAGATAAAGAAATATGTGTTATTAAATAACTGAATTCATCTTCTTGTTTTGTGTTCGCTGTTATGATAACCAGTATGAATTCTCGCACGCTTACCTGCCGGAGAGAATAAAGCATGTTGCACTACCGTTTTACTTGCGCATTTTAGGCCTAGCATATCGGTTTTCGGCAAGAATTTAATTAGCACTTGTCAGCTCCGTGACAACTATAATATAATATAATATAATATAATATAATATAATATAATATAATATAATATAATATAATATAATATAATATAATATAATATAATATAATATAATATAATATAATATAATATAATATAATGTAATGTAATGTAATGTAATGTAATGTAATGTAATGTAATGTAATGTAATGTAATTTAATGTAATGTAGTGTAATGTAACCACTGTAGTGCAGTGCAGTGCAATGCAATACAATACAATACAATACAATACAATACAATACAATACAATACAATACAATACAATACAATACAATACAATACAATACAATACAATACAATACAATACAATACAATACAATACAATACAATACAATACAATATAATATAATATAATATAATATAATGTAATATAATACTTCTGCGTTCGTTCTCAAACTCCTGCAGATTAGCAGGATGTAGTCCGGAGAACGGAATGCGTTGTGTCATGGTTTACAGTATTGCTGCGATATTTGCGAATTTCGGCCAGATACATCCGACTTCAGCATGGCTTTGGGTCACTGACCCTATATGGGATGGGACAGCCAACTCCATCCCATAACCTCCTTAGTTGCCTAGTATCACATGCATGGAAGGTAAACAGTGTTGATATTCTTTGCTCCCCTTTCGGGCCCCGACAACACACGGGCATATACTATATTATAATATAATACAGAAACTATAACATTAGTTTAATACACACAGAATATAAATATTCTTTTAATAAATTTATAATAATAAATTAATATGTATAATATTGTGTTTATTACAAAATGTGAAATACGGAAAGCCTGTGAAGTTAAATAGCACACGCACATTCACTGTAATATTTTATGTTAGAACTTAATACTGAAACGATTGGTTGAATTGTTAAACACCTTAAAAATACAACATTCTGTACGATGTTTGAAATCCACTAAAACATCCCTCGATAAACTGTCACAGAGTTCGGGTCTAACCATGCGTATATGAAGTGTTCTTGTATTGCTCACGAGAGTTATCGAGGCACACAGTTTACATACACGCGCGTGTAGGCACGCGGATTTGACCTGGTCGTTCGATGCCACTTTTTTTCTGTATGGGAGCCGGTTATTTGTTTAAGGTTTATGTATATTTCAGAACACTAACACGTAAAAAGTTAACCTATAGAATAAATTAATGCCGTAGGGGTGTGAGATGTTAGCTGTCTCACATTTCAGTGGCTCTGCTATATATGAGGGTGATAGCCATCTCCTCTTCCTCGCAGTCTTTACTTTCCAGATTAATTGAGTCTGAGTCGAACCGGGAACCGTTGTGATATGAAAAACATTTTCTCCTCAACTGGGGATGCAGGATTACTTATATGCGACAGCAGCGCGCTGAGTACTTCGCTATGGCCCCCCGCATAAACTAACACATAAACTAACACATAAACTAACACATAAACTAACACATAAACTATCACATAAACTAACACATAAACTATCACATAAACTAACACATAAACTAACACATAAACTATCACATAAACTAACACATAAACTATCACATAAACTAACACATAAACTAACACATAAACTATCACATAAACTAACACATAAACTATCACATAAACTAACACATAAACTATCACATAAACTAACACATAAACTATCACATAAACTAACACATAAACTATCACATAAACTAACACATAAACTAACACATAAACTAACACATAAACTATCACATAAACTAACACATAAACTATCACATAAACTAACACATAAACTATCACATAAACTAACACATAAACTATCACATAAACTAACACATAAACTATCACATAAACTAACACATAAACTATCACATAAACTAACACATAAACTATCACATAAACTAACACATAAACTAACACATAAACTAACACATAAACTAACACATAAACTAACACATAAACTAACACATAAACTAACACATAAACTAACACATAAACTAACACATAAACTATCACATAAACTATCACATAAACTATCACATAAACTATCACATAAACTAACACATAAACTAACACATAAACTAACACATAAACTAACACATAAACTATCACATAAACTATCACATAAACTAACACATAAACTAACACATAAACTAACACATAAACTAACACATAAACTAACACATAAACTAACACATAAACTAACACATAAACTAACACATAAACTATCACATAAACTAACACATAAACTGTTTCATAAATATTTTGTGACGTTTCAAATGTTTATTCAAAGACTATTTCTCGTGATTACTTAATCGTATACATTGAATTACATCTATAAATTACATAATAATAATCTCAATTAATAATATTTAGGACACGCGGGCGCGGAGGGAAGCGAACTGGCCGACCAATTAGCTATCTTCACCACCACAACAGATGGTCAGTCTATGGACCAAGCAGACATATTGCTCTTCTATTTTATTGCGTCCTCGCGATCTGAGGAGTTAAATGAGCATGAGTCAATATCGAGAATGCGGGAATTGGGAGGGACGATGGGCGTGGCCAGTAGAGAACCCCTGACAAAGAGCTAAAAATAGCAGTGAACCAACATAGAACCGGAACCATCAGCCGTTATACCCTGAGGGATTTACTAAAGCGGAGATCTGAGCACCTATGGGCGTGTCTGGTTTGCGAAGAGGATGATCAATATACCTAATACTTAATATCTAATAAATTATCTTTACCATATCTTACACATGTATCTTTTTGTATCTTTACCATATCTTACAAATGCATCTTTTTTTATCTTTACCATATCTTACAAATGCATCTTTTTGTATCTTTACCATATCTTACAAATGTATCTTTTTGTATCTTTACCATATCTTACAAATGTATCTTTTTGTATCTTTACCATATCTTACAAATGTATCTTTTTGTATCTTTAGCATATCTTACAAATGCATCTTTTTGTATCTTTACCATATCTTACAAATGCATCTTTTTGTATCTTTACCATATCTTACAAATGCATCTTTTTGTATCTTTACCATATCTTACAAATGCATCTTTTTGTATCTTTACCATATCTTACAAATGCATCTTTTTGTATCTTTACCATATCTTACAAATGCATATTTTTGTATCTTTACCATATCTTACAAATGCATCTTTTTGTATCTTTACCATATCTTACAAATGTATCCTTTTGTATCTTTACCATATCTTACAAATGCATCTTTTTGTATCTTTACCATATCTTACAAATGTATCTTTTTGTCACATCTTTTCATGACGAGTAATGGGTTAGGATATGTGGACATATAGATAAGAAGAGACAGGATTGAATTGATTAGAGCAGTCAAGGATAACCTACGAGAAGACGAGGAGGAAGTCGAACGTGACAACGTACATATTCAGAGAATGGTAGAAGTGGGAGGGACTAGAGGTGATGGGAGAAAGTGCTCCCTGTCCGGAAAGATCAGAAGATCTCGTAATCAGCAACTGACTGGGACACTGAGCTTATACACTTTTAGATGGCTGACGGAACGGCAAGGAGAGCACATATTTTTTCTTGTAGTTAGAAAGTTACATAGTACATATAGACACATTTTCGTGTTTAATGAAGATTTCATAAACTACGTGGTCACAAAAAGTAATACAATTATTGGTAAAAATCTGTCTAAGCTGATAAACACATCCAAGTATAAATTTCACATTAACCGCAAACAAGATAGAACTACGCGAACTAGATCTTGTAATTCAATTTCATTGAATTCAAACTGGTGATATTACGTTTTCAGTAGTTTGTGCACGCAACACAGAAGTTTGGCCATTTTCCGACTTTTCTCAGCTAATATTTGGCCTAAGATATCTCCAACTAAATGGCAACTCTGATTCGCAGTTGTTAAATTGAAATATAAATGAACGAAAGTTTAGCGTCGCCGAAGAACACATTAAAGAAAATATATGACAATAAATACAATTTAAAAATAGAAGATTATAAACAAATTGTGGTGCTGGCGTGGATAAAAGACACATACAATGAACATTAAGGTGAAATATATGTTGGAATAATTGTCAAGTGAAAAGAAGGTTGAAGATACATTGCAAAAACTGTACGACAGAACACGACACCCTTAAGAAATTAGGCGGAAAATTGGACGCAATGTGTCATTTATATGTAAGGAAAGGGGAGCCAGACAACACTAAATTCAGAAAGTGGAAAGTGTACTGGAGTCTATTAGGATTATGTTAAAATTCTGAGTCGATGACTAAGCAAATTAATGATTAGCAGACTAATGATACGCAGGCTAATGATACACAGACTAATGATAAGTAGAGTAATGATAGACTAATGATACACAGTCTAATGATTAAGCAAACCTATGACAATAAGAGGAATGACAAGAAGACCAAAGATACCCAGAGAAAGGAAAAGCAGACCAATGATAAGCAGGTCAATGTTAAGCATAGACATAACACGCAGACCAATGATAAGTAGACCAATGATAAGCGGAGTAATGATAAACAGGTCAATGATAAGCATAAACATAACAAGCAGTCCAATGATAAGCAGAGAAATGATAAGCAGAGTAATGAAAAACAGAGTAATGATAAGCAAATGATAATCAGAGTAGTGATAACCAGACAAATGATATACAGAGTGATGATAAGATCATAGGTAAGCAGTGCAATCATAAACAAACTAATGATTAGCACTTAAAAAAAACAATCATTGATCAAATAGCAAACATCGCGAATTCAAAATAAGAGTCAAATGCAAAACAGACCATACTCAATAATATAAGAAAAAGACAAATCTTAATATTTTGGTCATTTGACGAGACAGGCAGGTTTGGAGAACATAATAACAACAGGCAAAATTGAAGGCAACAGAGACAGAGGGAAACAACGTGAGACAATATTAGTTGGACAACCTGGCACGGCAAGGAAATAACAATATTGATACATAGTACTGTGGACAGAGAGCTGTGGAGAGCCATGACCGCCTACGCCTGCCGGCATGGCACCTGATGATGATGATGATGAGTTGTTAAACTGTTCGCATTGTGCTCAAGAGGTCACTGGTTCGAATACCACTCGCGACGTCTTGTTTACAAAATGGATTTTTGCTAGAGATCTAGAGTAATTATCCTTTGATTTTACGTTATTTAAGTGGAAGTCTCCGCAAGCAGCTTGTCCGAATCGTTGTCGGGAGGGAGTTCGCATGAGGTAATCTGTGTACAAGAAAGTCAATCCAATATGAATTTTCAACCCTTTCAACGAGTTAAATAGAACAGTGTTTTAGATGTTCTGTAAATACGAAATGGTGGAAATTGGACAAACCCGTAAACATTGAACATAAACTACTAGAAAATAAGAAAAGCGATATTGTTTTCAATGAAATTCAATGACAAACTGTAATTCTAAATGCATCTGGGATATTATGTTTCATTCTTTTTCCCCCAGTATTTTATGTTAATATTTACATGGGTGTGATCTTGTATACAGAAGAAAACAAGAAGAAAGTGGATTCAAAGATTTACAAACATTTTGAGACACAGCAATGTAAATGTATATCTAGTGAACCAAATATGTCATAGCTCCAAAACCGATCGTTATTCAATTCTGGGACGCCTTACAGCAAAGCCTTACAGCAAAGCCTTACAGCAAAGCCTTACAGCAAAGCCTTACAGCAAAGCCTTACAGCAAAGCCTTACAGCAAAGCCTTACAGCAAAGCCTTACAGCAAAGCAGAGAATATACAATACACATAGATCCTTTTAGAGATGTAATACGAAAGGTTTCAGTTTTCAAACAAACGTCACTGATCTGATAGAAGGAAACTCACGGCACATGCATCAGTCAGATATGTTATGTTGCAGCAATCTATTACAGATTAATAGATAGTGACCAACATTTCCATGTATTTCTTCTGTGTTCATTCTCAAACTCCTACTGGATCTAGCAGGACCATGATCCTACTAGACTTCCAGCAGGAGTAGTCCAGAAAATGGAAATGCGTTGTGTCGCCGTTTTATTTGCGCCAATAGCCGACACATCCGTCCTTCGGCGGTTCCATGTATTTAAAACCCATCTAAAGGGTCACTCTCATGTAGTACATGGAAAGAACCGAACGGGTTTATGATATTTTTATCATGTTAAACAAGAACATATTTAAAAATAGATGCATTTACAAAATGGAAACATTTTTTTTTTCTTGAAACATACATTTTATAGGCACTGACGTTTGAAAAAGGCAAAGTTTATTAAATTTGGGCCATGAATATCCAAAATGTCAACCCTGTCCCTTACATTTATATTCTGTTCGTGATACTATTATATTCACAAGGAAGGAAGGCCAGATAAACTTGCAGAGAGAGAGAGAGAGAGAAAGAGAAAGAGAGAGTGATAGAGAGAGAGTGAGAGAGAGAGAGTGAGAGAGAGAAAGAGAGAGAGAAAGAGAGAGAGAGAGAGAAAGAGAGAGAGTGATAGAGAGAAAGATAGAGAGAAAGAGAGAGTGAAAACACTTATAAAGTGAGACAAAAATATCTCAAAAGGCGAATATAATTGCTCTTACTGTATGCGATTACCACCGTTCCCCTCGACGAAGCGGCACGTCGAAGGCCCAGAGTACCTCTCATAGCACGTACCTCCGTAGTTTCATTCAGTAATCCACAGGAATCTCTGAACAATCCTTTTCATAAACAAGCCGTTTTGAATGGGATTCGAACCCGCGATCTCTTGAATGCAACGCAAACGGCTTAACCACTACGCCAAAAAGAGACAAAATAGAAGACAATACAGTATTTGCTTATCGATCGTGTCCTGGATTGTGATTCGGCACTTGCTCATATCTGCACCGCCAATACGACACATTGACAACATCAAACATAGCTCATATGTAACTGAATACCTACAGAAAGAACGGACAGTGTATTTATTTAGCCAGAGGGCCAATAACATCCATCATCACTCGATCTTCAACATCTGTTCGAGTAAATAAACTGAACAACTATTGTGATTGTTCCATGATGACTACGATGTTTGCTGATGATCAGTCATGATGATTCTGTGAGCTGTAAAGCAAACGATGTTTGACAATCAGTTTTCTATTAAACAAAGACTTTAGACTTCACGTATTTCAAGTACCACAATCAACATTGAAGTAATAGACAAGGTTCTTAACTTTTGACTTTATGTATTTGAAGTACCACAAAGCACAATGAAGCAATAGACAAGAACATAATTTTAGACTTAATGTACTTCGTAAGAAGTAATGAATATTGCAAGAGAAAAGGAGAACATCAACATACAGATAAACAATAAACAACTAAAACAAGTAGATGAATTCAAATATCTGGGCAGCACATTGAGATATGACAATAAACAAGAAGCAGAAATAAACGCAAGATGTAATAAGGCCTGTCAGGTCATTGGTCAATTAACACCTTTACTAAGAAACAAAGATATTACACTAGAAACAAAGAAAGTGCTTTTCAACACCATTTTCTTACCAAGATTGTGTTATCAGTGTCAAACTTGGACATTAGATTCTAGAACAATACATAAGATTAACACCACTGAAATGAAATGTGTGAGACGTATGATTGGAGTTAGCTTTATAGACAAAATCAGGAATGAAGCACTAAGGAAACAATTAGGGATCAAACCAACAATAGAACATACAGAAACAACAAGTTAAATGGTACGGCCACATAACCAGACAGAAAGAGCAAAGTATTATCTAAAAAACAGTTAACAAATGATACGAAAACAGGAGACCTATTGGACGCCCTCGTAAAAGGTGGATAGATAGTGTATTAGAGACACTCGGAAATATAACAGCAGAGGAGGAAAATAGAAGGGCAAAAGACCGTACACTCACTCTCGCCTCAACACCGAAAGGTACATGAGGACAGAAAGAAGAAGAAGAAGAAGTACTTCGTATTTCAAGTACCACACAGTACATTGAAGTAATAGACAAGTCTATAACACAAACGCTGCAGCTTCATACAGAACATGGCTGAGTAATATGCCTGTTCCATGAATGATTCATCATGTTCATCGGGTGTCGTGCCGACTCACGTAGGCGATCATGATTCTCAACACCTCTCTCTTTGCATTGCCTTTTATGAGTATCGTTCTTGACTTTATGACACATCACAATGCCAGACTATATTATTTTCTCTCGCTGTCGTCCTTGATCTGACGCCCTCTATCTTGATAATATAACTAAACCCTCCAGACTTTCATGTCTTTAGCACGTTTCATTAACTTCCCCCAACTTCAAAATGTTGTATCCCAGCAACTATATAGTTTATCGCCAGTATGTTGCCGGGATAACAGCACTATTTACCTTCCACGCATGTCGTAAAAGGCGACTAAGGAG